>CAXIVR010000001.1:237661596-238861596 GCA_964035755.1 Teleogryllus oceanicus | reverse complement strand
GGGGAGATCGGAAACGAGAGAATACTCCTCCCCAGGATGCGAATCCCGGTCGTCCAGTCAATAGTCAATGGCGAACGTACTGAACACCGCATAGGGACAGTGGTGTAATTATAATGCAACGCCGGAAAATGACGATGGCTCCCTAGGCGGCGGCGGCAATGACAACGCCGGCAGGGAGACAAACAGACAGCAACCCCGCCTCGGGTAGTGGCACTGGCGGAAATGGCGGCGATCGCATCACTTCCACACGACGTCACGCCGAGCGCCCTCCCCCGCGCACATCCCCCTTCCAGTGCCCATCGCCGCGGGTACCCCTGAAACTTTAACGAGATGTTGACCTGCAATTCCAGGGTTTTCCTTTGAGAAGAAAATAAGTGATTGCGGAGAGGAAAACGAAAACAGTTCACATGCCAATGAAAGAAAATGATGACAAGCAGAACGTCAGATAATTAATTAAATAAATACGACGCTACAACTACATCAAGTTGTTTGATTTAGTTACGTACACAGAATTTACCACAGAAATTAGCAAATGAGATATTCCATACGAAAGCCTTCAAAACAAGATTGGAAATGCAAAAACAAAAAATAATAATAAATACGTGGATGACATTATGGGGGATCTGAGAATCTGTGAATGAGAATCAAGTGATGAACAGCGTACATTCATAATATAATAGTTCGGGAAAGGATAGTTTAGAACGCCATAACTCCCAACGAATGGAGATGTAATGCCTCAAGAAGATATCAGTACAATCAAACCTCCATATATTGCTCCCCTATATTCCGCCGTCCTCGGTTATCGCCCATTGCAAGCAATGAGCAATCATTCTCCTATTACTAATATAGTAGTTACCTCGACAAACGGCAATCTTACCTACCGCCATTTGCCATGGAATGGAGAGGCACGGAAATTTCTGAGAAAGTTAAAAGCTCTTTTTTATCAGATGATTTGGACAAGTGAAGAACTACTAGTAGGGACCCCTTCCTTCCTACCTCGCTCGCATTCCCAGGAACTCCTCCGTCTGTGAACTACACGAGTGGCCCGCCGCTCTCTCGACCCTGATAACCCTGCGTTAAGAAGTGTAAGGAAGTAGTAGTTTGGACCGGCTAGTGGTGTGCGCACGATGAGCAAGCAGATGAGTTAGCCCGTAAAGGAGAAACGTGAATAGCTTATAGCGTAAAAATCCTTCTACTAATCAGCAGAACGTTACAAAGCATTTTTCGTTATCATAGGTTAAACGGATACGCAGACGAAGGGTGGGTGATATTATTCGTGAAAAATATAAGTGGATGGAGAAAAAAGTGTCTTTTAAGGAACATCAAACTGCAAAATGTGAAAAACAAAAAGACATTCTGGTAGTTTGCATATCGCAAATAAACGCTAAAAATGGAACTGCAACTGATGCAGTAACAAAGAAGTAAATCTAGAATATTGCTGACAAATTAGGTGTGACGGGCATGGCATAGAGAATTCAAATTAACATAAAAAAAACAATACAGAACAAGTTACGAAAATGATTAATGAGTCAAGATCTTTATAGCTCCAATAAGTGCTGTGATTGAACGTTGGTATTATAACTGCATAACGAAATTTCACAGTACCTCGAAATACCACCATTGATTGAGTTAGCGTTGTCCTACTAATTGTTCCCACCTTTCAGTATAGTAGGATTGCACTTTTACTACCGCGCGAAGGGAAGAGATAGTTTATTAGTCATCAGTCAGAAGCGTAACAAGCTCCTTATAAGCAGTACAATGCTTACAATTAAAAAACAGCATTCATACATTCATCCATTGACGAGCAATTTTATAGAAAAAATGTTTGTCTATTGAAATATTTTTAGAATTTACAATTCAATTTTTTACACATAATATTACACTCAATTTTAACATCTGAACTCTGAGCTAAAATTACAGTCTGCTTAACCGTACACTCGGACCGCCAAGCGTATAAGATATGAGAGATATAAAGCACGAGAAAATTAAGTTTAATGTTAAGTAGCCAAAAAAATATAACACATGTTTTAGGGTATGGTACTGGTACTCTTTATAGACATTGCAGTAGGATTTCACGAAATAGTCTTCACTGGATATTGATAACATTTTGTTTCAAAACTCTAAAACTAGTTTGTTTTATATGTTGAAATACTCCTCGTGCTCTAAACGATTGTGGAAGTTTTTTTGTAAAATTGCAGACGAAATGCACAACTCGTGCAAATAATTTAATTCAACCTTAATTTATTTTGACATTAATAATACCTTTTTAAATGCACTGATGGTTATTTAACACAAAACTTTAATCACAATCTAAGCTCATCCAATAAGTGATCTTCACTTTCTTTTGTATACAATAGGGGATTATTTTGTCGCAGTTGTCCATCTGGAATTTGGGATTAAAAAGACTTACAAAACGCGTGGTGCACTGATAAAACGAACAAGATGTAGCAGAGTTTGGCTTGAAGTACTTAATTTTTGGTCATACATCATTGATTTACAGCTCCCGAAAATTCAGAATATTCCTTCCAACTTGATGCGACTACAAACTCAATTCATCAAACAATGAACTTTCTTTCAAGCATTCCGTGAAAAGTGTCAACAAAACATTCGCGCGGTGAAGCCATTGCTTTTTTTACTTCAAACACTGACCTTTTTTGAACTCTTAAGTGAATGTATTGTAATGAAATCCCTCTTTCTCATCGTAACCACCATGGACTTCTCATTTGCTGTAGTCAAAAGTGCTTCCCAGTGATTTGAAACAAACCTTCCCTTTAGCTACCCTTAGGACAAATTTTTCCTCAAAGGTTTTCAAAAAGTTATTGTTATATTCTGTGAATTAATGTCCTGAAATAAAGAATTTGTGATATACAGTCTGAATATTAGTGTTGCGGACAATTTATAACCCCAATCTACAACACATTTCAATTTTTTGTACATAATTTCTTATGAATTAAGAACATGTTTACAAAAAAGATTTTTCGGATATAGTTTCTCCATAAACAATAAATAATTAAAAAAACTGTGTCGCTATAGAAATTGTACTATTGGAACTACGTCTGGTGGTACAAATCATCAGCTTTCTGGAAGCGCCATTTGGTTTTACAGTTTCAGTGAGTTTATAATAGCCATGGAAATTGAATTTTGAAAATCCACCAACTCCAAATAGAATTTTCTAAATTGAGTTGTTTGTCGCATCCCTTGATTTTGTGTGGCGGCTCAGGATAAAAAATGACCTAAGTCTTTATGGCGGTCTCTTTCAATTTGTAGATTGTCTTGAATCATTTTAAATAAATTGTTATTGGAGTAAGGGCTAGTTTTCGTAAAATAGTTTACACAAATATCTGAGATCTGGGATAATGTAATAAGGTAATGCTGACATGGTCCATTATTTTTCTTCTGGTCATAAATGCTTCTCGAAAGGTCTCTCAAAAGCTTTTGACGTCATTGATCATGACATTTTACTTTCAAAATTACCTTCATATGGGATCCGTGGTATGGCTCTAGACTGGTTAAACAACGATCTCAGAGAGTGGAAATATCTTACTAGAATGATGGAACATTACGTACGTACCTTTCCGACTCTTTACTCATTGCACGTGGAGTTCCTCAAGGATCGACTTTAGCCTTATTCTGTTCCTACTTTACGTAAACGATATGCTCTCAACGATTCGAAACAGAGGAACAGTTCTCTTTGCGGATGATACGAAATCTTTGCAATAAAGAAACGTAAATAGACAATATCAGATGTTCCAAATTGGTTCCGAAATAACAAATTAATAGTAAACGAAAAGAAAACGGTTTTAATGCAGTTTTCCATTTCAAATAAATCATTCTGTGCTCCATTGAAAGTGAACGGTGTACCATTGACTGATGTTAAGGAAACAAAATGTTTAGGTGTCTCAATTTAGTCAAACCTTAAAGGGAATGTCCATTTAAACGAATTGAACACAAAATTAAGTTCATTGTGCTACGCGTTCAGAATTCTTTCAAATTCAGTCAGCCTTCATACTGCTCGTTATGTATATTTCGCGAATGTTCATTCCCGCCTGAGATATGGCATATTCTGGGGAAATACATCTTATAGCTCCCAGACTTTTAGATTACGAAAAAGAATTGTACGAATAATAACCAAATCCCACCCACGTGATTCATGGAAGCCTCTCTTCATTAATCTAGGAATTTTACCATTACCTTGTCTGTTCATTTACAAATCAGTGGTTTTTGTCAAAATGACTTGCTTAAGGGCGGGAATATATTTTCAGAAAATGCCGATGTCTATTACTATAACACTCGACGTAGAAATCATATTCATCAGGTGACAGTATCAACAGCTCATTACAAAAAATTCACATACAATACATGTACATTACTTTACAAACCTTTGCCAGATAACATTAAACGATTAAATTCGATAGAAAAGTGAAATCGTTTCTGCTGCATAACTGTTTCTATAGAATTAGAGACTATACTGAGCATCACAAGAAAAGTAACAATTTTAACAATGATACATAATGCATTATTTACCATTTGAACTGCATATATGTGTATAAACAACCTGTAACAAGTATTGTATTGCAGCCTCCGGGTCAATGACCCCTATCTCGATCAGGTTTTTCGTCCAGTTTCCCTGATCCATTGAGCAAATGCTGAGATTGCCCCTTGTTTTGCTTCTGGACATAAATGTAACTTCATTTTCTGTGCACGTCTTCTAGAATTCAGTGGGAAATATAGTTATTCAAATGATAGTTTTCATATTGTCGCGGCAGGAAGTATTATTCCGAAGGACATGGATAAGAGCCCAAAATTTATTGCTTATTTATCCTTGAAAATAGATTTTATTACATGGGAACTTTTTTTTAATTCAAAATTCAAGTAGTATATGACAGTGTAGGGATCACAGAATTTTGAAAATGTGCACACAATTCACTTTTCCCCATGGCACGCAGTTTTAACTGTTTTTTTTTACGTTAAAAAATAAATAAATGAAGCTACACTATGCGCACGTTCTGTTGAACTTTTGCTTCTTGTGATAGGAGTAGGGTGGAGGGCGTAGATTTTAATTAAGTTTAACAGTGCAGTGAAATGAAATTTGTACTTCGTTTACCGATGAAAATAATTTTTCTATTACTGGCAGCGAAAACTTTTAGTCTTGAAATGTTGCTAACCATTCTTTGTTGGCACTTTTATTCGTCATTCAAATACTTTTTTTAAAAGTGTATGGCAGGTATTCTGGAAGTCGAAAGAACGCACGCACGTTATAGTTCTTCCCCAAATGTCATATACAGCTTTTCGTGTTTTTCTGACAAAAATAAATCAAATAATTCAGTTAACTGAAGTTCATCCAAATTTTTATTAAATTAACTTACGTTATTCTGCAAATTAAAAAATATTGTGTTTTCCTTGAAATTTCAATTCAAATTAGTGTTGAAATATTGCTTAAATTGAATGTTACCAGCATTCATTCAGAGAATTACATGCTAGCTTTGTATAATATAGTTTTCACAGGAATTTAATTTAAAATTCTAGTAGAGTATGCAGTTGACTGAACTAACGATTCCACGAATGCTTCCGAGTGGTCTTGTCGCAAAGGGCAAGAAAAACTCCAGTATCGTAGAAATGGTAATTATTTTAGATTGTCCGGCGCTTTATATTCCCCGATGTCGAAGGATCGGCGGCATCGTGGTTCAAGAACGTGTTTCGGGAAGGATAAATTTAAAAAAATTGATATCGCTCAATAATAAGCAATAAGGTCAAATGCATCGACAAACTTAGAAGTATAAAAACAGTTATGAACATTTCAAGAATAAAACCCAGCACTGCCCAGGAAACGCGAGAATAACGGGAGATTTCGTCGTATTGACGAGTGGTTTGAAATGATATTCTATCTGCGGGAAAAGAATTGAAAAAAAAATTGGAGCGGCTTTCGAGAATGTTTAATTGCATTAATTTCAATCACAAATTACGCAAAAACAATTTTTTTCAAAAAATTGTACATGAACTTTATAAAGAGCTGCTTGTTTAGAACAGATTTTGATGAAGGCAAAAATCTCTGTTTTGTAATTTTGAAATATTAGAATTTTACAATTTTCGAAAAGACAAAGGTCCTTTGCAATAAAGTCTGTTTTAACGTGGTTTAACTGATAATTATCCGAATGGAGGGCGTTGCATAATAGGGGTTGAAGGGAATAAATGTTATTTATTTTAAAAAGTGGTTTAACGCGATTCGCTTTGCATCTAAGCCAGGGGTTTCCAACGGGGTCGATATCAACCCTCTAGGGGTAGATGATAGTTTAAACGATGTCAATGATGTAGTTGATCAAGGTCAATGATCAAGAGGTAGTTTGAGGGTAAAGAACCAAGTGTGCCCTGACAACTGATCGATATAATCAAGATACTATTATCCAGTTCAAAAATTATGAATGAATTGGGTAACAATTTTTCTTCTAACATTTACTATTTGTTTCCTTTATATTTTCATCTAAATTTCTTAACTTCAATTTTGCTTTTCCTTTAGTATTCAGCATTATTTATATGAATAAAATCCAACATTTCTGCAATTAGAACCTGTCATTTTGCTTGTTAATACTTGTTTATATTTCTAAAATTAAAAATGATAATAGTAAAAAAATCTAATATTTTTTCAAAAACCTGTGTATGATTTATCATTAAGTAATTTTTGGGTCACTATTTGTGCAATGTATATGAAGTGTGCTGTATACTAAAGAGAAAAATGTAATGGGGCCGATGAAGCAAATCATGGGATCAGTGACAGAAAAGGGTTGGGAATCCCTTATCAAGGCATTTCGTTTGCGAGTGAAGCGGATGGGGCGGGCGAGCAGACGGACGGGGCAAGGCCGGGCGGGACTGAACGAGAAGTGACGCGAGTGATTTTGGGGAGAGTGGGCCGAACCAAGAGAGCGGAGCGTAGGGGAGTGGGATTAAAAGGGGAGCAGGCGAGGCGAAATGACGTGGCGCGGAGCGGTTCGGTTTTGTTTGATTGTTAGTTTCCGGGAAAAGGTCGTGGGGGAAGGGGGCATTGTACGGGAGTGAGGAGTTGTCCACGGTGGATGGTGTGACCAACCGACGGCTAGGCGGGGGGTCCTCTGCCAGGTATCTTCCACCAGCGTCGCACCGTCACAGCCGGGACAAACTTCAAGTTCCCGACCGATCTCTGGACATATGCGATAGTGTAGTGCTTGTAAGTGTAAATGTGTGTATGTAAGAGGTGACAATAGGACCAGGAAGAGGAAGGAAAGGTTGCACGTGGTCCGTGGCCCGCTTTTTAGAGTACAGCTCCGTCATTCACTTGGTGTTCATCACGGAAATCTACCGATTAGAGTAGCCGGTTACTTGAATTCTCTTTTCGACAGCGACTGATTCCGATCTTCGCTATCTTGCTAGAGTCGAAAATCCTGTCCCCGTCGGGACTCGAACCTAGAACTTCCCGGTCAGAGGCACTGGAATGACATCAGTTGATGTCCTGAGCCACCTCTCCGGAGCGGATCGGAGTGGACCTTGGAGGGGCGGAGCGAGGCCGGGCGGAGAGAAGCGGAGTGGATTGGGCTTGGAGAGTACGGAGCGGGCTGAAGCGAGGATATAAATAAAATAACTAAGTTTTCGCTATTGATATAATTAATTTATTTTCCATTCAATAGAACGATTATAGGGACTATTGTGCTCGTGAAATTAATGCCAATAGCGTTGAACCACACACGTGGTATGCAACAATCAAGATGTATTCCAAAAATCTATCGTCTTTTCTTTCTACCTCCTCCCTGCTGGCCAAACACGAGATGCGATACATCAAACATAGCGCTGTGTGCACTTACACCAAATAAAAGGTAATTAATACTTGGCGCATTTCCAAAATTTTGGCAGTAATTTCTTTCATAGAGTAAACTATAAACCACATATGCATTTTAAATTTCGAGATAAATTACCGCGTCGCTACGCGACTAGAATTTGAATACCAGAATTTGTCTGAAATTTACAATGTACACGCGGTTTTACCTACGATAAATATTCAAACAACGCTGGGTACCTTAAGCTAATACAAAATATATTGAGTGAATATTCACAAAGACATTAAACCGTCCAGAAAATTTTCCGTTTGATTAGTGGACAAATAGTGTAGTTATTTCAAATTCATCACATAATAATTTGTGGTTAAATTTTATATTCTGCTTCTATAGAGATCGCATTTTTGCAAACGTGCGTGTCTGTAAGTTCAGGTAATGCCGGAAGAAGAGTGATAACGGTTTTTATGTAGAGGATAACTTATCAATATGGAATTCCACAATATATCAGCTCTCTCCATCAAAAGCTCTTCAATTTTTGCTAATATTCTCCACAGAGTAACTAAAATGATTATTTTAGAAAAGATCTGTTCGCAGATGTATGTTCAGTACAATGATATTACTCGAGTAACATTTGTGTGAGACCTCGGGAATCGAATCTGGCAGGATGATCCATAAATATGTATGATAATTCCAAAATCATAAAATCAAGCAGACTCATGTGCATTTTGCATCATTTGAATGGCGCTGCGTTATCTGCTCGTCACAAAAACAATCCCGCAAAATTCAGTTGGAAATCTGGTTTCATTGACGGCTGAGAATACAGGACGCAAAGTTCTCGGTTTTACTTTCATTACTAGGCATTGCGGTATTTTTACCGATTTCTACAACTGTTCTCGAGATTACAATTTTTGGAAGAAAAGGTAATATAGTAACCACAAGTAGCATTGAGAAAAAGGACTGAAATATTTGACTTCAGAACAATCAAAGGAAGATGTCATAAAATATAAGAGACAATGCCTCCACTTCCACTCCGACAAAGTAAATAGGGTAATATAGAATCAAATAACATTTGCATAAACTGAAATTTGTCTTGTTTAACCGAGCATAGTCACTGCTTGCACTCTTGGGCTGTACTAAAGTACTTTGTATAATATTAATAAACGACGTTTTAAGCATTCTAAGAACGGCAGTATTTAGACATAATAGCACGTATATTGCATGGGGGCAGAAATTAAGCCATCACTTAACCGACGAGGGAAACCATCGACGTGCCCGACGACAGTGAACAGGACAGGTTCTATTACATCGTGAAACCAGTTTATGTAGCAATGAGGCCTTTAGCAGGGAATGGAAGGCTTCGAGGAAGCTAACCCACAGGAACTATTTACACACCGCAAGCAAATTTAAGCTTGGTCAGGCCATAAATAAACATTGAAAACAACATTCGAAAGACACTGAAGACTTTAAGATGCGCAATTTAATACATTTATCCAGCCATCTAACATTTTCATCCACTTAACATATTAAATATCTTCATCATTAGTGACATTGAATGATTCAGTGATTTTAAAAATATATTTCAGTAATAATACATTATCTTTATACCACAAATCTTCTCCTGTACGTTACATACTTTTATTGTTTTTACGATATACAACTAAGTATTCTATCAAATTTTCATTGATGGCAGAAATAGAAATAATCAATGTCAAAGTCAACATCGACATTAACGTAATCAATATCAAGAACAACAGCAATTGTCATGGGAAATATCTATCACGGCCCTGACAAACATCAACACGGGCAGCACGAGATCGATGGCAACCCGCGAGGAGGTTACCAGCACAACCAACTAGAGACGAAGACTCGGCAGCACAGTCATTGATGTCAACTCCGTGTGAATCCGACCCTGGCGTCACGACACCGCGTCGCGTCATAGCTTGCGGCCTACGCCGTCACCAGGTCATCACATCGCGACACAGCTCGCCGTCACTAATTTAACTAATACACTATCACCAATTTAACACATTGTCAAACAACTTGCAAGTCACGTCACGACGCCATCATATCGTCGCCACGTTGCGACACAGAACTCACGTCACACCGTAACCAAGTCTACCGAGTGACACAGCTCGCACGCCTTCACACCATCACTTCGCCCCCAAGTCGCCATGTTGCGTCAAAGCTCTCACGTCACACCGTCAGAAAGTCAACGTACTGAGACACAGCTCGCACATCACGTCACCACTGTCACCAAACACTGTAACACAGCCCGCACGTCACGCCATCACGAAGTCACGACGTTGCGACACAGCCTCACCCCACGCCCTCACCGCATCAAAGCGTCGCATCATGGCCTGTGTTTCAAGCCGTCACCACTTCACCCAGCATCGCGGCTCGTGCGCCATACGTGCCCTTCCCTCACACACACACACACACACACACACACACACACAGCACGCGTGCGCGCGCACGCACGCACAAACGCAGATGCCCACCCGACGTCACGCTGGGCGCCCCCTTCCGGCCACGAGATTTTGACCTGCAATTTGAGTAAATCAGACGGCTGCCGCTAAATGGACCAAGGGACGGCGGAATGTAATTTTCATCGCCGCCGGCAGGGGCGCCCGCGTCGCGCAGGCTGCTTGTTACCCGCGCGCTATTAAAAAGAAATAAAAGCAGCGGCGTTCGGGCGCGGAGAGCGGCGGACGGGCGCGGATTACTGTAAAGTAATTTGCGATAACTGGAGTGTAAAATTAAGTACGGAGGGGAATGCCGGAGTATTGAGGGCGCGCTAGAAAGACCGCGTGGCCACGGTTGCGGAGGTGAGGGCTGGGGCCGGCGGCGGAGACAAGACAAAAAATTATCTCTCACATATGAACAACAGCCCGGGTGGCAGTCTGGGTTCAATTCGGACCATAAATTACCAATTACGGAATAAATATTAAGGAGAGAAGAGCGGCGCAGGCAATAAAGGCGCTGCGCGAATATCCAGAGCGTGTGTTGGTCGAGGCGAGCACGGAGAGTGGTTTCAAAAGGTCACTGCAGTAGTGGAATGAACGGATGAGGGTAGTGAGTCACGTGGAGTGGGGAAGGGTGGAAGGAGGAAAAGAGAAAATGGTAAGAGAAGAAATAACGAACGGCACGAGGGTGACGAGGAGGATGTCACTAAATGGGTAGGAAGAGATAGTTGGGGCACAATGGGAGAGAGAAAATGTGTGCTGTTGACAGTGTGGAAAGAAGGAGAATATACGATGATGTATGTGGTTAGAGCTTGGGGTTACGACGGAACAGTATACACAGTTTGAGGAAATTAGCAAAGTTGAAGCATAGGCTGCAGTACATGGAAAGCAAATTTAGAAATATACACACGCCATATTTGTTTAGATAAGAGCACAGAGGCCACACAAAACCGAAGAAAGTATGTAAAATTAAATAGACGTAAATACATATCACTAGGAGTGGTGTAAAGAGGTACAAGATGATGGAAAGTGTTGGTACGGGACGTTGGAGGAATATATAAAGTGGAGATAAACATGTGAACAGTTGTGAAGAACGTGCAAAAACAACGATTCGACCAAAGCTGTAACAAAAACAGCAGTTACATGTCCCAGCACCGACATCTCAGAGAGGTGCCGATAATAATGGCTGCCGAAGGTGCAAAAAGCCGCAACGCCAGTGGAAGCAGACAAAGGCAGATAAAGCTGTGTGAGCGCGCGAGAGAGAAGCCGAAGATCATCTCTGAAGGAGGCAGCTGTGGAGGCGTCTGGGAGCGTAGGCCCAGACGTCCGGAAGTCCGTTGCGATGGGGGCGGAGACGGCGAGGGGCCGGACCGGGAACGTCCGGGGTGGAGCCTCGAGGGGCCGAGCGGCAGACGGGAGGCGAAGGTGACGGCCGCAAATGAAAACAGCAGGGGCGCGAAATTCGGGAGGCCTGCCGCGGACCGGGGAAGGCGAAGGGGGCGGGGGAAGCAGGGAGCAGGGCCGAGTCGGCGCCGGCGGTTAATCACGATTTATGACCGCGCCTTCAAAAAGTGCCCGCCCCCACGTCCACCGGCTTCTCCCGCCCAACGCTGCAGGCGCGCCCGTTCCCGCTCCACCCCATCACGCCCCCACCTCGCCTCCGCCTCTATCCCGCCCGGCACTCGCCTGATCACCACTTTGTCCCCGCGCGTTATCCCGTTCTCAGACCTGACACGCCAGTCCCGTTCCATCCCCGCTTCGTTTAGTCCACGAACCAACACATACCCTCCCCACATTGTTCCCTCACTGTCCACCTGCCGTCCTGCCGCCTTGCCTCTTTCCTTCCCCCTGACAACAATTTCCATCTTTTGAACAATCCTTCTCTGTCCCCTCTTGAACCGTATTTTCCCACTTCCTCAGTTTCCCTCTTCCTTCTCACCTCTTCTCCCCAACCTTCCGTGCCTATTGTCCTTCGCAGCCCTTTCATCCCTCTTCCTCCGGACATTCTACCTTGAAGCAACGCCCCTTTCAACGTCAACATTTACTCCCAATTCTCCTGCCTCATCCCTTCAACGCCGTTTCCAGCGCTTTATAGTTCACCCGTCGCTACGTGCTACCCGCAGTGGAAAGGTTCCCTCGTGCAACTCAACACCCATCTCGCCCTGCACCGCTTAGCGCAGCTCGTCCCGCCCCGCCCCTCCCCGCCCTTCGGCTCCGCCCCGCTCGGCTCTGCTTTGCACCGTTCCGTCCGCTCCGCTCCGTCCGCTCCGCTCCGCGCGGCCCAACCTCCGCTGCGGCTGCGTCCGCGTTTGCCCGTCGCGCTGCCAAATTGCCCCGTCCGCCTCGCCCCGCGCAACCCCACGCCACCCCCCCCCCCCCCCCGCCTCTCCCCCCTCGCGCGCCGCTCGTGACCGCTCGGACGCGACCTCGTGTCGTCGTCACCCGCGACCTCGTTGCCCCGAAACCGCCCTTCCACCACCCCACTCCCGCCGCTGCCAAAAAAGAAGAAAAAAGTGTCCGTAGTGAAATAATGAAAAACGCCGCTACGGAAGCTTGAGGATCAAGAAATGACATGACATTACTCGAGGAAAGGACACACGTGGAAAATTGCGGTGCTCACGTACATCTGCTTTCTCTCCGCCAGATTACCGCCCGCGGTGCGGCTTCTAGAGGCTTAAACGGTAGAGGCGACAAGGATTTTTAACGGATCTCTTACGTGAAGAGTCGTAGGAGAATGCTGCAATAGCTTCCCATATTCGGAACGAAAGCTGTTTATTGAAATTTTATGATTCAAGCAATCAAGTGTGTTAGTCACATGGTGGAAGAAAGCAAAGAATAAAAATCTTCGTAATTAGTACATAATTTTTTGAATATCCTCTATGGAAACAGTGTAGTATTTAAAGATCAATACTGGTTTATCTAATAACGTGGCAGAATAGAGTAGAATCTCCATTACCCGTGGAGATGAGAGGGAAGGTGTTCAATTGAAATGCGAAAATACTGGGTAATCAAATAGTTTCTGTTGGTTCAAATGAATTTATCAGAAGGTCTATTAAGAAGAAATGTTGATAATAATATCATTATACGAAATTCAACAGGCCACCAAAAAAAATTAAAAAATGGTCCAAATTCAATTTTCATTGGAAATGAATGGTAGGATCATTCTTATTCAAAATGGTGATATTGTTCCTGAAATGTGAAAGTGTCTTTTGCAAACGTATTAGGCGAAAATAAAATTGATTCCTCCTGCAGCCCCCGTACCGTAAGGAATCGAAACAATGTTTCCATAAATGATTTGAAAGCTTGTCGTAAGTATATTTCACATTAATGTGTGACGCATTTTGAGCATTTTGGCGCTATTGACGCATTTTGAGCGTATGGATGATTTTTTCAAAATGAATGAAATCATTAACATGGAATGTTTTTATTTCCTTTTTTAAAAAGTGCATGTTATTTGTTTTAATATATAATATGCTTATAAGTATCAATTTGTCCCACTGAGTACGGGGTGCTACTAATTTCTTATAATTGTACTGTTATATAATCGAAGTTCAAATAATGGACGCTCCACTGTATTATGTTTTTATTTTCTTAATCAGAAAGAATTACGCCAACACATACAACATTCATTCAACAGTCTTGTATAATGACATTGATCTAGTTGCAAATAAAATTTACTTTTTATTTTCAAATCAAACATGGCTGGTGTAATTAACCTTCTGTTGATTAGTTTCCTTTATGAGTACAAATGTACCAAACTTATGAAATGCATTCTTACAAAAGACAAATCAAGTTATCAATTCTTTAGGAACCTTCTTCAACCAATTAACGTCAGTAAAATCCAAGAAAATGGCCATTGCATAACGTTTGGGATAGAAAATGTGGTACTTCGCGATCTGAAAGTATTTATTGATTCAGATGCGTCAATGAATTAGATAAATAGTATGGTACGTGTAGGGCATGTTATGTCCCAGGAGACAGAAGTGTTGCTTGTCAGCTGGGATGTGAGATCCGATGCCAACCTTCACGTGTGCTTGTAGATGGTTTCACACCACAAATATCTCCCCCGGCGGGACTCCCCCAGTTCTAGACTTCCGACATGTGGTAGAACATGTTCTTAAATAGAACAATTCAAATGAAAAGGAATAGTAATTTGACGCAAATAACACAGGCACAGAAAAAAAGGTCACATTTTTTGTGTGTTGTCAAAGACTTGACACATGTTTCTCTATGTATTTCGACGCGATAAATCTGAAGCCACAATTGCGCCACCATTCTCCATTTTTTTTAAATCGCGAAAAAAACATAATGAAATTCTATTTTTTGCTTTGGGGTTGTTAGACCCAAAGACTTGAAACATGCTTCTCCGTGTATACCGACGTCTGAATCCGAATCTGGATTGCGCCACCACTTTCTATTTGTTTCCAAATCGCAAAAAAACGTGAAATTGTATTTTTTGTTTTGTTTTCGGGGGTTGTCAGACTCAAAGACTTGCTACATGTTTCGCTATGTATGTTGACGCGTTGAATTCGAATCCGAAGCTAGAATCGCGCCACCACCCTCCCGTTTTTTTAAAAAATTGGTTTTAAATGCGCTTAACGGTTATACATGTAGGTTTTTGTTAAAGTTTTGCGTAATAGTTCCGTAAACGTTCCGTAAATAGTTGCGTAATAGGACCGTAAAAAAAGCAGAAAAAAGTAACGTCACCCTCTACTAACTAACGCAGCAGTGGCGACCAAACCATTCCGTGTTTTGACACTTCCTGAATAATTCAGAATCATTAATGAACCGCCTCAAATAAGTAGGAAAGTCTGCATTTGCCATAAAAAATTCTGCAATCCATCACAATAGCAATAATATATCAATAAAAAACACGAAACGCATTTATGTATGTTTAACAAGTGTTATTCTGACACATCATTAAATACGATGAATGTCTTACTTGCATGTGATAATCGAAATAGTTTGTACGAAACTGCTTACATGGTATTTCAAAACCAGCTAAAATATCGTCTATCAGCTGACATTTCTTTCTTCAAAATTTTCTCTTCGGTGAACGAAAGTTTTATTTTTGCTTGGATTATGTAGCGATGGAGAGATGCTTATGGCGGCTTACGACAGGTTCTTCGATTATAAAGATAGATTATAAGTATACTGATAGTCCTGAAGATCTAAGGAGAAATGATTATGAACATGTACAAATTCGTTAATAAATCGCCTACGATAATGTACATGTAATAATATGTGAGTTATTCCGTGCATTTCTTCCCTCGACTCTTAAGACATGAGGTAAGAAACCAGAATGGACACGAATTATCGCTCATGGGTGTCATAATCATCAATTGTAGTAACAAAGGTGTTAGCGTAAGAGAACAAGGGAGAAAGGGAGATACAGGTGTTGGAAAAGAATTCGATTTTGCCTATCATGACATGACTCCGTTGGGTTTGGTAAACGAACCTCTACTGGGTTTCAGTCTAAGGGCACACAGCGTTCCATCGATAAACGAAGTACAACAACCAAGGGAATCGTCTACTTCCTCTACTTCCAAAACTCAGAAGTAATTCAATTAACCACTTGACTAGAACCAATGTTCTCTATTTTCTCCTCCGACAAAAACGCTATCACGTGCTACGAGATCCGGTCTGCGGGTTTCATACGAAGCTAAAACAAAGCGCGTAAGCCAATAACTTAACCCTGGGATTCCGACGAGCACTTCCCCAACTCTTCATGAACCGCCCCTGCGCCCGGGGCCGACTAAACCGTAAGGGCGGCCTATATCATTCTATCCCGGGTGGAGAATAAACTCCCGTCGGAGAGAGATACCGCGCCCCTTCCCTCGCGCTGTTCCCTCCCTTCCCTTCCCCTCCCCTCCCTCTGGCCCACCCCCGTCCAAGGAAAGCGTTCGCCGCAACCCCGGCGCTCCCCTCAGCCACTCAGTTCCAGCCCGCCTGCAACCGCGACGCACCGTCCCGCAGCCCTCCATCTCCGTCACTCTAGCTTTCCCCGCTTGGCCTTCGTGCGGCCAGGGGCCCCGGGGCGGCGAGGAGCGGCGGGGGGCAGGGGAGGGGCGGGAGGGCACGGAGGGGTGGAGGGGCGGAGGGGCCTGGGCTCGGCCCCGCCGCGGTCGCCGCGTCCGTGGCGGCGGCGGCGGTGGCTGCGGTGGTGGAACACAGTCACGGGCCGTCGAGAAGAGAGCGGTACGCGATCGCATCCCGCTTCGACCCGTTTGCCTGAGGTCGACTGGAATTTGTCACGTCCGCGGCGCGCCGGCCGGCCCCAGGGAAACGGGCGCTGGGGAGTCGCGTAACTCTGGATGAAGGGTCAGTGCTGCTTGACATGAACGAGTCGGGTTTTTGCCCGTTGTAGAAGTGAAGTCAAGACATGCAGAGTGAAAATATCTTGAATAAAAAATCGTAGATATACGAGTGGGGATTACTTCAGGGAGAGCACGTGTACATGTTTACAATATAAGACATCTGATTATGACGGGAAAATTGTGGAGATCAAATTTTGTTGAAAATCATAAAACAAACAAACTGTAGCTTGGTATATAATGATTTCTTGTAAGTCTTGATTTATAAATAACGTTCTTCCTCCCGACTTTCTATGTAGTTTTATTCTCTTTTACAGAACAATAATTCAATGATCTGAAGATAATTATGAATTGATAATATTACGGGATTCAACAGGTTTTAAACGATCGAGTAATAATTTATCATACACACATTTCAATGATGAAAAATTAATTAAATAAAATTAAATGTGCCTTCGATGTTCTAAAAAACGAGAAAGAAACTAAATTAAATAATTATGAACCAATGACATAATATATTTATTCAATTTTAACCAACGTTTTTATTTTGTTTTGCCGAGAAACTATCTAATACACTTAAGATAATCTTTTAAGTAGTAGATTTCTCGCTTTAATAAAACTGCTCGACAATATATTCTTCACAAGAAATCTTATTAGCGAATCTATTGCGTTTTTTTTCTTACTGAATTCCGATATTATTCAGAACTTTTCCATCAGGCACAGTTTTTCGTCACAATTACTTTTTAAAATGTGATTTTAAATTCTCTTTGCCCTATCATAGGAATCTTTACCTTAAATGTAGCAATTTTATTCAAGTTGTATCTGAGGAAATTATATTTAATATCATGCTAAACCACTAATAGGCAATACTATGCAGGTTTATTCATGTTTTGACAGGCTCAGACCAGTTAATCTGGCATTGTGATGTGTCAGTATTGAGGTGTCTATGAGCTAGTTAGAACGAATATCACTAGTGGCATATTTCCTTCCTTCGTGTTTAGAAGTATCCTGTGAAAGCTATGGATAAACTTTCTGATGAATTCTTGTACTTGAAATCGAAATTTCTCAAAGGGAGTGATGCTAAGTTACAAGAAAGGATTTTTTAGGACCTCGAGTACGGTATTAATGGCTGACAAACATTTTGAAGAACAGCTAAATTCACTGAAAAAAGCAGCATGATAGTCTTTCAACAATTTGTATTGAAATTTTCTTGGAGACCATAAAGAACAAAACTAACTGACATAGTGGCTGATCTTCTGCATTCTCATAAAAACTATGGAATGTAACATGTCTGAGAATTCACTTCTTAGACTGTGACTTGGACTTCCTCCCAGAAAACCTTGCGGCTGTTAGCGATGTGCACGGTGAGCGTTTTCATTAGTAAATTTCTACAATGGAAAACGGGTACTAAGGCAAGTGTAGTATTAATATGTTAGCTGACTACTATTGGACCAAGAAGAGAGAAGTTCCGTATACAGAATATGCCCGTAAATCATCATTGCCACTTTCTAGTTACAGAATGAGTAGTCAGAATGTCGTACCAAAACTCCTACCCGATGAGGAAAACTGAAATGATATTTGAATTCAGTATGAAAAAAAAATACTTCTACAATCTGTTATTTTCATTCTTGTGAAAGAAAAAACTTCATTTTTGTAGACCAGTGTAGTTATTCATTTCTAAAGAAGTCTAAAACAGATGCAATTTAATTTATTACACTCATTTAAATTTCCGGAACGCTTAATCGACAAGTATGATCCCACTAATAAGAACGATTGATTCATATGATCATCAATCACGTACCTTTCCCTCCAGAGTAGTATTCTCTATTCATGTTTTACTTTTGACTATTGGTTAAGAATTTTTATTGCTAAGTGCTAAGAAACTAACCAAAAATCGACAGAAACATTTCTTTAAAATAAGACAATACAAACATAACTTATTATTTGTGGTTCGCTCATTTCTTTGGCATTTATTCAAGGCAATAATTAACTTCAATATTTTTGCGTGACAATCACTCCACTATTTCTTTAAGACATACCAAACTATTTGCAACGATTGTTTATAGTCGCGTTTAATTGGCAAGTTGATATCTACAAGTGCAAATATTGGTAAAGAAAACTAAAACACGTGTTTAAGCCATGTTCCATTTAATGTATTCCTTACTTTTCAAGCAAAGTTAATGAAAAAATAACTGACAACTCTAAATATGCTTCAATTTGAGTGCCCACTCTAGATCTCAAGATAAACAACACGCAACTTCTCTGTCCCTCCGAGCCCTCCTTGATCATTCTACGTGTCGCAAACATAAGGCAGCCCGATCTGTCATCTTCACCTGTTCGGGTCCGAGGGAAAAGAACTTCTTTAGCGATGCCGCAAGTGCCTGGGAGACACTTCGATAAAACCGCCGGAATATCGCGCGGGGCAATATAAATAGTTTTTCTTTCATTGTCGGGAGGGGCGTCCGCAGTTTATGTACGACGCACAATATTTCCTGAAGTGGCGGAGAAGGGAGAGCCCGAGGTGTAAAAATTGCGCTATAGCCTGCGGCGGGGAGGGGAGGGCACGGGAAACAAGCCGCTAACCAAGGCGCGGAGGGTGCGTTGTGGCTGTGAGACGGGGGAACGCGGGGGAAAGAGACAGAAAATGCGGGAGAGAGAACGAGGGGAAGGCCCGCGAGAAATGGAACGTCTGTCGGGGAACGCGGAGGCAAATCGGAGGAGAAGCGAAGACGGAAAGCTAGAGAACGATCGAAACGAGAAACGGAGGGAAAGCGTGTTGGAATGATTGCCGGGAAACGAAATATTGGGTGGTCTCATAAAAAATTACGAGAAAAGGGATGTGCGAATAAGCAAATTGAGCATTGAGGGAGGAAGAAACAAGCGAATGTGCGAACAACAGTATGAATTGATGCAGGATAACGCAGTAAAAGTTTTAACGAATATCTGTTAACTTGTGATTTTGAAGAGTTGCGGTAAGCACACAAAACTAAGGCGTAATGAAAGCTAAATAAAGAATTCTTTTATTAAATTTTAAATAATGGAAACAGTGCGCGAGAAGCAGCCCTAAAAAAAGACGGAGAGGAAAGGTATGAACGTTGAGAATTAGGGGAAAATAATGTATATAAATATGGAAAAACCAAAAAATTAAAAAACTTGAGATAATGTACAAATGCAAAAAAAAAAAATTAATTAAAAAAGCAAAAAACTAATAAGAATAAGATAAATCTACCTGTTAGCTAGATGTGATTATAAAGAACTACAGTGAACACACCAATGATTATAGTGATGACGCAATATAGGTAATACAAGCCAGACAAAGTAGATCTGCGGAAATGAAAAACAAAAACAATAGTAACAAAGAATAAATACATTCAAAGAAAGAGATGACAAATATTAAAAAGTAATCGAGAAAAAATAACTAAAGGAATCATTAATTAGTGAAAGGAAATGAGCGATTAGTACCATACGTGATATCGACGAGTAGTAACCTGCAGAATGACGATCGTCAAATAACAAGTAATGGAAATGTGAATCGAAAGAAATTTAAAATTTCGCACTCTGATGATTGACATCTTGCAAGAGGTAAGAACGAAGTGGGAACTTCATGATCATATGTACGGCTGGAAGCCTAATGCAAACGAAATATTATCCATGTGCGATGCCAATATTCTGGCCTTTCTTAAAAAGGATGCTCGTAGTAAACATTTAAGTTCACACATTCGCTTTCACGTTAAAACTACGGCGACTCTTTCCGACTATATAAATAAATAACTAAATAAATAAATATTTTTATTGGTGACGAGGCTCAGGCCATTTAGCCTGCTCTTCCGCCTGACCACTTTCAGAATTCATATTACAATAGTACATAATAAAGGAAGTCATTCAATGAAAAATACTCACGCAATTTGGATGAAGATTTTCACATGGATGACAGGAGTGAAAGCGAGGGAGGACGAGCTTGATAGGAAATCGGGAAACAATCGGGATTAATGGAACGGTAGAGAAAAGGAAAGAAAAAAGAAAGAAAAGGAGAAAAAGAATCAGTGAAATGTTAATAAGTTCTGTTAATTGGTTCAGTCAGGTTTTGAAGAAGCTAAAATTGCGTACGTATTTTTGAATTACCCCTAGAAAAAAATTACCCCTAGAAAAACAATTACCCCTAGAAAAAAGAAAGACCATCACCTCCATCCAGTTTATAAACCCCCTCCTCCACTTCGTATGGTTTATAAACGATCCCGAGAGTGTACGCTGCTCTTGGCATTGTTGTTCGACAGTAAACATAAATCGAGTTCTATATCCTGTTCAGTCGAGAGAGTGATTATTTTGACATTCTTGGCTGATAAATCATACCGAGAGGGACGTGGTCGAAGAATATAGAAACGATTCGCATTCACTTCACAAACATTGGCTTACTTCTGCTGGTAAGGCGATTACAAATTTTAACTTTACTTTGGGTCATCAACGAAATCTGTCTTGAGTGATGCACGAATATGGAAACGAAAATGTCCGTATTGATCTAGTTTCCTAGGTACTCGCAAGAATTACTTTCACGTTGAAATATATTTCATACGTAGTGTAATAGTAAATTACCTTTAACTTGACAAAATGCACTACCTTTTCGCATTCCTTTTGCTTTGTAGCTCAGTAGCATCTCTGGAGACTTGAATTAGAAGCATCAACGAATATTCTCCGTTCTTCAGATACGTGAATCCAATTCACTATTTAAAAAACCAAGGAATACCATTTCAACAGGCAATACATTCTTCCATTGAGAACACCTCTCGAACGACTTCAGACAGTCACAAAAACTATTGGAGTTAAAATGTAGTGACTACCTCGACTTTTAAAAACTCTAAATCCGTCACTACATCCCTTAATTCATTTTGACTGATATTGTATTCAGATTAAACGATTGATAGAAATTCATAGTCCGTAATAGTGGATAGAGGGTCACAATCTTCGTCTTTTGAGTTAAGGCATTCAATTCAGGAGAGACAGGAATCGCAAATTGATGACCGTGAGCAATAGGTGGTGAAGCAGATGGGAAGTGAGAAGAGTAAATAGACTTCTTTTTCGTGCTGATATTCCGTATGTTGGTGGAATCATGCAAAAATATAGCAACCATCTGAAAGATTAATTGGCACCGCAGTATATTATAAAAATGGCAAATTGCATCGGCGATCTGTGATTTAACCAATCAATAATGCCAGTATAACAACTTTTCCAAAAGATATGTGGCGTTCTCATCTCTTAACCTCCTAATACGCAAAATTTTCCAAAATAAAGTTAATATGCTATAATAATAATAATCATATTAATAATAATAATAATAATAATAATAATAATAATAATAATAATAATAATAATAATAATATTTATTTGTTGGCGAACGAGCGCAACTTCAATAGAATCTAAATTTTTAGACTACTTTTACACCGCATTATTCTATGGACGTTTACATGTAGCAAAACGAATTCTCTAATTCAGAGCGGTAAAATCGTGCACGAAGGGAGAAGAAGGAATATATAACCACACCAGTAACTACACCAACCACACTAACCTCCCATACTCACACCAATCCACTCCCGGTGCGCAACTTGTTTCTGAATAAAGAGTTGTTTGTACCAAACGCTTACGGTACGGTCTGAAAAGTACCAAACGGTCTGAAAAGCAGACTGGCTTATTCATTGCTCACAGAATTGCTGAGTTGGGGTATACGAAATAAGAAACACAAATAAACATTAAAGATATCCATATCGATTGTTCATAGATAAGAAAAACATGAAATCCTTCAAGATACTTTTAGAAACATTCCACTGATCTATGAAAATAAGAAGCACACTCACATCATTATTTTCGTGTTCAGGAGATCAGGTTCAGCTGGAAAAGTTATAAAATTCTCGTGTTGCCAATTTTCTGTCGACAAAACCAATTTTAACCGGAAAAAAAATTGATGTATTTGCGAAGATATTATAGAAAGATAACACATTTCAAATATTTTCTTGAAAGAAAAAGAGTATATTGTAAATTTAGTAGAAAGCGTGATACGAGTGAATAACGCCGGCGCTCCTATATTTGGCGATAGTATTATGTTACCTTCGACGTGAATGTCCTGACTTTAATTTTTTTTCTGTCAAGGAATTTATATTGAATATGCCTTTCGTCACAAAATATTTAATAAGGATATCACAACAAAATAAATCATTCGTGAAAACTTGCAACTGCACATACTGAACTTACTCCGGTGGCATTTAAGATATATCTCTCAATCCCCCTAGCAGACGGAAAAATACATTTCGCATAGAAATGCAGCATTCGGCAACACTTAACTCTTTTAGAAGCTGTAAAAATAATCTTCCACTGACCTTACCAGAGCACAAGAGTAAGAGAAGTAGAGAAGAACATATCAAAGGGATTAAGAAGAATCCCAATGGCAACACACAGCAAGGAGTCAGGGAGTAAATCCTAAACAGAGAACAGGTCGAGGGAGCGGGGTCTGTCCAAGGTGGCAGTTGCGTGGGCGCCGGGGGGCGTGGCCACGCGACACCTGAGGGGCGGCTCGCGGGGCGACGCGTTGGGGCGGGGCACCTGACGGCTGCGGCGGGGGCGGCCGTAATAGCAGCTCGACCGCGGGGGCGGGCCGCCAGGTGCCAGCGCCAGCTGCGGTGGGGAGGTCCTGCTTTGAGCGGTGCGGGACGTGGGGAGAGACGCGGGGCGACAAAGAGGGAGGGGGTGCGCGGCAGAGGGGAGGGGGATTCCTGACCGTGACAAGCCGCGCTCAAGTACCCTGCGTGCACGTGTGCGAGCGAGAGACCGTACACACGTCCGTGTGAGAGCGCGCGAGTATGCTGCTACGCCCGGTTCGGCGCACGCCTGTCTACCGGCCCTGCCCGCCCGCCTGCTCGCTCACTTACTCACTCACTCACTCTCACTCATTCGGCTGCTCGCCTGCTTGTTCGTCCGCTCGCCCGCTTGCCTGCGCGCCCGCCTGCCTGCTTGCCTGCCTGCCTGCCTGCCGCCGCCGTCGCTTATCGAATGGTGCCGTAATTTACGAGTAATTTCGTGCCGCTCATTTACATAGATTGATCTCAACATACGCTGCTACTTTCCTTTTCTTTTCTGAATGTGTGCGCTATCTGTGGCCTTCGATAACGGAGGCAGCTCAATGAGCCATCCATAAACTCCATTTCGCAGTGCGCCGTTGATACGGCTGGCGGGAGGGGAGGCGATAGGCGTGCGGGAGCGGAGTCGAGTGGCTGGGGGCGGTGACGGGACGACGCCAGGCGTGATGGCGGTGACGGAGGGCCGTTGGCAGCGAGAGGGGGGCGGCGCGCGGTCGCAGCCGCTCCCCGGGGAGCGGAGGTGGAAGCAACGGTCGCGGTGAGCGCGGAGATGGAGCGGGGAGAGAGCGCGACGGGCAGGAAAGGGCGGGGCCCCGGCCGGCCACTCCGGGCCGCGCCCCGTGTGCGTGCGGCACGCGTGACTTGCGGTCGCGCCTTGCACGCACGCGTCCCTCACCCGTAACTAGCGCATCAACCGAGCCAAAAATACGAGACTCAGTCAAAACGTAATGCCACCTATTTGTTTCTACTGAAATAAAATTAGTTACGTGAAAAATTTTATTTTGGTACTATTCCTCAAACCTCCTCCTACAATCCAGTACAGTGGAAAATTCTGTAACGAAGCTGAAGGGTAACTACTATTGGCTGACGAAAAGCGGAGCGGCATGCCGGTGACTGCAGTCATTTCACGCAACAGTGAGGGAGATAATGCGACACAATTCATCTTCATTCCTCTACATTTCAACTTCGTTACAGCGACGAACCAATAGTCTAACAGTGCTGACATCCACTGCTGCATGCATCACCGTACACATTTTCCAGTCTTTCAAGAATGCGAATGCGTATTTCACCTCTGCATTCTAGAATTCAATCACACAATGCTATCTTATACAAACTTCAAAGTCGGTCTTCTTGTAAGCGACTTCTGTGCTACCACATGTCGTAGAAAGTTGCTACAGCAGTGGATTGCAGAAGAAGAATTGAGGAATAGTGTCGAATTCAAATTTTCCACTGAACTAATTTTATATAAGGAAAAAATAAGACGCAAATCTATCTAACTGACTTAATTAAATTATACTAACTCGAACATCTTATAAACAGAAAAGCCACCTGCCATACTATACTGCTCTGATATTATTCAAATCTAAAGCAACACCCCTGCTGCTGTACGCATGTTGAATATGGTCAAATGCTGTAAAAAGAAACCTTTAAAAAATGCAAATCATTCAGAAGCAATAAAAAATTGATCATGGTATGTTACACACAAACAATTACATAAAGATTTTAACCTAGAGCAATGAACCAATCATATCAAACTTGTATTTAATTACGAATTCCGCTGTGCAGAAACGCAATTCATAATTCAAGAATTGAAACAAATATCCATTTCGTTCCACAAAACGTTCACCGAAACGAAATAAACAGAGGTATCTCAATAGGTTTTCTCAACCCCTTATGATAACAATTAGTAATTTGTTATAAGTTAGCCTTAAGTCATCAATACATGTGATGAAGTAGAAAACATAATCACGCAATCCTCTTGAAATACATTCAATTAAGAATGCTTAATTAACGTGTTCATTTCACATTAACATTTTTTGGTTGTCAAACTTTGCCTTCTCGATCGGGATTAAAGCTCCTTGACGTTGTTTGATTGAAAACAGCTAATCCGCTGGGGTTCATGATGTCTGACAGGTAATGGCAACACAACCAGCGAAGTAAATGAATAAAAAATAATGCAAAAACTGATCACCCTAATAAACAATCACAGTTTTTTGAAAAAAATATCTAAAATATAATTAACTAATCTCAAGTAACACATTCAAGATTAAACACAATTTCATTCAAAACAAGCTAAACTGAATTATATATTGTTTTCTGCTCCTGTATTCATTTCCACTCTCATTTTCTCAAATGACTTCATGAGACCATTATTAGGTACTGATGGCCTGAACACAACAGTAATCGATTGTTAACGCAAAGTATTGAATGTGTTCCGGAACATATAATGCAGCTACTCTTTTTAGGATTTTCATTACTAATATTTGATGATATTTTAAATGACTAGAAATGCAACCCATTTTTTATCACTAACCTAGTTATATGACAGTGCACTTTGCATTTTTTCCTCCTAATTTTGTTCATTTCTCATCAGTTGAAAAAATTCTAAATGATAAATCAAGTATCAATTACTGTAGATTTTCGAATATGTTCCTACATTTATTTTCCAATATTTTATTTAATCTAAGAAAAATTTCCAAGAACAATTAGGTGTACTAGAAATATGACAGTGGTAAAAACCAGCATCAATGGTGGCAACATACTTGCAAACATATCTAACAAATTTTTTGCCAATTTTCTCGATTGGGAAATACAAACACGGGCTACGCAAAACGTTTTGAGACCAGAGATAGATCTGTATTCTTGTAACCAAGTTTCGAGTTAATTCACAGAAAGCGAGAGCAATAAACGTTTATGTGCTAAAAGATGAGTCCCAGAACAACCGTATACACGTGATGTTGGCACTGCCACCACAGTGAAAACAACTAAAACCATTAATATTCGTTTGTATCCATTTGCTCTCCAATAACATTCGTTTGTACCAAAACATCTTATAAGTTAGAGCACTTTCAATTATGGTGGTGCTAATTCCACACTGACACCACCACAATCGTAAGAAAAGTTGGAACCATTCTAAATCTTTTGTGCTTCGTTTGTACCGAAATGTTCTATCAGAAATTTCGTTTGTAGTATCAAAAAATAATTAATATCGTACATCATTTGAAGAAAATAAATAAATGAACATTTGAAATTAATTTTTACGTAAAAAATTATTTTTAAGATATGAAAACTTGACATGTCTAATGATCTCCTCTTTCCACTATTCCATTTATAGGACGGAAAATATATTTAATTTCTTAACGTAAATATGTTCAAAAGTTCATGAAGATAACCAAAAGAGACTATTTATATGGCATTGCAATTAAAAATAATTTAGCATATTAGAAAACAATGATAAAAATGGGTTAAGGATATTTAATCGTATTTGTGTCTTTTCTATTCTGTCTGTCTGTACTTGGTGCGACAGCCCGCGTACGGACAATGGCCTACCAGGAACGTCTCAGCTTTGCGGACATCGGTTATGAAAGTACATGTGGTGAGCACGAAGACAATCCCACGCCGATTTCTCGTCTTCTCAACCTGAGAAGTGAGTTTTCTCATCGCCACACAGCAACACATACTGCGACATTGCAAGGAGAACGCACACTAAACGCACATTATAGTCAAGGGGAAGAAGAAAACTGAAATGTTTAAGGAGTGGTAAAATTCCAGAAGAAAGCCCTTAAGAATTATTTTAACCTACATACAGCTCGGCTAATGATAGAAAAAGGTTAAGTACCAGAATTGCATTCCTGTCTCAAACAAGTGGCGTACATAGAGTTAAGCTTACAAGAAAAATGTGTTTTCTACATAAACAAAATTGGTTCAAAGGAAATAATACGTTTGTTATCACTTTAGTGATTCACACGCTCAGCGATATTGCGACAGAGATATGATTTCATCATACGGAGAAAAAACATTATAAATGAATAGTTTGCACAGAAATCAACGAAGCAAAGAGAGATATAGAAACTGGAGAGCTAATGTGGCAATTTCAAAAAGGAAAAGTACTCACAT
Source organism: Teleogryllus oceanicus (assembly GCA_964035755.1). NCBI lineage: Eukaryota > Metazoa > Arthropoda > Insecta > Orthoptera > Gryllidae > Teleogryllus > Teleogryllus oceanicus. Next base: position 238,834,282 of record CAXIVR010000001.1, on the reverse strand, counting down.
ACGAACATTTGCGTGAAAATTACTACTAAACTTTGACTGCAAAAGTAGGCAATAGAAAATAACAGTAGAAAATATTAAGTATAAGAATTTAACAAAATAATTAAAAATACCACATTCCAGTGGACTACACCATTTCAATCCTTTGATTTATCAAAGGTAACTCCACGAGTGATTTGGAAATTTACTAAGACTATTTCACGAATGAAATTTCATAAATATAATGTACTATTAATAATTAACATTGTTTTATTCAAATATTTTTACACGAACAGAAATATATACATAAGGCAATTATAAACAACAAAATAAATATAAGACAAACTAAGAGCGAAATTACTGAAAACACAGTTATTGAATACACAATCTTTAAAGTTTAAATTCGAAAGAAACGTGTTTTGTTCCCTTATTTTTAAGGAAGATGTTGAATTTGAAGCGCTACTATGTCTTAATTTATTAATAATGAAATTCATTTGGAGATATGTCTTGAGTGACGATGTGGTGGAGTGTCCTGTAATTTTTATTTATTGCTCTTGTATGCCAACTTGGAGCATTTCAGAAACTGCAGTTGAACGACAAGAATGATTAGTTTTCTGTTTTCTTTTATGTAAAATCCAACTTTAGCTGCGTACGTTCTCGTCCACGTAGACAACTGATTTTCCCCAACAGGGCAGTTCTTGTATCAAATGCCTGACTTTCGGTAGGAAGGGTTAGGTGTGGCAAAAAATTGATCGGTTTTAATGTTACCTGTGCGTTTTTCTGCCAAAAGTTTGTATAATCTTACCGGACATCTAGAAGGCGACTCTTCATTTGGTGTCAACCATTTCGTCTCTGTAAGCTTTCCATCGCCTCCTTGACAAGTCTTGGAAAATACGGGATTATAGGCTATTCTACCGGTTTCTTTACCATCATGATCTATTACATTTGGAAATAATAGACTAAACATTTTGCCGCTTCTCCACCACGCCACGCTAACTCTAGTGAGGTGGCAAGAAAGAACTTTATTTGCAACCCTTCTGGCGTATTTTCTTCACATGTATCGTGCTCTTGAGATTTAAGAGATACTGCCCTAACCTTTCGTTTCTCCGAAATGTTTTTTAGTAACTTTCTCTTTGCATTTCTAGCCTCTCTAGCGACTTGAAATTCCATATCTGTAACGGGTTTAATATTTCTATAGAATTCTTTGAAAAATATCTCTTGTATAATTTTCGCAGTCACGTTCCATATCGTTTTCACGGAATATTCTTTATATTCTTCACCACTCACTTTTCCCATATTCATACTCCAATCTTTTAAGATAATTGATATTTCCTGATTTGTATTACTCGCGGTTTTTCCTTTCCTCACATAATTTCTCAAACTGATTTCGTATATATTTCCTGTTGTTGAGTGTGTTATTTGGTTTGGATTTACAAATAATTTCCTCTATTTCGTCATTTGACGTCGAACCAAACCTTCGCTGCAACATTTTGCGCTCAAACAATTTCAAACAAAAGATACACACCCGACCATGGAATAAAAATAATAGCAAAATTACATAACGTCTATCTGTACACAAAACAATGCGCAAAATTTATCACTTCCTAGGAGGTGATAATCAATAACTGAATATATGCATGGTAAAGTCGTCTCTAATTGGCTGGTAGGGTCTCAGTTCTTGCAGGCTATTGGTTAAACTTTCGTGAGTGGAATAGTCAAGGTAATACATTCATCTATTGCAGTGAATAAATAGTAAATCATCGCATAAAATCGGTGAATAAACCTCTCCACACATGATTTTTCGTAAATTAAAATTATGTAAAATCTGAGTGAAGGACTATTCACAAAGAACATTATAACATACGCATTGTATACTTCAGAGCATTTAGATTTCGGCACCATTAACTAAAAGTAAATACTAGTGTCCTGCAGCATCAAAAATGCCGTGGAACAATTCTCAAAAAATGCTTTCCAAAAAAGTAGCACGCACGTTGCTCAAGAACAATAACTAAAATTCGCTTGTACGACAGTGTACGAAATTAAATAATTTAACAAAAAGTTAAATAACAAGCAGTTTTGTGCTGTATACACACGTAATTATATTTATTCTCACAATTTCAATTGTAGATGTAAACCAACCACAGAGGTTACCAAAAATGTCGACTATCTCAGCTTTTAAGCGATAGCAGTGACAAGCTATCTAGGTTTATATCGAGAGTGAAATCTACTGGTTGATCCCTAGGCCCGGACAAAGTGTTACATATAACTTACTTTAATTATGTAATTATATCTGTTTTTATTGCAAGAGCACACGAGCCCATATTTCATGTTTTGTATAACATTTTATTTCTAAGCTATCGGCCATGACTTGTCAATCTGTGCTGGAATTGTGCATCTCTGGGCCCATGTTAGCAGACTCGCCCAAGCTCCAGCCAATTAAGTACTCAATTTAATCGAATGTTCTAGAAAGTTTCGAATTTTTTAATCTGATTGGTCAAAAGCATTTTATTTTCCAAAGCATAGCACGCAGCAGTCAGCTCAGCAAAAGTTTGAATGTAACATTTCTGTCACGGGCAGATGCTTTGCGCGCGACGTAAAGCTTTTTATGCTTTTTGTGCAATTCAAAGTCCTTTTCTGCCGGCCTGGCTAACAGAGGTCGCTAAGGCTTCAGGGGCGTGGCTACCTCTGGTTGAAGGGTCGCGAGTTCGAAACTCGCCCCCTGGCATGGATGTTTGTGTGTTCATGATGTCTTTTTGCATTCCCCTTACTATTACCCCAATGTTAAAAATCACAGTGATCGCTATATGACCAAGCAGTTAAAAAGCGACCTTAATTTTTTCAATTCCTATTCTTAGGCAATTAAACCCTAGTATTAATACGTATATTATTTAAAATGTTTATTTAAATTGAGCAGTAACAGTTAAATGCAAAACTGATTAATTTCTGTAATAACTTACAAACTTTGTCGGTTCACCGAGAAGAGAAAACTAAACTAGCGTCACGCGCTAATTGCAGTGTTCACGTAAAAAAACGTGTCACGTGCGTGGGCAGAACTCGGCTAATACACGCTAAAATGCGCTTAGTGATGTATATTACAAGAATACTTCACCTCTTTTCTGCGGACATACTTTACAAGTGCGTAGTTTTCAGGGCCAAGGATTGAAACTACTGTTGTGTAATATACATGTGTATTTCTATTTTTCTGGAGCTGGAACATTGAAAGTAAAGAAATGTTACGTGTCTTACATAAGTTTATGCGTGTACGAAGGATGTGCAAAGGATTCCGGGGATTGGATTCCACATGCCATTCATTACCTCCAACAAATTACCCAACCGAGTTATCTTAAGATTCTGGCTAAATGTAGGGGAACATAGTACACAGTAGGACACGGTACGCACTGATCCATTATTGATATTTCACGCGTAAAATCAGACAACCTATTTAAACCACTTCCATGCAATGCAGCCAATATCACTGCACCGCTGAATCAAGAATGGCCGTTACGGCTCAAGGTGAGGAAGTGTTATGCCACTGCTGGCCTTGTTCGGCGTCAAGAAATATTTTTGTTACAGTTTCAAAATCAAATTACGAAAGATGAGTGTACAAATTTGTTTTTTTCAATTTCTAATATAATCAAAAGTAACTATTTCGGTATAAAACCTAGTTGTTATCAGTGGTTTAAAATGAGTATGTTTCTTGTTGTGGATGAATACTTAATAACATGTGTAAAGTACACATTGGGAGTGTTCCACTATGTACTGCAATATTCGTAATCAATGATGTCACATTAAATGTTTCATTAAATGTCGTGTGAGACAACTATTAATGAAATTATCATCGTTTTAAATGCCACGAAAGTTAAAAGAGCGAAAAATAGCCAAATTTACAGAAGAAAACACGAAACTCGCAGTAGCTTTCGTATTCCAAGGTGGATCTCTTAGACGAGCAACACTGCGTTTTGGTGTTTCAAAATTAACTCTCCAGTAATATGTTACAAAAAACGTCTGTAGGAGACGAAATTGACATGTGTACCACTGTGTACTACCCGCGGTACACAGCGGGGCACTTGTGAGTTTTTTTAAAAAATACCTTAAATACATTAAAGTTTCAAACTTGTAAGCAACTTAATTATTTGCGTGGTGTCTAAACAAATGCTTTATAATTCAAAATTAAAACCATGCTTTATAATTTATTAAAATTGATTCCGAAAACGTTATTTCGTCCCACTGTTTACGACCTATCCCTTATACTGTCTCATTATACGCACGTTCAATACATACATATGCTACGACACAGACATCCACTGATGATATGTCAATCCAATCAAAAGGTTTGACAATTAAAATATATAATTTTCATCAGATTGTTATTATATTGTCTTTAATACTGTCTATAATTTTAATATTTTCATCAAAGATCTTATCAAAATACCCTTTCAGATTGAGAGAAAACATACACCTTTGAATGATGTTTCGACCCAAAACGATCAGCCCGTTTACCATTTTCCTTACGCTTTTTCCTAATTGCGGTCATCTCTTTTATCTTCTACGTACAAATTGTAGTAAATATACCAGCCATAATTATTTAAAACTTTTCAACGCCACCATACTGATTATTCACACTAATATTTTTATTATTATTGTACAGCTAGATCTATACCACAAGTGAAGTCATACAGTCTCTCGCAGGCAGTCTTCACATGCGGACGTCTTTTACTTCGCTCCACGAAGTGAAAGGCAGTGGGTGTGGATCTCGCACTGTACCAGTTGGAGATTTAAATCTTTCTAGACACAAATTCGCAAAGGATCGTATGCCATGACAAACTACCGCTACTAGTCAACAGGCTGCTCTGGAACAGCAGGTTAGCACACGTAGTAGACCAGCCGACACGACAGGACGCGCTTCTGGATATTCACTTCATTAACCAGAAAGATTTATTCTTATCGTGCGACGTCATAGAAGATATAAGTGACCATAAAGTGGTTCTAGTCGACTTAGACTTAAGTACTTCAAGGAAAAGTATTACAACGGGATTTCCAGTATTGGAATACAAGAAAGCGAATGTAGAAGGGCTTCAACATTACTAAGAGAGGAGAACGTTGAGTTTCTTAGAATAGAACAGTGCTGGAAGAAATATAAAGAGCATTTAAAACAATTCTTCAAAATGACGTGGAAAACATTTTTACCATGAAAATTTGTTAAAAAGAAACCCAGACCCTGAATATTATAATTCAAAGGTTAGACTATGAAAAAAACAACAGAAAGGCGTTAAATAACAGACATTTAGTGAAAACCATAAGACATCATTTTTAAATTATTCAAATCCATTAGTGAAGGAAAAGAAAATTGTGAAGAAACGTCATTTAAAATGTATATGTAATGCGAATGGTAATAATTCGTCGGAATTTTTTAAGTATATTTGAAGAAGAAAGGGAAATAAAGTGTTTGTGTAAATAATTCGCTAATATCTGTCAATAGAGAAAAAAGTATTTAACGCAAATTTCAGTTCGGTAAACCTATGCGCATTCAGATGTCAACATTGAGAGTTAAAATCGAGTGTTAAGATGAACATAAATACTCTATGGATAATAATAAAATTAATGAAAAGTGGAAAACTCGAGACCCAGATTCAATTTTCACGGACTTCATTAAACCAGATGAAGAGGCTATTCTACCGTATCTAAATAGGTTATTTAATGTATCTATGAATCTAAGGTTGTGTATCGAACAATTGGAATTTAGATCTCTATTATTAAAAGCTGCAATAAAGCAGTACTTGGTAACTATACACCGTAAGTCTTACATCAGTTGTATGCAAACTCATGAAACACCTAATTACTAACTACAACCGGAAAGAATGAGAAAGGGGGCAATAATGACTCTCAGCATCAGCACGGTTTCAGGAACGGTTTCTCTTTCGAAAGTCAGCTTGTGTCATTTCTGCAGGACCTAGCGAATTGATGAAGCTGGAAGGGTTGATGTGACTAACTAATTTTACCAAAGCTTTGATGTAGTCCCACACGATTGTCTTGTAAACAAATTATTTGATTCAGAAGTAGATCCGAGGGTGGTGGCGTGGATAAACGAAATACTTCGTGACAGGAAACAGAAGGTCCGAATCGAAAAATATTTGTCAACCTCTGGAAGTGTTACGTCAAGAATTCAAAAATAAATTATCATTGGACCCCCCATATTTATCTTCTTCGTAAACGATTTGCCAAAACTGTTGCTTCAAATGAACGACTCTGCTGATGACTGTGTCATTAATCGGGTTAACAAATCAGAAGAGAACGAAGATATTTTTCAGAGAGTAAAGGAGATTATTCTTCTATGTGGAATCAAACGTATTGGAAATAAAAAGTTCAAAGAGCAAAGCCATCTCGGCTTTGGTAGGGATCGAAGTGATAGTGAAATTGTGTGCAAATTTATCAATCTTATACCTCGTCACTCGTCTTCAAATATTAGGGATACAAGTAGGCAGTTAATTGAATTGGAAAAATCAAGTAAATTTTTTTGTGGGAAAAGTTTAGAGATCTTTACATTTTGTTATGTGAATTCTGAGGAAGTGTACATTGAGAGCTAAAGAATTAGAATGTATATCACTAATGTTAAAATATACCAGAACGCGATATGTCGGAACGCAAACAGAATTTTACAGCAAGGTAATCTAGAAAAGATCCCGCGCAGAGCATCAAATTTTTTTTCAGGGTACCATGAAAAGTAGTACAAACCGTACACAGGCTAACCAGTTTGGAATGAAATTCGTCGGCGTTTAGGAACACCTACATACTTTAGCAGAGGGAATCACATACACGAAATTAAAAAAAAAAGAAAGTTCGAAAATTTTCATTCGCAAACCGCACTCCCAGAGGCCGGAAAGGTTTGCCTGCGACAATCTTTGAAACAAGCTTTGCCGAAAGCTTGAATAAATTTTCTAGCTAATTTGAATATATTACATCACATGTGTATTACTAACGATGTCACATTGTTTAACTAGTTGTTAGATTAGTGTTGTTACTAGTATTTTCTGGTGATCTTGCGCGGTGAAATTATACGTTATTTTGTAGACTTTAACTTTGGGTTAATGTAAATTTAAGGAATGTAAAGTTACGATATTCTACAGTAAATATGTTGCAATAATATCTAAGGTGGTGACCAAGGATCTGAGAGAAGAGGTTCGTGGAAATAGTATTCCTTAATTTCCCATCTTCAAGTTCTCAGTTGTTTTTTTTTTTTTTTCAACTCAAAAATGGTTTCAAATCTAAGAAATTCTTCATTACAATCTGATAAATATATTATATAGTTACAACTCATTTCTAACAAATTTAAGTATAATTTTGTTTAGTTTAAATCCACAACTCGTGTGAACTGAATTACAAAAAATCACGAAATGTCCGGAAACATTTTAATGCTGAAATTAATTTTAGCTTCTCATAATTATAAATGAGATAATATTCACAACTTCTTGAAATGATCAATAAATGCTAAAATTACTTAGGTTCTTAAACAAAAAAAATTGTTTCCGTAAAAACTTTACACTAACTCTAAGTTTCATCATTTTTCTCGTTTCAGTAACGCATGCTGTTTTGTGCGGCAGTTCGTTCGGCGAGTTTTCGCGTGGCATTTAACCTAAAGCGGATCTACCACTACACTTAGATCTGTTGAAATATTCCTCAGTTCTTGTGCAGACTTCTTACCTGGGACTATTGTGTGGAAAAGAATGCGAAGACCTTTGAAAGGCATTCTCAATCTGAGAGCGGCTTTCTTTCCTCCATTCACAACGTTCAGTAAAACATTTGTGCCGTACGAAAAATGTCTTTAAAAACTCGGAGTTATTGTGAGCATGTGGAGATACTTCCAAGTGGGACCGCCGGAGAGATGGGAATGGGGGAGACCTGTGTAACTTACGGACCTTATTCTGGTATCGTTACAGTATCCGCCTGAAATGACGAATACTAGAAAGAAAGCCTTCTAGACGAGGTGGCGCTCAGAAATATTGCCTTTACAACGCTCGCCTCTGCCAGTTAACGCTATCTCGTAAAACACAAATAAAATACGCGGGTTATTGCGACGGACGATCGCCGAAATGCCGATTGCGGTAACGCGTGTGACCATGAGACCTCATTCAGTGGGAAAGGAATGGCCCTAGACGCAAAACCACACGCTTTACGTCGTATACAGGTGTGAGCAATAACAGGAGGGAAATCCTTTGCAACGGGACCAGCTCCGTACCGATATTTAATGCTCATGCGTTTACAACAGCGCTTTAGATTATCTCGAAAGAGCAAATTACTTTGTGCTTACTGTGAATCACCTGTCCAAAATTAGCAATTCGCTAATGTCAACGGAGCACAATACGAACCAAATTCGAGTCGTCATAGCAAGGGTTTTGTCCTCGTGCAGACTGGACAAGTCCAGTTCTATTAAAAATCTCATAGAAACCAAAATTTGTTAATAGGATTCAGATTCAATCCATCCTTTCGACGAACCGCCCTTTTGTCAAAACTATTGGTTTCAATGATGATAATGTTGATATCGTAGGACATATTTTACCAATTGTTTTACGAACGTAATCAATTTTCCCATCCAGGATTTTTAAAATGGCGTTTCAACAAACTAGTCAGAACAATTAAAATCAAACTAAATCAACATCACATTATCTTAAAAAATGAATTCACAAAGTTCGTCACTGCTTACGACACAGCTAACGTCTTTTATTATTTTATTTTACGTAGAAAAAAATTAAAAACTGTATGTGACGTGCTATGGGGAGAAGTGAATTCTGTGCCCGTTTTCAAAATTCTGTGATTCCTACCCTAAGCCATATACTACTTGAATTTTGAATACAGAAAGAAAATGTGCGTTTTCTGCAAAGGATTGTTAACAAAATATTCGCTCCGATGTAATAAAATATATATTCAAGAGTAAATCAGGTATAAATTTGGGCTCTTATCATGGCATCATGGCCTTCGTGAAGGAATAATACTTCCTGCCGCGACAAAATGGAGAACATTAACTTGAATAACCATATTTCCCACTGAATTCTAGGAGACGTGAACAGATAATAAGGTTACATTTATGTCCAGAAGCAAAACAAGACGCCATCTATCATCTGCTCAATGGACGTCACGCAAAAGCAATGTTTTAAGCAGGAGGATACTCAGTATTAAATAATTGCTATTTACGTGTTGCATTATGGAGATTTTTTTTTATATTTTGCAAGTGAAAACCAGTTGCTCTATGCATCAGTATATTGCTACTATACTATGTTTTTGCAGTACTCGTAAAGACTGGTTTTGTTAAAACATTTTAAATTCGTTGTAGCGTTATACGAGAGTACTTTATTTGTGATTCTTGAGCTCTGTGGGCTACTTTTTGGAAAATTATTTTTAATCTTTTTGTTTAATATAATTTATTTTCCTGTATGACACTAGTACATTATAAACTGGATGGTAGAATATAACGCAGAGCTCACTATTACAAATATTTTCGCTAAGAAAATTGCCGCATCATTGCGAGCCTGACCTAATGTTTATCCCATCATTAGATGATTACATAATAATTATAACAAATTAAAAGTAAAAAAAATAACATCAGTAATGTTTTTACAACATAAATCAGAAGAACAAATAATAAATACTTTCTCTAGGTTAGTCATTCCCTTCACTCTTAAAATGACCGGACACTGGTAGTGAATGTAGAAGTCTAAATCAGTTGGCAATGTGGGGAGACGATGTGATGTAAAACTACAATATTTTCAACAATATATTTCATGACGAAGGCGAGTTAATGGACGTGTTTCTGAAGCCCGGGCATCGATATACAGCAATAACTACAACAACACTAAATAGAATGTTAAGTGGATCAGAATCCCTGAAGGGGAGGTCTTACGTGAGTTTGGGGAACTAGCTAAATAGATGCTGCTATATAGTTAACTACCTAGATAGCTATTCAGCCACAGTTTGAAAGAGGTTTCTAGCGGTCAGCTGCTCTGATCGGTAATTTTTCGGGGCTTCTGCGATCAATACCGGGTGGTGCCTGAGTTGTGACTTCAAATAGGGGCGACGGACCACGTAGGTTATTCTTTGCTCAACATTGTCACTTCCTCTCCCCTCACACACTCACACGCACACACACACACACACCCTTGAATACATTATGCTACCACACATGTCGGGAGTTAAGCGCTTGTACCTTTTACGGCGGTGCCCCACTGGTAGTGTTCCATCGAAGGAGGATCCCTCCACCTACCGAGATACAACACGCACCCCACTTGTGGGTTTAATGACCGTGGCAGTTGACGCGCGCGGAAACACAAAAATAATCCAACAAGTGTACCTTCACGGAATCGATATTTCGGCCGCGCTCTACGCGTCACCGACTCGTTCGGCCTTTCTGCTTGGCCCTGGACTCGCGGCGACGCGGGCACTGTCTCGCAGAGTTTCGTAGTCGGAGCCCTGAGTCTCCAGGGAGCAGGGCCTCAGCCCCAGCCTAGCCTCAGCCTTGCGTTGCCTTGCCTTGTCTTGCCTTCCGCGCTGCGGGCGTGCTGGGGCTTTCATACTCGACTGCGCATGAGGCGATCGCCCGGGCCAAACCGATCGCCCGCTGACTGGCTCAGACACACAATCCCTCGCCCCTTCGCCTATCTTCTAAACAATATCTTACTTAATCTCTTTGCTCAAATCCACGAGGATCTATTGCATTGTTTCTCCTTGCCGGAGTTTCCAAATCCAATTTAAAAAGATTTCGCTCCTAGTTGAGGGTACGTAAGCTGATGCCTGGGGTATTACATGCGACGCACGCCGTGAAATCGAATTGGCAATGTTCGGAAAGATAACCGGTCCTAAAATTTTCGTCGTTTTCATTAAAAAAGTGCAACACTCTTAACTTTCTGAAGTTTCTAAAGACGTTTTCTTTTGCTGAAAAAAAAGAAAACTTTCAATTATCGAACCGTTAATTTCCCTTCTACTATTCAAATATGTGTTTAAATTTTCATCGATTCTTTAATCATATTGTATAGGTATTTATTTTATAAAATAAATTTATTGAAATGAACAAGAAAATTTATAGTTTGAACGGTAAGCAGACACCAACAATATTTTAATCATATATATTGAGTGAACGACACTGCGCAGGAAATTACTTATATGAACAACTATTTTTCATACGTTAAAATATAGATTTTGAAAATCATAAGCCATTTACTTCGAACAGAAATTTTGTACCATTCCTATTCCTTTCTTTATTTCGTTCCGAAACTTAAATAGAACTAACAGGAACAGAAAACTGAGATACGAAACCAACAGGTTTACTCGGATACGAGATTAATATATTTTATGGATTGTTCGTGGCAGCCTGACATCTTCAGAACATCCGCCCACTTTTTTGTGGTAGCTCGATGGTGTCTCGAAACAAAATACAGAGCCTATCAATCTATTCGAGTCTGAAAAGTAATCCATAACCATCAGTATCCTGTGACAATGAGCATCAGCATTTTGAAAAATGAATCACCCTCCACATATAGAGCTAGTCAACATTATTCGTGATTCTAGACATGCAGAGTGTACTGCACATTCGTGAATACTCTTGGGCCAACACAGGCGTTCTTCCACCATCTTCCATCATTTTAAATCAAAACGATATTTTGATGCCTTTCTAATGGAAGTTCGTGAAAATAAACTCTCTAGAGACGTGATTCAACGCATTACTGAACTCTACGAAAACCCAAGATGCAACAGAAAGGTATTCCAAATTGAACTGCTTCAAAAATATAAAATAATGGAAAATGTCAACCTACATAAAATCTCTTCTCTTTACTATAAATAAAGATACTATCTAAAGCAATAATGTGAAAGTAATCTACGTCTACAATCTGATGAAGAAATGAGTGATTACTCATTTAACTTATATGAATACGCACGTTTCTTGGAAGATAAATTATTCAATTTAGTAATTTGTAAATTAATGATTTAGTAAACTTAAAAAAAAATTTCTATTAATTTTTAAGAAATATATTCAACTGAAAACAGTTTTGCGTATAATTTGAAACGATTACGTAACATGATATCAGCTGAACCCGGGCAAAATGTTTTCACATTTGAACTACATCCTCTTTTTCATGGTCAGTACCGGTAACGGTAGCGCAGTGCATCAACTGATGTCACTGCTACGCCTTCGACCGGGAGGTCCTAGGTACGAATCCTGATGGCGGCAGGATTTTCGACACTAGCTTTTCAATCAGGTCGAATTCAGTCGCTGTCTGGAGGAGAATTCTTGTGGCCGGCTGCTATATTCGGTAGTTTTCCGTGGTTTACGTGGTTTACGTAGTTTTCCGTGGTTCCGTACATACAATACATGTACATTATTTTACAACACTTTGCCAGATGACATTAAACGATTAAATTCAATAGAAAAGTTTAAATCCCAAGTGAAATCGTTTCTGCTGCATAACTGTTTCTATACAATTAGAGACTATACTGAGCATCACAAGAAAAGGAACATTAATTTTAACAATGATACATAATGCATTATTTACCATTTGGACTGTATAAATGAGTATAAACAACCTGTAACAACTATTGTACTACAGCTTCCGGGTCAATGACCCCATCTCGATCAGGTTTTCGTCCAGTTTCCCTGATCCATTGACCAAATGCTGAGATGGCCCTTGTTTTGCTTCTGGACATAAATGTAACTTCATTTCTGTGCACGTCTTCTAGAATTCAGTGGAAATACATTTATTCAAATTATCGTTTCCATGTTGTCGCGGCAGGAAGTAATAAGAGCCAAAATTTATTGCTTATTTATCTTTGAAAATGGATTTTATTACATGGGAGTTTTTGTTTTTTCCCTTTCAAAATTCAAAATTTATTGCTTGTTTATCCTTGAAAATAGGTTTTATTACATGGGAGTTTTTGTTTTTTTTCCTTTCAAAAATTCAAAATTTAAGTAGTATATGACTTAGTGTAGAGATCGCAGAATTTTGAAAATGTGCACACAATTCACTTTTCCCCATAGCACGTCATACGCAGTTTTTAACTGTTTTTGACGCAAATAAATAAATAAATAAATAAATAAACACCAGGCGAATGCCGGAGCAGTATCCTACCAAGCGCGCCAGGGACCGCGGGCGATCTGTCCTTCCTCTTCCTTGTCCTATCATCTCCCCCTACACACACACACTTACACTAACATGCACTACACTACTACATATTCCGAGAGGCCGGTCGGGAGCTTAGAGCTTGTCCCGGCTGGGGCGGTGCCCCGCTGGTGGGAGAGTCCTGGTTAGGGGGGAACCCCATTAGCCAACGGTAGATCGGCGCCGGATCTCGCCATCCAACGGGCGAAGATCATAACTGTCTTCCGAGAAAAATATGCACTACACATACGGAACTAATGACCACTGCAGTTGACGCGCCCGGAAACACGAAAAAAATCAATCATGGTCAGCTCCTTGAATTTGAAATCGCCTCATTGGCCACAAACATGCATCCCCCAACCCACAAAAATTTGTCCGAGGAGGGATTTGGACTCGACAACGTAGGTTTTTGTTTAACAGATTAACTTACGCAGAAGACGGGAATTCCAGTTTTGAGAAACAGTAAACGAATGCACTGAGGGATTACCAGTTGATTAAGCCCGGTTCACTTGCCAGAGAGGGCAATCCCGCCACATCCGGCCCTCCTTACACCCTCAGCGGACCCTGGGTTCCCGCCCCTTTTTTCCAAGCGGAGCAGAGCACCACGGCGCAGCGCGGATCTGTGCTTCGGCCGCCGGCGCCCCGCTGCCCGGCCCCAACAAGGCGCGCACGCAGCTGTGGACGACGCGGCGGGAGCCACACGGGCAGGGCGGAAGCGGTGCGCGGCGGGTGGAGAAGAACGTGAGGGGCAGCAAGAAGAACAGCAGCAAGAGAACGAAAGAAAAATGGTAAAATTGTAACGTGATAGGGTAGAAACACAATAAAATATATAATCAATAATAATAATAATAATAATAATAATAATAATAATAATAATAATAATAATAATAATAATAATAATAATAATAATAATAATAATAATAACCAGAAGAATAACATGAAGTACTTATACACAGGGGAAAGCAAGTAGTAAAAATAAGAATTATTCAAATTCACAGGAGAATTTTTTTAGAACCGCTGTCCCTTCAACTCATTTGCATTAGTATGATCCACTTGTCTAAATATTTGTTTTTGTACCGGGAGAGGTGTCTCAGCATCAACGGATGGCACTGCAGAACGTCTGACCGGAAGGTCTTACCTTCGAGTCCCGACGGTGGCAGGATGTTCGACACTAGCAAGACTGTTAAGTCGAATTCAGTTGCTGTCTGGAGGAAAATTCTAGAGGTTGGTAGCTCTGATCGGTAGTTTTCCGTTTCTCCGATGAACAACAGGCGAGTGCCGGGGTAGTACCTTTACAAATGGGCCATGGACCGCGTGATTTTTCCTTCCTCTTCCTTGTCATATCTTCGCACTTTACTTACACACACTTACACTTACATGCACTACACTACCAGACATGCCGGGAGACTGGTCCCGGGAGCTTAGAGCTTGTCCCAGCTGAGACGGTGCCCCGAAGATTAGAGATAACTGGTTAGGGAAAACCATTCTACCCGACGGACGGGTCGGCACCGGTTCTCGCCATTCAACGGGGGAAAATCACCGCCACCTTCTGAGGAAAATATAGACACTATACTTATGGGACCAATCACCCTAATAGTTGACGTGCCCGGAATCCCTAATCAATCAACAATATTTGTAAGTTGATTTCTGGTGAAGATCTTGTGATTTGATTTCTGGTGAAGATCTGATGATGAAAGACCAATGACATTATGATAGAAATGAAGGGATTTTTCCTGAATTAGTAATTTAGATAGTAATGCTATATAAGTTACTAATTTACAATGTGCGTATATATTAAAAGAAAGCTACGCATCCTCCGGACATACGAAATGCATCTATGGTTTCGTTCGATACTCAAGAACGCGGGAAAAATACAAAAACAATGAAACTGGTTTGATTGAAAAATATAAATGTTTGATCGTGTTATCCCACCTTTTCTCCTACTGCATGCACCGACTGAATTCTCCCATACGCAGTTCGTCACTGTTTATATCAAAGATAACGCGATGCAACAGGAAGGCTTTAAAGAAAGTTCCGTCCATTATTAAATATTCACTATTCCATGTGTTTCAGCTTTCCTTTAAAATCGACCCAGTTTCTATTTTTATACATTTATTTTCTTCCTGTTCGGCAGTTTTGCCTTTCAGGGGTTTGAACATTTTTTTTATTCGTCATACACAACTTTTTTAAGCATTTACGTTTGAGCATATAACCTCTCACTTCTGGTATCTTACTACTAAATTTTATAGGATTTAATACTTAATGGTGATGATAAGGGGTGAAAGGACGAACACAAATACAACCATGTCCGAGGCGGGACTCGAACCCGCGACCCTTCGGTCCGAGATCACTACGACACTACCGCCTTAGTGATCTCGGCCACCGGGTCGACAATCCAGTTTCTCTTGCTGTGTGACGAAGAAAAGCTGAGGCAGGCGGATCTTGCTAGTTACGGTGAAGGCAATACGTCATGATCGCTACATGTGGCTCTCACCCCCAAGCATTGGAATTTAACTAGACCCAAGCGTAACGTGACCAAGCGTTGGCTGGCCGGGAAAGTCGGACTATCGACCCAAGATGCCAAATAATACATTTTTCGGTGTTGCGTTATGGAACAGCAACTTGTTTTAAATTCTTGATATGTAAAGAATTATTGTACAGTTTACACAACACTACGTTACTGCAGTATTCATGACTGTTTTATTAAAATATTTATTTTATTGCAGTGTTACAAGAGGGTAATTTTTTTTTGAGAAGTGTGCTACATTTTGGAAAACCATTGTGTGTGGTTTTGTTCAACATTTTTGCTCTTGCTTTCCACTACTCTGCAATAAATTGGGGCTTCATAAATGTGCAAAAGTCAATTTAATGAGAGGCAAAGTAGTAACTGCAGAGCGTAAACAAATTGATATTTACCCTGTGAATCATGGCTATTAACAAAGCAAAACCAACAAATACCTAAGCACTAAAGAATTTGAAAACACCTCGAACGAGACGATGAAAACACAAATCAAAAAGCATTAAAGAAGAAGACTCGTTCTGGGAGTCTGCTCTGAACTCGATAAACAAAATTTCCACAATATTTAGTACGGCAGTGCCACAGGCCAAGAGCAAATGCGGAGTAGGGGACGGGGCTGGAGTGAACTGAATAAAAAATTCGAACCATGGACCGATAAACAAAGTTGCTTACTATATCGTCCACCCGTATGCTAGTGTAGACACACTTTATGGGTCACGAAAAGCAGGGAGAGTCCTGTACAAGTTGGGGTCGTGAATTTAGAAGGATATTGTATCTTGAGTTTAGAGAATAATAGTAATACTAATAACAATAATAATAATAATAATAATAATAACTATAATAATAATTTTCTCAGTAATGACGGTAACAGTAAAATGTTAGACGACGAACGTATGGTACAGGTAGAAGGGTAGACCGTGTAGGAAAAGTAGACTTGAAATAGTAGATTGGAAGGAATAGGGGAAGAGTTGAGAATAGAAGCAAAGTACAGAGAGTAGAAAGTGAAAATATAGATGTGAAGAGAATGGAGAGCATATTATGGATTTTGAGGACGACGCAGGGACGGAGATGAAAAGGGTTGACCAAGGATGCAGGGAACATCAGATGATCCATGGGCACCCTAGCGAAAGTGGTTGAAGCAGTCGGATTCCACAGAGGAGCCATGCTAGCGGAGTGCGCGGGCGAGTGACGGGACGTGGGAGGGGGCAAGGAAGTTCAGGGCAGCGAGGAAAGCGAGAGTGACCGTGGCAGCCGCGCAAGCAGGGGAATCCAGGGTGCGGGCAGCGGCCACGGCTACGGCGCTGGGCGCGGCCGCGGGGGTCAGCTGATCAGTACGCCTCGTGCGGCGCCAGAAATATATAATAATTCCTTTTGCGTGTCCGCCGGCTGTAGGGTGCGGAGCCCGTCCGGGGCGGGGCGAGAGGAAGGCGTGGTGAAGGAGGCGGAGTGACGGGGCGTGGCGGGCGGGTCGCGGCCCGCGGGGACGGCGGCAGCTGTGGCGGTGAGCTGCGAGCCGGGCGCAGCGCCTGCTGGGGCGGACGCCCTCTTCCGCCCCTCTGCTCGGCCGAGGGTGCGGGGGCCTAAGAAGGCGTGGGGGAGGGGGGCAGGGGCAGCGAAAGGGTCGAGCGCCGGGGGTGCGAACATAGACACAAATCTCGTGCTTAATACCCCTGCCGCTACGCATGTAGAAATCTGTAGAGCAGAGCGATAAAAAGAAATTGCTTCCCTCGTGAATACTTGATACATGGCAATAAATTTGGAAACAATTTCAGTTGGGAACAAAAAATTACAGAATTATCCCTGATGGTTTTGTTCCGCTCCCGCGGGATATTTGCGTGATCCATGGCTTGATCGATAAGCGATCTCCAGTATTGAGCAGCGGGCGCTGCAACGCGGCGGCCGACCGGCCGGCAGGCGCCGCGGCACGGCGTGGCGTGGTGTGGCGTGGTGTGGCGTGGTGTGGCGTGGCGTGGTGCGGCGTAGTTGGGCGTGGGTGGATGTGGAGTTGCCGTTCACGATCTGCGCGAGGGACGTGGACAGCAACGCGGCACGCGGAAGGAGTGGTTATGAAGTAGAAATCGCGTAGCATATGGAAAAGTAATGTTTATAAATGACAATTCCTCGTACGAGAGTTCGATTCTATTACTCCGGGATATCAATTAAGATATATGTTTGTTGCTATAATTAAGGTCGCGGTAAACATGCTTTTAAACTTTTTTTCATTTTCAGAAGAACATCCGATAATATGTTATACGTACTGTACATTATTCTTATACCCGTCTTTGATAGTCTAACGAGAGTTGGTGATGGCTGTGAAGGATATTAAACACAGATAAAAAGAGGTAACACGGAGAAATAAAATTAATGGAAAAGTGAACGCAACGAACCCTGACACGAAACCGATTTGTTCTCCCCAGATTCCACATGATGTATTAGGTGACTGAACCTCCTCTAGAAAGTTTGTTTTCTTTAACGTTTTTCATGTTAGTTCAACAGACAGTGTGGAAACGATCCACGTAATATGTTTGGTAATAGCATAAGTAATCCTTCAAAAATCGCATTTATTTTGTGGCGATCGTATTCACATGGAGGTGTCTGGCTGGGTTGATCCTAATACTACTAATAATGGTAGTATATTTTAATATTCATAATATAGTTACATTAGAATATCTTAAATTACTGATATAGATAAAATTACAAATTCTGAAGAGTAAAAATATATTGCTTTCCTTGTATCTTCGTTTATATTCTAAATATGGATTATATTTATTCCAACTATTGTTTTCACTAATCTTGTAGAGTTTAGAACTATGAGGCACTTCACTCTATCATAGCAATTAACAATTCATTTTAACAGATTTTAATATGTTGCATGGGAATTTCAGAGACACTCCTATGTAAGACATCATGTTAATTAAAGCTCTGTAAAAAGTCCAGAACATATCCTTTTTAAAGGAGAGATCACCATCTTGTCATCATACTGATAATTTCAAAATGCGTGCAACTCAATACATTTACGATAATTCTCTTAGAAACTGGCTGATGTTGCCCACACGAGTAGTAAACTCTGCATAGGTGCGTAGTAATTACAAACGGGAGAGATCCATAGTGAAATTTCCATTACATGAACTGAAGGGCCAGTTCACACTTAAGTTTATTTATAGTTATTGGGAACATTATACAACTAAAAGCAATAATAGACAGATCCACTCTTTTAGTATATAATTTATATTTAACTCTATGCAAAGCAATAACACCCTCACTGTTATATGCTTCCCAGTCTGGTTAAATGCAGCAAAGCCGAACCGAAGAAAATTGCAAATACTACGAAACCACTTTCTCATCATTATTTCAAACTAGTAGCCTGATGCACCAAAAAATGCTGAAAACGACTAAACAAAATGGTTTTCCAAAACGTAGCACGTGCATTGCTCAAGAACAAATAAAACTCTTTCGAATCACACTGCAATAAATTAAATATTTAATGCAATTAAAAAATAAAACAAAAAGAGACTTCAAGAACTGCAATAATGTTGTGTTGTGTAATATTATTGCAGTACAACAGTTCTTGACATACTAGGAATCTGAATATCAAACAAGGTGATAATTCATTACGTAACAGATGAAGAGCAAATATTTAATGACGGGTGGGCCCTTTCTTGGAGCCGTCCACGACTTGGTTGTGTCGTAAGCAGTGAAGCATTAGTATGGGAATTCAGTGGGAATGCGCGGTATGACAGTGGACGGCGTATCACAAGCAAACATTTGCATTTATTAGTCAAAATCGAAACAGTTGAATCATTTTTGCATCTTCCGGAGTTCCTGGTTATCTAACTAAATCAGCAACATTTCTCACATGACCAGAGGCTGGTTAGTTTTCTCTCAACTTCTGCGCGCAAACGAAATTAGTAAAAGATTTTTTTTAATGTTCCTCAAATTCATACATACCTAAAGAAAACCTAGATACCTCTCAAAAGGACGGAAGCTGCATGGTTTTCTACCAATTGCTCCGCACATTATAACTTGGTAATATATATGTTTTTGTATTTTCCCCAACTTTTGAAGTATCTAACAAACCCAAGACATCTTTGACATGGTCGGAAGCTAGTTTTCTTTTAATCTCTCTGCACATTGGATATTAATATTATAAATGTTTTGTTATTTTCCCGTAGTTCCCAAGTACATAACAAAACTGTGGACATCTCCCAACATGTTTCAAATTCTGCGTGCTTTTGAAATTAGCAACGTAGAAGCTTCCTCGTGTGTCACGTACAAACAAATGCACAAAGAAATTTTAAGAAACTTCGAGAGAGATCAGTATATTTGTTGACCTAAATATGCATTGCACTTAGATTTTTAATTTAGGACTTTAAACTTAAAATCTGACTCACCACTGATGAGGTCGTGCAAGCACCTGACGAACTGTCTGTACGTACACAATTCAACTATACGTTTATGTAATTCTTAAAGCTGTTGACTATGTGTTGTTAGTGTAAAAACGTTTTGTCTTAAACGTTCCTCGCTTGAGCCGGAGAGCGATTACGCCAGTGATTGCGCCCCCGCTTGCCCTGAGGCCGGTGAAGAGGGTGGCGGTAGTTAAGCGAACGGGCGGCGTGGCATATGGCAGGATATGGAGGGCGACTGATATGACAGCGGAGCGCATGAAGGGGAGGAGGCGGAAGCTGCAACGGCGATTAAGGCGGTGTTTCGCGGTGGGACAGTAAAGCGTAGACTGTGGGGCAGACATGGGAGAGCAGTGGTGTTGAAGAAAGAGTTGCGGGGATTGTTTGATCGATTAGTGAATCCGGGCGCGCCAACTGCTAAGGTCATTAGTCTCGTATGTGTAGTGCATGTTTTAATAGCGGGAAGTAGTGGTGGTGGTGGTGGTGGAGGCGATGGTGAAGGTGGTGATATTCCCCCGCTGGATGGCGAGATCAGGCACCGATGTAGCCGTCGGCTTGAGGCGTTTTCCCAAACAAATACCTCCCACCAGCATACCACTCCAGCAGGAACAAGCTCTAAGCTCCCGACTGGTCTCCTGGCATGCGTGGTAATGTAGTGCATGTAAGTGCGTGTAAGTGTGGGTAAGTAAGAGGTAAGGATAGGACAAGGAAGATGAAGGCAACATCGAGGGCTTTCCGGGGCTCGTTTGTCAGGATACTGCTCCGGCATTTGCCTGGTGTTGATAAAAACAACGAAAAACTATCGATTATAGCAACCAGCCGCTAGAATCCTTCTCATACAGCGGTTGAATTGCCTATGTAGTGAGGAAAATCTTGTAGGTATGAAGATGATTGGCCCTACTATGCTGAACGAACTCAGTTTATTCGTTATTCTATTTTTGAACTTCATTGCGACTGTTTTGATATTTACTCCGAAGATAATTTGAAAACGCTACACATTTTTCCAATCAAAAGTTTCTGAATTAAAATGGGATGGTATGTAACCCTACAACAGAGGTAGCAGACAGAGATTTTCTGAGCAGTATGTAGAACCGTATACTGAACATTCATCAATGTCGGGGAAAACACATATCCAGCAGTCCACGGAGCGGATCGCTGAATTAAATCAACATTGTGGTTGGAGCATTCCAGTAATCAGAACGTTTGCTGCTTAACTGAGGATCTGATTTTGCATTTGCCTTTCTCCATTGCTTTTCCAGATTTTTCCGTTCCCTAAATAAATGAGGAGAAAGTAGTAAAACACGCATATTGTTCACTGGTGAAAAAAAAGAATTTTATATGAAATCGTGTAGTTTTTAATTCGTTCTAAAACTTCATGCTTTCAGATTTCTTCAAAACGCATTTTAACACATTAAATTTAATGCGTTTTGAAGAAATTTAAAAGCAGAAGAGTGTAGAGCGTATCAAAAACTACACATTTTTTTATCAAACTCATTTTTTTCCACCAGTGGACAATATGCGTTTTGATTCGTTGCTCCTCAAATAGTTAATAACACTTATTTGATAATCATTTCCTCCTGATCCTTGATTGGATTGGAGATGGGCCTGACGAACGAAGCCACGCGCTATGTGACCTGCGAGTTGGGAGGTGATATAATTGACGTCGTGGATTGCGGAGGGGTTGAGGAGACGGTGTGGCGAGTGGACGAGAAGCATGGTTACGGGAAGGAGAAGACGAGGTTGGAGGAGTGCTAATTGTCAAAATAACAAGGGGAGAGCGAGAGAGGAAGTGAGTGTTGTTGGAGTGTCAGATGTTAGTGATTACGATGGACTGTGGACGGAGGAATTTAGGATTGCTGAAGCGGTTGGAATGGCGAGTGTGACGCGGAAGAGAGGTGATGAGTGGTGTGGGCGTGGCGGTGATGGCGGAAATGACCAGGCGGATGATCTCCGCGACTGTTTGGTGGCAACGCCGTAGGATAAGAGGCCGGACGTTAGCGGATTTTCGACACTAGCCAAAAAAGTGGATAGCATTCCATCATCGTTTGAAGAGAATTAGCGGCCGCTTATTCTGACCAATCGTTTTCCGTGGTTTCTCAATATCTGCCACATGCTGGAAAAGTACCCTAACAAATGAGCATCGGACTGCGCGCGATTTTTCCTTCCTGTTCCTTTTTCCTTTTTCTCCCCTTACTTGCACTTGCGCTTATATGCATTACACGACCATCCTTGACGGGAGACCAGACGGCTATTTGACGCAGCCCTGCTCAAGATTGCTGCTCGGCATGTTCTGGCCCCTGGTTTATCTGCTTGCTGAGACAGCCCTCGGGATGGAAGGGAACACATGGGCTCTAGATTAGTGATCTTGATCGGCTCTACGGTGGTGAAAGGCGAATGGCGGGCTGGCCGTAGCGAGCGGACTTGTATTTAAACAATGCTGGTTTAGAGCTTGTTTCAGCGAGGGAGAATCTCAGCCAACGCCGGGAACATAACATGCACTACACTTAGAGAACTAATGGCGAGGGACTAATCAAGTAGTTGACGCTCCCGTAATTAATATTCACTCGCCCTTGGTGTGGAGGGGGCAGGGGGGCGCAGGTGGCGGGATGTCGTGTGCCTTTGGTTTGCAACGAGTGTCGGGGCTGATGGATAGGGCGCGGGGCTGTAGGTTTGGAGTCAGGCGTGTGGGTGGCAGGTGGGCTACGTTGCAGGGGGGTGGAAGAATCGACAACCCCGAGATGGGCGAATGTGCTGGTGCAAGGGGGTAGCATCGCCTGCCGGCGCGTCGCGTCGCCTCCCATTGTCGCTGCTGCCGCTGCCGGCCGCCCACCCTCCCGCTGGCGCGTCGCCCCCGCGCGCTCGTCTATCTGTCGGTCGCCCGTCTGACCTTTCGCCCCGCGCTCACGCAGCCTCTCTGGCCTGTGGCCGCGCGCCCCTTGTTTGCCGCCGGCCCGCCCCCCGGCTCCCGCTCTCCGCCTGCCTCTCCGGCCGGCTCGCCCCGCACTGGTACGCGTTGGGACGTTTGCCCTATTCATGTATCGTTTCACCACGACCGCATACCCGCTTTTTTATTCATTCGCTTCCTTTCAGTTGCATTCAAGTTCCTTCTTTAACTTTCGCACTTCACGCTTTTTACTTTTGTACCTGGCGAGTATCAAAAAGGGTTTGCATAATCATGTTAATCGTCGGGACAACTGAATATTCTTGTAATATAGACGTGACAAGTGATTCGTATTTTTGTTGCATCTTTCAAGAAGAAAAAACACTTTCGTCGACTTCATGTTCACATAGAAAATATTGGACACAATTTCTAACAGCTAATACTTACAATCGAGTAACCTGCGTCCGTCCGTCCGTCCGTCCGTCCGTCCGTCCGTCCGTCCGTCACTCTCGCTAAGGCACTTAACGGTCCAGATGTGGCGACAAATTCGACGCGTCTCGATTTCGTGGTTGGGAAACTGAAGAACGTTTTGGATCCTACGAGAACATCCTAAGAGAATAACAAAGAAAGAAATTGGTGTAGCACCTAAAAAGCCTGTTTGAAGAGTTTTCATGCACCAGACATGTGATCCACTCCGCTTTCGATTCCTCTCGACAAGGTAAATGGATCGCCAGTGTTTTAACAAGATCTATGGCGCGTCTGAGGTTAAGACTGATGTACGGTCTCTTATGGCGACAGTGATACTAAAGGTGGCGCTTTTCTGCTGTACGGTACGAATGAAAAGTTCCTCGCTCGATGGTGTCAACGAATCTCGAAATGGGGAGAGCGCTAGTTTATCGCTAAATTAGTTTGTCTCGAATTTTTCTAATTTCATGAAAGCGTATTTTTTCCCTTTACTCAAACCTGAAAATTATTGTAATGACACTCCAGTACACAGGAAACATTTCTGTTAAGCTTCTCACGTGCTTTGAGCTTCGAAATGTGTCCGAAGAAGAAATATTTACAAAGAAATATTAATTTTAAAGTGTGCCTCTATTTCAAAACAATATCTAAAGTTCAAGCCAACTACATGCAGTTGCAAAAACGCCAATCCGCTTGCTCCCTTGCTAGTAGTAGAGAAATAATAGGTTTAAATTACCGAACAAAATATTAAAAATCCTTGGACGACAAAAGAAGTCGGGCCCACGGGAACAAACTGATTTGATTGACAAAAATTCGAGCTGATCCAACAAGTGAGTGTATCCCTTCATACAAAATGAATGAAGTCTCAGGATATTTATTACGATTTGTTGTAAATATGTAATGTATTCCTGGTATAATTTTATTAATATAATTGTTGTTATCAAAAATTATGTTAATGAGGATTTAAAACAGTTTTGAAATCTTAAAATAGGGGTGGGGATGTTTCATTACCAGATAAACCCCTAAGGCCATGGACTTCATAACCTCGGGCGTACTATAGGACATTCTGAGAAATCTAGAAAGAACGTTTTTTTGGGTGTTTGCAGTCACGTACAGTCGTGAAACGTCGTGAATTACTGTAATTGCTGACTTTTTCGCATAATGAGAATACTTACGAACATGATTCGTATGACTGGATATAGCTCAAATCAATTATGTAATGAAAAGTACAAAATTTAAAAAAGTACATCTATCGTCGAATTATGTACATAGAAAAATAATGGTTTAGAATAATTTCAAACACTATGTGCTTATTTCGTTATTACAACCGGACAATAATTAACTAAGCAAGCTCACCCAAACATTTCAATAAAAACTGTGTTCAGTAAGTCCATCACCACTGTTAGACCCTTCCCTGTCCATACTTTGCGGCAGATGAGGTGTCATTCGGCACGTATCGGTGTTCCAGTAATGAACTGGCCATTTTATCTGATTCTGCGGAATATTTTTAAAGAATTATCCAAAAAACAGTTTCTTTCCAGAGGGAAGTAGCACCTAAAACACTTTTACGCGAGGAACTTACAGAAGTGATCAATATCTCTATCGAATGCGCTCCACGAGGCAAATTGGTTAGAACTGTTGTCCGTCGAATACTCATAGAACATACTGAAAAACATACAAAAAATCGTGTTTGGGTGTTTGAAACTATCTACAGTTGAGAAACGCTGTGAATTACTAAAGTGACATTCCGGTTTAACGTGAATGAACAGCCGACAAAAGGCGTTTCGACCTCACATTATTGTAATTTTTTAAAATTTAAGTTGAATTCTTAATCATTGACGTTTCATGTACTACTTGAGAATGAAAAATACAGAAAACTGTGTAAGTTTGTAACCTGTGTAAGTTTGTAAACTGTGTAAGTAACTAAAGTTTCTTTTTATTAAGAGCTTACAAAGTAGAAATTTTCAACACATAAAAATACTTTTAAAACAATTTCAAACGTCAGAGTCGCCACACAAGGCTGCATCATCAGTCATCCTCATCATCATCATTAATAATAATAATAATAATAATAATAATAATAAAATAATAATAAATTGTTGTTATTATTATTATTATTATTATTATCATTACAATAATAAACTGAAGCCTTGGTCATAAGACTAGGTGAATGGTGTCTAGTGCTTGCTGAGGAAGTGTACAATAATAATTCAATACTGCTTGCAATAAGAAATTACACAGAATGTGAATTTAGGTATTTGAAGACGATTAAAGAATAATCTGTTACCCAAAAGAGAATGTTTACACCATTTTTTCCTAGGTTGAGGAGTGGTCACGTTCCTGTACGAAAATACATAATAGTTATTTTTATTAAGAGCGTGAAAAGATTTCTTGAGCGATAGAGTGAGTATTTTACCAATACCGGTAGGTCGAGTCCTGCTGGAGTGAAGGAAACAGAAAAAAATGCTCAACACATTTTACAAGTTGTGAAGTGAAGTGATAAGACTTCTGATTATGCCTTTTGAAAACGCTACCACAACTCTCCAAACCAAAAGCGCGCATGCTGTCGCGTTTTCATAACAGTTGTCTGTCGTCTAACCTAGATGTTATGTCCAGAAAAAATACACCAAGAAGTAGATAATTAACAAACGTTTATTGTTTACTTCATACAAGCCATAGACTTCAATCGTACAAATAACAATGCTCACTACCGTATCTCCAGAAGATGTCCAACAACACATGCACTGCACGGTCGTCGTCGCCAGGAACCAAACAGAAATACATTTATTGAGGCACAGACGGCGTACGCAATATCACTACAACAATCCACAATACTTGGATCTCTATGACAAAATCGTACAGCGGTCGTTTGATGCCCGTTCTACATTCGTGGTGACGTCGTCGCCAAAGACTCGCCTTCACATGTCGTCGCAGGGGGCTACATTCGCTGCCACGTGAGCATACAGCGCGCGCGCTGTCTCGCTGCGCGCGCAACTTTCAAGTATTTTATGTATCCATAACACTAGGTTACGGCCGCGTTTTAGAAAGGTGTAAGCCACGGCCCGGTTGAAGTGTGATCGCAGGCCCCAGAAAATGAAAATAATGTTATATTCCCATTAGTTCAAATCTAAAATATTTATAGAAAGCAATATTCTGATCAATGAGAATTAAAACCTTATTTGTAAGAAATATTCAAACAATTTCACTATATTGCAATATTTTACATTTCATTTCATGGATTTTATTGGTTTATCAGGAATATTTTAATTACTACAATGAAGTAAAAGTAAGATTAGAAAATCCATAAGCCGTTTAATATAATTTCTCAGACTATAATAATGCTAATAATGACAATGATATAATCTATAATATCAACAATATTAATAATGTCGATGATATTTATAACAAAAAAACTGCAATACTGGAGATAAATGATTAACAAATAAAACAAAGTCGTTAATATAAAAAATAAAAAATGGGAAATTGCAAACAGTTGTATTAAGATACATGGTAACTGAGATATTTGATTTTCTATTTAAATTTGTTTAGTAGGGTAATAAAAAACGGCCTGTACCAACTAGCTAGCGTATAACTGAAAGCCCTGCCTGATCACAAGTAAACATTCTCTTTCACTCAGAGCTTACACGCCTCTCGCGGTAAGTTAATGTTTATTGCCTGCACTGCTGGGTTGTATGCAGTTTTATAACCTTCCCTTTGTATTATGAGCGAGCTCTATAACTCGTAATCATGCTATTTTCTTTTATATTTGGAGATTTCACTTTTCTATTTACATAAATAATCGCGGGTAAACGAGCGAAAACAACTTGTAATCAAAACACTGTTAAATAGCAAATAATAGTCCGACAAAGACTCCAACTATTCTGACGTGATTATTTGACGTCATAACACTGCAGGTAAAGTAGAATAAATTGGCAGCGCAAGATCTTCGAGCTCTTGGTACAGAAAGAGTAGTGGAAGTTAATCCTGCGTGCGTGTCATTTTGAATCAGTACGTGCCAGCATTTAATGACTGATTCTTTCGTGTTTCTGAGCGCGTCAACTACTATGGTTATTAGTCCTGTAAGTGTAGTGGATATTTTATCGCGGAAGATGGCAGTGTTCTTCCTCCGTCGGACGGCGAGATCTGGATTCGAGCTAAACGTCGGCTTACGACGTTTCCCTATCCAGGTATCTCCCCTAGCGCTCCCCCAGTCGATACAAGATTCAAATCTCCGACTAGTCTGCTGATATGTGTGGTAGAGCAGTGTGTGTGTGTGTGTGTGTGTGTGTGTGTGTGTGTGTGTGTGTGTGTGGTGGTGTGTGAAGGTTAGGGGTGAGGATAGGACAAGAAAGAGTAAGGAAAGCACGCAGTCCAGGGTACCTTTCCGGCATTCGCTTGATGTTGATAAAAAACAAGGAAAATATCGATCAGAGCAGACGGCCACTTGAATTTTCCTCCAGATAGCAACTGAATTCGACCTACATATCTAGTTAGTGTCGAAAATCCTCCGGGACTGGACGGGCAAAGGCACCGCAGTGACCTCGATTGATGCCATGTGCCACCTCATTTGGTGCCCGCATTTAATCCGCAACTCTAAAATACAGAGCGTTTCACCGCTGGCGATTGCCACCCTCCAATGTGTCTCACGGTCCTGACCTTCGCCTCATCGCTCGTCGCAAGCCCATCCTCTCAGACCAAAGGAGGGTGCGAAACGACGGCCTCCGTGATCCAGGCGCGCAATCAGCACACGCGTCTCCTTTAGTTATTGATCATGTTTACCTCCACAGTTACTTCGCCTTCCAGACATCAAAGACCACTGGAATACCGCAAAAGGCACACGAAAACCAACACACAATCAACTAAATTATCCATCAATATTTCGTCATTGCCCACCACAGTTATGTATCTGCTCTCTGTATTTAGTTGCCGACCAGCCCTGAGAAAGACCACGAAAAGATCGCCGAAACGTCGGCAACACAGCCTTCGACGCGACATCACCCAATCATTTACACTAAATAATGAAACAATCAAATGGCCGAAAACGGTTTTCTGGGTCTTTATAACAGAAAAATGAACTTTTAGAGCTCTCAGATGTAGTAAATTCTTCTTTACGTTATAGAATCCACGTTTGGGAGTCTATGATTACGAAAAAGCGTTTTACTCAAAATGTATGCGTGGCCGTCTCTGAACAATTCTAGCTCCTAAAATCGTACTCAGGATTTTCATTAAGAGGGATTTCCCGAACCTTCAGCAGATTTGTTTATACTTATTCATATGTACCATCATATTTCCTCTCTGTCAAAGTGAATTGATGAACAAACGGTTCGTTTCGTGTCCTATTCATTTTTGCCATTCGGACTTGCATTTACTCGTTCATGCTATCGCTCCCTCTGGTCCCTAAGGGCGTAAAAAAGTTACTTTTCGTTCTCGAATTGGCGTTGTGGGCGGCCCTGGATTAGACACAAAACACTGAAAAAATGGCAGGTAATGCTAATATCATCAGAACTTAAGTGAAGTGAAAGAACGTCTATTTGGAAAAAGTAGCGATAAGAAATTGCAGGGGGTCTCCTTTCGAGAGATTACGTACGTAATTTTGGAAAATAATTTCTGAAACAATCAATAAAAAACACTCAAATGATACAGAGCAACCATTATTCGTTCAACTGGGCACTATCTGCGGCCTCGTGATTCAGCTGTTTGGCAACAACTGTCACCAGCCACCGATCATCTCGCTGGATGCAATGGACGCCTCCATCTGACTGCTCGCACACTTCTCGGAATCACCCTTTTGCACTCTCTCGCTGCCCTCATTCCCTCCCCACCCCTTTCCCACGTCGCTCGCGTCCTTTCACCTGCTTCCCACCAGCCATGTGGCTTCGCACTTTCAACCCCCTTCCCCCCCTTCCCTTCCCCCCCTTCTGCTCGCCGTCCACGCCCATCGCGTCGGTCACGCGCGACCTATTAATGATTCACAAAAGTCCAAAGTGCGCTACATTGAAACATGTCATCTAATATGAATACTACGGACCATAGAGCGTGTGGTCGTATTGACTGGAAGCCTAATGCACTGAACCTCGGTACCAACAAAGGGGATTCGGTAATATTAATAAGTAACGACAATGTCATGTTTTTTATATGAGCTTCGTTGATTGCAATAGAGGATAAGATCGTGACACAAAAATATGAAGTTGAATTTCGAATGAGTGTGTTTGGAAACGATATTATTTTATAGTTCTCACTTGGATTCCAATTTCCGATAGAGATTTAGAGATATCAGTTTAAAGCAAACAGCCTTCAATAACTTAGTAGTTTCAGTCAATGGCTTGTAGTAATTCATATTAAAGATAAATTTGCTGACGTAATCACAATCACACTACAATTGGATTTTATTCATTACTTAAAAATATTATAAACAAACTACTTTCAAGGTGGCGTAATAGCTCCATCAGAACCCACATACTTTCCCTATAACCCAAATGTAGTTCCTGACATTCTAGATATAGTTATTACCCAAAATTAAAAACCTACCGATTTACCAAAATGTGAAACCAGAGTTAGATTCGGACCACAATCCAGAAGTAATTTCATTTAAAGCGGAACCTCAGTCACATCAAAATGAAAAAAATATTGAGGAAAAAGTCAATTGGGGCATGTATAGAAACTTTCTTGAAAAAATTATCCGAAGAGTCTTTATCATCAGAAAACATCCTAAGAAATAGAAAATTGTATTAGCCCCCTCGAAAACGTAATAAAAATACTATCAAAAGATCTTCAATTATAGTCAGGAATATCACCAAATATTATACTCCGCTTCCAAAACCGCTACTAAATTTAGTTAAAGAAAACAACCTTCCTAGAATGTGGCCAATATTCACGCAATAAAATTTTG
Organism: Teleogryllus oceanicus; assembly: GCA_964035755.1. Classification (NCBI taxonomy): domain Eukaryota; kingdom Metazoa; phylum Arthropoda; class Insecta; order Orthoptera; family Gryllidae; genus Teleogryllus; species Teleogryllus oceanicus. The sequence continues at coordinate 238,804,014 of CAXIVR010000001.1, read as the reverse complement.
AAACAAAAATTAAATCGCATCTCTGTAAAAAGTAAACAAGAGTTACATAAAGTTAGATGTATGCATTTTCAAAAATTTCTATGCAGCATCCCCCAAATTCTAGGACAATGTGAAATACAATTAAAATGAATATAAAGGAAAAATCTTTCATCGCTGAGTTATCTAACACAGGACTACTAACGACGGTTTTCGCAAACGCAGAAACTTTGGCGGAAAATTTTGAAAAAATATTTATAAATAGGCCTGTAACTAACTCTGATTTCCAATTAAAATTGGAAGAAAACTTATCAACACCTCGATATTCCGTCCCAACAAAAACTAATTTTTTGAGCTCTGGCCGAAACGTATAAAATCATTAAGGCATTGAAACCGAGAAACTCAGCAGGCCTTGACTTCATAAATAGCAAACGTATGAAAGAATTACCTCGAAATGCGATTACAGCATTAACAGCTCTCTTCAATGCATGTTTAAGATTAGGATATTATTCAAAGACCGGGAAAACTGCTATTATAACACCAATATGCAAGCCAAATAAAAATCCACAAGACCTTAATTGCTAACCCCTATAGACCAATTAGTTCATCACCGACCTTTGCCAAAATATTTGAAAAACTTATAAGATCCCGTCTATTCAAATTTCTTACCGAAGCCAATGCACTATTCTATACGCAGTTCGGATTTCGTCCAAACCACCCCACAAGCCATGAACTGTTAAGAGTAATGGAATACATCACTGAGGAATTCCACAACCGAATGCATACAGCTGTAATTGTTCTCAACATTGCACATGTCTTTGATAAAATGTGGCATCTTGGACTACTTTACAAATTACAAAATTAGGAACCCCCGATTATCTCCAAAAGGTCATTAAAAGCTTCCTATCAGAGGGAGGTTTCAAAGTTAGTATTGAGAGCACTAAATCAAAAGCACACATAATCAAAGCCGGCGTGCCACAAGGTTCCCTACTATCTTCCTTATTTTTTAGCATGTATATAGCTGACTACCCAGAACGGACATACTCAGAAATAGCACTTTATGCGGATGATAAAATGTTATTTAACGCAAAATCAAATATTACCAACGCATGCAATGATCTCCAGATCTTAAACGAATTTGTCAAATGGACTAATAAATGGAGGATTGCCATAAACCCTATCAAATCATAGCTTAAAATATTCTCATTAAGAAAAATGCATCAACCACCACAAATTAAAATTAATAATTCTGCAACTCCAAGGTTTCATAATGAAATTCCCGTAAAATATCTGGATGTATTACTAAATCAAAAATTAACATGTAAAAACCAGATTCAAGAATTAACAAACAAAACATACGCAAAAATTAACAAGCCCTTAATAAATAACAAGTCATCGCTTAATCTGCAATGTGCATTGTCCACCTTTAAAACTATAATAGATCTCTCATTAACTTACGCCTGTCAAATTCGGAACAATGTAGTAAACACACATCTGAAGAAACTACAAATCATCCAAAACAAGTACTTAAGAAAAACCGCACAAGCCCCATGGTTTATTCCAAATAAGTAAATGCACAGAGAATTAAAAATTCCTCCTATTATTGTAAACATTCAACAGATTAGCAACAGCTTTTTCACTTTTCTTCCATCTTTAACAAGTGCACATATATATTTCAAGGCAAAAATGCATTAATTCCAAACCGCATTATTTCCCAATACCCTAAAGGCTCTCTTAAACCACCGTAAATTTGAATCAATCCTCTCCCCTCATTAACCTGCTCCGCTGACGAAAACTTTAAACAACTAAATACAAAAATTAAAAATATCTCTTCTAAATTACTGCTCTACAGACTGTTTACGAGGTAACCGTGTGGCCCCTCCTCAAATACTGTTACTCGAAAGACCAAAATTATGAGTGTTAATAAACTGAATACTAAAACCTCTGAAAGGCATATTTTGCCGGACAGGCAGAAAATAAATTTTAAAAAAGGGAGGCTTCCCAACATCATTGGTGCTACGGCTAAGGCATCTCCAACATACACAATATCAAAGTAAATACTACACACATTAACAGGGTCTAAATAATCAAATACACAAAATAATGGATTACTACTAAGGTGTATAGTACCAACTTAGTTAACGTGTTCAATGTAATATTGAAAGTATGAATAGTGTAAGCTCAAAACCCAAAATATCTGGAATTACCTCACCAGTAGAGGTCAAATGTTGGGGAATGGAAAGGAAGTGAAGAGATTCAAAATGAAGTACTTTTTTAGAAGTTTGTTTATTTATTCACGTTTTAGAATGGTTCTTCAAGAATTTCGTGATTTCTCAATTTTCCTACACATTTACTTTAAGTCTTTTGCTTTGTGTTTGTACGAGTTTGAAATTTATGTTTGGGTAAAAGAAAAGGGATTACGCGTTGTTTCTCTTTAATTTCCAAGTTCTTACATGCTTATTAACTCTACGGTTGAATTTTCTCCCAGTCTGGCATACATAAGCTGCATTACAATTTAATTATCATTATAATTTACGTATTTTTTTACAATCATCAGAAGAACTCACAGACAAAAACTTATTGTAGTAAAAATTTATTTTCTTTGGATATATTGTTTTTGTCCATTAATTCTGGATTATAGCCATTGTTAATGACTATTGTTTTTTGTAAAGGAGACTTCTTTGTAAAATTCATTTTTAAACACAGGGGCCATGAATAGCTTATGAATCAAATAATGGAAAGTTGAAATTTTGAATTGTAGATTGTGATTAGAATCAAAAGGAGTAATTAAATGTGTTTGGATAGGTTTCATAAATATTTTGAATTTTATTTCATGTTTTTATTTTATATAAAGGAATATATAGCATTAAGAAAGAAATGCCTAGTTTCAATATTCAACGTGTAGAACAGAAGAACGTAAACATTGAACTGATAGATCTACAGGTCCGACATACGTACAGATGGACGTACGGAAGGGCAATCTAACGCTCGAACGCACGTATGTACACACACGGGCGGATGCGGAAGGATGGATGATCACTAACAGACGCACGGACGGACTGACGAAAACAGACGGACGGACAGAAACCAAGACGAGGGGATGGACAGACAGACGAACGGACAGACACACAGTCGGACGCACAAAACTGACTGTCGGAGTGGTAGGCAAGCGCAGACAGACGGAGAGATTCACAAACAGAATAACGCATGTTCTGAAAAACAACACGGTATCAGAAACCAACTAAATTTATATTTACGTCAAAATCCCGACATCGTTTTATTTGCATCATTACGTAACTTTCCATATTCTATGTATATACTAGGTAATACAAAAGAAGTTAAAATTAATTAAATTACTCTGAGATAAATAAAGAGTATTGTTTCTTTTACGTAAAATATTTTTATTCGTTTCGGTACTTACCTTCTACGCTGCCGCTAAAACACACACTATTCTATACGCTATTATATACGCTAAACATTCTACTTCGTTATTCGAACTAAACAAGTGCAATAAAGTAATTCAAAATATTTGTTTATATTGGTATGCATGAATTACTAAATGTGTATGATCAACGTGTGCCTAGTAAAATGATGTTGCATGTTAAATTAAATAAAATAAGGCAGCGCACAATAAATCAAACTATCTTACGAAAGAAAGTTCTCCTCATATTTATATAAAAATAAAATAAACACGGAAGGAAAATAGTTATAATAATTATAACATCATTATTCTCTTGAGTGGTTTTCAATTCACACCGGCAAAAAAGAAATGAAGAGAGAACTGTCTACACCATCTGCGCTTCGAAAAGTATTGCCCTACGTTTCGCTAAAAAAAGGGAGGGCGCAATTACAATATAAATGACGCGCATCTAAAAATCAATATACTCAATGAAAGCTTTTTCTACTTCTCATAAATCCGACTGCGAGGGTGAAGGAACTTTCATGACATTTGAGATTAATTAACAATATGTCATTTCCCGGAACAACACGCCGACATAACGAAGGAGATGAGATCGGTAATCAGATGACGCACAGAAGCGGCGTCTCAAAGGCTGATGCGCGAGATGGCATCCGGGCCCGATAAGTTGATCCCCGAGGGGCTCTTTGTGATAATACAGGGCGTAATCTTGTTTAAACCCGATCTCCGAACAATCTTTTTCATTTCATTTCCGCACTCAATAATATCCTAAAATTTCGGAGGGCGAGCACACACTGATTCCACAACATACACGATCAACCTCGCAAATTTAAACGGGCCAGTCAAGGCCGAGGGATGGGTTCTGATTACATGTTGACGAAGCCACGTAGCCAATAAATTACCATTTTATATGTATACAAGATACAGATAGTATTTTGGCTACTATAATTGCAGGTGAGAACAATTACGCGAATGTTTTAACGCTGGAAACGTTAAATATTGGAGTCTGTGAGTGTATGAGTTACTAACTTGGCGTACATTCCCAGTGAAACGCGTTATTGATTAAATAATGAAAAGAGATGGGAGAGAGCTTTTAAACTTGAACGTTATGTTGTTATTCCAGATGTGTTTTATGTACTTCACCACTCGCTACACGGGAATAAAATAGATTACTTTTCACATTTGGGGATTATGTTTAATTTTACTTTTTCAATCACGCATAATACTTCACAGCAAGAAAAATTAAACTCTATACGTGATCTCATCTCTTTAATACTGTTTAGTTACTCTTAAACATTAAAATTCTTTTTTATAATTTTGCAAATATTACTTACGAAAGGTTATTAATGTTCCTCCTCTTGACGATATTCTTCAATCATATCCAGAATTATTTTTACAAATACTATTAGGAGTTATTATATACCTCAACACACTCACAAGTTATCTTCGTTCCTAGACACTAGATCATTGCTATTTCGTAATATTACATTGCTTCTGTGTGATGTACAGGTTCTTGAACCACCCGCGTTGACCGGGATATCCTCCGGTTCCAAGTCCCAACGGTGGAAGTTTTTCGACACTAGCTAGGTAAAATTTAGCCAATGTGTGGAAGAGAATTCTAGCGCTGACTGCTCTCAGCGGTAGTTTTCCGTTTCCGTAGCATAATTTTGAGATACGGGGAATGGGCCGTGCACGAACTTTCCTTTCTCATCCTTATACATTCTTCTCGAGTACACACTTACACTTAATATTATTATTATGTTATAATAATAATAATAATAATAATAATAATAATAATAATAATAATAATAATCTCAGACAAGCACACGTTACAAAAAATGATGCAGAAAATAGAAAAGAATTCAGGAACACCAAAAAACATACATTTAAAACCGAAAGCAAGAAGAGGCCACGATGTAAATGGACAGCAGAGCGGAAGAAACAACATAGTGAACACATGAAGAAAATATGGGCCCAGAGAAAACACAAAGAATCATCATAAAGGAATTCAAGTTCAAACGCTCTCTTTAAATGGGAATAATCGTGAATAATAATAACAATAATAATAATAATAATAATAATAATAATAATAATAATAATAATGGAATACTTCCATTCTAAGCAGGATAAACACATGTATGAGATATTGTGCTCCGCAGACGTAAATATAACACCATTAAAACTGCAAAACCAAAACCAAGATCTGGAAAATACCTGGCAATCTATGGAAGAAAAAATACTGTCATGGAAGCAGAAATCTTTACACGGTTTGTATCCCCATCAGCTTGAGGATACAAATGTTGACAGTACATTTTCGCATCTTTGGTTAACTGCAGGTAACTTGTATGGAGAAACCGCTGGATTCATGATGGCCATTCAGGACAGAGTCATTAGCACACTAAACTACAGAAAATATATATTGAAAGAAACACTGAACGATAAATGTAGGTTATGCTCAACGGAGAACATACAACGTACAACAATTGAGCACATAACTGGGGCATGTAAAATTCTTGCTGGAACGGAATACCTGCGACGATATAACAACTTTGCAAAAATCGTTCACCAATCTCTGGCTGTTAAAGAACATCTTAGTGTGGAAAACGTACCATACTATCAGTACCAACCTCCCACCGTCTTGGAAAATGAATCCATGAAGATGTACTGGGATAGGGAGATTAGAACAGATAAGACCATCACCGCAAATAGACCAGACATTATAGTGCTAAATAAAACCAAGAAGGAAGTCACCATCATCGATATTACGGTACCACTATCACATAATCTCCACTCCGCATACACGAACAAAGTCCGAAAATACCAAGAGCTAGCAGATGAGATAAAGAAGATTTGGAAAATAAAAAAGGTTCAGATCCGTCCCCTGACAATTTCTACAACCGGAATAATACCAAAATCCCTCATCAAACATCTGCAAGAATTGAATATAAAGCATATACTAGGAACAGTACAAAATCAGTCATTCTAGACACCTGTCACATTGTCAGAAAACTGTCACTGATGTGTCTGATACGTAGTGTTAGAGGTCCTGGAAATAAATGAAGATCTTGCTCGTTACTTGCTCTGAGCCGTACGAGTGAGCCAAGCCACAATGACATCTGTGGCAGGTGAATGTTCCCCCCCCGCGTGGGAGAAGTGCATATGTCATAATAATAATAATAATAATAATAATAATAAAGCCAGTGGAATCCCATACAATGCAAAGACCTTTCCAAGATGGAGAATAGCTCATTAATTTGAAGGCCCACAATTGAGCTACACGATTGTGGGATTATTTGACTAACACTTTACGTTAACACATTTTCACACAATTTTAAGTTCATATTGGCGTTCTTTTGTTGGTTCGTAATTTTTCCATTCTTCTCTGTTTCGTGCCGATTGGATCCATAGAGCGCCCACACTTATCTCTACATGTAGTAAACTACTGCAAATGCGGGAGACCAGTTGGAACAGTAATAGTTGGCCTGCAGGGGGAAGGGCTCTTGGGGATATACTTCGAAGGGGAATATCCAAGCAGGAATATCCAAGCAACCCTACGTGTAGGTCGGCGGCGGACCTCACCTTCTACAGAAGGAGGAACCTCTCGGGATGTAATACGAAATGTCTTTACGGGAATAATGACTCAAGTAGTTGTACCTGGAAAAACTCCTTGTTTTTTTCTCCCTTTCAAAATTCAAAATTTATTGCTTATTTATCCTTGAAAATAGATTTTCTTACATGGGAGTTTTTTTGTTTTTTTTTCTCCCTTTCAAAATTCAAAATTTATTGCTTATTTATCCTTGAAAATATATTTTACTACATGGAAGTTTTTTTCTCCCTTTCAAAATTCAAAATTTAAGTAGTATATGACTTAGTGTAGGGATCACAGAATTTTGAAAATGTGCACACAATTCACTTTTCCCCATAGCAAGTCATACGCAGTTTTTAACTGTTTTTTGACGTAAAATAAATAAATAAATAAATAAATAAATAAACTATATATTCATTCATTCGAGTCACCCCGGGACCATCCAGACATGTTAAATAAGTTAATTCTCGAATTGAAACTCGAAATATACTACTATCGAAATTATTATTTTACTTTTAATTGCTTTTTTGTAAATTTTGGAATTGGTTTCCCTTTTTCAATTTTATATTAATTTTTATTTAATTGGCTTTGAATAAATTCTAATACATGTTAACACTTTGCCACGTTTTTCTTTACTCCAGGACTCACAGGTCACTGCAAATCCTACGGCGTGATACGTTCTGTTCCGTGACCAAGCTCAAAATGCGACTTTTTTAAATTTATTTGCAACATTAAATTAACTTTAATATTAAAACAATTAAAATTTCTGTTAGATATATTTTTTAATTATTCATTTTAGCTTTGCATTTATGCGGGCATTAATTGCATTAAATATAATACAAAAGACCTTTTGTTTCTTGTTGTCTTTGATAATCGGTAACATGGCTTTCTGGTAGAGACGTTCATGTCGTAGGTTCTGTGTTCTTGTTTCCACGTGCAGAATTTGTACACTGTCTTTTCTAAATTAGAATCAAGTATGATAAATATGGGAAGAATGTTGCCAAGAGAGTATTGATTTGATTTAAACTCATTTCTTAACGTGAACTCTCTAGAAAGTTAAAGTTAATGTCAAATTCGGTGAAATATGGAGTCTTTTCAAAATCCAGAGATAAACAGTGCACATTAAGTTTATGAAAAGCAATATCCTGAATAAAAGATATTGAAACATTTGTGGGTAGGAATGCGTTATTTAATGTAATTTACGTTTGCAGTTTTAATTTAAAACATGTTTGGATTGCGCTGACACACGGATCTGGAGAGTTAGGTACGCACAGCAACCTCATTAAAAATTCACATGTAGAAGACAAATCTGGATGACCTTGTTTGAAAACCGTGTCTTTTAGTAACCAGGTAGTTAGTGTGGTACATGATTCAGGAGTCTCGACCACAGATATTTGAGAGTACATCAAGTCCATAACTTCCTTCGCCACGTCGCTGAATGTGCATTGCGTCGTCACAAGAACAAGTTCAATACCGATTGAGCAGCGTCTGAGAGTTCGAGCGGACCACCAGATAGGAAAATGGTGTTCGATTACCGATTCCGTCAAATTAGATTAGCATTTCTATCGGAAATGCCATCACCCGCAGCGCGCAAATGCAGCTTTCACACATTTGGGATGCGCTCGCCCATCTCCCCTTTCCGAACTTTCAGATTGGGAGCAATCACTTTTTATAAGTAAACAAACAATTTGACATTATTGTGGCAACGTATATACATGCTGGAAATATCACTGGAAAAATAACCACAAAACTTCACCACAAAAAACATTTGTAAGAAAAGGTCTGATACTTTAATAAAATATAATATTGATACTCTTTGTAATTGTTTGCTGAATTTTATACTACTAATCAATAATCACACACATTAGATATCAATGCAATTCTCAGGCATATCAATTATTCGTTTTTGGGCAATAAGCAAAAAATTGAAGATATGACATATTTCAGTAACTTCTTTCAGTAAAACGATTGAAATAAAGTATGAAAATACTGAAATAGCAATTACCTCAATTAATCTATCTTTCCATAATCATCGATTATAAATTTTTCAGTTCTACATTTTTGTATGTTTTTTCCTCCTCATAATGCTGAGAAATCAGTTAATTTCATATCTCCATCTATCTGCCCTGACTTCAAACTTATTTCGTGAAATGAACTTAAGGTCAAATAATTGCAGGGTTGGGTTATTAACTTTACACACACATCTTCAATGAGATAAACATTATCAAACATATGGTAACAGATCGCGCCTCTCGCAAATAAACTCATCCCCCTTGTAGGTGTAAAATGTTTGATACCGTTTCAGCAGGGACACTCTCCGAACAAACCACTTCCTTACACATTATTTTATCCAACAGGCTATATTTGTAAATTTAAGATCAAATAATTAATCTTCATTAAACAAATCAACTTCACTACGACAATTCTTATTCATTATTCTGAGCTCAAAACCCACACTCACAATTCTCCCATTTAGTTCAGAGTCCCAATGGGTACAATCGTCCTCGGTTATGGGTCGTCGAGAAGAGAAGGTGCAAGAGGAAGACAATCAGAGGACGTTCAATAGTGTCAGCAAGACGATTTTAAAACTTTCGCTCTCCTAAAGAGGCGCGGGGGCGGAGGGGAACGTCGCCCGATAGTTCCTCGGGGAGCGACAATCATCTGCTTCTCAGCACCTATTAGTGATAACGCGTGGCGGGGGCGGCGAGAGCTTCGTAATAAGGGTCGCCGATACGCTCCGGGCTACGAGCAGCGAAAGGAGGGGAAGCTCGAGAAATGGGAGAAGAGGACCGTAGGGACGAGAAGGAAGAGGGGAGGAAGAACTCAGGAGCGGGGACGACGAGGGCAACGGGTCACACGTGGGACTAAGAGTAAAAAACGTGCGAGACTTAGTAAATGAGACAAGACGCTGGGCAAATGTAGGACTGGAGAATGAGGAGTGGTTAGACAATAATCAGGTACAGTGGGTGAGGCACGATGGAAAGGAATTGGCAGTATTCGGGAGAGAGGGGCAATGAGGACGTGTTATAATGGAACGCGCGTGTAAACAACGGGCTGGTGCAATGATAGATTTTTTTATGTTTCCGACCATGCCAAGTGCTAAGGTCATCTAGTCTCGTTAGTATGGTGAACGTTTTATCGCAGGCGGTGCCGGTGTTCAACCCCCAATGGATGGTGATATCACACGGCCACTTACGCTTCTGTTTGCAGGACGTTTCCCCCTCCATGTCTCTCCCCTGCAGAGTATCATTCGTACCAGGACATGTTTTAAGCTCCGGCTGGTCATCCGTCATGTGTAGTAGTGTAGTGCAGGTAAGTGGTGTAAGTGAGGGGAAAGGATACAACAAGGAAACAGATGGAAAGGTCGCACGCGCTCCGGGGCCCGTTTATTAGGATACTGCTCCGACAGTCGCCTGGTACTGATCGGAGAAACCACGAAAAACTGCCAATCAGAGCAGCCGGCCGCTAGAATTCTTCTCCCGACAACGACTGAATTCAACCTAGCTATTCAGCTAGTGTCGAAAATCCGCCAATGTCGGAACGCCTAAACTATGACCTACCGGTCAGAGCCACTGCATGGTCAGCGGCAATGCTGTCTCTGAGCAAAACTCATCCCACACGAGGGAAGGAAATGGCAGGGTTACGAAGAGTAGGAATAATGGGGATAAGCTATGACAGAACACGGTTAGTGATACATGGCAGGGAGCAAGTGGGATGAGTACGGAACAAACGAATGTGCGACGGGGAGAAAGATAAGTAAACGTGGCGAAAAGATGAGAACAGGGTGATAGAACGAGCTGGGAAGGAATAATGAACGGGGCACAGGGAGGAACAGGCGGGAGAGCAGGTAGTGTGACAGGACAGCATGGATGGGACAAGTTGAATGAGTCTGAGCGGAACAGGACTGAGACACGCCGTAAAACAGAGACGAACGAGAGAAGACAGGCGAGAATGAGATTGGACAGGACAGAGCAAAACAATGACGAGTCTGAACAGGACAAGAGAGAGATATGAACATATTGAGAGAGAGAGAGAGAGAGAGAGAGAGAGAGAAAGGGAGAGAGAGGGATGGGGAGTATATCACCAAGGGACGGGTCAGGACAGAAAAGGTCAGGTCAGACCAGGTCTTTCTCCAGAGAAGGTTGAGAGAGGACTGTGAGAGAAGGCAGAATATGAAAAAAGGGGTTGGCACGAAACGACGTGGGCGAGACAATACAGCAAAGGACGATACAGGAGATAAAATGGCGAGCGGGACCGAAGATGCAAGACGGTGCGGGACAGAACGAGCCACGGCAGGACACAGCCGGGCATAACAGCAAAGTAAGGCAGGGTGTTCGTGCCGGGGCGAGCGGGAGCGGCGGCAAAGGACGGGCAGGTTAAGCAGGTACGGTTAAGGGGGTCAGGGCAGTGCGGGGGGCGGGGCGCGGGGGGCGGGCCGCAGGTGCTCCGGCGAGCAGCCTGTTCGCGGCGCGGCGAGAGGCTGCGACCCGCCGCCGAGTGCCAATATAAGGCGAGGCCGACGCCGCCGAAGGCTCCGACGCCCGGTCGAGAGCATTCCCCAGCGGCGGGGCGGCGGGAACGACGGCGGCGAAAGTGGTTGAGAGTGCAATGGAAGTCGGTGGAGCGGGAGGAGGGGGCGATCAGGGTATTGGAAGAGGTGACGGTGACATGCGGCGCTGAGACGCGGCTAAAAGGGTAAAGAAATGACGGGTTTGAGGAAGTCCTAGTGAACCACGACAACAAGGCATAAATGACGGAGAAAGCGGGGCGCGGAGGTGAATTTTGTAAGACATATTGTGGGCGTAGCAAAAAATATAAAGAATGCGTAGTCAAAGATCACCGGTAGAACTAGAAGCTCATCAAAAGATAGTACACAATGTGTATGTTGTTTGACGGGGCAATCGGAAATGTGACGAAATGCACAATGTGTACTGGGAATGCATGGCAAAGGTTGGAGGAGGTCGGAAAGGAGTGACGAGGTGATGAAGTGCTATGCTGAGGTTGCAACACAGAAGAGAGGGCGAAATAAGCAAGAGACATTGTAGTACGATGGTCAGAATGCAGGAAAGAAAGAGACGTAAGGTGAGACAACAATAAGAGGTTCTTATGACGACGGAGCTGCCTGGCAGCGAGGCACTCGTCGGGTTGCTGGGTGATGTTAACAAGGAGGATGTTTTGACCTTGTGAGGAACCGGCTGAGGGCATCAATTGATGTTACTGCAATGCCTCAGAGAGTGAGGTCAAATTCATCGGCTATCTACAGGAGAATTCGAGCGGCAGGCAGCTTTGATCGGTAGATTTCTGTGGTTTCTCCGTTCAATGCGAGGCAAATGCTGAAGCAGTACGAACGGACCGTGCGCGATCTATCCATCCACAATTTCGGGAGATACGTTGATGGGTAAAACCCCGCAAGCCAACTTGTAGGTTGGCGCCGAATATCACCTTCCAACGGAGGAAGAACGGCGCAACCTTTCGTTATATACACATACACCATGTTTTCGGAACTAATATCCATATCAATTGATGCACTGAAGAAGAAAAACGCAATATTCAATCAATAAATCTAGGTGATGCAATAGGACGCAGAGAATGCATCCATGCTGTCGTGTCAAAGTAGTGTGGTGACGGGGAGGGGCAGAGTTTTAGGTGTGTTCACGCGGGTCTATGTATGATGGCAGTGAGAAATGGTTGGCGGTGAGCCACGGATGTTGAGGAGGGGTGAACGCGTGGAGGCTAGTTGGCGAGATGGGACGATGGAGCAGTGTCTGGGAGGCGGCGTGACTGCAGCGCTACGGCATCGGCCGGGGCTCCCAGGGCCGCTGCGGGACGCGGCCACTGGGCGGCCGGGGAGCGTATGTTTGTCTACTCGAGAGGAGCTTCTCGGGACCCGACGCGCTTCCGACAGGTCGTGAAGAGCGCCTCGTCGGCAGCCCCTCCCCCCCTCCCCCGCGCACCCCGTTCCCCTCCCGCCCTTACCGCCACCTCCACCACCACCTCGCCCCGCGCGCATATCCGCGCACCGTCGCTGCCGCCTCTCTGAAAGCTCCCCGTTCACTCGAGGGGCGTCTGTTGGCGCTCTCCGGGGCCGCCGCCTACGCCACCCTATGTCGGCCCCGCCCCCTTCCCCGCGGTTCTCACCGTCCCCTCCGACTGCGCCGCCACCTGCAGACCCTCCGCTCTCCGTTCACGTCGCCGGGAACAGGTGCTGGGAATTACGTATCCCGCCGCTTTGTATGCATGTAATGCATACAATATTTACTTCTAATACAACTCCACGAGTGGCGAGGGCGGCAACTCCTAGAAACTCGCTGGGAAATTATCATAGTTCCCGCTTATCGGAGAAACAGCCCGGGAATCTGCCACACGTCTGGCTGCGCGTGGTACGGGTGAAAACAGGTGATATTTCCGTCGCGCATATTATTCTGAATGGCGACGCAGCCGCTGCCGAGCGGCAATTTGCTGTTTATGAGTGCCGCGAGATGCAATTCCACTACGTGCGTTTCGCGGTTTCACAGAGAATACTGAAAAACGCCATTTTTAAAGTACAGCGTCTTTGCTGCATTGTACCACAAAAGGTCAGGATTAATAACATGCCAATACGGAAATCTATATAATCGACTAAATTTCCCTATTTTATAAATCAATTTAATAATTATTAATGCTCCAAGGGCGTTATAAGGGTTCTAATGATCGGGCGGCGACAAAAATTCCGAGGGCCTTTGGCTCGAGGACATTTTGTTGCCCGAGATAATTAGAACCAGTTTACTCCCGTGGTACATACTTAAATTTATTTTTTATATACTTTTAATGATTCAGATTGACTTATTTACTAATTAACTAGTCGTTAACATGACTGTGATTGTCTTTTTATAATTCCCTGTATAATAGAAAATTAATCACCTTTCAACGGTTTTCATATTTCTCTCGTAACCACGATCCTCTGGATTCAGGTAAGTTATGCAGTGTATATCCAGCTCCCCATCGACGGCAATAACATGCTATAACGTTTAAGTAAAAAAATAAAAGATATTCAGTACACAGCACTATCCCCTATCGAAGAAATATTTCTCCATACACAATGCGATTCTTGATTTTTTTTATTTTATCATTCTTAATTATTTGTGTGTGGAATGACATACCATAACACTCATTATTTGAGCTAAACAAAAGAACTTACATAACAAAGAAAATTAATGGGAGAAACTAATATCGAGAACCTAAATGTTGAGCATGGAAAAGTTTGAAAATTGCTGGTATTAAGAATTCTTCTCTTTGAAACATTTTTGATAGATGTGCATTATTTACCTTGATCAGCCTGACCTTTCCAATTGCTCGATAGACCTGAACTTTCACTTGTCGGGATGGGACACCGTGTAGTTGAAAGATCGACTCGCCGGTCGGTAGGAAGTTGCATGTACGTAAGGTATGCAGTCATCTTTTATGCAGATTCACGTGTTGTGATGACGTGCGCTTCAAACGCTTGAGGCGATTTCAGCGGTAACTATTCTGATCAAAAATGAGGCTTTGCCATGCCCGGATCCCAAAACTGTTCTATGGGAACGCACGTGTAGGACCATTGCTGTATTATTTCGAAGTCCTTTTTCATTGTTTTTGTAATATACAAAATTATACATTTAATAATTATATAATAATTCATAAATAATACATAAATGGTAGATAATGTATTGAATTATTTATACAAAAAGGGGTATGGCCAAAAGGGGTGCTCATACTCTGAAGCTCACCGCCTTGGATCAGCCTTTGCTTAGTTTTAAAGGGGAAGAGCAGCGAAAGTCATCCTTTTTTGGACTCGACTACGTGGTCTCATCGGGCGTGGAGAATTCCGTAGCACTGAAACATTTGTATTGGTTTGCTTGATTGCTTTCAACAATAAATTATCTCTTCAAGTAAAGTGTTGATTGGAGTTATATTGTTCACAAAAAGTAAATTGTTGAGTATTTTTGATAATATCGCCAGCGAATACGTAACAAGGTCGTTAGAAGCAAATCACACCAAAAACTAGTGTTAGAACAAATTTTCTACACTTGTATATAAAATAGTCTATAAAATTTACCCCTTCTATTGCTTTTTGTCTGTAATCCATGTGCTCTACATGGCGCTCACATCCACTTCAACAGTGTTAAAATCTATTGTTTGCGGAGTAAATCTATGGAAGCAAATATTATAAAATTCGAGACCAAGAGAGTTTTCGCACGATCTACTAAGAGTATTTAAAGCAAACGTGTAGTCCGCTTGTACCTGAGCGTGTTTTATAGACACGTGCGTGCAATTGCCCACGAATGCGGCCGAAGTTCAAATGAAGTTTTGCGCGAAGGAAACTAGTCTGCTATTACCTACTGTGGATAACGGCGCGTAGATTCGGGGACCAAATAAAATGATCGAGGGTACGAGTATTTTGCCTACATATTCCAAATAGATATATCTAATATTTCTCATTGAAGCGATAACAAATTGGTCTTCTATGTACTACTATGTAACAACAAGTTTTTTTCTTATTAGTTTGTATTAATTCTGATCTGCAAGCACAATTTAAAGCGACTACTACACAACACTACAACACAGAATTGTTCAAAAGTTAATAGATTCCTTATTACCAGATTTCAAACTGTAATCAACTATTTTCACAAACTACGATTGCTTTTATTGTAATTGTAATTGTGAGCAACTGTAATGACGATTACAAGAAATTTGTAATACTTAGAGATTATAATTACAGAAATCTGTAATGATAGTCTGGTTCGAGTGCATTTTAAATTACTCTTGTTGAGATAAAGACAGACAAAAATACTTTGTATGAGCGTGTTAGAGAGCTTAGATTTGTTTTTAATTTAAATTTTCCGCAACCGAAAGCGTAACACATCTCTTACATTCTTGACAAACGTTTTAACTGAGAATTGTGAAAGTATCATTTATTTTTAGTGTGCCTGGAAATATATTTTAGCGGCCGTGAGACAAACAGGTGATCAGCACGAGAGGGCATTAGCTAAGAAACAAATTATAACAAAAGTAATAGACATTATTGTTACTTGCGAATTCAAAGTTATACAGTGATAGAAGTTTACGTTAGTAATAGAAGTTTACTTAATTTTTTTAAATATGAACAGAGTCAATTTTGCAGTTTCAGTTTGTAGATCGACTAAAATGATCGTGACAAAAATACATTATTTGTATTTTCCACTTAAAACCATGTTTTTACAGTACGAAGAATGGCATGCCTTGGCCGGAAATAGAACCGGATCTGCCGATATACCAACCATTCAACAGCATTTTAGAGGGGAAACCTTGTGTTCAGTAAATACGTTTTATTTTCGATTATGTTCATTTCTCTGCGACTGGGTGGTGAAACGTATAAAACATTCTGAAAATATAATGTATTATTTTTTTCAAAAAGTCGTAAACTAACAACTCTACCTTATTTATTAAATAGATTAAGATTGCATTATATTTCTCGCCTAGTGTGAGTGCGTTTATCCTAAGAGTGATTTAGAAACATTAGACATGGATTCTCTGCTAGCGTAAGGGTTAAGCGTACGCATTTTCAATATCCATGTAGTATATACGATTGATACTATTTATTTATGGAATGGCTTACTTTGCGGGGGCACGACAACTAGCTGTAGTTTAGCATCCGTGTATTCGACCCAGATTTTCATGGAAGACTATCCCTGAAGCGAGTCTAGGGGCACATCTTCGAACACGTTCGCGCCATGGTCGATCCCTAAAGCACCCGGATGTGATTCTCAATTTCTCCACCAGACGTCAGTCTCAGTTAACTATATCCAAGCTCTCTGGTTGGGAGAACATGAGATCTCGTTCAGACGAGAATTTGCCGGAGGAATTAAATTTTACCGGGCACCTGCTAGAATTCTTTTTCATGCCACAAGCATGACATGGCCACTGTGAGATTTTTCGTTCTTCGAAAATCCTCCCAACTCGGCGGGGATCAAGCATTGGGTGTTCCGAAGCCAGTAAGCTAACTACTCGCACTCCAAGGCGCCAGTTGATACTGTTAGAACATAAACACCGTATCGTAGCATCAGATACCGCAATCTTTTGCATCATCGTCGCAGCATTCATTTCTTAATTTTGCCTACTAAATCTGAGTTTTTAGCAACCATAAGTGACAATTATACGTAATCCTGATTACAATGTAACGAAATTAAAAGCGAATTGCAAACTACACCGTAATAACATGAATTACGATAATTACGATTATATGGTAATTTTACACAGAGTAATGCTATGTGTTATTAATTACAAAAATAATTTATTATGTAAAACTCTGTTATGCAATTTAGCAGTCGCATACCAACGTGTGTGTAGCAGGGGAGGATCAATGACAGATCATACTCAACATTTTTCCCTCTACCTTCGTTTAGGTAAGGAGTTAGTTTCATCGTTTCCTACTTTTAATATTAGATCCTTTCTAAACCATTAGAGATAATTTCGTCTTTCAACGCTTACCGGATGTTCACAAAGAAATTCGAAACCATGGCCATGTGCAATCGCTTTGGGGGAACTCCGGGGATCTCTAAGAGTTAGGCTGCCTATAATCATATAAAATTCTGATCTGTTGATAGGGAGAACTGTAGCGTGATCGATGCAACATGTTGAGTCGCGCGTTGAACTAAATCTAAAATAATAAAAAAATAAAAAACATAGTCATCTGTGTTCCTGTAGAAAGAACAAGTGCAGAAAATTGTCAAAATATAAATATATAAATGATCTCTTTCCTGTACCTCAAAACTTGAAAATATCTAACACAAAAAATCAGAAAATGATTTTATAATATTGTTAATACATGTATCATAAGGTTTGAAAACGTTCATATTTTTCTTCAATTGTATTGCTATTTATTCTGAATTCCGCCATTGACCTCGCCATTGGTGGATCCTCGCCATTGGTGTTCCTGGGTACCGGTATGGCATTGGTATATGACTTATGCCAGCAATTTGTGGTAGAAAATTGTTATTACGCATTGTCATGAGTAACATTGCTTTGTAATTGTCTATAGCGATTACATGTTCTGTATAGGGCAATTGGCCTCGACGCCGTTAGATCTCCGGGTTTGTAGTCGGTCACCCAACCCGGAACCCACCATGTCTAGAATTCGGTTCAAACCTTCGTGACTTCACACAGTTAACGAATTCGGCTAACGACGCCGCTTTCGCGGTCGTGGCCTTCCAGTGAAACCATCCTCTCGCCTAGATAACCGAAGGAAACCGCGAAAAACCCCGGTCGGTATGGCCGGCATGGGGATTGAACCCGGACCTCCCGAATGCGAAGTCAGCGCGCTACCCCTTAGGCATTTCGCTTGGTAACTTAGCTTATTGATTGCCAAATAACACAAAAAGTGCAAATAATCAGGAGAAGAATATCCAAGCATTTCTCGGTGCAGTGGTCACACAGTCTTCTGATCTCGATATGCGACAGTTCTACGCAAAGATTTTTTTCTGTACTACTGAAAATTAAATAAACGTTGATAGGAATTGCGAAAGAAAAAAATATTTAATTCATGTAAATTGGATCTTTCTTTTTCAGCAGGATTTGCGACACCACCAGAAAGCCAGATCGAAGTCGACCACTGCCCGAAGAAGAATTATGAAGAACGGCTACGATGATAGGTCGTTTCGTTGGTTTCCTCTGATCAATTTCTCGCGGATGCCGAAGTACCATGAAAAAGCCACGAATCGCACGTGATTCTTTGTCTCCAAAACCATCTTGATAGCCGAGCGGCAGGCGCCTTCCTCTTATCACAATGATCCTCCAATGATCTCGAAAATCGTTGACAAGCGTCGAAGATTGGAATGCATCGACTAGCTGCGTATCTCCCAAGACACTAGGTGTGTCGTGGTAGGAAATACATGGTAGGAACCTGTTACAGAAGAACATTATGCAATTGCATAAATGGCAATATTATAGGAGAGCCAAGGTAAAAAGGTTTTCGTATTATAGAATTGCATTTCCGGGTTTAAGTATTGCGGGACCCCCAACCACAAAATCATGCTGGGACCCTCTTCGAAAAAATTCTTCAGATTTACTACAAAAACAATTTATAACAGAATAAGTTTCTGTAGAAATTAAAATCAAATTGTTTATATAATTCGGCATATTTTGTATTTAAATGCATATTAATTATAATTTTTATTTTGTATAACATATTTTGATTTTTTTCGAATATTTTATGAATTCTTTTCCGAACACGGGGTCCCCTGAATGGGCGCCCCTAATCATTTGCGTATTTTATTTATAGGTAAATCTAATCCTCTAAACTCTGTTTTTATTGAAATAAGTTGGGTTGGACGTTGAAAAGATCTATAGCTTCATGTGCACACTGTGCTTCTGATTCTATCCGTGCAATGAAGTCAGATGTACAAAATTTTGTAGTTGAATCAACGTTCTTCTGAAACAGCGACATTCTCCCTCCCAAAACCCTGAACTGGATGGCCATCAGACCTCTGTGGAGCTCTCCTCTTGAAAGCGGAGATCGCGTGTAGCGGGCAGTGCGGCACCGTGCATCAAATACTCAGCCATAAATCTATGGTTCGAGCAAACGATCTCAAAAATCGAACTAGCGAGAGTCAACATCGCACGAACACAATGGCATCTACCTCACGTGAATGATTGCCCGTAAATGACCTGGACGATAAGTGAAAAAGAGAGATCTACCTTCCTCTCAGTCTGAGATACAGCGACGTTGTATTGGAAGCAAAGACTTCTTGTGAAAGGTTCCGGCAAAGTGAAACTTGAATTTATGTCTCATACACCTTTTTACAATTTTTGGACGCATTTAGGTATGCGTGTCAAGATCTGAAAAACTAAGTAACGAAGGCAATTATTTATATTTTTAAATGTTACGAAAACAGCGTCAAAACATAATTTCATTAAATAGAAACTACCATTATAAGATATGTTGAATATTGAAGTAAATAACGTCAAGGACAGGGGATGGAAATAAGCAATAATGAAATTACAATATATTATTCATAATTATTATCATTTAAGAGATTATTTATGAATCAAAATGACAGCTATTTGTAAGAATATTACCAAAAATCTCAAAAAAGCAATATCCTTGACAAAATATAGTTGACCTGCGTGAAGGTTTTATATTTCTTGCTAATGTTGCTGAAACGTAAATGCTTACCTTTCCACAAATTATTATTAGAAAGATAAAATCATAATATTTGTAAGTATTAATGTTATATTCTACCGCAGAATATCATTACAAACTGCAGTATAAGACACCGTGAATACTTATATATCATCCCCCACAGAAGGTACCCAACTCAGAAACTCATTTTGCAGACGGAAACTTGTATTCTACGTAGTGTTTATTTTGCGAGCAAAGTACTCTTTGTTTCTGCGTAGCGAGTGTCTTGTGAGCTTTGTTTATGAAATTTTTGCTAGTAAAAATAAACTTTTTTAAAAAATTTCTTAATGTAGTAGCTTACACATGACGATTTTTAAATCTGTCCATTATATACTGGTAGTGCGGAAAACACACAAAAGAAAAAAAATTGTGTGACAGTGTTCATGATAAAAAAAATAACAAAATGGCGTTCTAATGAGAGCTTACTTCGCATGCATCTGGCTGGCAGGAACGCAACCTGGTGCGAACATAAAGGCTACTTTCTACTCCGCTCGGGGACTCCGCTTTCTGCTCGGGAACAAATCTCCGCCAGCGCTAGAACACCTGGCCCTAAAAGACTAAAGCTGTTGAACTAGTAAATTACTTGGCGAAGACGGTATGGCGAAAACTCAGTTTATGGTCACGATGCAGTACAGCATCTTACGGCACGAACGAGGAAAGGTACACGAAAGAACACGAGTGGGAGTATTTTTGGGCCACGTAAAAAAAGCCACGTAAAAGTTGTGATCATAAAATAGGTGAAAAGAAGTTTCAGCTCTTGGTCCGTACAAATAATGCCAATAGTGTTATAGAGGAAAAGAATTCCTTCGTGTGGATTTCGACAAATTCATTATTTCGTGTTTCCGGAAAACTGATATAGTTATTAGTTCCGTAAGTGAAGTGCCTGTTTTTCTCGCGAAAGGTGGTTGTGTTCTTCCCTCGCTGGATGGTGAGATCCGGCGTCGACGTACACGTTTGCTTGGAGGGAAATCCCCATCCAGATATCTCCCCCGTGGGACACCACTCCAGCCGGGGCAACCTCTAAGCTCCTGACATCTGTGGTAGTGTACTGCGTGTAAGTGCGTGTGTAAGTAAAGGGTGAGGATAGTACAAGGGAGGAAGGGTAGTTCAGGCGCGGTCGGAGGTCCATTTATTAGAGAAATCCTTCGGCATTCGCCTAGAATTGATCGGAGAAACAACGGTACACTACCGATCAGAGGAGCTGGCCGATAGAACTCTCCTCCAAATAGCGGTTGAATTCGACCTAGATACCTAGCTAGTGTCGTGCCACTGTCGGTACTCGAACCCTAACACCTCCCAATCAGAAACACTGCAGTGATATTAGTTGACGCCCTGAGCCACCGTAATAATTACCAAAGCGATGAACCTGAGTTTTGTAATATTTTTCTGTGTAAGACTGATAAAGCAATGTAGTCCAAGTTTTGTTGTCCGTGTGGCATTTTATCTACTAATCCTTCGTGCTCAAAGTTAAGGCATTCAGTTACAATGTAGTAATAAGTACTTCGTCTTGTACGTCCGAAGTCAGCTTATATTGTAGAACAAAGATGTTCCCAAATTTTCGTTTGCAGTCAATACCATCTTCTATAAACAAAAAATTATGCAAAACAATTGTGCATTTACTGAACATTCTAAATATAATCGTCTTCTTCTGGGAGATTCAGAGCCTGTACGAAACAGACTCAGAACAGTGTCTCATGAAGGTTATCAGAGAGACTGAGTTAGATTACGCTGTAATGTAGAAGTTGACAGATGAAGTGCGACTTGCTGCTTGACATGATACGAAGAAAAATCGACTTCAATGTCACACTACGCCAACTGTGAGAAGAGTGTTCTGCGAAGGCCCGATTTCTGTCAATTTTCTCAGCAGTGTCGGAAAAGGACAAATGAATCAAGGTCAGTAATAAAATCATGAATTCGTAACTTGATCGAAATTTAAATTTGGGGCAAATAATTATATGGGAATTCATTATCAAATGAGCTAGAGTGAGAATTTATTTGAGAACGTTCAAGTACACATAAAAAATTAGGTGTAAGTAATAAACTGTACTATGCATTGACTACTGAATATCTTTTCTACAACACTTACAAGCGTCGTTCATTTTGTAGCAGTATATTAACTTAAATCTGTCAAAATTATTAGTGAAAACTTTACTGTTTCACCCAGTCGGTAGTAATATAGAATTTTTAACAGTATATATTGTCAGAACATATTATATTCTGACAATGTGGGTTAAAAATTTTATCGAAATTTAAATAATGTATACTTCGGGGTTTGAAACTCGAAGCAGAAATTATATTTAAAGGGAAAATGTACCTTTGCTGGAAGCTATTATTTACATTTTTATAATAAATAAGTTCATTCAGGGGCCTAAAATTTGGTAAACTTTTTACCCAATTACATTATATATAATATATATATATATATATATATATATATATATATATATATATATATATATATATATATATATTTGAATTTGTAGCATTATTCCATAATACCTACTCCTCGAATTTAATCGTCCAGAACCAACCCTCCTCCATCATGATTCTATTCAAAAGCAGCCCGGAAACAAAAAATGAACAGTAGGCCAACGCAAAACGAACAATGAACATACAATTATACCTCAGCAGACAATTACATTCACTTTCACTGATATCTTTGAAGGAACAACTCTACAATTACTACCATTTAGAAGCAATTAAGAAGCCACCCACATGACATTGTGTCGTGTTTGCTATTCACACAAACAATTGTATAATTAAACTGTAAATAAATGTATACTACATTTAAAATTTATTACATTTATTTCTCAATCTACAAGGCAGTGTCAAATAAAGCACAATTGTATGTCGTTTAAACGTAAGTATTAATTTTAGTTAGGAAATGCAAATTCCACAGAATACCGTAGATATTTTATTTGAACCATAAAATGTACGGCGGAATTTATTAACAACTCGTCAACAACATTCACAATTTTGAGAAAAAATGCATCATTCCTGCTATGTTTGAGAATGAAAGAGAGGTACGCCAAATATCGGAACTTTATCTTAACAGATAGCGTTTGTATTTTATAAAATCTGGGGCAACGTTCCGTAAGAATACATCGGATTCTTAAACTATTTTTTTCTCTCTCAAAGCAAAGAATGTCACTTTTGTCTCTCTGAAAGTAAATAATTTGCCGCTCAACGCTGTCTAATTACGAAAGAATACGGCACCGACGATGACGAAATTCGACACATCCCTGTGGTCTGAGAGTTAATAAAGAATAAACTGACCTAACAGCATTTCATCAGCTCCGCGTTTAGAGCGACGAGCAGCCGCGAGGGCACGCCCATTTTCGTCCAGCGGCGGTCGAGCAAGGGCCGGCGCGGCGCGCGGAGGGCGGAGGGCGCAGGGCGTCGGGGGCGTCGGCGGCTGGGGGGCGGCGCCTTTCATATGCGCGGCGTCGAACGGTGGCGGCGGCCGGCGCAGCACGCAGCGGTCGAGCGAGCCTTTGATCTGGTGACCCCCGCCCAACTTTCCGAAGGCGCGCAAGCCCTTCTTCGACGGCGCGGCGCGGAAAAAAGGGGGCGCCGGGGGGCCGGGCCCATGGGGGAAGGGGCGATGAGTGACGAGCAAAAAGGGAAGGGCGGGGAGGGGCGGCGCGGGCAACGCGGCGGGGAGTGGGGGAAAATGGGCTTGCACGAGCAGAAAGGGCGAAGTGAGAATGGGAGGAGTCCACACCGGGCAAAAGCTTGAAAGCGGAAAACTGGAGCTGTGCGAAAGCGTAAGAGTAGTGAGGGCAAACGGAGCAAACTGTACAAGTCAAGAGAACGAAAGGAAGTCAGTGGCAGATTCATGGGGGGGGGGAGGAAGGAGAGACTGTGCCCCCTGCCTCGAAAGTCAACATTTTGTTTCTTTTTCGAAGTTTTACTCTGTTGGAAAGAGTTGCCATTTATTGATTGCACCACATCCAAAGGAGTATTACCAATATGCAACTACATTTTCTTCTTTCTCAAGCTGATACTATGTTTACCGGAGGTAAACAGCATTGACTATTTTTTTAAAATAAAATGAGATATGAGGACACTTGTTTCAATTTCATAGCTCTTTTTCGAGGGTTTGAAGTCTATGTCTAAAAGTCATAAGGACTGAAGGCTGATTGACATGTTGCCAGTAAGCGTGTCAGTTCAGGTGCCAGTAACTGGCAACCTGTAAACGCCTTGTTGCAAGTGACTGGCAAGACCAAACAAGACCTTCGCGTCAGTCATTGGCGATGGCAGCTGAACAAGAATATTTAGTTTACTGGCATGCTCACGCGCTCCGCCACCACATTTTCAAACTGGCGACCTCTATGCTCTAGAAACGGCGAATCTCCCTCACCAACACGTGTTTGTACAGGTTTATACTTGCACGGTGATCCACGTGCTCAACGTAAACATAGTATGATAATTATTTATAAAAATGTGAGGGAAACGGAAGACTTTCCGAATGATGGAATAACAAACTACCAAGTTTGTCCAGTGATATTGAGAATCGGAAAATTTGAGGGACTTTTTTTACCAGAATATAATAACAATGAGACCAGAAATACGGCACTTCTGGTAATTGCAAATGGAATGTGGATTGATAACTTCTACAAGTCAGATGTAATGAAGATAAAACGTTTACGGAATATTTGCTTTGCATGCTCTTACTTGCGCGCCGTACAGTATCTGCAGCACGACGCAGAGAGCACACACAAGTTAAGCGCAACGAGAAAAATATCTCGTCATGCATGCCATTACTAGCACTGTGTAAACAGTTATTGCCAGTCGCACGGAGCACCAGCGCTGTGTAGGTGTTGGCAAAACGCGTAACTGGCACACAAGTACTGGCATCGTGTAAAATCAGCCTTAAGTTAGAAGCCGTCAAAACAAAACAGCCCCCTTTCATTCAGAGGATAACATCTGAAAACTGCATTTCTGAAATATTAAGAAAATGTGGCGTGGTGCCCTTGATCTCCATAGTACAGAATTAGAAATTGACCTCAAATTTTTGTGGGTGATAGGAGCGAACTGAAATATTGCCCTTCGCCCATCAAATACTTTCTTGATCGTCCCCTGTCTGAATCAGAGTTAAGCAGATTTGGCAATAACAGCAGAAGGGAAAAAGGAAGCAAAATCTTCAGACGGATCTGGGCGGTGTTAGAAGGGCACAGAAAGCAGTGTGTAAAAAGGCCAGATGGAAGAAAATGCACGAGAAATCAGACGAAGAAAGCGACACAGAAAATGAAAGTAATAGAACGGAAGGTAACCTGTTACGAGGCATTGACAAGAGATGGAAAAGTAGGCTGATGGGAGAATTGTGAGAAGCTGGCACGGGCTGCTTGAATACCGAGATCGAAATGGAGTCGGCTGCGAGCAGGCAGTTGGGGTGAGGGAGCTGGAGGCGGCGCCACGAGAGAATCAGAGTGAAACGGGTGGGCGGGCGGCGCGAGGAAGACCGTTTGGGGAGCGATCGAAGAGTATGAGGCTCGGCTGGGGAGTGACGAGTGACGAGGGAGACGAGTCGGCGGCGGCAGAGAGACGAAGCTAGTGAGCTGGCCAGTTAAACAGCGCAGTTGTCTCCCTCTTTCATACACTAGATTCACATACACTTCTCTTTCACACACGGCGTATTGAATGCATTTGATTAGGGTGACAAGATTTCAATCGTTGATTTAAATTACTATTTAAGTAAGAAAACGTACAAAAATAATTTACTGATTTCACTTTTAAATGAAACACCATTTTCTAATTGATCAAAACAATGAACTCAAAGATAAAAGAGTTTACAATAGGGACAAATAAACGTATTTAAGAACTTGTAGGGCGTTGACATGCGTGTTGACAACGACCAGTGCTTTGGCCCCATAATCGAGATCGGATTTTCCCTCTTTAAAAACTGCAGAAACGGAACTCTCTCCTCCCTTGACACTCTCTCCCTCTCTTATCACTTTACACTCTCTCCGTCCATCTCTCTCACTCTCACTCTAAGTGGCACTCCAATCTATGATCCAATATCACGAAATGGCTGACTTTCACACATCTATTTAGTTGTTACTCGAACCTTAGCTCCCGCCCTGACTCGAACCTTGGCACTTCCAGTCTACTAAACTCAGTTGCACACGCCAAGATCACACTCTAATGCAACCAGTTAATAATTAGTACTATATGAGTAAATAGAGTGTTTGGGGGACAACATACAATTTATATAATGCACAACACGTCAGGTACAATTTTATTGATATACTAAGCACGTAAATCCAAAGACGAACGAATAATGGATAATTAGACATTTGTCATTTAAAGGATTTAACTTTAGGTAGGATGCATATCAACTTAATATATTATGTATATCAACTAAATATGTTAATTGTTAAATGAAAATTGAAATATTTTTTCTCTATAATTTGGGGGGAGGGGGGCTATCCAATTACGAATCACGCAAACATTCTCGGGAAGGCTCCCAGCTTCTGAATTGAATCCTGGATATATGACACTTGTCGTATATTTTCTACATCCTTGGGAAATCGGACCTATAATGATCGAGTATCACCCCTTCACTACTCCCTAAATATAGTAGTTTAAACCGGAAAGGGAATGAAGAATCGTGCGCGGCACATGTCCATTATTTTGAGATACTACTTCGATAGTTGTATGGAATTCATTGAAAGATTTCATGGGAATCACGAATTACAGAATCTGACCAATTTCCGTTTATTCTATTGAATTCTTGTCTAATTATTCGATGTCGCAAAAGCACACAATTCGTCGGGTCTCGTCGGACACTCAAACTTACGACCGAGTAGTATACAAAGCTTCAGTTATGAACACTGCTACATACGCCATCGCAGCCAGTATTGGAATTCACACCAAGTTTAATACTGAATACATTTGTTAATCAATCATGATACTCGTTACGTCGTTAACAATTTAAAAAAACATCATTCTCATTATCTTTATCATCATCATTACCACCATCATCGTCAATACATTAGCAATTTGCGGATCCGATGCGAGCGGCATCGCGCTACGTCCGCTTTAACACCCGGAAGATTCCCGTGCACACTGGAGGCCAGGCTAAGTGGGCTTCGGAGCCCTTGTGAATCTAGGATTCCCCCCGATGGGAATGTGCTCCACCACTTATCCTAACACGATTATACTAGTGAACTAGAGCGCAGAGATATATTGATTCTGCCTACTAGTGCAATGTGCGTGTATAATGCGGTAGCTACGATTCCGTACCACGAATTATATTGGCTTCATTTTACACGTTAAGTGACGCAAAGATAATATAAATGGTGTGTTTTGAAAAGGGCGCTCTTCATATTTATCTAGAGAAGCATACAGAAAAAACATTTGCTACAAAAATATACTCTAGGCCGGCGGCAAAATACGGTAGATCGTCACCGCGTTAATCAAGTGAGGACAGATGTACGCAAGCAATCATGTCTCTTATTATTATGTTTGTACTTATTTTTCCTGTACATGTGCGTTCTAGTATGAATGGCGTTTTTGTAGTCCACTGTAGCAATAATGATACATCACTAATAGACTAATAACGCGATTTCAATCTCGTAATTGCAATTCACAATGGTTTCTATTGCTGCTTTATTATGCGACGTTGCCACAATGTACAATTTCAACACTTATCGTGTGCAAATTCGTACTGAACGTCGGTAATCTGATCAGTGTTTCCTTTCGTGTCTCCCGTTTATTAATGTAAGTCATAGGTTTTAAAGATGATATTGAAAAACAAATGTGACAAGATGAATAGAATGAAAGCGAGAGGCATACATTTTAATGCAATTTTCCTGCACGTATACCTTTGTGAGGTACGAGGGTATAGGTCGATATCGTGAAGTAGATGAAGAAATCTCCAGTGTGCCGTTTTCTTCTAGTTTCCTCCTGTAATGTAAACTAGGAGGGTTATTATTCCTGTAGGTTTTGTGCTCAAGGAACTGACTTTGACTTCAAAACAGTTGTTTTATGTCTCGTGTCTTAGAAAACGTATTCCTTAAGAGGTCAGAAACTGATTTTAGGAGGAAACATTTTGCTTAAAAATCGGTGTAATTATGAATATCATCTGTGAGGCTAGCGTCTGAAAACTAGTGGTGCTAAAACAGCACGTACATTCTCGCCCGTATTTTCACGCAAAATGAAGCAAAAAGTACACAAGTACCTGATCTTATTTCAAAATATATTTTTAAGGAACAGTTTTTATTAAAGGACAAAATCTGTATCTTTAATATTTTAGTTGTAGGAAGGCATAGAAAATATCTTGAACTTTTGCAATTTTCAAAAAATCAGTTTTTTTTAACGAACATGAGACGTAAAACGTCATTTACTCCATCAACCAACAAAATTTAATCGAAAACGTTGGAGCCATCTTTTGAAAATTTGCAAAATGTCCCAGGAGCTTCATGTAAAGTACCCTCCAAAATTAAAATATCGATTTCAAATTAAAAGGGCTGCGACATCAGTCATATTGATAAATGAATATCATTTATGAAAAAAATCGGCTGAACAGTTTAGCCGCTAGCGTTGTTCACAGGCGGACGGACATTTTGCCGTCATTCGAATTTTCCGTATCAAGGACCCACAAAAAGGGATTCTGACTACACCATGTCTTAAAGGATAAATTTCTAAATTTAGCAACTACATTTACCCACTTTTTCGTTTCAAGTCCCTGTAATAAGAGTTTTTCTATTAAAATTTCGCCGTTTTTTTCGCCCAGAATTACTTAGCTCTCTCTAGACTCCGCAACGAGAAAGTAAAATTATCCCTAAAAAGTGGCTAGGCTACAAGGTGCGAGTCTGAGGAAAAATTTTGGCAACAGAAAAATACGACTACCTAGATTCAAAAATCATTATTTGCCAATGAACATATCTGGAGAAACACATCTTTTGAACGTCACTTCCAAATTTTCCCTTCATAATGCCTAAAGAAAAATAAAAATAATATGTAATTATTTTTTTCCTCACATTTTTTTCTCTATATGCTGGGTTTCGCAGTCTCAATTCCGTTTGAAGTGATCCTGCGAGGTTTCACTGTCCTGAAGAGAGTCCTGATAAGATGTTTTGAAACGTTTCTTTCACACAAGGACGGGACGCTTTTGTGACGACGTACATAACACTGATTTCAAAGCTGCCTACCGCTTGCTCCAGCACGCTTAGTGCTCTGCGGCAGCAGCACGGCCCAGTTTATCAGCGCTACTAGTGCGAGTACTACACGCGCTCAGGTTTTTATAGCAATAGGGCTGCGTAGCGTGTTCGTAAAGTGACTAGAAGTATTTTGATCATGTAAAAATGAGAACGTGAACAGAAAAATGAATGCAAACATGTTAATAAACATTACAGTAACAACAACAAAGGCATTTTAATATATATATTTCCACCCATATCGACAAATTGTATCCCACGCATAAGTTCCAAGGTCGCTTTCACTACTTCTCTCTTGTGGCAAAGCGGTCAACTGCAAGAAGATATTTCACTGTGTCGCCGTACGGAGTCTCACTGCTGGCAACTACAGTGTCATCACTGGCTTTTACAAACACAGTGACTCCGGCCAGCAAAGCCTCACATTGCATCCGTCAAATGTGTTCCACAAGGCAATCTCCAGAGAGAAAATGAATTTCTCCCTCTTCCACAAGGTAAATTACAGCATGTAAATGAACGACATACGAATTATTCTGTTGTCAGCTAATTCATCGTTTATCCTCATAACTTAACTTTAAACGAAGTGATTAACTGCGAAGTACATACATACCTAATGGCCCGAGCTTCGCCGTGTAAAATGGGGGCCATTGAAATTCCGAAGTGCAGGGGCGTCGTGACAAAGAATGCGTGCGTATGTATGAGGGCCGGCCGGGGATGCGTGCGCCCCGCGAGGAACACGAGGCACGCGCGCGGCCCTTGGGCGAGGCACGACAACGCGGGCGCACCGCGGGCGGCGCCACTGAGAACGAGCAGAATTCGATACAGGGGAAGAATCAGAGAGAGCTCAGAAAGGGAGAAAAATAAGGCAAATAAAAGAAAAAGATAAGTAAGAAAGAAAGAAAAAAATCAGTATCTGGATGAAAATCTAAAAGCTCTTACCGTTTCTCCTTTAAAGAGGAACAGATTTTAGATTGAGAGAGGAACGGGAACAAGACAAGGAGAGTTTGGAGGAAATTGTACGAGATGAAATAGAAAAAGAACGGTGCAATGGAAATAATGTAGATAAATAAAAATATGTCGAGACGAAGTGGACAAAAAAAAGAGTTGGTAGGAAAGGAAGAATTGGAGGGAAGAAAACAAAAGATGAGAGGAAAAAGAGTAGAAGCAGATACAAGGAAAGGGGAAAGTAGGAAATCAGAAGATGGAAGGAGGAAAAGGAGGGGGAAACGAGAAGTTGGGGGGATTAACGAGAAGATAAATGTGAAGGACTGGGCAAAGAGCGGAAACACGAGGGAGACAAGTGCGGAACTGTGTGAGGCAGTGGACAAGATGGGCTGCGGGCGCCGAACAGCGATGGGGTGGGCGGGCAGCACGTGAACACGCTGGGGAGGAAGGGGGGATGGGAGGGACGAGCGCCTGCCCATTCGGGAGCGGGGCACGCAACGGCAGACGCACTGGCGAACGAGGCAGGACACGGCGACGAACTGTGGGCGGGGCGGGGGGGGGCAGGTCTCCCTCCCCACGGGGGAGGGAACTCCACGCAAGGGGCGGCGCCCCGGCGACCGGTCACGAGCCGTCTCCCCGCAGGAAGCACGGCGGCTGCGCTCCGGGGGGGGCCGACCCGACCCCACTTCCCACCCCACCTCACCCCGCATCCACGGGGCGATATTCCGTTTTCGTTTCTCGCCGGCTCCAATGTGCTTTTACGTAAATTTAACTACGGCTCCGCAGGGATCAGCGACGTCGTAAGTGGCCTCGGAAAGCGAGGCTCTTTCTTTTCACAAAAATGAAAGGTAATAATGTTCTAGGAATGTTTGCGGAGAAGTCACTTTCACCAGAAAAAACACAGTTAATAGAGTGCCCTCCTTTCATCGGTTTTAAAAGCAAATTAAGTTCTTTTTAATTCAAAAAACACTTGCTCTACGCTTTATCTCGCTGAAGAAATTCTAATTTGAGAACTATTTCTAGCATTTCTGTACTCATAGTCCCAGAAAGAAATGACTAATAAATTCATATTTACTGTTTCCCAAAGTGAACAGACAATTTGAAGAAAATAAGCGTCTTTGAAAATTAATTAAAAGCAATGGAGAGAAAAACTTTGGGTTCTCTCGCATTTTTGGTAATATGATATTATTTAAGCAATGGCCCAAATAGGTATGACTGGCTTTCGTGAGTACTCAACCAAATTTTTGATGCAAATGTTATGCCCACAACATTTATATTGTTCAAATACCGAGTACTTTCCCCATATTTACGATCGCAGTTTATTGACCCCTCCGTGTTTCAACAAACAGGCATAATAAATCATTTAGCACTTAACGACCCGTTAAGAATTAGGTTGCCGGCTGCGAGTTGTGTCGGGTCAGTGCCCTGAATATCCCGCACCGCATTCTGAATATTTAAAAAAACACTACAAAATGCATAGGGCAGCGGAAAAACAATCCTGCGCAGATCCAGATAAACGAGGACCGGACGCGCGGAGCGGCAGCGCAAGTGCGTAATGCCGGGTGTAAATCGGGAGAGGGTCGCAGCCGCGGTGGGACTGTCGCGAGGCGCTCCGGACGCATTGGCCCCTGCACGCGGCACGAACGGCCTGGCGACGAAGGGGCACGCGAGATTGGTGGACGCATCGTTGAGGTTCTTCCAGTGATCAAATACTAATGTCATTAGTTCCGTAAGTGTAAGCTGATTCATTGTTGGCTGGAATGTGAAATCCGGTACGTAACTACTACATGTCGGGTTGCGGGGTTTCCCCCTAAAGATATCTCCCTGCAGCGCGGCACCGCGCCAAACGCACGAGCTGAAAGCTGCCGACTGGTGTTCTCGTATGTGTGGCAGTGTAGTGCACGTTAAGTGTAAGTATTTGTGTGTGTGTGTGTGTGTGTGTGTGTGCGGAGAGAGAGAGAGAGAGAGAGAGAGAGAGAGAGAGAGAGAGAGAGAGAGAGAACATAGGACACTGAAGAGAAAGGAAATATCGCATTCGTCCCGTGGCCCGGTTGTTAAGTTGCTCTTCCGTGACCCATGATAAGTTTGTTTGGTTTGTAAGGTCCTGCTCTGGCATTCGCCTGTAATTAATCGTAGAAACCCTGGCCTCTATCAGAGCAGCCTGCTGCTAGATTTCTCCTCCAGTTTTGGGTTGAATTCCGCTATCTAGTGATCAAAAATCCGCCACCGTCCGGCACTAGAATCCTAGAGCAACGCCGCCTGCAAGCCATCCCAGCCGGTGGGGTGCGTTGGAAGAAGGGGACGAAGGACGGAGAGCGAGAGACGGAGGGAGGGGGAGGCGCGGCGGGTCAAGGCGTGCGGGGGCGGACGGCGGGCCGGCGGGCCGGCACACGCGAGACTGCGTGCTTGGCGCGCGTCCGCGCGCTTGCTTCAAGGCGCGACACGCCACGCCGCCTTCGCCGCCGCCACCGCCGCCGCTGCAGCCCTCGCGCAGTATTAAGTTTTAAATCAGCGGCGAGCGGACACGCGCCGCCGCCGCCGCTTTCGGCCGCCGCCCCTGGGTTTGGGAGGGCCAAAGGGGAAGGGGACTGTGTGGAGGGGAGGCAGGCCTACGCGCAGAATGCGGGAAGGGAGACAAAGGCGCAGTAGGGCGTTGGGCTTGCGCCTCAATCGAAACCCATAGGCGACGGGCTTTCGATAGCCGTAGCAGAGAAGAAAGATGTGAAGCCAATTTATGGTGGAGACTGTACTAGGTGTGCATGATAAGACGAGTAGTGAGCTGAACGATTGAAAATTATAATCTGAAGATTTGGACGGCGATGGGTGATCGGTAAGGAGGGCAATAACAAGTGAGAATAAATGTCGACCTTGACATTCGGTATTCGGGAATATTTAGACTGCAATAAGACGTTAACGCTAGTGATTAATGTTATTATGATGAGGGTTAAAATTCCACTAATGTTACCAATAAAAATATTATTCTATTATGAGGATATAAGTACGGTAGATGAGTAGATCGTGTTACAGATGTCCATTACAGTTCTCAACAAATATGAAAATTCATGGCTATGAATTTCGTAATGAAACCAATGATAATTGTCGTTATTAGAAATTATCTCAGTGATGAAGACGATGGCTATCATGACGTTGATGGTTATTAATGAAAATAGTGATGGCGATGCCGGTACCGAAAAATATGCAAGATGGTAACAAGATAATGGACTTATGAGGTGTAATCATACGGCTTGAGTTTATTTGTTTATTTAGTAAAAAAAATAAAAACCTGTATGTGACGTATGGGGGAGAAATTCATCTGCGCACGCCCTCTTGAGTATTAAAATCCCTTCCCAACAGTTAAACTATTAATAGTTAAAAGATAAAAATAATAATAATAATAATAATAATAATAATAATAAAAATAATAATAATAATAATAATAATAATAATAATAAGCGGGACATTAATATTTCAAAAACTAGATATATTCCTTGCCGAGTTATAGAAAATATATTTGTAACGGTAAACAAACTGCAGATTTGATTTTTCTGTATTGCTAACAAATTAGAAACTTACCCTAAGCTCTACTACTATTACAAGCAAAAGGAAAGCCCAACAAAATGTGCGCATAGTGACGCTACATATACGTCCAGAAGCAAATCAAGGTGCCATCTCAGCATTTGCTCAATGAATTAGGGAAACTGGACAAAACCCGATGAAGATGGGGGTAATTTTCCCGGAAGCTGAAGTACATTACTTGTTAGAGGCATATTAAGTCTTTAAAAAAAATATACAATACAAATGTTAACTATTTCATTATACTGTATCATTGTTTTGTTAAAGTAAACATTATTTTTCTTTTAGACGATCAGTATAGTCTCTGATTGTATAGAAACAGTTATGCAGCAGAAAAGATTTTACTTTCAACTTAAATTTGTATACCAATTTTAATTGCTTAATTTCATCTGGAAATGCGTTGTAAAGTAACGTACATGTATTGTATGTGGAATTCTTTTTGGGTTGACATGGTATCGGCCACTGTTCTTTATGACTCTCAAAAACGAAGAATGTCAAACTTAAAACCGAGTACAAATACTAGAGGCTTCGATTGCACATAATCATATTAGTGTTACCCATCTTTTCATTTTTAAATTTCATGATGGTAATGAATTTCATAAATGTATTTTAAAGTTAATCGCATTGACTCTGACAACCAAAGTACATAATATGCTGTTTTCCATTTGAAAAGTTTGCTGATAACTAATAGAAACATAATTAACAGTTTTCTTATTTCCTTGATGAATATTCTTGAGTCGTCAGACTTGATCTCATTTCAAACCCTTACATTTGCGTTTGTGTGACATGACATAGAAAATCAAAAACATTTAATTCGAGGGGCATTGAATAATTAAAGACAAATTGGTCAAAACTATTTTTTTTTACAAAACAGCAATTATTTTACTTATCAATATAATCCCCACCAACATTTATACACTTGTCCCCACGGGTTACTAGCTTTTTATAACGACTGCAAAGAACTCTATCTTGGTTTTGAACCAATTTCTTACAATTTTTTTGACATCCTCGTTATTCTCGGACTTCTTCCCACGTAATGCTTCCTTCAGTGGACCAAACAGTGGAAATAAAATGGTGCAAAATTGGGGTTGTAAGGGGGATGAGGCAGTACCTGCCAACCCATTTTGTCGATGGTTTCATGACTTAGTTGAGCAGTGTGAAAACGTGGGTTGTCTTGCTGGAGAATCACACCTCCCCTCTGAGTCGACGACGTTTCCCTCTCATGGCTGGCATCATTTTGTCCAAAAGCATATATGGGCAGTATTGGCTCTTTATTATACGCTGTTCCTCGTAATTACAACAAAATCGCACCTACAGCGTCCCCAAACACAGTCAACACGACTTTTCCTCCTGATGCGGCCAGAATGGTGTTTTCAGTCACCGAGTATCGACCACTTTTGAATTTTTCTACCCACTTGTAAAAATTGTCGCAATTTTTAAAACTTTCACCATACACTTTAGTCATTCTAGACTATACATTAGCTGGTTTTTCACCTTCAAGTACAAAACGAATCGCAGAACTTTATCCAATGTGGAATTTTCAAGTTTTCAAGTGGACTCTCCAACGTTCAACTTAATTTTCAGGTAACGAACACAGCAATGCTGATCATCGAGATGGTCAGGGTTCATCTCAATGATGCCAACTTAAAGTCCTAAAATTACCAAACTTATCCCTCCCACTGTTTTTTCTCTAGACCAATTTGTCTCTTTATTTATTGAATGACGTACGTACATCTATCGGACTTCAATTTAAAAAATCCATTTAAGGGCATTTAAGCCCCACGGATGAACTGAGTTCAATAATTTAATAAAAAGCATTGCATCCAGCTTACAGCTAAATGTTCTTTTCTGCGAGAAACAATGCTCTGCGCCAAATGGAAAATTTCAACAAATATATCATTAACTACTCATTTGAATATGGTTTTCAGTTCATAGCAAACCCTTCAAACCACATCTTCAAAAATTAGTAATCGTTTTGTACATATTTCCATTCTTTCTCTCATTATAAATTCTATTTTATTTCTTCCTGACATTTGCTAAATATACGTCTGCCTCCTCCTGACCATTGTAATCACATACATCAAGCTTGCAGTTGTAAGTTCTTCCTACACGGAGTCTCACCTAACAGCTTCTGTCACCACAAGCAGTATTTATCATATCATGTCACACCTGTTTTCCAGAGGTCACCAAACCTACGTCACTGCAGAATAGTCATAAAATGCCACGAGTAACTTTGTTTTACGTTATCACGTGTGATTCGTCGGGAGGTGGCAAGAGAACCGTAGTTCCCTAGGACATCAGCACATTATGGCACAGGCTACGCCGCCCCGGCAATGCAAGCGACAAGCCGTGAGGAATATGTTGGAAGCAAAAATGCAACCTACAAGCAATACATATTTGTGTGTGAGCGTGGGAGCGGCTCTATCATGCACTGCTCTTTGCATTAGAGAGTCAGTAAATGCAGGAAGAGAGACGCCGTTTCCCATTTTAGGGCGCATAGACCTTCCAACTAGTACCTCGAATTCCGCCAGAATGTGAACATAAATAGGTCCTTCCAACGCCTAGATTTTTCCACTTCTTCGAGAATCTGGATGGAAGGCATCCCCAGATAGAACCTATCAGCTCTGAAGTTGGTTAAGCGAAAAAACCTTTCCGAAATCCGGACAACTCCACTGGTCGTGAGTGGCAGTATGAGAGAGGGTCACTGCAACGGCGAATTGGACCTCACCTAGGACCACACGGAACGAATCCCTGGGATCTGAGGTCCCCTCGCCTTTCCAACTAAATCCATGTGGCTCCAATGACGTGATGTTCGGGCCGCCGAGAAACCCAGGAAACAATTTTCATGTTTCCCATCATCTCCAGAGCTAAAACCGGACCCTACACTCCCAGTGTGAGGCAATGCAGATGTGGTAAATGTATTTCAGGACTATAACGAAGAAAATGAAAGGGCATATATGACTTCAAACACAATTGTTTAGTTGGATAATTCCAAGTCCGAAATACGGAAGCAATGCTTGAAGAAGACCCCATCAATGAAGGATCACACTCTGGCTTTCCAGCCAATAACACGACAGTTCCCTATCAGCGAAAGTACTAGAAAATACTTCTTATACTTAAAGGAAAGCGTAACTACTGTGTTAATAAGTAATCATGCACATAGCTAAATGTTGGATATCTATTATGTTGGGAATATGATTGTCGGAAAAGTAGAAAGAAGGCAAAATGAACTAAGAAGATCGTTACTATATCGGTATATGTGAGTTTTAACAAAGACGTTCAAAAAACCCAGTCGTATGAAGGAATCACTGCTGTAATATTTATTAAAAATATTTTTAGTGCTATTGTCTTATTGATTTATTCGTACCTCCTTACTATAAATAAGCGTAATTAATGTATTAATGACTCATATTAGGTTTATTGTTTTGTCGTGTATTCGATTCAATTATTGGTGTACTTTTTGTTTCTTCACTGAACTCCAATAACCGAATCGTTAAACGAAACAATCCTGTTATCAAGTTTCAATGACTTGAACACGTATCTTAAAGGGTCTGACCTGGTAAGATTCTGATAACTGTTCCCAAGCGAAATGAAGAAAAACATACTGAACAACGTTTATAACTCCAAATTAATTATTTTGAACTAATTTGCAAATCCTTGAACTTCACTCACCCCATACGTACAACTAAAACTGTTTTAGAGGGTTTAAGTTATGAATGCTTTAAAACTTCAATTTTTAAAACAAACATGATTATCTGTTTGAAAACCTTTTTCTTTATATTTGTCAAAAAATAATTTTAAATTTAAATGGTACAAATTAATCGAAAACAATTGTAAGAAGTTTCAAAGGCTGAATTTATGAACAATCGTCACTAGTAGAAAATTTGGAATTCAATAGTGTATTTTATAAAGATTTTTTGATGTAGTGACAAAAAATAATAAAAGACTGTTCCAAAAGTTAACAACTATCTTCCTATTTTTCATCATTCTAACTTAAAATGTCAAAATGAAACCAAAAAAGTGGTAAACTTAGGTGTTGCTCATCGCAAAATATTAATTTAATGTCACAACAGTTATAAGTAGTACATAAAGCATTTATTTTGTTTGAAATTGTGGTGTCCGTTGCTCAACGGTGACGAAGATCCCGCAGCATGTGGCGGCGCGGGTTTGATTTGATTTATCTAGTCAAAGAATAAAAACTGTATGTGACTTATGAGAGCCAAGTACCAGTAATTTACACCGAGGATTACGTAGCAATTTGACAGTCATACTCATCTGTCAAAAGTTGTTTGTGACACTATATACGAATTTGGCAGGGAAATTAATTTTTTTTTTTTGGAAAATGATTTTTATTTTTTAATGTGCTACCACTTAAGAAAATCTTAATAAACTATGCTACAAATCGTAAATTGTTTACTTACTATATTTTTCATATATATTATGGATTAAGAAACAAAATACTTTAACCGTTTTCCGGAAATATGCAATGAAACATAATATTTTATAATTCAAATTTAGAACTTATTGAAAACAAATTACAAAAGTACAAGGTTTTAAAGCTGAGAAACGTTTCAGATTGCAAAAGTGGGCGAAGGGGAGGGCGAGTGGTAAATTGGTTCATAAATATATATTTGGCATCAAAATAATTGCTTGACACTTTTTATTATATTTCACTTTGAGCTGTCATCCTCATTTAATTCGACTAGAATGTTTAATAAAATAATCGAAACTATCTTTACTCCTGAATCATATTTTATTACTTGTCCCCTCTTTGTTCGTAAGTTAACCTTCATACAAACTATTCGATTCTGAGATTGGTATATTAGAAATAGTGTCTTGTGAATTTGCCGGGAAACCAAGAACCTCTAATAGAATTACCAATGATTATTTTAGTGAATATTTATTTAAGTATAAACAAGATTTTATACAAAATATTGTCTGGAAAGGGGTGGTAGAAACGTAGAACAACTATTCATATTGAGTAATAAAAGATTATATGAGCTGCTAAAGAACGATGCATAAATGCCTATTTACAATTTAGGATTACAATATATTCTGTTATTTTTAAAAAAGACCATTTTTCTACCTGGTTTCATGAAAATTTGTTAATTAAAATAACAGGAAAATGAAGAATTTATATTTTTATGTACTTTTTGCACGAAACTAATAAGCAG
The DNA here is from genome assembly GCA_964035755.1 of Teleogryllus oceanicus. NCBI lineage: Eukaryota > Metazoa > Arthropoda > Insecta > Orthoptera > Gryllidae > Teleogryllus > Teleogryllus oceanicus. The sequence continues at coordinate 238,765,007 of CAXIVR010000001.1, read as the reverse complement.
CCAATATAAAACTACGCTGCACTTTGTTCATGCTTGTCATAATACTAAATGATTTATTTTCATCTGATACGTCTGAAAACTCGCGGTCATGTAGTTGGAAACTGAGCGGGACACATGGCATGTTCTACATGCGCTACTGGGATAAAGAAGCCCTGCTGCGAGCGGGGGCAGCAAAAGTTCTTCGGAAAAGTGGCAGCGGAGACGGTGGCGGCGGTGGCGGCGAGGGCGGCGAGGGCGGCGAGGGCGGCGGGGCGGCGGGGGCGGCGGGGGCGGCGGTGACGGCGGTGGCGGCGGCGGTGGCGGTGGCGGCGGCTGCGGCGGCTACACCGGCGAGGGAGATATCGCTGAGCACGGCAACGCGAGGTTGGTCGCGGGGAGGTAGCTAGGGAACGCGGGCCGCGGGGAAGGCGGGGGCGTAGGGGCTCGCGTGTCGCACGCCGTTGGCCAACCCCCACCCCCGTACTCCAGCGCCCGCCACCCTCGCCGCCACCGCCGACGCCTCCGTCGAGAAATGTAAAATGATGTGGAGATTTGGTGGTGGCGGGGGTGCATTTACCACGGTCCCAATCTCCGGAGCCCCGCCCCCTCCCTGCCGCGTTCTCCTCCCGCTCCTAGCATCGCAGAGCAGAGCGTTGCGACGTCGGTGGTTTACTTCCGGTCCACACTCGCAGGCCGCTCGCCTCTCACCCCCTCCGCCCTTCCCGCTTCCAACCGCTACGTCCTGTCCTCTATCTCGTCCCGTTCCGGCGCCGGTCCCGAATCTCCCACCCGTCCCTTTCACGACTTCCAGATTCTGATGAAAATTTACTGGTCACTTCCCTCTCCGAGACGACTGGAATCTTTTTATTCCCGTTTTCCCCACCCCCACATCCTCACCCTTTTCGCGGTATATAAGCGAGAAAGAATGAAGCGCTCTTAAGTCGCTCGAAAATTCTCCCCCTTCTCCCGAAAACTTCTTGCTTTCGCCACAAAATTAAATCAAAATCGGTATTTTTTTAGAACGGCCTTTCCTCGGCTCGCGAACGTCCCCTCCACGGCGCCTCGCGGCCCAGGACCCCTAATTAGCTCCGGAGACATACGTCTTCATTAAAGCGACCCATCGCGGGAAGCTGCAGCGCGGGTTGCCAGCCTCTGGGCGCCCGCTGGGGGTGGGGTGGGATGGATCGTGGAGGGCGAGGTGTGGGAAGGGGATGGGGGAATTAGGGTTGGGGTTGGGGAGGACCGAAGAGGGAGAGTCGAAGAGCAAAATGCGTCAGAGGTTGGAGAGGGAACTGGTCGGTTGAAAGGGATTCGTCGAGAAGGTTAAGTGGAGTAGAGGTGAATGAGAACCGCTATAGTCGAGTTGCATGTTGGGAACGTCTTTCATCCGTCTTTCATCGGTCATTCGTTTAAAATCAGCTAAGTGTTATGTAAATGATCTTATAAGGTCATTTTAAGTATGTGATATCTAATGAAATATACTTTTTTTAAATAGTACTTGTACGAGTGAAGCGCAATTTTATTAGGTTTACGTTGTCAGCTGCAATGGAAAAAAGGTTTACAACTTTGATACATTCATTCGGTTTTCATTGTGATTTTTTTTATGAATAAAGGGATCGTATTTTCATCAGGTGTATCGGATTTTATTTCTAGAGTAAATTGTTTTGCATTTTTGAATTATTATTACTGTTCATTTGAAAAAAACTTAAACATTTTAAAACGCGTCTCTTGAATTATTAAAAACATATTTCTCATTTATTTTTATTTATTATTTCATTATCTTTTTTATAATGTACTAAAACATTTTCCATTTGGATTTGGAACTTCAATTTTCATGCGTTTGTTTAGTCTTAGTCGAAGTATTTAAGGGTAAGGCAAAAGCACTTAAGTTATGAATTTACCACATGTTCCAGAAAACACAATTGGTATAATTGTATCCATTTTCTCTTCAGAAAATTTTTCTGATCACGCGATCTCGTAGCCGCAAGGTGCCATTGCATGGAGTCGCAAAATACAACATTAAAAATTTAATAATGCAAAGATGCACAAATAACAGAATATATTCATACAAAGAGATAATGTGAATTATATGATATCATTAATAGAAAAACATCTCATCATATGAATTTATTAAAATAGAAAAATTTATAAAAACCGGGTTTTATGAAGATCCCCACCCTCATCTCACTACAATCAGTACCATATTCAGCCCAAACATTTCTTTCTGATAAACGCATAAACACAATCTGAAACCCCGTACTAACTGAATATTTTGCTTTGTTATTTTTCTTTATTAAATAAATAATGTATTATAGTGACCTGCACCAGCAAAAATGCTCCTGAAGAAACCATAAAATAATTTTCCAAAAGTAGGCTCTACACTGCTCATAAACAATAAATAAAATACTACTCTAAACACTGCAGTAAATTAATATCTTAACAAACTTCACAAATTCTGCAATAACATTGAAAACCGCATACTGATACACAGTTCTTTTCATACCAACAAAATAAAAAAAAATCTTTTTTCAAATTTCAACACGTAAATAGCCAACATTTATAAAGGCGGTCGACTTCTCCCTTGATACCCTGCTGTCGTATTCTATCAGCTGCGTCGTAAGCGGAATAACACAATAAAATGTTTGCATTTTTCAGTCAAAATCGAAAATGTTTAATTGCTTTTGCATTTTTCCCGAGTTCCTGTGTATCTAACGAAATCATAGAAGCCTCTCACATTGTCGGAGGTTGCATAGTTTTCATTTAATTTCTGTGGACATTGAAAATTCATTAACAGACTACAAAAGGAGAATAAAACAAAATAAATTGACAGTAAATTTGTAAAGAATGAAAAAGGGAATGACATTGAATTGTCATGTTATACTAAATAGAATTATCTGACAAAATTATCCCTTCCTCGATGAAAAGAATTCATTATTTGATAAAACATTTCTTGTTTTCTTTCTTCTATTTCTACACCCAGAAGAAATAAATCACTCCCACGATTCAGCTCTACAGAAGCTCGTAGGTATGAAACAATTATCTTCAATTTTCTGAACGATCTCTCACAACTAGTAAAACAATACGGTGAACATATTTAGATAACAATTCTTAAGATTCGTAAGTAAGCTTTCATCACGGTGTACTGGTTTATAAATTCCAAAATTGTGCCTGGACTAAAGTTTTGTTTGTTTCTCCGAGTTGAAAGCAGGATTTTCTAATATTTTTTACCATAATGCTCGCCTCACCATCTACTTCTATCACACTAATAAACATCTCACAAATGTCTCCACTTTTCTTTCAGGTTGTCTACATCTGCCCATCACCAGCTGAAGCAGCTAAGAGCATCAACTGATGACACTGCTGCGCCTCATGATGAGGTCGTAAGCTTCGAGCCTTGACAATTGGAGATTTCCAACACTAGGTAGACAAGAAGGAAGGGCGAATTCATCCGCCGTCTCGAGGAAAATTCCAGCAGCCGGCTGCTCTGGTCGGTAGTTTTTCGTTGTTTCTCCGATCAATACCAGAAGAATGCCGAAGGAGCACCCTAACAAGCGGGTCGCGGACCGTACGTGATTTTTTCTTCCTCTTCCTTGTCCTATCTTTACCTCTAACGTACATACACTCATATACTCTACCACACATGGCAGGGGACCAGTCCGGAGCCTTGTGCTTGTTCCGACTGAGGCGGTGGCCCGCTGATTGGAGATACCTAGATGGATAAACCAGGATTGGGATGGGGCGGAGCGGAGTGCGGCGGGGACTGGAGGCAAGCGGAGTGGGGAAGGTGACGGCGAAGGATACGCGGTGAAAAAAAGGGGGAAGATATGATAAGAAAAGGAAGGAAAAATTGTGCGCGACCTGTGGCCTGTTTGTTGGGGTACTGAACCGGCATTCGTCTGGTGTTGATCGGAGGAACAATGGGAAAACTACTGATTACAGCAGCCGGCCATTAGAATACTCCTCCAGACGGCGGATGAATTCGACCTTCCTTACTTATCTACATAGTGTCGGAAATCTTCCACCGTCGGGATACGAACCCTGGAACCTCCCAGTCAGAGACGCAGCAGTGATATCAACTAATACCCTGAGCCACCTCCCGCGGTGAATAACTTCGAGTATCTGTAGTTTTTGTATCTGAAGCAAAACTAATTTTTTCGTGTTTCCGGGCGCGTCAACTGCTTTGGTCATTAGTCCCGGTAGTGTAATGCATGTTTCTTCTCGGGAGATGGTGGTGATCTTCCCCCCTTGGATGGCGATATCCGGCGCCGACCTACCGTCGGCTAGTGGGGTTTCTCTCTAAACAAGACTCTCCTACCAGCGGGGCACCATCCCAGCCAGGACAAGCTCTACGTTCCCGACCGGTCTCCTGGAATATGTGGTAGTGTAGTGCATGTTAGTGTAAGTGTGTGTAAGTGGAGATGATAGGAGAAGGAAGAGAAAGGAAAGATCGCACGCGGTCCGTGACCCGTTTGGTAGGATACTGCTCCGGCATTCGCCTGGTGTTGATCGGAGAAACCACGGAAAACTTCCGATCAGAACAGCCGGCCGCTAGAATTCTCCTCCAGACAGCAACTGAATTCGACCTTGCTGAAAAGCTAGTCGCCGCCCGGGCTCGAACCTAGAACCTCCCGGTCAGAGGCGCTGCAGTGACATCAATTGATGCATTGAGCTACCGCTCCCGGCGCAAGACTTTGAAATACTTAGTTGATTTTATTAGCACATTTGCTAATTGGTTTAACTGAATGGGCTTTAGCACTGCACCTGATTTTCAGAATCAGATTTAACAACAGAAGAAGCTACTGCATTCTTTGATGGTACCAAGCACTGAGTGCGCTTAAGGAAGAGTTAAAAAAATTACCTAGACTCTTACTCTAAATCACTAATAATTTAACAATTTCATTAACAATCCGCACCTCGTGTAAATGGTAGAGACAAGTTCATTTGCCCAGGGTATTTGTATACCCCAGCCTTCGATAACAATAAAATGTCGAAAATAATGCCTTTCACAGAAACAATAGATTTGGAATATTTGTTGTGACAAATTTTTCAATATGTTCCAAACTTAGACATAAAAGTAACAATAAAACTGAAGAAGTGTTTAGGTAAGAAACAAAAATCTACATAATGAAATAAATTCATACCTGTTTTTTTATATAATTTGACGATAAAAAGTAATAGTGAACCCTACAATTATTTGTCGTTCAGGATTTGCCAGGCACTTCCAACATCTGTCCATAAATTGCCTCTAGAAATAGACATCGTCGCGAGAGACATGCAATCGAGGAAGGTTATTTCTGAACTGTGAGTGATAATGATGTTTTCTGAGAGGAGACACATTCCGTGAGGTCGCTTTAATTCCGAAGACGGTACTTGTTACCATCGTGATCCATAACCCAGGGGAAATTGCACTTCTGCGAAATCCTCTGCAGCAATAGATACGCTAAAGACAATATTTTATCATCACCGATCGCAGTTAAAATGAAATCCGGATCCATTCACTACAGTTTGATCGTAGTACCACAATAGGGCATTTGTAAGTTATTTAGCGTGTCAAAAGGCATCAGGAATGTGATATTCCTCAGAGAAGAACGTATAATGTAGCATAACTAAAAATACGCCTATAAATTGCAATAAAACAAAAAAACACACTTAAAAGTTTTGAGTGCGTTTTGAGTGAGTCCACAAAAATGCGCTCTCGGAAAGTAGGGCCCAGAGCACGTGCCCTGAGTACTCCTCTGGCCGTGTCCAAAGCAATGAAGGAGAGAGAATCACATCCAGACGGTAGAAATGGATTGAAAAGAGGCGAAATAACATAATCAATTGTAGAGTGGCCGAGCAAATTGATCTAAGTGCCAAAAGTTCAGATTTGTTTTTTATCTGAAAATGAGGTAATTGGCTCTGAAACTAAAAAACTTCCTATTTAGTTACAATCGGCTATAAAACGCAGCACGTTTGTATTTACCGTCTATGAATCTCAGTTTCTTCCTGTTTCCCACAATTCCTGTTTCCAGTACCGAGATCAATTTGCTCAACCACTCTACATTTTTTTCATTTCTTCCTCATATCAAAACGGTTTCATTGTTTGTATTTTTTCGAGTTCGTGGGTGCCTTAAAAGACCATTGATACTTTTCACACCACCAGGGACTAAACAAGAGGATTTATATCAATTACTGAACGCATTGGAATACATTAATTTAGACTACAAAATTCATTGAACTCAAACACACACCACGAGAATACCCATCACACCATTAGATTATTATGCTTTGCTTTTCTACACTTCTTTGCGCAGACGATCAGATTAGCAAGATACAACAAACAATGATTTTATTTACCTGATTGACACAAATTTTTGAGGATTTAATTACAAAATTTCAACAGTACAAGAGGAGTAAAAGTAATAAACGAAAAGTAAGCAATTCTATCATAAAACTCCATACAAAACAACATTGGCCCATGTAGTAAAACATTTGAGCGTTATGCATGTTTACAGAAATTCTAAACCTGAAGACAAGAAAAAGCTATGTAGGATAAAGGGTTTGATACGAGATCGGGAGCCTAAGCAGAATGTCTCTTTGGGAGTTTTGCAAAGAGGAGCATAAGCAAGCTATCGTGGCCCTCGTAACACCATGCGGCCCAGTAAAAACACATCTCCCATCCCCCACATCTCCAGCAAAATAGAGTACTCAACGCTCCATCGCCCACATGAAAACCACCATCCAGTCCATGCCACGCCCCTGATGCTCGCCACCCTCCCTCCTGGTGACCGTCTGCCATCTCTTTCGCCCACCGCACATTGCACCGCGGCCTTCCCGCCTCCCTCGCTGCTCTGTTTGCCATTGTCTCCCCATCGCCGCCCCCCCCCATTCTCACGTCGACGTCTCTTTACCGTCGACCTGGCCGCGGTCCCTGCACCGCCGTTTCCACACCGCCGTCCTCACACTGCCATCCCTCTGCCACCGTCCCAAGATGCCGTCCCCACGACGCCGTTCCTAACCGCCGTCCCTTCGCCTCCGACACCTCGCCGCCATTCCCAGCCGCTGTCTTTACGTTTGTCACCCGGTTCTTGTGTTTCTCACGCCGTTTGATTGATTGATTACCGATTCCGGCCAAAAATGATTAGTCCCGTCAGTGTAGTGCATGTTTTTTCCCGAGAGGTGGCGGTGATCTTTTCTGTCTGAATGATGATATTCGGCGCCGTCCTGCCGTCGGCCTGCAGGGTTTTCCCCAACCAGATGTCTCCCACCAGCGGGGCACCGCCCCAGCCGAGAGAAGCTCTAGGTCCCCGACCGGTCTCACGACATGTGTGGTAGTGTAGTGCTTGAAAATGTAGGTGTGTATGTAGGGTTGCGAATAGGACAAGGAAGAGAAACGAAACATCGCACGCGATTCGTGATCCGTTTCTTAGAGTACTGCTGCGACATTCGCCGGGTGTTGAGAGAAACCACGACATTTGCCGGGTGTCGGAGAAACCACGGAATACTACCGATCAGAGCAGCCGACCACTAGAATTCTCCTCCATACACCAGTGTCTGAATTCGACCTCACTATCTAGCTAGACACGAAAATAATGTCACCGTTGGGACTCGACCGTAGGAGCTCGCGGTCAGTCAGCGCAGTGACATCAAGAGTCGCCTGAGTTACCTCTCTCCTGATCCCCACGCCGTCCGCTCCGGTCGCACCGCCCACAGCATTCGCACCGTCAACCCTGCCCGCCCCGCCGCGCCGCCCGCCGCGCCCTCGCCCCGCCGCGCCCCACGTAGCGCCCGTGGATCCCCCGTCGCCCGCGTCGCCCGCGCCGTCCACGCCGTCCACGCCGCCCGCGCCGCCCACGCCGCTGGCGGATTAAAAAGTTAAACGCGCGTTTCGCAGCGAAGTGGGGCTCGAGCGCGGATCACGAGAGCGCTCGTCCGCTCCGCGCTGATCAAATACGCTGCGATACCGTCTCAACTTTGAGTGCGCGCGCCGCGCCGCTGCGAGAGTGGCCAGATGGATGCGAGAGGCCGCCGCTGGGAGGAGGAGCGCCTCCTGAATTTGCTCCCGCACATTCACAGCCTCCTCGACGGGCCGCGCGCGCTCCCGAGGAAACTAACAAGGTGCAAAACAGCGCGTGCCTCCGTGTACTCGCCCGCTTACACGCTCCAGATACTCCCGAGATAGCAGCCAACGAACATCCTTTTAAAAGAGAATTTGCGAATTACTAATAAAGTGCGAGTGGGGAAGAGCAAAAATAGGATCGTAACGGAAGAATGAGAGTTGTGGATATACTTGATGTTTAATTTGATGCTCCAAACAAGTGGCAGAAGTTATGTACAGCATCTACGTAGCTTGAGCTAGTATGCTAACATGCACCTTTTGGGAATCGTGAAGGTCAACAGTTGATGTTTTAATTTTACTTATCGTGAATGTGTTTCTCTCACAATCAATTCAATAGCTTCGCGATGTAACGCGATGTAACACAACCAATTTTGCAGGAGAACCATGAAAATCTACCCCAAAGCATATGAAATTACAGCCAATGTAAAACAGAGACCTTCTGAGAAACTAATGTAAATAAGGTATGTAGTCTGTATAAACAATTTTACACGTACCGACATACCATTTTATTCCAGGTCCGTGTAAAAATATGAGTTATTTTCAGTGTCAAGTACTTTCCAATGAAAGGTCTTAATTCGCTCTTTTTTCAAAATTAGCCTTAATTCATGTTCACAAGGCGCTTCTCTGACTATTTGATAATGAAATAATGACATAAGAATGTAAATATTATCTTTTGAAATCTTGGTAGGACAGATTCATTAATAACACATGCCAATGACCGAAAAACTTTTTTTGTGTTCACCCAATTATTATTGCTTTATGTGTGCTGATTCCAAAAAAAATTTAAAATGTTGTATCACCCACCATTTGTTCACATTTTAACACTTCATCTTATCGGACGACAAAAGGGTAGTATACGCTTTAGTAAAATATATTTGTACATTGTGATCTCTTCCTCTACTTCATAGGCGTGGTGATTTCAGTTAGAATAGCATTTGACAAGCAGTACCGTGTTGTTTGTTTCGAGGCGCACGTGTTTTCATTGTTGCTATCAAGATAAGATGCCAGTTTACTAGTTAGTATTCAGTCATGGCTGGTCGTGTTTGTAAGTAGAGTCCTGATATTCTTTGTGGTTTCTCTGATTTTTTATTAAACACAACGGAACATTATAGACTTTGTTAGAAATGTGTATTTTTCATATTTCTGAATTAATTTTGGTGATCATGACAAATCTTGGGGACCAATAAGGTATGTTATACTTGTATAGAAGAATTTAGAAAATGACAAAGGACAAAGCAACCTTTAGATTTGGTATCCCAATGCTATGGAGGCAGCCAATCATTTACATCATTGCTACTTTTTTTGCATTAATGTTACTGGTTACAACTCAAAAACAAAAATGTAATTCAGTATCCTAACCTACCATCTGCAATTCGGCCTATAGGCCGTAGTTCGGATCTGCCTGTTCCTGAACCACCACTGGCTATTGCAACTGTTAATCTGGATAATATGTCAAGTGATGAATCTCCCAGTGATATATATGAATCAGTTGATAACGAATTTGTGTCCCCTCAACAGTGTGGAACCACAATTGTTTACTCCAACTTAGCTAAATGATTTGGTCAGATATTGGTACTTAACAAAAGATAAAGCTCAACTGTTTGGCCCCAGACTCAAGGAAAAGAACTTTTTTTTAAAACAAGAACATGATTTGGTTTATTTCCCTAAAATTGCCGATCTGGTGAATGTGTTCGGAATTGAAAACAAAAAAGAAGAATGGAGGCTGTTAATCTATTCTTCTAAAACTAATTTAAAAGCAGTTCTATTAAATAATGGTAACACCTATGCATCATTACCCGTTGCTCTTTTGTACACATTAAGGGAAGTTACGAAAACAGCGTAGTTTTAGAGAAAATAAACTACTACGCTCGTGGATGGATATGTGGTGACTTAAACATAACATGCATGCTTTTTAACCAGCAAAATGGCTTTAATAAATTCCCATGTTTCCTATATAAATGGTATAGTATGGCACGAGATCAGCATTGGTCTAGAAAGAATTGGTCTGTAAGAAAATCTTTAAAGCCAGACGAAAAGAACATTCTACGGGAACCTCTGGTAGATCAATACAATATTCTGCTGCCTCCATTGCACATAAAATTAGGCCTCATGAAGTAATTTGTGAAGGTCTTACCTAAAGATAAGCAGTGTTTCAAATACCTTTGTGAAAAGTTTCCGCAATTACCTGAAGAAAAATGAAAAGAGTATCTTGGTGAGGCCTGATTTTATAAAAACGATCTTTAATCCCCAATTTGAACCATGTAAGACCGTAAATGGAAAAATTCGCGTGGCCTTCATTTAAACCCGTAAATCAATTACAACTAGGCAACAAAAAAGACCCAGACTATGGAGCAATTGTTGCCAATATACTGGACGCTTTAAAAAAATTGTGACGTTTAATAAGATTCAAGGTTCACTTTTTACACAGTAATTTACAATTTTTTCTGGACAATTTAGGTGATTTAAGTTAAGAACTAGGTCAGCGTTTCCATCAAGATCTAAAAGAGATAGAAAAATCTTGACAGGGACGCTAGAACACCAACATAATGGGAGATTACTGTTGGTCACTTCACTGAGCGAGTCAGTATAAGGCGCATAGGAGAGGAAGCTATACCAGGAGTTTTACAGAAAATAAAGAAAGTAAATATACATCAATTGACACGTAAAGCCTTTGTAAAATTTTATGTTAACGATATAAAGTCATTTTCATGTTTAAATAAAGTTCTGTTAGTATTTCAAAAGACGTTAACTTTTCTTTTTTATTCCATATTTAGCATATTTTCCTATATGTTAGTAGATAAAATTGTGACTAAACTGTGAGTGATGGAAACGAACAGGGTTCAGATGCATAATCATCACCCAAAAAACTATAAAAATCAGCTATCAAGATTTAAAAAGTTTTTTAAACCTTTTTTGTATATTATGTAATTCTCAATGTGAAGGGTGTTTTGTTCTTATTATTACTCTTGAAGCATTCTGCTTTATTCTCAAGCGTCTCCCTTCATTCATATACACTTACTACCATTTACATTTACTACACCGTGTGCTGGGTTAAATGAAGATTCATTCTCTTTCAGAGCCAACCCTCTAACCAATATTTATTGCAGAAATTCTCTCGAAACCAATATACTCTCTAGAGTGTTCTATTAAGTTGATACCCTTTTAGTATATACGGGAGCATAAGCTGTTATTGGCTGTACACCAGCGATCTTGTCACGTAACCCAATATCCCCATCCGATTAGTAAAAGATAAGACACGCAGTGCTTGATTGGACCACGTGAATGGTCGGCCGTCTGGGAGCGATAGAGACGATGAAGATAGGAAAGATGGGAAAATCTGAATCGTTCTAGTGATGAATTTCATCTGGGTGTAGTGAAATGCAGCAGCCTCGTTGATATACTAAAATGTCAAATTAATGTATAATATTCACAGATTTTTTCCTACAAGTTGCCGCGCTAATGCTTCGAACGAACAAGGAATTAATATCGTCAGTTTTGAATATTCTGGAAAAATATTTACCTCAAAATACGTAATATGATTTATATTCACACTGAAAGTTAATTTTTAAAATGTCAGTTAACTTTCCGTAATATTATACATTTGGTAAACTTTTTGTATATTACTATTCAGAAAAAGTTAATTACTTTCCAACTGAATCTAGAAAAAGAAAGATATGAGTTTGTAATACAGACATTATCGCAGTAACTTCAATGAAGTGGCTTCTCTTTTGAATTACGTGAAATCGTATTAAAATCTCATATTATTGCTCTGTACTTTGACGTAAACACTAAATTGTATAATATAATAGTGCAATAAAAATTAGGACGAGTAGTTTGTTATGTTCTGTGCATAGAAACTTCCGTAATGTTCAATTAAGTCATATCTCAGTGAAACAAAATATGATTTTTTGGACTTCATACCGATATTTATTCACAATAATGTGTTATAACAGTTTATATCTTAATATATTTATTTTTCAGTATTCAAATTAAAACTGGTTCCAATTATTTTGTAGAAACCGAAAAAAACAAACTGATGCATTTGAACCTTGGCTAACTGCTTAAAAATGGTGTTATAGTACGTTAATGTTTCGTAATACTCGATATGCTTAAAAACAAAGCCAGAGAATAAAAATTCACTTTCCAAAACATTGCTGTGAATCGACTTTCCTCAGCATGCCAATGTAGATTTGGAAAAGGCAAGATCTGTGAACCCGCAACTCAGTCGCCTTGCGTGTGGTTGCTGCTGTGTTTCGGAACAGACCTAAAACTGTAGGCTCATAAACACATCTTCCAGCAACACACACACTAACACGAACACCTTACTAAATACAAGGTTCGCAAGCGGAAAGGAGAACTACCTAAGGAAACAGTGAGGATGAAGAAAAGCAGGACGAAATGGAGAAACTATACAAGGAGTAGATGAGATATTTCTTAAGGAGGCATAAAAATAATCAGGCCCAAAAATGGAAATCTGAAATGTACTTTATTTACTTTTGCCATCCGCCATTGTTATTTAAAAACCACAATTATTTTGTAAGTAATCGAAAACTGAATAATGGTAAAATAATAAACTGATAATTTTGCATTTATCTGACACGTTAAACATTAATACAATATACACAATTATAATTTCACATTCATGAAATTTTAATTTAATTATTCTCTAATAATGATCGATACTGGATATTAGTTATCGATTGATTGATTGATGTTTCCGGGCGCGTCAACTGCTTTGGTCATTAGTCCCGTTAGTGTAGTGCATGTTCTCGGGAGATGGCGGTGATTTTCCCCTCGCTGGATGGCGAGATCCGGCACCGACCTACCGTCGGCTAGTGGGGTTCCCCCTAACCAGGACTCTCCCACCAGTGGGGCACCGCCCCAGCCGGGCCAAGCTCTAAGCTCCCAACCGGTCTCCCGGAATATGTGGTAGTGTAGTGCATGTTAGTGTAAGTGAGTGTGTAAGGGGAGAGGATAGGACAAGGAAGGGGAGGACACATCGCGCGCGGTCCATGGCCCGTTTGGTAGGGTACTGCTCCGGCATTCGTCTGGTGTTGATCGGAGAAACCACGGAAAACTACCGATCGGAGCAGCCGGCCGCTAGAATTCTCCTCCAGACAGTGATTGAATTCGACCTAGCTGGAAAGCTAGTGTCGAAAATCCTGCCGCCGTCAGGACTCGAACCTAGGACCTCCCGGTCAGAAGCGCTGCAGTGACATCAGTTGATGCACTGAGCTACCGCTCCTGGTCTTAGTTATCGAACTAATTGTAAGCAATAAATATGGTCATTTACTTTATCTCAGAACTAAGTGAAAGTAATTTGTTGCTTGATAATAGTGTAATGAATTTATAACACATTACAACCAAACTGTTCAGACTAAAGTCCCGACAACTGGGAATAAAGTTCTTGTATTAATATGTAGAATATCTGCAAAGACACTTCATTCGTAAAGATGGCGTGAAAATGCTTGCGAGGCAGCGACTTGTGGCAGTTTCACGAAATGAAACTGCCTCCGACTTCGGCACCAAGAACTCTTTTGAGTTTCGACTCTCGACTTCATGAACATTTCTCGTACGCTGGAGAACTCATTTCAAAACTCTTGTACTCCACGCTGTAAGAAAAACAGTCGTTCTGTCTCGACAATATCATTACGATATTGGATATACTACTAAAATTGTGTTTATTTTGTAAAGCACATTTCTGTGAAAAGAAACTGAAGCTTGGTTTCAAATAAATTATCACATTTATTTTAAGTTAACAATGCAGATTGTAGAAGAAAAATAATGAGGCCAAGAATACATACCTTAAAAATGAAAATCATCAGTTTATTTCTTTGAAACTCGCATCACTATAGTTGGACCTAATGCATTGTTTGATGATAATTTCCCATCTTCATATTTTATTAGATATGTTGGCGTGTAATCTATCATTACACTCACAACCAATTTATCATGGTATTTTTTATTTTAATATAATTTATGTATTGTATATATTCGTTTTCTGAATCTATTAGAACTTTTTACCCAGGAGGGTAAGTCTGAGTGAGATTACTAGTAAATAAGCGCTACTGCGGTGGTGTGAAACATTTGACATATATCGACCTATATTGACAAAGAACTTCTTTGATCAAAGAAATTCAAATTCACGAAACTATTTTCTGGTGAATGGGAGCCTTTTGCTGCAATAATCTTCTTTTGAATAAGTGTACCTTGTAAAATGCTCAAAGTCAACACTGGATCCGGTATAGGTTTCTATGCATTTTCAAGAGGATGTACTTGAGAACATAACACGTGTTCCAAAATCACTACTCTACAAACAACAATATGTTTGTGGAAAAAGAGAAATTGTTAATCATTGCATGTGGGTAAGGCAATATGAAATGTGACGTATTGGAGGGAGAGGGCCTAATTAATTCATTATTCATTTATAAAGCATCCAGTACTAATTTAAAATGTCGGCTGCTCAAAATCATCTGTCAGCTATTACTAGTCTAATAATGGGTCTTGCGGGGGTTTTGATTTCTACTGGTTCGTTATTTCATATCTTTTTAACATCACGAGAAATGGTGAAAGATTTTGGAAATGTTTATTACGAATATTAATGCATTTTATAAAAGTAGCATACACACTAATGAATAATTAATGTATATTTAAAATTATAGTTTGTGATGCAGGGCCATAAAGCACTTTTTGTTTACTTATTTTCTTATTTAGTTTCTTATTTATTTACTTATTTATTTTTTGCTGTTAACAAAGTTTTAAAACTGTATGTAATATGTGGGGGAAGTAGTAATATGTACGAAATTTTTTGTCCAAGTTGTAGAGATGAAACTCTCGTGGTTCGAGTTTCACATCAGACTTGGTTATTTTCACCGTTTGACTGTGGCACGGATAATAGTCATGTCACCATATATCTCATTTGGGCTATCATTCCGGCCATAATTAATCACGTCTCATCATTATTTACCCTAGACGATCACACCATTTAATCACACAAACGCGGAAGGCAAGAGTAAACCACCACTGTCGTCACCTCCCAAGAAAAGGAATGACATCAAAATGAATGTCATTACCCTTCATCAACATGATCATTGAACGCACAATATGTAATAATATTTTTAAATGTTTTATCATAAAAGTTTGTACTCACATATCGATAAATGGAACACAAACCCACTAACAGGGCGGGACATCCCCAATTCGAAACGTGCGTATTACAGTCTCCCTCATTACGGCGCGCTCCGCAAAAGATACACGGGACCATAACTTAGGCGCCCAGATGCGCGGAACGCCGCCGATCGCCCAAACACACCATCAACGTTAAATCGCTGCAGCGCTGGCGCTCGTTCTCTCATAATGAATCCGGCAAACGCATTTTATACTGTGCGCGCAGCACGTGCGCGGGCCTGTTGTCACTGCCCAGAAGCGTCGGCTTGTTTTGCATAATAAGACAACTCGGCAGCGGGTGTGCGGACGGCCGTCCCACCCGTCCAAACTCGCGGACCGTTTGGCCACCCTCCCCCGCCCCACCTCTCCCCATGCCTGTCCAAGCCCTCCCGCCCCTCCCCACCCCCCTCCCCTTCCACCCCCACCCCGGGCCGTAGCCGCCGCGAGCCCGCGCAGCTTAGCAATTTGTAATAAGCTTGTGTTGACGACAGTGTCCCGTGGAACGGCAAAGTTCCAAAAGGGTGAGTGCTGGAGCGATGGGAGGTAGGGGAAGGGTGGGGCGAGGGGGTCAGCGTGCTTGCATAGTGTTCTGACATCCTGTGTTCGATCCCCCTCGCGAGCCTGGAGAGCTGGCGGAATCGATTCTCGTAGCTGTGCTGTGCTCCCTCTTTCCCTAAGGGACTTCGCCATCTCGTTTTCTCCCCTTCGTCTCATCCGCTCTCTTCGCCTTATATCCCTCACGCGCTCCTGTTCCCTGCCGGCCGCAGGAGGGCTCTTTCTCTCCCGCTCCGCTCGTACGTCTCCGCAAATTCGCGCATTCCATCTCTTTAGACGCCGTCTCGGAATCGGAAATAAGCTGAAATTTATTGAGTGGTTTCTTTCTACGACGAAGGGAGTCGATGGAGGTGAACTGTTGACTTTTTATGATGGAATAAGGGATGCGGTGGTTTTGCGTCGCTTCGTTCATCAACCGCCTCCTCCCCTTCTCCCGAGATGAAGTTACCGACCCGCCGCCGATGCCGACGCCGACGCTGTAGACGCCGGCGCTGGCGCCGTCGCCGCCGTCGCCGCCGCCACCGCCACCGCCACCGCCACCGCTGCCGCTGCCGCCGCCGCCGCCGGCGTTGACGCCCCCGGCGAGTCACCGATCGCGTCTCCCGCGCCCCAGACAGCCTGCCCCAATAAGCGGAGTTCCCCTGGCGTCCGACGCCCGCCAGACACAAGCCCGAAGGGGCCAATTCACATTCGGATTTCGTGCTAGTTTTATCCCATTGAGGTTGTGTGTCTCGTGCTTAACTCTACCCCTTACCCACTTACCACATACCACATACCCCCATACCCCTTACCTCTTACATGCACTCAGATATCCAAATTTATCCAACCTCGTTTACCCAGAAAGGTAAAACGATACGAATAAAACTTTCATTGATTGATTGATTGACTTTTTCCTGTTTCCGGGCGGGTTAACGGCTTTGGTCATTAGTCCAGTAAGTGTAGTTCGTGTTTTTTTCTCGGCACATGGCGGTGATCTTCCCCCGCTGGATGGCGAGATCCGACGCCGACCTACCGTCGACTAGTGGGGTTTCCCCCTAACCACGACTCTCCCACCAGCGGGGCACTGCCCCAGCCGGGACAAGCTCTAAGCTCCCGACTGGTATCCCGGAATATGTGATAGTGTAGAGAATGTTAGTGTAAGTGAGTGTGTGTGTGTAAGGGAAGATGATAGGACAAGGAAGAGGAAGCAAAAATCCCGCGCGGTCCGTTTGGTAGGGTACTGCTCTGGCATTCGCCTGGTATTGATCGGAGAAATCCCAGAAAACTACCGATCAGAGTCGCCGGCCGCTAGAATTCTCCTCCAGACAGCGACTGAATTTGACCTAGCTGAGAAGCTAGTGTCGAAAATCCTGCCGCCGTCAGGACACGAACCTAGGACCTCCCGGTCAGAGGCACTGCAGTGACATCAGTAGATGCACTGAGCTACCTCTCCCGGTTAAAACTTTCAGATAGGAAGTGAATCATTATGTTATGTTAGTTATGATTGTTAGGTTATGATAGTTCAGTGGCCTCGCCGTTGCTTCTACAGCGTCGTTGACCGAGAGATTCTAAGGTTCAAGTTCCAACGTTGACGTATTTTCAACGTTACCTAGCTGGGTCAAATTCAGCCACTGTTTGAAGAAGAATTTTAGTCACCAGCTACCCTCATACGTAGTTCATGATTTATATGATCAATACCAAGTGCATTGTGAAGCATATCATAAAGAAAAAACTTCGGACGGCGCGCGATTTTTCCTTCCACATCCTAGTCCCCTCCTGACCCCATACACACACACACACACACACACACACACACACACACACTTGCACATCAATGTACTAAATTACTAAAAATGACGGGAGTACAGTCGGAAGCTTAGAGCTTGTCCGTGTCCGGTGCTTTGATGAGGGAAGAGTTAAGTGGAGGCGGAAAATCCCTCATTCCGTAGCGTGGGTCGTCGCCGGATCTCTCGTTCCAGCAAACGAGAAACACCACCATATCGCGGATTATAAATCCACTTATTAGACTAATGAATTAGTTAGTAGTTGTCGCTCTTGGAATCAATAAAACTCATCGGAGCGCAATGGACAACTTCTATGCTGTTGGAAGCGAGATGTAAAAACAATGACCGTTTGTGAGCTCTCTTAACACAGGTGCTACCAGGTCGGATTTATCTCATTATGAAGCAACACGTTGAAGGAAAAATAGTACCCATGTCCAATTATCCCAATTTTCCGTAACAAGGCATAATTAATCAGAGTTAAAATGATGACATATTTTGTGCACTACATTAAATGGTTTCATCCTGTTTTTAGGTACAAAGAAGGGAGAATTATTCTGCACTCTTGACACTGAGTAATTATGTGTTTGGGGCACTGTTAAAGACATCACTATCAAATTATTTAATGATCAAAATTTTGATGGTAATTTTTATTTATAGAATTATGACGGGTTTAATTTCTTGATTTATATATTTTATTATATTTTGATTTATCACTTTTGTACACTTTGTAGCGTTGGTAAAGTTTTGATCACATTTTTCGTAATATTGTTCTTAGCATATTTAGAGAAACATAACTCTATGGTGATTAAACGACTTATTAATATTACTAAATACAAATCATTAAGTACTATTTTTTTCTGTATTACTTTCTTGTATTGTTATATAAATTTATAAAATTTGTTAAATATAGTTTACTGTTAGGGTTTTGTTTTGCCTTTCTTTTATCATCATAATTTCATTTCGTGTTTATTTGACACACATCTGACATCGCCTGAAGTAATCCCCAACGCAGGTTTGAAATGTTGAAATATAAAGTACGGTTTGTTTGTCTGGTAGTTTTGCTCATACGATCAAATTACTTGAAAAGCGTCTCATAAGTGTTTTCGAAAAGCATTTGTCATAATGAAAACTCCTGTAGTTGCATTTCATTATATGAAAGTACGCAAGTGTTACTGCAATTTTAGAAACAATTTGAAAAGTGAAAAATCAAATCCGGTTGCCCGAGTCTTTATCTCGAGTTTAAAATCTCCCGGTTTCTCGAGTCTAAAATTTAAAGACCACTATATTATTAAGAAAATAAATGCATGGAAATGTAAATACAGTGGAAATAGGATTGATTTATGTTAGTGACCAAAATTTTTAATACTTAAATTTCATAAAAGTAGTGGGGAATTCATGATCTTGTAAGTTTCAATTTCCTTGAAATTAAATATGAAATAACATTTAAATAAATTTTATATTTACATTCAAATTTAATGAATGCCCAATTCAGTTCCACAACATATACTTGCCATAGACACTAGAACTCTTTCTATCGTTCACAAACGCAAAAATAGTAAGAATAAGAAAAAATAGTAAATATTTTATCTCTTTAATGTTTTAAAGATGGCCACGATATTTTTGCTCGCCCTCCTCCTTGTTCTCTATGCTCCCTTCTATACTTGGGTTTTTCTAACGTGGCATCTGAGGGTAGTATCTCCAAGATGGAATATGGCACGACTTTTTGCGTCTTTCTCAGTCCTGCCGCAAGGTGTCGCATGATCGTGACAGTATCAAGCAGTGCAGCAGATCAAGCGACTAGCGGCACGACCGAGAAAGACACGAAAAGCCGTGCCTTATTCCATCTTGGAGATACTACCCTCAGAGGCCTTGTTAGAAAAATCCAAGTGTAGAACATGGTTTAACTCAGAATCGTTCCGAAGTACACCAAAAGAGTGACTGTATATGCCTTTCAAATATTTCCACATTACTCTGATATTTACTCTATTTTTTATTTTTCAAATTCACAAAAGCAATTTTTTCTTCTTAATTCAGATATCTTTAGTTGTCAATCAATTTCTTAGCAATGTCAAAGCACAAAAAAGCTGTTGTAAGTTTTACTTTAATATAAAGGTAAATATATTTCAAAAATTATATTTGAAATATTTCATTGACTTTGAAATGATATTTCGTAATGTGTAAGTTGTTCAACTTTCGATTTCCTGGCACAATTGTTGGCGCCCTTGGTTTTCGGTTTTCTGGGTGGCATTGGTCGCGCATAACAATAATTCCTTGGTTTTATGTATTTTTGAAGAAGTAATGCTACTCGTCGACAGGAAATAAAGGCGTGGGGCACAGAAGATCACGTGTTGTGAGACATGCAACGCCAAAGCGGCGGGCAGCGGAAGCACGTAAGCCAAGCTATTTTCGAAGGGTTCATTAGAACGATAGTTTTGAGAGCTACGCGGTAGTTTTTTTCCGTTGTTCTCGTTTAAAACACACTGGCAAGAGTAACATCGTAGATATTTGTTCTCGGGGAACTCGCCCACCCAGCTGTCCGAGAACAGTTCGCGTGCGCCAGAAATCTCGCACCGGCAATTGAGAAAGTTGGTCTGGGCCTCATAAATAAAAGAGTGGAAAGTTGAGAATCATGCGGAGAGCGTCGCGGCGCCCAGCAAGGGCGACGCGGGGCGTCGCGGCGCGGACCCGCTCCGCCCCGCCGGCCGAGGCGGAAGGGGTGAGCGGGACGGGGAGTGGAGGAGAGCGGAGAGGGGAAGGTGACGGCGAAGGGACGCGAGCGCCCATTCACCGTCCCTCTCCGTCTCCGTCCCCTTACGTCGCTAGGTAGAACCCTTCTCTCCGCCACCACTCCCACCCCCGCGCAGGCGCGCGCGCGTGTGGTAACCAGACAAGGATGCATTACCCTTAACGATTAGAGTTTGCGGGAAGAAATTACGTCACTCAAATGCAAATTTGACATTTAACACAGCAGCAGCATTACGCTTTATATAGGGAAGCGCGCGGGGCGGCGTGGAGTGTGGGTGCCTGCGCCTCTGCATAATTCAACTTTCCTCCGCCGGGGGCAGCTGGCGGCGAGGAAGCAGGGCGGCGGGGGCAGCGGGGGAGAGGGCGGTGAAGACGGGCGAGGACGGGTGAGGAGGCAGAGGAGGTGGGAGGGCGGACGCGCGAGTTCCACAACATCCCCGTCCTCTCGGAAAGTACCAACATCGCAAAGACGCGCCGCTGCAGAGAGACGGCGGGGCTGGCGGCACCGCCCTCTCCAACCACCACCGCCTCCGCTGCCGAGTGCAACCGTCCTTTATGCTCGCGGCACGCTGAAATAAAGAAACGTCATAAAGAGGGCCCCCCGGAGCTCGCGTGTGTAATGCACGCCGCACCCTATCTTCAACGCGTCGGAAAGTTGCCGGAGGAGATAACTTAAGATTTATTATCATTAACTTCGGCACACTATTAGACGCACGGCCCTCCTGCCGCCGCGGCCGCCGCTAGCGCCGGAGCCGACAGCGTCGACGCCCGCGACGCCGACGCCGCCGTCGCGGGCGGAAACGTTCAGACGTTGCGCTTTAAACAAACCGTCGGAATATTTCCTTTTAAAGTAACATGGCAGGATTATGGGACGTCTCATGGCATAAAATTAGTAGTAACGTCGCAACGGGGCGAGATAAAATTGTTATTCCGTAAGCGCTTGAATATCCAGTAGTAGTTAATGCTCCCAAATCCCCAAATCCCGCGCCAGGGAAAGAAATCTGGAGAGCGCACGCTCTTTCCCCGGGAGGCCCGGTGTGGGGCGGGGTTCGGGGGCTGCGGGGCTGGTGTGGGGGCGGCGGGACAGGCCGCGGCGGAACGCGAAATGCGGCGAGGGAGCTTGGGCCGCACCACTATTAAGCCGCGTTGGCCGGGTCCCTGATGAGCCACCTGCTTGACCCGCGACCGCGCCGCAGGCTCCAACATGACTTCAGCGGTGCTTCAACCACGCCACCGGTACTACCATCGCCACCTCCGCCTCAACTACAGCCACCCCTACCGACATCGCCATTTCTATAACCACTACCTTCACACCACCACTACTACTAACAGCCACCAATTCCACCATCACCACCTCCATAACCTCTACCTTCACACCAACACCATCACCATCCTCATCATCACCACCCACTTCAACATCATTTCTACCGCCCCTGTGACGGCAGCTGACTGCGCGCAGTCGCCATGACTGTGAACTTCGCTGTCAAAAAGACACACTACCAATACCGTCGCGAGCATCATCGACAAAAATAAAAAGAACAGTAATCATTCTCATCGTCGCCAACTCCACAGTTGCCATTAGCACACTGGTGGTCGCTACCCTTTCGACTTTGACAACTTCGACTACCTCCACTCTTCTAAATCCGTTTCCTAATCCGGCATTTCCTTCTTAACGAGCATTATCCCCTTGGTATCCTCTTGCCTCCACATCACCTTATTCATTGCTCACTCCCTCCGTTGCTTTCACTGCGTCTACCTCCTCAACCTCGTGCCCGGCAAAACCATAAGCCATCACGATCACCATCATCGGTACAGCAATGTTTCTATAAATCTTACCCCACTGCGTCTCCTTGTCTGAAACTAGGTTGATCACCTCTATTCCCTACTGCAGCAATCGCCGTTGAACCGCAGATGTCAGAGAGTCTTTTCTTATTCTTTTTTCTTTATCACGTCGTTTACGTCTCTATAGTTACTATCCCTGGTCAATGTTACCAAACATATTCGTCGCATATACGCCACACCATCTCCAGCCGATGTGAATGGCTCTTCAGCCTCAGCATACTTGAGCTCTCTGCGCCTCAGAGCCACTCCCGCCAACGGAGGCATTGCACGCAGCAACGCAGTCGCCACAGCCACCGCAGCCCTCGTGTCCCTCCCCAGCCACCACCTCGGTGCCCGACACTCCGCCCGACACTCCGCTCCGCCCGACACCCGCTCCGCCCGACACTCCGCTCCGCCCGACACTCCGCTCCGCCCGACACCCGCTCCGCCCGACACTCCGCTCCGCCCGACACTCCGCTCCGCCCGACACCCGCTCCGCCCGACACTCCGCTCCGCCCGACACTCCGCTCCGCCCGACACTCCGCTCCGCCCGACACTCCGCTCCGCCCGACACTCCGCTCCGCCCGACACTCCGCTCCGCCCGACACTCCGCTCCGCCCGACACTCCGCTCCGCCCGACACTCCGCTCCGCCCGACACTCCGCTCCGCCCGACACTCGCTCCGCCCGACACTGCCCATTCCCAGGACGACGCCCCCCCCCGCCCCCCGCCCGACCTTGCAGCGCCCGCCTACGCGCCCATGTTCCCGTCGCGGCCGCTGCTTCCCGGTGTCACCGCGCACGCCCCTGCGCCCGATCCCGCGCCCAACCGCGCGCACTTCGCCCGCGCCTCCCGGCATCGAAATTCGCCACCATCCCCGCCTTCGCGCCCGTCCCCGCGCCCGCACATGCGCCCTGCCTCTTCGGCACACCCCCCGCGTCAGCTCCCCTTTTTGCCCGCCCGCGCGATCCCGTGCCTACCCTCCCCTGCACTGGTCCCAATTCCCTTTTCCCCTGCGCTATTGTTCGCATGCCACTGTTCTCAGGCATACTATTCCCCTGTACTATTCCTGCCTCCATTGTTCTCCAGTCCCTGTTCGCTCCCCTCGGTTGCCACCTCTACTGATTTGAAAGGTAGTGTTCCCCCCACCGCCCGCCTGCTCTATATTCTCCTCGCTCGGGGTCTTTCCTCACTTTTTACTTGTCTGTTCTCTCTACCCATCGTTATGTGATCATTTCGCTGGTAACATTACACTTTCTCCACTTCGCGTAGCTTCCGTACCAGGACTATTTGGTGAACTATATTTCTGTCCGAGCTCAATACAACCGCAGTATTGATAACGGCATAGTCTGTCCCTAATATGCAATTTCCTACGTTCAATACAGCTGATCATGGTGCGGTATGTACGGATCAGTTTTGTCATATCCTTCTGTTGCTGGCTGAGGGTCGAATTTCTCCTCAAAGCTGTTTACCAAGTCCACTAAACACTGGCATTGTTCTCGTGTTTGTTATTGTTTACTAACTTGTGAAATAGGTTGTTTGCTATGATTTGATAAAGTGAAACTATACGCTTTAATTATTTAATAACAATTATATAAATTCAGATTGTTTTTTTTGTAAATGTAATTATCTATCGATTGTTATGTAATATATATTTTTTAAGATTATAGATATCTCAGTGATTCTGTACTTTATATGAAGCTTGAATTGTTTGTGTTTCAAGAAGTGACCAGAAACAAGTAGCAGGAAGTATACTCAAAACTTAAAGGAATAGTACATTAGTGAACAATCAGTGAACAAATTTGAGACTTTTATTAGCAAGTTTCCTCAATTTCATCACCTTGTCGCACAAATAGCGCACTTCTTTGGTGAATTGTTTTCTGCCGTCCTAAGCATTCTTTTGAACCGTAATTATACGGGTATGTCGTATCTGAGACTATAATTTTCATTTTTGTGCAAATTCAATGGCATTATTTAGCCATACTACATGACAACTAGTTTCAAAATCAATGAGATGTATTTGTACTTTTTCAAAACATTTTCGAGGTCTCCCTTCGAATTGGATACCTCGAATTATCTGGTTCATGTATTCATTTCACCTCGAATACACATTTTTATCACGCTTCGCTGCGAATGCCATAGGCAGATATTGCATGCGAGTGAAAGTTATAAGTTTTAATATTGCCAACATTAATGAATTATTATATTTATACATTAATTCCTGAGTATAGTACAGAGGCTGTTTATGACACATATTTTCCGGTAACACTTAATTACTGCGTAGTTGCGCACACACATTTCCGTCCTTCTATTGCCTATTTACTCAATCCTTCAAGTGAATCGCAATTTCACATTTACAATACATCAATTATTAAAAATCTATGTAGAAAACATTAACTCACATAAGTCTTTAGAAAACAATCACATGAATGTCTTAAATGTTTGATTAGATCTTGCTGTTTCTTATTTATACATTGAATTTATGTATATATTAGCTAATGTTCCCGTTCTTCGACAGGCATTTTTTCATAAACATTATGCATGCAACGAAACTTACATAACTGGCACATTACTGACTTCATAATTATCAGCAAATATTTTTATATAGCAATTAACTATGTAAATGGGATGTTAAACATCAAAAATGCATGTTCAACTAAAATTTTTTTTTTTTTTAAAAAAAATTAAATTTTTTAATAATATTCTTTCTCACCTGGGGCAAAAAATACTTCACACAAAAGACTCTGAAGGACGCAACAAAAAATCTCAATGTGTTTCAAAAATACTATCACAAAATAATCTGCTAATAGAAATAATTAATATGAAATATAAAATTTAAATAATTAGGTAATAATGCAATTTCTAATAAATAATTATCTACATACACTAAAGAAATTATTAAGTGTATTTGTATTAAAAATCGGTACTCAATTGCTTGTTACCGAGATGTTATCAATAGCATTAACATACACACGTTCACATGTTAAAAAAAATTGTGATATTCATTCTGGAAATGTTGGGAATTAGCTTAAGCAAAGTAGCATATTTCAGTTAAGAGGATCAAAAACATGCATTTGAAAATCTGTAGTAATATTACTACTACAGAGTCCAATCGAATTAACATTTTTATTGGTCAAATTAATCTCAAATATGTCTTGGTTTCTTGACAACGTGAAGAAAAATTATTTTAAATTTCAATCTGTAAGATAGGCATTAATTTGAAAAAATATATGCATCGGAGGAGCATGATATTCTATACTTTATGTTACTACTTTTTATACGTGTTATACGTTTTACACTTTCAAAGTAAGAACTTCACCATGTCATTTGAAAACTAAAGAATTTATAGTATTTTTCATCAAAATGATATTATCTTCTAAAAGTAAAAATTTAGCTTATCCCTTCTATAACACCATACTTTCACACTGAGCCAATGTTATTTTCATTAAAATACGTACGTACTTTTAGAATTTGAACATATCACATATTGTGAATTGAAGGAATCAACTTATGAATCGTCATATTGTCAAAACGTGAACACCAAACATTTGAATACACACTAAATTTCATTTCTTCTAGCACATTACATACACGCACAATAAACAAATTATGATCGGTCGCGCCTTGGACAGGCAACATAAGGCTTTGTTTGTGGGAAAAGCAATGTATTTCATTAGTTCTAAAAAATATATTATTAATATTTAAAAATTTAGACATAATTAAAAAAATATGTTTGCTTACCACTAAATAAGACTGCGGGGATAATTTTATGCATTAACATTAGTACACATTGTACACACAACGATAGTACACACTGCAGTAATAATTACGAAATGAAATTATGAGACTTACACGGCGAGTTTCCGCATACTTCACAAAATTGGCATGCCGATTAGTTTTTGTTGCCGCTCATTGACACTGGTGAAAAAGCGCAAAACTGCTACAGCTAACCGATCTCAGTGTGTGACCGGATGTAAACTTTAATTTTTTTTCTTTAGTCCTTTACGTTTTCATAAGAGTGCCATTATATTTTCTTCCTTTGGTCGACACACGATACTCCGATAATTTCCACCAAATAGTATAACGTAACCTTCAAGGCATTACATTAAGGTTGTTTGTTATAAGTAGTCGCGTCAATCAATTTAATGTCTTAATTTACTTATTCCACTATATTTGTGAAATCTACAATTATTTTAAATATAATCTAGAAAACTTCCGTTATTTAAAAGTATACTTTTAGCATCTTCAAGACCTCCTCTAATGATTGAATAGTCCAGTTACCAGAATCCGTACATTTCGCGTTTACTGACAACCAAATTCCTATCTTATTTTTATATATTCGTATGATATTAAGAAAATTGCACATATTTGACGTATATTCGCTCTAACATTAACTCAACGTAAAATATGAGAATAGGCTTAAGAAGCACACTCCTAACGTAAATTATCATAGAAAGGAGAGATCTGCACTTGTAACTAATTACAGAACTTTTAACTAAGGTTCAGTAATTTGAATACTACGGAAAAAATGAGAAAACATGCCATGAAATGCAAGAGCAGGAACAAATGTTTACTTCTGCGAAAAATTGATCTTATCGACTTCCCTCTGATCGCTATATATTTCTCGCGACTACGAAGGAGACCCCGCCGTTGCCTCAATAGACGCACGCACCAAAGGGGTAAACGCGAAGTAAAAGGATCATGAAGATAATCATATACACGAGATTAGAACACAAGCAATGCAAATATTACCAAACACTTACTTGCACTAAGCTTACAAAGCGGGAATTCTGCGAATTTGCAAATTTCACAAGTATAACGTTTTTAAAGAGGCTTTAAAGTAACAATCAATTTGAAAAAAAATTATAAAGAGCTATTACCATAATGTGATTACCCCAGTCTCTAATTATTGAACATTAAATACTACTACCGACATCCTTATAATTTAGGATTTTTTTGTCAAAAAAACTTGCACAAGGGTAGGAACCCATTTTCATGATTTACAGTTATATGTAATTATAATATGCGACGTAAGAATCCGGAGTCATCGTAATCATCGGGTGTCAGCACGGTAAGAATAAATAATTTACTTCTGTTATATATTATCGTATTATATCACTTTCCAGATGCATTATACATAAAAATCCTAACACACAAAACCAAAAAAAATTAACATCACTTTTTCTATAAACGTGGTGATTCTGTGAATACCTCAAACGAAAAAAAATTAGAACCGAATATTAATAATTTAGTTGGTGATTGCATGGCATAATTTTAACATACTGAAATGCCTTCAATAATTAAGGTAAAGTACTAATTACATTTCGATTGCTCTTTATCGGACATTTTTAATGAAGGTATTTTTTAACGTTAAAAATTGAGTGACGTGCGGGAAAGGCGCAATATTTTGATGCATGGATTTTCCTTGATCCATTGTGTTCATACTTAGATGCTCGTTGCATTGCTTCCGAACAGTAAATATACCTTTTCTCCCTTCCTGGGGTGTTGGAGAGGAATATAGTAATTTAGTGAACCTAACTTTAACTAGCTTGCAGTATGAGAAAAATGAAGAACACAATTTGCCACTGAGGCAATTTAACTCAATTATTTTTCAAAAGGTTCTTTGTTTCTATAGTAATTGATGGAGATACCATCTTTGATTATGTACGAAATAACAGCAGTATTTTGTATTAGGTCGCATTTTACAATTTTCATAAAAATTGGAGTGATGCTTTCCACCTAAGTGCGGATGTATACTTAGTGCTGTACGTATAGAACTTAGAGTGCTGTACGTACGAAAGCATCACACTCTGCAGGGTTTAAGAAGCCTAGCATGTACACAACTGGCCTGCACTATATCCACCTCTGCTTTCATGTTTCTCCCTTCCTTTAGACTCTTTAAAGATCACGATAGCGACTACGTGAATTTCCTCAACCAGGGTCTACGGAGACTTGTAACGCGTGGAGACACCTCTAGAAAGGGCTCCAAATAAAGTAAATGTCTCTGCGGTCCGCTCTCCCTCGTGTCCACCGCAGACCTGGCGTCTCCACCCCGTCACACACTTCCCCCCGTATCATCCCACGCCCTCATACAGCCCAGCCTTCCCCCCCGCTCCTGGGAGCCTTTCCTGGGCTGGGGCGCTGCGCCCAAATCCTCGCGCGTCACGAAACTCGGTCCGGCGCGGCGGCGGCGGCAGGACGGGCAGAACACGTGGCTAACACGGAACCTGCATCGGCGGAGGGGCGCGGGCGCCCGGGTCCTGGCAGATTAGCACGCACCGCCGCCGACGCAGCCGCCGCCGCCGCCGCCGCCGCCGCCGCTGCTGCTGCTGCTGCCGCCGTCGGTTTTAACGGCAGCCGCTGGCGCCGCCGGCGTCAGCCAAGATATTAGGCCCATGCGCCGAGCGGGGCAGCGGGGAAGAGGGGAGGGGCGGCGAGGGAGCGAGCCGGGCTTCTGCAGCCCGCAACCCGCGTGCTCCAGGCGCAACGCTTCCTAATCAGCGGCGGCGGGGCCTGAGAAGGCGCGGCGGGGGGCGGGCGGGCGCGCGGAGGGGAAGGCGAGAGAGACGCAGGCTCGGGGTGCGCGTGCATCCCGACGCACATAATACACGCGCCCCACCCCCGCGCGCGCTACCGCCGGCTCCGCGCCGCTTCCCAACCCAGGAGCCGTTTGTTCCCGCGGCGCGCCTCATCGCTCCTCTGCCCCCACCCGGCCCCGCCCCCTCAGCCCCACCCCTCCTCCCGCGTCTTCGCCCTTCTCCCGCGCTGCACCCCCGCCTCCCGCGCGTGTGCGCCGGCAGTTTTACGCGAAGACAAAGTTGGCTGCGCGAACTCCGGGCTAAGTTAATCAATGGCAAGCAAACAAACCAACCGGGCGCGGATTCCGCGCTCCACGACTCGCCAAAGCGGAATGGAATATTATTTCAATAACGCACACTCTCCTTAAGACATAAATATTCTCCGCGCCGGCGGGGAAGGCGAGGGTGGCGTGCCGAAGAGAGAGGAGCAGGAGGAGGAGGATGAGGAGGGACCGAGACACAGGCGGAGCGGAGCGGCGTGGAACAGCGGAGCGGAGAGCGTGGCGGAAAGATAGTCCCGGCGACGTGGGCGCGGGGAAGAACATACAGCGGCGTGTTTGCTACCGCTGATCGCGCGACGGCGGAGAGGACGCCGCCTCCCGTCGGCGGGGCGGGGACACAACGGGGGGCGGAGGAGGCGCTCGGGAAAGGAGGTCGCAGCGCGAAGAGTCGACTCCGCCCCGGGCTCGGGTCGCTCCGGGCAGTGAAAGGAGCTCCGCCTCTGCCGTCCCCGTCGCCGTCGCCGCCTTCGCCGCCGCAAGCACCGCAGCGATCCTGCGCCCTGCCTTTTACTTGTACCGCGCCGGCGAGTGTCTTGCAGCGCTCCTCGGGCCCGTGGACGACGAATTAGAAATTTAAATGAGCCCGCAGCGGGGACCGCTGTTGTGCCGGGGCACCGGAAAGTGCGCACGCTGCCGCCACCGCCGCCGCCTCTGCCGCTACTGCTACTGCCGCCGCCGCCACCGCCGCCACCGGCACTACCACCAACGCCGACGGAGAGGCGGGGCTGTGCGGTGCGGCGCGCGGTGGTTCGGCCCTGCTCCGCCCCGCTCCAGCCTCCTCCGCTCCGTCTTTCCCCGCCCCGCCCCGCCTTGTCCCGCCGCCCGGCCCGCCTTGGCGCCGCGCCCCTCCCTCTTCTGCCACCCCGCCCGCCCCTTGGGAGACGCCGCGAAGTTGGCAGGATCCGCGCCCCCCGCCCCACACCGCCGCCGCCGCCGCCTCTTCGCCCGAGGGCGCCGCCGCCGCCGCAGCCGCCGCCTCCGAGGCCGAGGTCGAGGCGTCGCCGAGAGGGCACGAGTCGCTTCGCCGGAGGACCGTCCCTCCGTTGGGCGTCTCGGGCGGCGACGGTGACACCACAGCAGTGGCGGTAGCTGCCGCGAAGAGACACGGAAGAAACTGGGCAAGGTGAATGAGCAGATAATGCATCTCGAATAGCTAGAAGGATGCCATGAATCATACGCTCACGTTAGCAGCTATAAAAGTTCAAAGAAGTGGAAGAAATAGCAAACAAATGATTTGGTCAATCTAGCAGGGGGATGTGTGCGTTTTTGAAGCAAAGTATTCGCGGGGTGCCAAAGATGCTTACCGTGCTGGCATACGTTCAAAATAACGACGTTGGAGACTTCAACTCGATCACTAGTGGACGAAGTTGTGGCTGGGAAAGGGCGATAGGAAACTGGGGACGGGGGTGCCGACGGTAGCGTGAGCAGGAAGGTGCTGTCCTTGACGGAGACGACCCGGGCTTTGTTTCCCAAGCTAACGGTGCTGTGTCGACAAAGGCAGTCCAGCGACGGCAAAGATGGAGGCGACGCAAGCTACGGAAGATGTGAACGCGGTAGCAGGCAGAGCGATGGTGGCGGGAATTGGCCCCGTGGTCGCCACCGCCTCCGCCACCTACCCTCCCTGTCACGCGCCTTGGCGGTCGAGACCCTCAATTCCAGAGTCCTGGCAAGTCCGCCATGTTGGCCCTGCCTGTGCACCTCCGGCGTCGCCGCAAGAGCAAAGCAGAAGACCCCTCCTCGTCCCAACCTTGTCAGAAAGTCGTGCGGAGTTTCTGGGCCATTAGTGCTTGCCTCAGCTGGTCGACAACGAGGCAAAAATTGTTATATTTGCACCGTGTGCGTTTCGGAGATTGTTTAACCAACCGCACCAAAATTTCCCTAATGTCATCATTTTATGGTGGTTAGTAAGAGATTTATTTGAGAATATTCTTGAGACAACTACTTACCGATGTATCACAACAACCGCAGGTATGTGGCAAAAAGTGTTTCTCTAAGTTACTTCGTACCTTTTAACATGTTAATCCTAGTTTTGTGAGATTTGTGAGTATTGTCTACGTCATGGTACATACACAAACTATTTCAGTTCATACGGATGAGTAGGAAGTTCGAAAAGTATTCGGGCCATCATATACATTTAAGTAGGTTTTCAATTTTTGACTCCGCGACACTTCAAAATAATTTAAATTGCAAAAATTCAAACCTTTGAGTTTCCGAATCATTCGATTTTTGTTATTCCAGTTTAATATTGATAAATTAATGATTACCACCCATAGGATTATGTTTCGTGTAACGGATGTTCACATTTTAAAATACGGAGAATTAACGCTTTTCTCTCAAATCTACATGTTTCCTTCAAAGCTTATTGAATGTTGGCATGTTTTCTACCACTGTAGGTTCATTCATATATGTTACCATTTACTTTTTATGTCAGGTTTCAAAAGATTCTAGATTCAAGAGATTTGATGTTCTTTAATAGTCCATTGATTTGGATACAAGACAGGAAATTTACCTTCCCTTCACACTAAATAATATCTCTTCTAGTATAGTAATCCTTCCTAGCCTAGCGCAAATTTAGATCCGCTGTTGTCGAGAATCTTAGAAAAAACTACTGGCGCTACAACAACAAATATTCTCGCATTATTTGTAATGATTACAAAGTATTATAATAATACTACATGAAACTACAGAAGTTTTCCCACCATCATATTTTTCCACCCTGAGATTAAAACCGTTTCTTAGGTCTGGTGTGTCATTAACGTTACCTCTACGCAACCGCCTTACAGCTAAATTTCTCCTACCCGACGTCTGAAAAAAATATTACATTTGATTTAGCAATGTTCAAAAAGTCAGATTTTCATTGAAATTATTTCAAGATAGATTGCAGTCACAATATCTATCTGCATTATTGCAACTGTAATTTTCAGAACAAATTTCATTTAAAATATCTGTCTTTAATATTGAAGCTGTATAAAGGTACCGAAATAATTTTAAAGTTTTGCAATTTTCAAAAATGCAAAGCGTTCAATAAAAATGAAACCTGCACAGTTTTTTTACGTAGTAAATTCATTGATTCAAAAAATTGGAGGCGGTTTTAAAATCGGTGGATGCGGGAAAATAATCTGTCTTTACTTCAAGCGAAAATTATTCGAAAAACATTTACGTTTTGGAAAACTAGATGACATTACTTAAAGATCTAGTTTTTTAGAACAGATTTTCAAGAAGGAAAAAGTATCTTAAATATTGTAGTTTTGCAACGTTAATTTTTTGAAATTTTCAAAAATTCAGAGTTCTTAAAGAGTGAGACCTAGGCCAGTTCTATAAGCAAACGCATTGCGTTAAACGAAAAACATTAATCCAAATATTTCGAGCCATTTCCGATAGAATTTTGGCAATGTTAACACTCCATGTACTGTACTCACGAAAATCAAAATCTGTTTCATATTTGAAGGGCCTTGAGTATGGCCAGATCGATGACGGGATGTTAATTTTTGAGAAAAACTTCATGACATTTAGGTGTTAGTGTGACCACAAACAGATACACAGGCGTTTCGCCGCAAACCACTTGTTCGGTATAAAGAATCCACATCCAAAATTCTGAGTACACAACGCATGAGAAGTAATTTAGAATATATAGAAGCAAAATTGACTTGCGGAAAGTGACGATTTTTAGTCCGAAAAAGCCGTTTTGTGACACACTGATAACGGAAAAGTAAATAAATTTCTTTTTTATACATAGCAAATTACTTCTTATTACATTATGTGTAGTCATAATCCATGGTGTCTGGGTCTTTGGTACTGGAACTAATATTGAAATATACGCATGTAAAATATTGCTCAAAAACAACTACAAGGTTTTCGTTAATACTTTTCCTACAATGGAGAAAATAAATTACAATATTAAACATAGAGATTTTTCATTAATGAAATCTGTGCTTCAAAATAGATACTGAAATAACGTCAATGTACAATTTCTCGAAAAATGTAGTATTTTTTGCGTAATTTCGCGTAAAATAAGACAATGTTTATACAATTATTTTCTAAAAAACGGTTTAAATTTTTTTCTATATTTTTCCTCGTATGTAGCAATGGACGGTAAAAAACGGCGCATGTCCCAGTTTCCGTGAATTATCGTAATTTTCGAAAATTGTAAACATTATCATTGCCAAACAACACTATTAATGATAAATATTTCTTCTTAATAACATGTGTAAGTTAAGATATTTATGAAGGGCTCCGATCTTTATTCCATTTTTTCAAAATTATGAAGAGTTTTTGCGTGAAATGTACGCAATTAAAAATTTATTTTCTCAGAAACTGCTCCAAAAGTTTTCTTTATTTTTCTCGAATACAGAAAAGTACGATTATAAAAATCGTACAGGTCTCATTTTCTATATTTTCGAAAATTGTAAACATTTATATTGCAAAATTATATTATTGATGATAGATATTTTTCTGATATGGATCATGTTTTAAAATTTAGGCCTTTAAATAATGCAATTTTTAAATTTATTATTTAAATCTTCTATAATCTTTAAACATAGGCACCGGGAGCGGTAGCTTAGTACTGATGTCACTGCAGCGCCTCTGACCGGGAGGTCCTAGGTTCGAGTCCTGACGGCGGCAGGATTTTCGGCATTAGCTTTCAGCTAGGTCGAATTCAGTCGCTGTTGGAGGAGAATTCTAGCGGCGGCTGCTCTGATCGGTAGTTTTCCGTGGTTTCTCCGATCAACACCAGGCGAATGCCGGACCAATACCCTACCAAACGGGCCACGGACCGCCCGCGATCTGTCCTTCCCCTTCCTTGTCCTATCCACTCCCTTTACACACACACTTACACTAACATGTACTACCCTACCATATATTCCGGGAGACCGGTCGTGACCTTAGAGCCTGTCCCGGCTAGGGCGGTGCCCCGCTGGTGGGAGAGTCCTGGTTAGGGGGAAACCCCACTAGCCCACGGTAAGTCGGCGCCGGATCTCGCCATCCGGCGGGGGAAGATCACCGTCATCTCCCGACAAAAACATGCACTACACTAGCGGGAATAATACCAAAGCAGTTGACGCGCCCGCAAACACGAAAAAATCAATTTAAATATAGGCAATTTTTGAAAAAAAAGTAGATTACGTCTAATTGTCGCTTGAAGTAAATGGAAATTATAATTTGGTTTTATTAATTTATAACCGCTAAAACGTTTTTTCTCTGGGCAAGGGCGCTTCTAAAATGACGCAAAGTTGATAGTTATTACATAGAACGTTTTATAGCAAATTGAGTTTCCGTTTCTTGTCATTTGGATCCCCGTTTGATGTATTTTAATAGCATTAATTTTGGGTGAGCCAAAACCAGTGCGTGGGCGCGTGTGTGCGTGTGCGTGCGTGCGCGTGCGTGCGCGTGTGTGCGTGTACGCGTGTGCGTGTACGCGTGTGCGTGTGTGTGCGTGCGTGTGCATGCGTGCGTGTGCATGCGTGCGTGTGTGTGCGCGTGTGTGCGTGTGTGGCGTGTGTGTGCGTGTATGTGTATGTGCATGTGCACGCGCGCGCGGGTGTGTAGACATAATATAAAGACAACTAATCGTACAATTGTATACACATTCCTAATGCAAGAGCATACAAACATGTATTCGAATACAATCATACTTTTATTGAGAAATACAGAGGGAATGTCATAAAAAAACGGGGCCGAATAATTTATTCATATCCTGCGTTTCTCGTTTTTTTTATTTCGACAACGATTAATGAAAATATCAACGAGATGATAGGTCAGATTATTTTCTGATAGACGCACATTATTGTCCGGCGATCTTTTCAGCAGTATTTCAACGCACACATTACGATTTTAATACGTAGCACAATACTACTAATTCTGTTTCGTACGTCTTTAATAGCCACTTCGAAAGACGTAATGTGCATCGTACCGCGGCCGCGCCAATCGCTTTCAGTTCCAATCTGCCTCCATCTTCGTAATCTCCGCCCCCCCCCAAGCTTCAGACAAGCTCCCTTTTTCTTCCTTTCCGGCCGCGCGACCCGTCAATCTCTCCCGCCCGTCGTTCGGCTTGTATATTCCACGATGGCAAAACCCGCAAAGCACTTGCAGCAAAAATCGAATTTACAAAAGTTAAAGGTTGGGGATCCCATCCCTTTCCCTCACAAGCTCACTCCATCCCCCGCCACCCCTGTCCTCCCCGCCCCTGTCCGCCCGAGGGACGCAAACGCCTGCCTGCCTGCCTGCTCTCTTTGGTTTTATAACGGACACCCCCCTCCTCCTCGTCCCCCCGGCCGTAACAGTGAGCGAAGCCGCTACCGCTGCCTCTCATCGGATTTTGAATATGCTAAATATACAGACTGCCGCCGTCCGCGAGTCGAACCGACGAGAAGAAGCACGCTTCGCCGTCCCTAAAACACAGAAACACTTGGGGCGAATTCAAACGCCGCTCGCCGATAAATCGTTCCCGGAACCAACTTGTCGGCAGAGTAGCGTCGCGGGGCGGAATCTGATTAAGATGCGTCGAGTGTCACCTGCCTCTTCGCCTAAGACGGCCAGAATGCGACATGAGAGCAGCTGGAAGGCTTCACGGGAACAATGGCGTGCTTGGATTGTCAAGTGCTCATGTGCCGCTGGTGGATTACCCCTTTTCATATTTTACTGCCTCTTCGGACGTTCGTTGTAAGTGATAGCGGCTGCTGAATATATTTTATCTAAGCTTCATATATAATTCAATTTTTAATTAATGTTCTCATATTATTTTTTTCATTAAACGTTAGATTCTTCCTATTTTTAACTAATAATTACCATGTTAAATTCATGTGCCACGATAGTTTCATTTTCCGATTACTGCATGTTCTTCCATATATTCGCCTCACTAAAAAACGAACGAAATACAAATCATACACAATTTTCGAATAATAATTCTCAGAGGAATGACAATTTCGATATTATAAGTGAATTATAGTGAAATTATACTCAAATCCAATTATTCCTTGCCTGTGTTCTCCTCTGGCGATGCACCAAAACGGACATAAATATTTAAAAGGATGTAGTAATAATATGACTAACTGTAGCATAAGAGCATTAAAAATAGCAACAATGACATCCGGTTTCCTATTTTCTGCCTTAGCTCACATACAACCTGCCCAAAACGTTAACAGTGCATC
Organism: Teleogryllus oceanicus; assembly: GCA_964035755.1. Lineage (NCBI taxonomy): Eukaryota > Metazoa > Arthropoda > Insecta > Orthoptera > Gryllidae > Teleogryllus > Teleogryllus oceanicus. Next base: position 238,728,873 of record CAXIVR010000001.1, on the reverse strand, counting down.
ATTCGTAAATAATGCATCCTAGGACTTAAAATCTTATATTTCTACTCCCACTGTATAATTTCCGTATTAGACGGCTATAGGGCGTTGCATATTGATAGTCATTATGATAAAGCTTCATTTCATTAGAGGTTATTGACCTATCACAGAAAAAATTACAGTTGAGAAATCACCAATTTATGGTCATCGTTCTATTAAATGTTTCGTTAGATTGTGTATGCTACTGTGCCGAGACAACCGTGAAGGGAGACAATAAACAGCACACGCTCTCCCCCTGTTTCCAAAACTCAGGATAAAATCAGAATAATGAATCGCGCCAATGGAACAGTATCAATTATTAAACTCATAAGAAATAAGAACAAATACTGAATTTTGATGACATTTCTTTAATAAGTTGGATCACATATTGACTTGTGAGTCTCACTAAGCTTATGCTTCACCAATGCCATCAGGGTGACCTAGGCGAATGTCTCCTACGTGGCATTGGCATACTATCTGCCACCTTAGCTTTCAAAGCAAAGGTTAGTCTTACACTAGTTAGTAGTCGTAGAAAAAGTTAACAATGAAATTCATGTTGGGATATTACATAAATCATCATTGTGTATCATTTTCGCTAGTTCGTCGCGCGTATCGCAAAACTTCATACTCGTGTATTAATACCCATCATTACATAATTGTTTCATAACATACTATTTCTGGTCCCTAGGTCACGAGTTATGTTTCTTATGCTATAATCCACAAAATGAAACTTTTGTGTACCTTGTGTTACGTAATGAAGGGTACCCTTTAATGTTTCTTCTGTTAATACAATATTTCCTTTAAAAAGTTTACAAAATTCCACATTTTTAAAAGAAATGGGAATTCAGCATTTCCGCAGGAAATCATTTGCCAGGATTTTTCTAAAGGATAAGAAACTACAGAAAAGAGGAAATGGATTTAACTTTAGAATTATTACACACAAGAAAAAAACATCCTTAACTCATGAGGAATGACTGAGCTGATTCATGTACCTACTCAATTTAACAATCAATCAGTCTGTCTTTTCAACCGTTTAAGTAGGAAATTAAGAAGAGGGTTAGCACATATATCTGGGAATGGGAAAATTTCTTCTGACAAACTATCATAAATTCTAATATTTTTATACTTCACATGGCATCATCATGAACGCAATTATATTTTTCACAAGGATCATTATAAAGTAAGTAGAAATATTAAAGACTAATGGTCCGCCAAAGTGATAAATCATTGTCGGCGTAAATTACTCCTTTCTCTTAAAAATATGATGACCATGTTCGAATATTAATAATCGAATATACAAACTACTTAATATTCCTTATTTCACAACAACCCCGTTGTTTCCGATTCCTGTTTCATTCACTGCGAATCAATAATCTCCTTGACATTATTAATTCAGAAGAGAATACAAAATCAAAAACATTTTTGTTGAACTCAGAACAAAGTATATATTAAACAGTTTCCAAAGTACACGATAAGCTCTTGAGGTCGCGAAAAGAACGGAAAAGAAGACGCTGCAACCCCTCGGACAAATCGAAGTGCAGTCTCGCAAGACGCGCCTGATTTGCTTGCTAACTTCCCAAGTTTCAAAATTTTCCCTCAGTAGCCCAGCCCACAAAAAGGGGTTGACGACCGCCGCCCGAGATAGGCGAACTTTCCACCCTATTGAAAGAGAAGTGAAAGTCGCAACGCGGAGCCCCATCAAAGTCCCCGCGAATGTTTTCTTCGCCGTTCGGGAAAGGGCGTTTGCCCATTGCCACATCCGTTTGCTGCAGCCGCCATCCTCGTCGTTGCAGTCATCGTCGTCGTCGTCTTCGTCGCCGCCGCCGTCTTAGATACCACCGCAGCCGTTCCGTTGTCGCCGATGTTGCCGTCGCCAGAGGAAAACGTGTGCCCGTCTCGTCGCCAGCGACTTCGGCTCCGACACACTCGCTCACGCCAAGGTCATCTTTACTCCCACTGTCATAACCCCTATTGTCCTTTCTATGTCTCCCCTTCAGTATCATCCAGTGATGGCCGCCGCAGATAAACGCCAACTCATTCGCTAGTTCCACCTTTATGGTCCCAGCGTTCTCTATTACCTTTTCCAATTATTTCTTAGCAATAAACCGACTGCGATTGCTCGGTGATAACATTGCTGTTGTATTAGAACCATCGCTGATCGGGAGGTCCTAGATTTGGAGTCCTGAGGGTTGCTATGTTCCATACTAACTACATAGCTATTTCGAATACAATCATTCTCTGGAGGGGAATTATGGCGGCCTGCTGCTCTGATCGGTAGTTTTACGTGGATTCTTCTATCAACACAAGGCGAATGCCGCAGCAGTACCCTTACAAAAAGCCCACGGGCCGCGCGACGGAGGCGAGCATATAAGGTCGCGAGCAACTTATGGAGGAGTAGCATATAAGAGCACCTGGCCGCGCGCGATTTTCCTTTCTCAACTTTGTCCTCTGATCTCCTCTAACACATACACACACACGCACTTAATTACACCCAACCACACGTGTCAGGAGATCCAATCGGAAGCATAGCTGTCCCCAATGAGGCAGTATTCCGTCGGAGAAGGTCTCTGGAGAAGAAACTTTTCGAAATCGGACATGTAGGTCGGAGCCGGATTTCATGTTATAGTGGAAAGGAACACCGCTACCCTATGATATAACATATCACCCTTACGGAATTAATTATCATAGCAATTGACGCGCTCGGAAACAGTAATAATCAGTATTGCAATAACTTCTACCATTTGTCGTTGCCAAAGTCATTGTAACCGATATCCACTGTACACTTTTCCCAGTCATCGCTATTATCGGCCCCGGCTAATTACGTGAGTACTTCTCTCGTCGCCACCGATTTGGACGCCGACGCATGCTGCTGCCGTTGCGACCCCCACGTGTTAATGCCATCTCAGAGAGTCAATAACCCATACCACTGTCTTTAATTAACCTAACACACGCCACTTCAACCGATACTTCATCAGCTACGCAGTCACCATCCCTAACTTCTCTCTCAAAACTTTTGCAATCCCTAGTCACCGTCAATGTAATCGAAATTCATCGTCAATACAATCGCGGCCTTTTCGTCGCCCAATGATGGCCTTTTCGTCGCCTAATTCTCCAGCTACTGTCAGATATCTGCTTTCATTTTCCCATATGCCACTTTCATGGCTATTGCCTCAACTAGTACTTTTACTGCAGATAATACATTTGATACAAAGGTTTAATTACTTATTACTTGATGACTTAAGATAATTTTTAGGGTCTAGGAGGTCAAAATAAAACTCATATCTGAATCACTGTATATATTTCCTGGTAAATGGTAAGCTTGTACGCGGAAATCTAATAATATCCTTAACTTAGTGTTGAAAAGGCTCTAAAACTCATTTGAGTGTGCGAGTGATTGTTTTTGTCCATTTTAATTAATCCATTAAGTCAATACAAAATGGCCCTTTGCTTTGCATTCGAATGTAATCTGCTTTCTAAGTATTGTGACTAAGTCAAGTGGTTGGACTTGCTACCACGAAGTCCTTGCTACCACAAAGCCCTATCCTTTCTCCCTGTGGGATCATTGTCTCAGACCTCGCCACCGATAATCTTCTCTCATTCTCTTCTCCATTGAATTCATTGACACCTCACTATTTGTATCCTCATTACTCGTCCCCAGGAATAGTCATTACTCCTCGTTTCGGCCACCACTTGTTATCACTTCTCTCCTTCCGTCCTTCCCCCCCCTTTTCCCTCCTTCATCCCTCCTTCTCTTTCCCTCTCTTTTCTTTCCTCCTCTTCCCTTCTTCCATCTCTCTTTCCCTTCTTCCATCTCTCTTTCCCTCTCATGCTCTCCTTTCCTCTCCCATTCTCTCTCCCTCTTGTCTGCTCTCTCTCTCACACTCACACACACACACGTTCTCACTTCGTTTATCCTTCTCACACTCTCCTCTCGTATTATGGAGTGTGGGTATTTACTACCATACAATCTTTATTATTTTCTCTTTTACTTTAGTTCTTATTTCATGTTGTCTTGTTAATTGTCCCTTCGTTGAAAAAATCGACACTCAACAGATTATAGCTCTACCATTCTCTTCGAAAAGGGTGCATATTCCAGATACTCTGAGAGCTAGCAAGACATGTCAGCTGCCGTTCCGGGAAGCCTAGAGATAAAAAATAATTGGAACGTGCCAGTGTTTGTCAAGGGTTCGTTTGGACGCTGTCAGAGAGATGGTAAAGTCAGTGATAAGCAATTTTAAACATTGAATTTTGAATTTCTTAAATAAAGTTCACCATTGTCTTTATCTAACCATGCTATCTTTCTTGATTTTGATTAAGTTCACCTTTGAATAAATTTCTGTTCAAACTCTTCACGATTGGACACGTGTCAACAAATTGAAGTTAATGGCAACGAAAAATTACATCTCAGTGAATGAACGCAAAGTGAACGGGCACCTACAGGAAAAAAGGTAGTAAATTATACCTTCCAAAGTGGTACCTCATCTGGAGTACGTTGGCAACATGATTGAGGCTGTTCCAACAATCGATATTGTCTTTTCCTAAAAAATAAATTTCTTCTTTGAGTACAGTAAACACTTCAGACGTTCCTAATACAGTTTTATTCCATTTAATACTGCCATTACACCTACTGAGAGGTATAAAAGTATTTTTCTAGGCGTATGATTGGGTCACATCATCAGGTATACTTATAGGTTTTGACTTTTCTCTCTTTCATACAAAATTCACTACTTACTGCGGAATAGCGCTCAATTTTCTAATAAACTATGTAATAAAAATCTTTAAGAGATTTCCATTGTGAGGAATATTCTTTACCATCGTATCCTTTAGAGGACTAACGTAAACTGTGAGTCCAGTGATGAGCTATATGATAAGCAACCGTTAGAGTTGGAATCTTCAATGTCTTCATAGACAAAACATTGTTGTAGATAATATAACCTGTTTGATACATTGTGAAACGTTTTTTTTTGAGAACGCCTACGGTAATTTCTAAATTCGGGATTTGAAATATTTAAATCGAGCTTCTGCCCCTGTGTCATGAGAGCCCATAAAGCTCTACACCACACAATAAATACTGGACGTTTCACAGCATATTTCCAGAGGTAACAGCATATTTCTTCACCCAGCGTGAGCTTGCGCTATTTTGTGCATAGGAAGCGTTTAAATTCTGCGCCTTTTTTAGGGCTCTCTCCGCTTTATTCATCTTGATAGGCACTTTAGTCCGCGCGCTTGGAATGTTTCTTGGAATCATCGCCTTGATTCGGAAGATTGTGAACTCGCCGGAATTACTTATAGTGCATTTTGCAAGGCACTAACAGAAACTCGCGCTTATTAGTAGCCATTTCGTTCTAAACCCATTCAAAATTAAACACTAGAAAAAGACCTTGTCAAAGAAAAAGTATTACATAATAATTTTTACTACTAAATCTAATACATTCTCCAAAGCGTTCAGACACTTCGCATCATTGCATGAGCAACTCCGTCCATCCCCTTTATAACTATAGCGTCAGCATTTCTCATTCCTGCCACTACATCCACCGGTCTTCCGTCCACTTTCTCGATCACCTTCAGCGCTTCGAAAAGGCAGTCTGTGGGTTCATTCCATTGCGCGCGGCGTTTCTCTCACCTCCGCCTTCGCTTTTGCCAGCGGCGGCGTTGGCTCCGCCCCCTCTTCCACTCCCTGTCCCTCTGCGCCTCCTCCACTTGCCGGGCCGCGGCGTCGAGGTCGGCGTTGGCGCCGGCGCCGGCTCCGGCGTAGGCGCCGCCACAGCCGCCGCCGCAGACGCTATCGAATGTCGATAGGGCGGCCTCTGTGGCGCTCGGAAGAACTAGCAAGCGGCCTCGGAGGGCAATACGGTCGCGGCGACGTCGTTTCCTTCAATGTTTCCATCGATCATCTAAAGAGCCCTTTGCGGCGTCAGGGAGCGGGCCACTGGAGAGTTGGTCGGGAAGCGAGCCTGGCCGGGAAGCCGGGAGGGGGGGGGGCGAGAACGAGGGATGGCGAGGAGGAATGAGGGTGCGGAGGAGCGAGGGCGGGGAGAAACGGTACGGAGAACAGCAATGCGCTGTGAGGAACAAAGGGGAGAGAGAGGGGGGAAAAGGAGAGGAGGGGAGGAGAAAGAGGGGAGGAGCGACAGCAGGGACGAGCGAGAACGGTGAGCAGCAAGATGGAGAAAAAGAGAGAGGATTATACGAGTAGTTGAGTGAGGTCACGATTTTTACGAGTGGGAGAGGACGTGGGGACGATGGAGAGTTGAGAATTATTGCGTGGGTGGTGACTGGGGGAAGGGTTTTAAGGGTTAAAAGGGCGCCTGTTGGGAATCGAGAGAAAAGTAGAAGGGTTGAATTCAGTTGGAAAGGTAGATAAACGTAAGATGATGGGTAAAAGCGAGATGGGCGTACTGAAACTGGGTAGAGGCACCCACGGTACGAAATGAACGGACTGCTTGTGTAAAGGGAGGCAGAGGGAAGCGGGATTTCAATGTATTATTGTTTCTCTAAGTTTATGCGAAGAAGTGTAATCAATATCGATTTTTAATGGATCAACTGGTCAATTGCGATGACAATAGGGGAAGACAAATTTTAGGCGTAATCTCAATGAGTCAACAGCGTCCTTCGGAATGGACATTTTACAGGTAATGGATAGATTGCTATTACACGATTCTTAGATTATAGTAACTACTGTCTTTAATCTCGTCCGCCATCTCGCAGTTACTCAAAACACAGAACATACAAGAAAAGAGAAAGCGTTTTCGAAGAAGGCGAGCAAATAGGAATGCGAGTGAAGGTGAGCAAATAGAATCGACCACGTAAGATTAGAGAAAGGAGTCGCTGAGGAAGACGACGTCGAAATCGGCCGGAGCGTAACGGAGAGGATACTATTGCATTAGAAGAAATACGTGCTGTCCGGGAGAAGCAGTTCTGCGACTGTAAGGCGCACCCAACACGAAGTGTCGCGCGAGGCGGAGTTCGTCCGCACACAGAGCGTAGCAGCAGCCTGCGAGGTGGGAAGTGATGTGAATCGGCGTAAACGATGCAACAAAGCTGGGAGGACACCAAAACGGGCGAAACCGGGGCGAAACCGGGGCGAAACCGGGGCGAAACCGGGGCGAAACCGGGGCGAAACCGGGGCGAAACCGGGGCGAAACCGGGGCGAAACCGGGGCGAAACGGGGCGAAACAGGGGCGAAACAGGGGCGAAACAGGGGCGAAACAGGGGCGAAACAGGGGCGAAACAGGGGCGAAACAGGGGCGAAGCGGGGCGAAGCGGGGCGAAGCGGGCAGACGGAGACATTGAGGACTGTGCCGCAGCGAGACAATTCGCTTGTCCGGTAAAGGCGAAGTGTGCGATACGCGGGGCCTGTACTGCGAGGGATCCGCTCGCACGCCCAACTCTCCTGGAGTGGATTCCGAACTTTTTGCTATCCGAGCTTCAAGTAGCAAATGAGGTGGTAGATAGGGCTCGCAAGTGAAAAGTGGGTTAGGATGTATTCGCTGATAAGTTATAGAAATTCTGCATCTGATTGTGCACTAAAGGAGAACGTGTCCTATATTAGCATACATCATGATTTTCTGCTAAACGGTTATTTAATATTCTGATTGCTACTAAAATTCACCAAAACACGAAAGAGTATTTAATCACATAGTACATTTAAATCGCATTTTAAATTACACAAAATACAAATGAATTCAAACGATTTTTTCAGGCGATGTCACAAGATAATATTTGAAAGATGATATAAAATTGTTTTTGAGTAAAGCAATAACATTAAAATTACTTTAATCGTTACGTTTTATGAATGTCTGAGATATACATCGTTCTGAAAAGGAATGGTGGGCCCTAGAGAAATCACTGAAACGCAAACTGTTAGTAATCGAAGTGGACAAACAAACGAATTACAGACCTCACCAATGTAGCATTGAGATGCAGCCCAGTTGGGCACAAGGAGTACAATGGAGTCACAAGAAAAATCTTGGAAGTATAATCCTATTACGGGATGAGAAAATGTAATTCTGGATGTAAAGTTTGTTGCTTGGAGAACATCGTATTATTTTACAACTTTAATTTGGGACTCTTTCCAATGTTGGGCGCGTTCTAATGTCTTGATTGTGATCATGCCGACTTGCAGAGTCCAGTAGTGCAGTGGTTACAGTGGCAGCCGCGAACTGGCAAGTCTGCAGGTTCGTATACCGCTTTGGGTATGTTCGCTTTATTTCCGTGTCATTGCTGAAGATTATCTCAACCACCATGTGTCACCTTCAGTGCCTCATTCCTTTCCAGACCTCTCCCTGTCCCAATCGTGAATGAATGTTACTGCCAGCGAGCCAGGGGGAGAAAGTTTCGTAATGGGTATAAAGACCGCAACATTAGCGCCACCTGGCCGTCACCAAACCCCCTATCAGTAGTAAGGTTCAAGCGCTGCCACGGACTTATGAGCCACAAACAGTAGGAGTAATTGCATGGCCACAATGAGCTTACGAGTCACTGGGGAGTTTACGGAGTGGGGACTTGGGCGTCAGCGGAGAACCAAAAGGTAAAATTAACGTAAAATGCACAATGGTGATGCTAAAAAAATAATAATAATAATAATAATAATAATAATAATAATAATAATAATAATAATAATAGCGATCATATGAAACACTTCCTGATATCCAAATTAAAGTGATAGTATTTTTTATGTACTGTTTCCTACTTTACAACAAATTAAGTTTTCTGAACGACAATTTCTGACGTTTTAATTGATGTCTGACAACTCTCTCCCTATTTCTTATTTACGACGGTTATCGAACTTTCAGTCCTTGCTTCTGCCACTCAACTGCTCGCGAGCGAGCGCCTGATGCCATCGCGCAATGCCTGCTTCTCGTCGATGCGAAGACAAATTTAAGATCGCGAGGTATCGAACCATGGAGTGAAATGGCACTCGCTTGATTCCACCAATCGTAGTCCTTCCCCTATCTCCCCTCCACATCCCTCAGAATGATTGCCTACGGGTGCCTGCTCTCTGTAAGACTGAATTGGACCATTCTGTTGTAGATCTTCAAAGATGGGTCACATAAGCATAGGCGTGCGCAGCCTGAAGTAAGATAGGAGGACAATATTTCTGGCCTCCCTTTGAGCCCCTTTTTCTATTAAACTTTTTATTTACATATGACATATTTAACTTGAAAATTAAAAAAATATTGCCGAGAGGATGAAATTACTACATTAATGAAGCAATATCCAAAAAATACAATTGATTTTATGTGGAGCAAATTACAGGGTTGCCAGATGCGTTTGAGAGCCGCTTCCCCAAATGTTGTGAATGAATCCCCCAAATTATCAGTTTCAATATTAGGAAAATCATGAATAGATCTTCGGTACCGAAAGGAATGTTTAATAAAGTAGAACTACAAGACCTCTTTAGGAATGTTCAGAGAACCATGACATCCTCACCCCCCCTGTGCACACGCCTACGTATATGAGAATCAGGTGTTCATCGATCTCTCGCCTTTAAGACACAGGATGGGGAAAGAAAGGAACGCGCACGGTATGTGACTCGTTCATGAAAGTACTGACCTGGGATTCGACTCGCGTCCTGTAATTGATCGAAAAGAAATTATATTATTAAATGATAATAGCAGTCGAACTCTACGATCCTCACGCAATCAGTGATCCATCTCGGTACTGAGCTTTAGGAGGTGTCGAAAATTCTGCCATAGTCGAGACTTGAACCTAGGACCTCGAGATCAACGAATCAACAGAGCATTAGTGGTAGACTCGAGCCCCATGACCTCCAGATCAAAGGCACTGCAGTGACATCAATTGATATCCTGAGCCACCAAAGCCGGTCTGGTCATTTTGAGACATTTCTCTCTGTCAGCGAATGAAGTGGTTCGTGAGCTTTGGCCTCGGGGTTGCACGTGATCGTGTAGCTCGCGCACAGGAAAGGCCCGCGTTTCACATTCAGTTCAGACAAAGTACTGCTATTTTGCGTGGTTTCTCTTCGTTCTTCCACAGCATTATCTGAATAGCCCTGTTGATAAACGACACCGCATCCGGCATGCTCTATTCCCGTTTACACACTTTGCCATTCAGTTCGCGTGTATGAGCTTGGTCATCCCGCTCTACAATTACGGCCTTCTCTAACAAAATATTATGTTGCGGTAGTGCTGAAATTGCATATGCACGTTGTGTACATATTATTTAAAAGAATTTGCAATACGTATCAAAATTTTACCCGGCATTTGTGGTCTCAGAAATATTGACTTTCGTTGAACACCGATACCTGTTGTGTTCTTAAAAGCATATCAGAACGAAACAAAAAATTAGAACATAGAAGTAGCTTTAATGCTAATTTTATTAAATTCAATTAATTTTATGTGTAAATAGAATGTGTAAACTTGGTTTAAAGATCTTACTTAATGTAAAGTTGGACACATAATAAATTATGTTTCTTCTACAGAAATTTGCTGTACTGGTAGATATCTATTTGGCATCACTTCTCCATATTTCCCTATTCTCAGCTGTTATTTTTAGGAGGGTATAACTTCTTTTCAACTGCACTCTGTCTGATGCTTTGTTCGCTCTGTTCTTTCTCTTCTCACATTCTATCCAAAGGAAGAAACATCAACCCGTGCAAAATGCATCCAAACACTTGTGGATTCTGTATCCACGAAAAATTGCATTTATTTTTCTTCTACACGAGAAATCCCTAGGTTTGTTTACTCACATTATGAAACTTTGGAAAGATAATATCCACCAGTAAGAGCCGTTTCCCTAGATTTTGTTGTTCCTAAATTACTCGTTTTGCTTTCACGACAGAAATATTTTTCCCAACAGTGTGTTACATGATTTATCCGTTCGTCCCTATGGGTTCTCCTTTCCATCGTCACCTTCATCTCGCCCAATTTAACATCTTTATGACGTTTATTGTTGCCAATGTATCGTACCAAGTTTAACATATTCTCTCTTTTGTTCTCGCGGCTCGTTGCATCAAGGCTAATTGGAGTTTGACTAATTTAAGCAATTTCTTGCAATATTATAATAACATAGTTATCAGAAGTAGGTCACTAACTTTCGATGGTTACGTTCATTGCTCTTTTCACAGATGGAAATACATGAATACATTTTAATTATGAAATAATTCATCAACAATTTTTCGTAAGCACGCATGCTTAATTATTGCAAACATTCCAACATTAGATATCTGGTTTCTGTTAAGATAAATCAAGATGCTCGAACAATGGAATTACTTCATGTTGTTTTGAAATAGATACAAGCAAGTTGTTTTCACATAAAAACTATACAAATATTAAATAACATAATGGCTTTAAAGCAAAAAAGATATCTTCAGATAATAAAATGCTCAAGAAATAAAATACGACAATATTACCATATGTATTTAAAAGAACAAGGATCGTGTTCTAAACGGTTTAATAATCGAAGTCTCGAGAAGAGTTATCTCGGATGATGCTAACGTGTCTGAGCTCCAGTTCTCGCAGAGATTGGTCGCGAGGAAAATGTGACATTGGCGGTAGCAACGTCAGTGGTTGTGGCAGAGAAAGCGGCAGCCGTGTCAGCGGGGGCGATAGCAGCAGCAACGGTAGCAACGGCGGCGACTCGTTCGGAAAGCAGCTCGGTTGCGGCGGTGGCGGCGGCGGTGGCAGGCTCGGGTGGTGGGGGCGCGGGGTGCAGGAGACCGCTCCTGCCGGCGACAGCTGTCCTCCATGTCATGTACGCGGCTCGCTCCAGAGTTGCGAGGGCACGCACCGTCTCACGTGCCCGGCACGCCGACCCGCCGGCCACTACCGCCACCACCGCCTCCACCGTCTCCACCGCCGCCACCGCCGCCACCGCCGCCGCCTCCACCGCCTCCACCACCGCCACCACCGCCATCGCCTCCACCGCCGCCACCGCCGCCACCGCAGCCGCAGCCACCGACGCCGCCATGCCGTCGTTCGACCGTTCCCTCCTCATTCATGGCAGCCAACGCCGCTGCTGTCGCTTACATCTTCGCCATCCCGGCGCACATCCCTTTCGCCTCGGGATACCCGCCATTCGCTCTGACCAAGGTACATTAACCTAAGTCTAGATTAAGGCCTTAAGGGGCCCTAAGCACGATCAAGCTGGGGGGATCCTAATATAATAATATTAGGATCCCCCCATATGAATTAAAAATTATACGAAAATAAGCTATGAGAAATGCGTATTTTAAACATATACCAACTCGACCTCGTACAACGTGTGTATCATTACAATCATCTTCAAGTCTCCTACAACGCCGGCATACTCTACTTTTGACTACGGCAATCTCCTGAAGGTCGTCTTGCTGGTTTCTAACATATCGCTGTCTCCAACACAACCTCCACAGAATCCATTCGGTTCATCGTTTCTACCACTCCTGCTACCTACTTCCTTAACCTCTACCCGTGTCCAGACCCTAAGACAAGTTCCAGGTCACTATTGATCAGTTTTTGTTTTAAATTTTGACTTGTATATCCTCACTTTGTCAGTTACACTCTCGCTAAATTATTAACTCATAAAACAGTCACATGTCTGTTATACCTACTGTTTCCTCCGCTGCACCTTTCATAATATCTAAACCTTCACAATTTGCGTCTCAACAACCCTAGTCCGTCTGTCATTCGACCGGTTATTTTAAGCTCAAAATCATTTCATCTACGACTCTGATTGGGATATCTTAGAGTTAGACTTTAGAAGGTGGCGGATTTTCGAAGACAGCTAAATAGCTAGGTCGAATTCAGCCGCTGTCTGGAGAATAATTCTAGCGTCCGACTCTGACAGTTGGTTTTTCGTGACTTTTCTGACCAATATTAGGTGAACGCCGGAGAGGTTCCTTAACAAACGGGTAACGGACCGCGTGCTATCTTCGCCTTCCTTGTCCTATCCTCTGTCCTCGCACACAAACACACATCTAAAAGCACCACATTAGCACACATGACGGGAGACCAGACAGGAGCTCAAGACCTGTTCGGCTTAAGCACTGCCTCGCTGGACAGAGGTTCATGGTCGGGAAAAGCCTCCGCAAGCTGTCGTAAACTGCCGGATCTCGCCATCCAGTGGGGGAACATCATCACTAACTGGATTCAAACTCGCTACACTTAAGAGACAAATGATCGTAGCAGTAGACTTGCCGGGAAACACCAATCTGTCATGCGATCCTTACTGATCTTCCTGCGCATTGACATACGAACAACTTGACAACAAGGATAGCATTTCTTGGCTGTCCGGCTGACGCCGCGTAGTGGGCTGAGAGGCCGACGTTTCGCCTGACATGTCGCAAGCTTCCTCAGAGGCATTGACATCGCGATGTTGTGCGTCGGGTGTTATATATTGTCCGGCCTGGGCGGCCGGGTGGGATGGGTGCGCCGTGAATGGCGGAGGGGTCGCTCTGATTGGCTGTCGATCATAACCAACTGGTCAACACCAACCGTTCGGCTATAGCACACCAATCGGGGGTTTCGGGACATGCCATGAATTTCGACAAGACTCAGCTCCTGCATAAGGAATACAGGTACAGGCCCAGACGGTTCAAAGAGGCTTTAGAAATTAATAGCCGCATAACATCATCGTCGACGCCGGGCTCAACCTTAACCCGGCCTGGAAATCGCTACTTCCATCAATCCGCGACTGCGAGGGCGCTGCCCCACACCGTCCAACCACGAGGACGCTTGGTGCGAGGTACAGACTGCCAGCCAATCAAAGCGACCCTTCCGCCAATCACGGCGCTCCCACCCCACCCGGCCGCCCAGGCCAGACAATATATAACATCCGACGCACAACATCGCGATGTCAATACCCTGAGGCAGATTGCGACATGTCAGGCGAAACGTCGGTCTCTCAGTCCACTACGCGGCGTCAACCGGGCAGCCAAGAAATGCTATCCTTGTTGTCATGTTGTTCGTATGTCAATGACTGCTCTTATAATCAAGCTGTCCGTATTGACAATTTCACTCACAGCTTAATTGCGTTGCCGTTCCTAATATCCTCATCAGTCTTATAAGAGAGAGATTAAGGCCAAGACATAACATAATTGCCACCAACAATATAACGAGTTCAATAAATAGTTACAGTTAATTAACTTACAGTTAATATTAATTATTATTCAATGTGTATAAACAATTCGTGAAATATATCAACAAAATTATATATATAGTGACGTCCTGGGATTAGACAACCCCATAACGCCACCATCAGTTACGAAAGAAGCCCACGAACAGAGAGGAGTAGGGTACGCGGCGGAGCGATGGCTTGTAAACGCGCCATCTACCCACAGCTTTTCGAACTCTGACGCCCGAACTAGCGAATAATGTTTTTCCGGGAGGTCACGAAAAGAGGAGAATATTCACCCCTCCAAAATTTCCCCAGGCGCGAGTACCATAAGTATCGCGGCGCGCCTCGCAGGAGCTCTCTATGACTGCAGCAGCGACAGCGACTAGAGTGACTTCTCGAGGTGATTGTAACTTGATTGCATAGGAGTTTATTTTAACTTGGTAGTTAAAAGTTAGCTTGAGAAGCATATCAACGAAAGTGATGTAATTGAGAAGTGGAGTGCACAAACATTCTTCGCATTAACATTTACAATATTTGAGAGAGCAAGTGAAGTTATTGTTTGGCTTCGAAATAATTTCAAATTTGTAAAATTCGCACAGAAGGACATTAACTAAATCCAGCATCTCATATTGCACGCTGAGACCAAACACGCCCAAAGTGTGGTAGGTAGGCCGAGCATTTATAGCATAACTTCAGCAACATTAATTACTTGAGGCTGGAAGCGCGAACAAACTTGTACGAGGCGCGGCAGAAGAAGAAGGACGACCCCAGGAAGAGCGAAGCCTAGGTGAGAAAGATTTGGACTGGAACGAGAATCGTACGAGTCCAGAGAACGGAGAAGGGTGTGAAAATTGGAGGCGTGGCGAGTCCAGAGCTCGAGGAAAGAAACTGGTAACATCGTGGACAGCAGAGCGGGTGGCAACGCAAGGCTGGAGCGGCAGAAAATCCCCAAGGTTACCTATAGGCGAGCATGCGGAGCTGTAGGAAAAAAGGAGAATAGCATAAATAACGACAATTCGGTTAAAAGTGGGGAAAAGTCGAGAATAGGTGGGTGAAGTATTCCGAACGATGTGAGAGGCAGTTTCAAGTTTATTTACTGAGCGTGTTATTGAATTCATTCAAAGAGGCCATACCTTGTACAATTTTACTTAAATGATTCATGATTTTCACATGTTGTACAGTTGATGTTATCTGGAAAAGTCATAGTTTAATGTATTGTGTTAAAAGTAATTGCTTTCTGTGATATGTAAAGGGGTCAAATTTAAGTAACGTGTATGTTACGTTTTATTGTTTTCTCTCTTTAAAGTTCACAGTGTTATAGTGAGTGCGAAGCCCTGAGCTAGCACTTGTGAACGGGATACCTTAAAAAAGTGTAAAACTCATTTTAAAAGCCGTTCGCGGAAAAACTAGAGAGTAGAATGACTAAAATAATGTGGTAGATAAAAATTCAGAAAGGGGAATGAGCAAATTGTAATTGGTGAAAGTGTGTTCAGGCAGTCGAGGTGACGCCAATTTTTTTTGTCTTGTTTTCTGTTTTTTCAACTATTTAATGTGCATAATATTATTATACAAATTGTGGCACTAATGTTTCATTGAATATATGCTCATTTTATTTGTATTTTATCTGATTCATTGTGTAGAGGGTTCAGACCTTTCTCATACTCAAAAGATCCTGCTTCCTGAGAATTTTTATATCGCTTCACGAGCATTCATATATATATATATATATATATATATATATATATATATATATATATATATACACACACACACACACACACACACACAATGGATGGTGGTATATATAAGAGCGCTTAATTGCGACACCCAGTGACCGATCTCCATGAAAGTTGGCATATCTATGTGCTTTGTAACCCAGAAGGTTTATGTGCTATTAATTTTGTTGTAACTCCACTAGATGTCACTGTGAAATAAAACTGAATATTAATGTAAAATACAAATTCGCAACACTCGGTGGCATTTAAAAAAATCTATATTGTTAAAAAACTCCTGAACGAACCATTATAGGGCATTAAAAACTACAATTTTGTGGCAAAGGCCCCAAAGAAACGTTTCTTATACCGTAATGTACAGGATGAGATCTTCTTGAATATTCCATTACATTTTTGCTAGTCCGACGCTTTTCGATATTACCCCACCTGCTCAGAGACATGCAGAATCTGCAACTAAATTTAAATGAGAGGGACAAAGAGAGGCAAAGACAGAGATACGACATGAGAAACAGAGAGACATAGTGACTGAGTCAGACCGACTGAGAAAAGGACAAATAGAGAAGGAGATGGTCGGAAAGAGAAACGGTAAGAGACGGAGAGAAAAAGGGAGAAGGAAGGAGAAAAAGAGAGATGAATGGCAAAACAACGTCTGCCGGGTTTCGCTAGTATACCATAATCGGTGTAGGCACAATTCTTATATATTTCAAATTTTACTTCTCCGATCACTCCCCAGTGATTCTTCTATGGATTGTTTCCTGCATACCGCATCTTCTCTCGTTCAAATATAGTAAATCCTCTCTATAAGTGTCCTCTCAAACAGGGTCCTCTCAAGAGAGAAGTTCGCTATTGCGAGAATCTGACCAAACAGAAGTATTTGCTTCTGATCTAGAAAATTGCCGGCAATAGATGTCGCTCATGAGACGTGTCCGTTCAAAAAGGTTTTCACTGTACCATCACCACTTCTGTGCGTGCTGTTCCTACTGTTGGGCTGTTCCTGCCGTCCGCACCCTTTCTGGGCCTCGCCGCTGCCATCGCCACCACTGCGCCTGCCGCTCTTTCCGCCTCCTTCCGCGCCTTCTCGGCACATCTCGCCTTCGCCCGGGCCTTCTTGCCACCTCCGCAGCCTCCGTCGCGCCCGCCACCTCCTCCACCCCCGCCGCCCTCGCCGCCCTCACCGCCCTCATCGCCCCGCCGCCCCGCCGTCCCCGCTGCCACCCCCTCTTTTCCCCGCGGCCGTGGCGGCTCTCTAACATGCACCATTGGCACGGAGTCAAGTCATGAAGGAGGATTAGGAGGGCCTCCTGCTCGCCGCAAAATAAGGAATAAAACCGGGCCGAAACCTGGTTAAAACTGCGAGAAAGAAATCCAGAACAGCGAAACAGATTTTCCCGCGGAAGTTTTACTTGTAATATTCAAATTATTCCCCTCCTACAAAAACCCGTAAAGCGAAATTTGATTTTCTGTCTGCAGTTCCGGCCCGGCCCGGACATTGAAATGCGCCTAATTTTTTGTAGCCGGAAAAAAAGGTGTGTGCGTCGGAGGGGTGCGGCAGGGGGTGGAGTCGGCGGCGCTGGTGGATGCGGCGAAGCGGAGCGGGACGAGGCGAGGCGGGAAGAGGCAGGGGGTGGAGGGGTGAGATGTGGCGGGGAGGAGAGCGGCTGGGAAGTCGCCTGCGATGCCCGGTGCTGCTGGAGAAATTCCCCAGCCGAGCTACTGCGCTCGTGCGCGTCGCACAGAAACCTATCGTCATTTCTCTTTTGTTCCTTGTGAGAAAACTGGTTAACTAAGGCGATCATAAAGTTGTTTAATATGATTTAAAAAATATATAAAGGGCTCAACTACAGGTGGAACGATATGGGTTAACAATTAAAAAAAAATAAAGTTTGAAAAATTGTGAGTGTTCAAATTTAAAATCCCGTTTAAAAGTAACAAGTAATTTTCAACAAATATTTAATCCTTTCGATTGGGAAATGACATTTCGTGGCATAATGTGTTAAGTAAACTCCTTTTTTGATAGTTTCAAGTGCGTTCTTAAATTTAAAAGTCGATTTTTAGAATATTTTATATTTACTTGCAGTTTTTCACAGAATTTAATGGAGGAAGAAATATCTTCTAGTCTAGTCTATCTATCTAGTCCCCACAAGAAGGATTATCACACTTTTTTGTAACTATTAAAAAGGTTAAAGGTTTAATATTTAAACTAAAATATTGATCTTGATTATACCAATCAGTGGCTGATTCAAATTCGGCTTTCGAACGAGTTCTGACTCATCATTGACCTCTTTAATGTTTCAACAATTCCCAAAGGATCGATACCTCTGGAGGTACAACAGCCTCGATATAACACTGAAATATAAACAATTATGAAGAAAGTACGGTTTGTTTACATGGCAGTTGTAGATACCAGCTATCTTACTACAGTGTATCATAGGAAGATCCAGGAGAATAGAGAAATGACTAATGTCGTGGAGTACCGATGGAACATTCCGGAGGCCAACTTTGAAGGAGTTGGCGGAAGAACGTGCTCACCCACACATAGACTGTTTTGAGATACAGCATTTTTAAAGATTTGGAAAAATCCGTATATTGCATTATTGTAATTAATTTTATATATGCAATTTTGTATATGCATATATGCAATTAATTTTATCGTCTGTTTTAATTTTTAAATTACTTATGTTACTGACAAGCATGATGACACACTTTATTCATTTAAAAGTTTCTCTTTCATTTTTTATAAATATAATATATTTATGAAAATGAAATTTTTGTGGGTTAGCATCATATTCCCAAAAAAAGTTTAACTTCCTTTCCGAACACATTTTTATTTTACACTAACAAAATAATTGTATGAAACTAAACAATTTAGAGGGGTTTATCTTTAATGCTCTCGTCTTGGTTTAATGACTGAAGTTTATAATAATTATGATATACTGATATTATGCATAGAAGAAGTTTCATCACACAGATTGACGAAGGCTTCTCTGGTGTAGTGTGTGGGGAACGGCCAGTCAAATCTTCTATCAATGCAGGTTGCGTGACAGTTAAAAAAGGCAAGGTTTCCCTTGTTTTTCAGGTCAATAAAATGCTACCCCTTAGTGTATTCAAAGAAAGACTATTGAAGTTGTATCCTTATTTAATTTCAAAATAATAATCGAATACTGGTTAAATGAAAATCGAGGTTTAATGTTAATTAATCCTTATCTATTTTAAAAAATACAAAAAAAAAAAAAATTAAAAATAAAAATACAAAACATTGTTACGAAAAGTCATAAGGCAGGCTAAAATCATGAAAAACGATCAGGATATTTTGAACTCAAATAATAAAACAAAAGCAATGTGGAATATAATAAAAATACTACCAAATCAACTAGAAAACCCGTAGAGAATGTTGTTTTAAAATATAACGATATAAATGTGAACGATCCGGCAACAGTGGCTAATCTCTTTAACCAATACTTTTCGAGAATTGCTGCCGATCTCACTAAGGGTCTTCAGGCACAAAACTCAAAAAGTCAGTTCACCCAAAATTTTAGACACAATGTTCGTTTCGAAACTTCTTCCTATGAAATTCTCAAAATAATCGTAAACTAAAAATAAATATTCGTCCGGTTTAGATGAATTCCCGGATTCTTTGTTAAAGACTTGTGCGTATGCCATTATACACCCGTTAACTCACATATTTAATGCATCTTTATGCACTGGAACGTTTCAGATATTTTCAAAGAGCTAAAATTAAGCCGCTTTTCAAAAAGGCAACAAACATGAAATTCAAAATTATCGGCCCATTTCTCTTCTATCAGTTTTTCAAAAATATTAGAGAGACTTTTTACGTACGAATGGAAACCTTTCTCACTAAACACGACGCGCTTTCAGATTGCCAACATGGATTTAGAAAATCAAAATCAACGGAAACAGCTATATTTTCTTTTCTTAAAGATGTCGCCTCATCATTGGATCAAAACGAGGCACCTATTGGATTATTTTTAGATCTCTCAAAAGCTTTTGACGTCATTGATCATGACATTTTACTTTCCAAATTACCTTCATATGGAATTCGTGGTATTGCTCTAGATTGGTTATGTTCGTACCTTAAACAACGATCTCAGAGAGTCATTTCAATCTTCTATTTCAAATAAACAATTCTGTGCTCCATTGAAAATGAACAGTGTACCATTGACTGATGTTAAGGTAACAAAATTTTTAGGTCTCTCAATTCAGTCAAACCTTAAATGGAACGTCCATTTAAATGAATTGAACACAAAATTAAGTTCATTATGCTACGCGTTCAGAATTCTTGCAAATTCAGTCAGCCTTCATACTGCTCGTTGTGTATACTTCGCGAATGTTCATTCCCGCCTGAGATATGGCATAATATTCTGGGACATACATCTTATAGCTCCCAGACTTTTAGATTACAAAAACGAATTGTACGAATAATAACCAAATCCCACCCACGTGATTCATGTAAGCCTCTCTTCATTAATCTAGGAATTTTACCATTACCGTGTCTTTTATTTACGAATCAGTGGTTTTTGTAAAAAATGACTTGCTCAAGGGCGGGAATATATGTTCAGAAAATGCCGAAGTCTATTACTATAACACTCGACGTAGAAATCATATTCATCAGGTGACAGTATCAACAGCTCATTACAAAAATTCACATACAATACATGTACATTATTTTACAACACTTTGCCAGATGACATTAAACGATTAAATTCAATAGAAAAGTTTAAATCCCAAGTGAAATCGTTTCTGCTGCATAACTGTTTCTATACAATTAGAGACTATACTGAGCATCACAAGAAAAGGAACATTAATTTTAACAATGATACATAATGCATTATTTACCATTTGGACTGTATAAATGAGTATAAACAACCTGTAACAACTATTGTACTACAGCTTCCGGGTCAATGACCCCCATCTCGATCAGGTTTTTCGTCCAGTTTCCCTGATCCATTGAGCAAATGCTGAGATGGCCCCTTGTTTTGCTTCTGGACATAAATGTAACTTCATTTCTGTGCACGTCTTCTAGAATTCAGTGGGAAATACATTTATTCAAATTATCGTTTCCATGTTGTCGCGGCAGGAAGTAATAAGAGCCAAAATTTATTGCTTATTTTCTTTGAAAATAGATTTTATTACATGGGAGTTTTTGTTTTTTCTCCTTTCAAAATTCAAAATTTATTGCTTTTTTATCCTTGAAAATGGATTTTATTACATGGGAGTTTTTTGTTTTTTTTTCTCCCTTTCAAAAATTCAAAATTTATTGCTTGTTTATCCTTGAAAATAGGTTTTATTACATGGGAGTTTTTTTTTCTTCCTTTCAAAATTCAAAATTTAAGTAGTATATGACTTGGTGTAGAGATCGCAGAATTTTGAAAATGTGCACACATTTCACTTTTCCCCATAGCAAGTCATACGCAGTTTTTAACTGTTTTTTTGACGCAAATAAATATAAATAAATGATATAACAAAAATATTTGAAAAATTTTCATTAAATATATAAATAAATTTAATGCTAACACAACAAACATTGAGATTGTACTAATGTCAATATAATGCTAGTCCGTACTAACATTGTTTTCATCATCTTATGACTTGACTGGTAAATAGCTTGAACCAGCATCACTGTCATCAATTGCTTCGTATGTTTCAATATCGTTGTCATCATCATCAAAACACAGTTGTTACCATTGCACCGATTATTGCAGCCATAATCCATGTAAAAACGTAATGTTAGGCACTGTTTTGAAACAAAAGGCTGAGAAAAAACACATCTGGTCAAGAAATTGAATAAATTGTCTAGGGATTTCTAGAGCTAGAGGTTGCTAAATGTAGTCATTAATTAGTTCATTCATTAGACAATACACTACATAGCAACTCTGATGGTGACAAAAGTGTGGGACAACACTGTCATTCACTTGTCCTAATGGTACTGTCAGTACTGTGCGTCATTCAGAAAGCCATAAATGGCTCACATAAATCCTCCAGAATTAAAAAGAGTTCAACTATCAGCCTACATAAATCTGTTGAACTTAGTACATACTTATTGGCCAAGAAAATTCTGGAAAGTAATGCGAATTAAAATTTGTTAATCATTTATTTTATAAATCTCAGACTTTATGTTGTACATATAGTGAGTGTTCAATAGTTTCTATATGTTTAGTAGGTATTAATATTAGTGGTTTCTCTGATCAACACCAGGCGAATGACGGAACAGTACCCTAACAAACGGGCCAAGGACCGCGCACGATCTTTTCTACCTGCTCCATGTCCTATCCTTAAACACAATTACACTAACATGCACTACACTACCACACATGCCGGGAGACCAGTCGGGAGCTTACAGCTTGTCCCGGCTGGGGCGGTGCCCCGCTGGTGGGATATCCCTAGTTGGGGAAAACCTCGCTAGCCGATGGCAGCTTGGCGCCGGATCTAGACATCCAGCGGGAGGGGAATAACACCCCCACCTCCCAAGAAAAAACATGCATTACACTTATGGCACTAATGACCATAGTATTTGACGCGCCCGGGATAACTAAGAATCAAACAATCAACCGGAGTACTGTGACCGCTCTACCTTTTCACTATTCTCTAAAAAGGCTACAGCGGGTCACTCAAGTAAACTTGTAGTATTACTTGATCTGTGACAATCAACCGGAGTACTGTGACTGCTCTACCTTTCCACTATTCTCTAAAAAGCCTACAGCGGGTCACTCAAGTAACCTTGTAGTATTACTTGATCTGTGACTTGTTATGACAATGTCACACCAAAAATTAGGAATAGTTTCATATGTCCTAACTGTCCTATAGGAGTGGGTTCGTCTTTTATCCTGCTTTTATAATAAAAGAAACATAGGCAAGTTAATCTTTTAACTATGAACAGCGTTCTGAATATATTCTGTTTAAATATTGGAATACAAATCTACTCTAGCATTTACACATTGCATTGAAAAATTCTATCACTTGCTCTACTTTAGCAATTACGTGATTACCTAACAACTGAAGTTACGTTTTAACATTTGCATAAAACTTTACATAAAATTATATTACCCTTCACTTTACAAAAAAACAAAAAACAAGATAACTGTACACAAGACTAGAATACATGGAAACACAAAATACTGAAAAAGAATCACATACCAAAATACCCTCTGCATACACTTTCAAAGAAATTGTCACATGAATAGAGAATGAAATATATACAAGACGTAGTTTCACTTTCACATAGATTATTACTTTTTTAAAAAAATATTTAAAAAAAATAACTTTTACTAATTAATTGTTTTGAAAATTTAAAACTATTAAAGAATAAATTGAACGCACACACTAAAAGAACAAATATTATCAATAATAGAAAAACGAAATTAATTGGTTTTTTACAATTCATTTACAGGAATTAGTTATCTGGCTTCCTTCTACGACTGCAATATTATATAAGATAATGTCTAAATGATTTTAATGAATTTAATTCGACTATCTACGTCTGTAAGTGAGGTGAATTCTATCTCTGTAGCATAATTCTCGCTTCTTTAAACAGTTCTTTTTATGAGAATTTCTAGTGAATTTTCTGACTCACAAAACGTCTCGAAGAAATATTTCCACAGCTTGGAGCGGTCACGGCGACCCAGATCCTTTCAAGGTCGTGGCAACCCTTGCTTCGGTGAACCCGTGCTCTGGTGAATTTCTACCACAGTCCTTCGAATTTTATGTAATCTGACTGCAATATCTTCGCGTAATGAATTTCTTACGTGGTAAGCCAAGTTGAAAGACAAAACAAAAAAAGCTGGAAATAGAAAGAAACATTTTCTATAGCACATGCTTTCTATTTCAGTACACGTTCTTGAACGTTGAAATATATTATTTCCTCGTAGATAGAAAAATTGTATATTTCTGTGTCATGCGTTCACGTGAATTTATCAGAATGATCATAATTTAAGTTCTAAATTCTCTCGTACATGGTGTAGTTATTTTAACATGATGAGACGAATTACCTTTCTCAAGCTTCTAATCGTCGAAATACGGCGAATTCTCCTCTCCGTCCAGCACGAACAATTGTGGTGTGATCAGATCGGCGAGCGGCAGCAAAAGAGAGAGCTTGCCCTAGCGAGGCTTTGCTCTAGGGCCGATATTTCCAAGGGTGATTTTGATTGGTCCTCGATCTCTTGTACGCGAATGCGTTCAGAAACTTTTAGCAAATTCTCGCTAAGGATACCATTTATTGCTGGTGCGATCTCTTGCAATTCGTTAACACTATAATTGCTGCTTGTGTCTTGACGTTCTCGGATGCTTCTTAAAAATCAATGTAACCGACATATTTAGCGGTTACAGTACACTTTCTAATCAACCGACTTAACAAATTTAGTCTTACTTAGAGTAATAATAATAATAATAATAATAATAATAATAACGACAGAGACAGGTGTTCCTTTGGAGAGAAAAATTAAAATCTCGTATTCATTAACGTTGTGCAACAAATCCGATGTGCCACACTCATTACCAGCATTCGAGTTCGTTTCGTCTCGAAGTGGCAATAATTAACAACTTTTCTGAATAAGAAGTCGCCTCAAATTAAACCTGACTAGTTACGTAAGTTGATTATTCCTTTATCCCAGGATTTCGTTGCTAGTATTATTGAAAATGGACGGCAGAACACTGGCGCCCTAGAAAACTTCGTCGGCTTTCCCTATCGTAAGTAGTTAAGTACTTTGAAAGCTCGTCGGTTTTAGTGAAGATTTGCATCTGCGTCAGTCCAAAAACGCACCGAGGAATTTAGTGTTTGTAAAATTAATGGTTATGAATAGGCGGCAGACTTAAATGAAATGTCTTTTTCTTACTTAAGAGCAATACCTGTTAGTATAAACTTTAATTCTATCTTATGACAAAAGGAAATGTCCCATATGTATATGAGATTTATTGAAATTTCCATTGCTTTCAACTATTAAGCCATTTTTGCCCTTTTATGTCATTTTAAAATTATTTTTCGCTGTTTTTTAATATCATTTTAATGGTATGTTGTTTCAAATAATATTCACGATATGCAACTAATTTCCTCGTCTTCCTGAGTAGCCTATTCGATTTCTTTGCTCAGAAAATAGTAATGTCAGCCGCTGTGAGTTTGTAATTGGAAATTCCTGTGACGCTTATCAGCGCCATTGTCGGTTCGGCCGATTTCGGAATAACTAAAGGCAGATTTCCTGGTAAAGAACAGTCGAAACCAAACGTTTGCCAGATGAGGTCGTTTGAACGAAAAGAAGAAGCATGGATTACATCAGTAACATTTTCAACAGCAGAGTTGTTCATTTGAACTGGTTTAATGAAATATACATCATTTTTCTTTGCTATTAGATTTTTCTTTGCTATTAGGGTATTTAAAAACATTTAAGAAAATTAAATTGATAATTCTCGGCGTTCACAAACCACCCCAAAATTTAGGTCATCAAAATCAGCCTCTAGTTATGAATTATAACAGGAACTTACACCAGGAATTCATTTTCAGTTATTATATTGTAAAATATGATGGCACACGTCTTACGTTCTGAATGATAAAAATAAGATATTTTAAAACATAGCGTACGTTTTGATGACTCTCTTGACTCATATCGTGCATTTTACATACTGACGAATTTTCACCTGTGATAGAAGTTCCCATTGAGATAAGCCTTTATTGGAACCATAATTTCCAGAGATATAAGATGGTTCTGAATATTCATCATGTGGATTGGTCGAATGAATAGCACACCACGCATTTCTTTGAATGTCAGCTATTTGGTCTGTCGTACATTTTCCACGGGTAAGTACCATATTGGCTGACCTGCTTTGAGTATAGTATTGGTTTCCTGCATGCAGTTCAATCTCTACATGTTTTAAAAACCTCTATTTCTGAAGTCGCACTTTTCGTTTTTGCATAAATGTACCACATAACATCCGTCTCCTTTGGTATAACAACCGTGTGATGGTCAGACGTCGACAAGGTGATAGTTCAGTTCCGGAGGAGATACGGGGTACGTAAAAGATAATTATAATTCTTGTTACTCCATTTCTCTCATTTATTGTAAGTAAAATTTTGCGTGCGGGAAGATCAAGTTCACACATCACACGTAACTCTTGGCTTATTTCCTGTCATTCATTACTGCGTCTTACTGTAGTTTCCGCAAAGAGGCCTGGCAGCGTCTCCCGCATTAGTGGTAGTGTACTGCATGGTAGTGTAATTGTATGTAAGTAAGGGGTGAAGATAGGACAAGAAGTAGGAAAAACCCCACAACCAGGTATCCCCACCAGCGTAACGCATGTTAGTATAAGTCTGTGTGTAAGGGATGAGGAAAGAATAAGGAAGAGGTCGGAAAGATCACGCGCGGTCCGTCGCCCGTTTGATAGGGTACTGCTCCGGCATTTGCCTGGTGTTAGTCGGAGAAACCACGGAAAACTACCGATCAGAGCAGCCGGTCTCTAGAATTATCCATCAGACAGCCACTGAATTCGATGTACCTGACTAGCTAGTGCCATCGTCATCATATGCTAGTGTCATAGTGACAAGCTAGTGTAATCGTCGGGTCTCGAACCTAAGAGCTGCCGTCAGAGGCACTGCAGAGTCATCAGTTGAGACCCTGAGACATCTCTTCCGGTTTCTCTCTTCAAAAATTATTATTTTTTTTAATATTATTATTATTATTATTATTATTATTATTATTATTATTATTATTATTATTATTATTTAATCGTGCGGAGTTCACCGGTACTGTGACAGAAATCATCTATCAAAGCATTACTAAGTTATTAATACATCCCATAAATAATTCTATATATTAATAAACAAAAACAGTAGTTCTGTTAGAGACAACAAAGAAATGCGTATTCATGAGTACAATTAAGTAATGTACACACATTGATTATTGTAGAACTTATTATAACTTCCCAGAAGCAAGCACGAGAACTAATTGAGTAAATCGCATTTCTGCTGACTGATGGAGGCACTCTTTTTAATTATGACTGTTTCTATTGAGTACTTCAAGGTCTCCGAAATCAGGCAGGCCTGTTGCTGACAGAACGACAGGGATAGCCTTCGCTAATAGGATTCCTTCCTAATATAGGGAAAAATATCTCGCACGCCGTTAATATGTATATTTTCTCCGATTTGTAAACACTATTGCATTTGTAAGTTAAAGTGCATCAAATTATTTGAAATTAAGTTTTTTGAAAACTCAAATATTTTCTCGGAAAAAGAATTTCAAATTTCGCATTTATAGTAAGGCCATACGCCATTTTCTTAAAAACGGCTCCATATTTTTCAATGAAAATTGCCATTTGTGACGAGGTTTTACTCTTCTTAAATATTCTTAAATTAATATTTCGGTTCCATTATTAGATTCTAATATTATTATTTTATTATTTTAAACCGAAAAATTGCGAAAATTTAAAAAAATGTACTTTGGGCGACGATAGATGGCAGCTGGCAACAGACTGGGGCAAAACCGTAAAGCCAGTCCGCACCAAGGAAAGAAGAAAACTTTATTACGTAAACATCTGTGCTATTCTGTAGCACCACTAGTATATAATAATATACATAATAATAATAATAATAATAATAATAATAATAATAATAATAATAATAATAATAATAATAATAGTAATATCGATATCGGCTACGGAAGTAAATGACAAGCCTCATTGTTCATTGACATAAAGATGGCATGTAAGGCATAGTAACTCTTTTGGGATTCTATCTTTTGAGTTCTTTTAAAACATTTTCCCCCATTCATGGTTTATTTTGCAAACAAGTTTAATGACACGTCACGAGAAAGTGAACGTTTTTATAACTGAAAGAATTATTAAATAAACCCGGTGTTTTGTTTGCTTTATTCGAGTGTCTCATTTTCCGAATTCAATGAAGTGGTCACTTATTTCACATACTATTCAGAAAACGCTATCGTTAGGACTCCTTGATTAACTTTTCCTCTACTCCATTCGTTTTTTCGTTATCGATGCAATGTAGTTATATGCATATTTAGACGGTGTATTATAACTTTATCGTTGCTAATTCTGAACATTACCAATATTATCTTCTTCAGAAGTGCGGGAGATCAGATGAACAAAAAGCATCTCATCAGGCAAGTAAATACTTTTTGCAGTCCCTTTAGTCATCTCCTCTTTCATGGGATCTCAAGATACACCCAGTTACCTGAAGACGGAAGTAAGTAATGAAGATGTTCGAGATAGCCTTGAAGACCAGCGACCTTTGAGACAGGCGACAGGCGACTACTGACGAAGGGTGAGGTCTTATTCATGCGATCATTCATCACCATCTTTTACAACAGCACTTGCAAGGCTCATTTATCTTGCATGAAATGCGAATATGTATGAACATAACTATTACTCTTCCATACAATTCCCCTCCAGAACAGAGATGCTCATGGTTCGTGTGTCATCAAATGCCTTTGAAAATAGAGGGTGTACAAAATTCAAAACACAATCATAGTTTTTTATATATAACTGGTGGTACTACAAGAGCACATACTTTCTCCCGATATTTTTAAATATGCAATTTTCGAAAATTCAAAAAGTTCAACTACATTGAGACCCACGCCATTCATCCAAAAATTCTTCTCCTATCTGTGAAAAAAATCAAAAACTCGTAGCAGTTTTTGAGGAAAAACAATGTTAATTTTTAATTGCCTACATTTTGCGCCAAATTAAACAAAAACTACATATATTTTAAAAACATATGAACCTAATTTAAATAGCAGTTTTTGAGGAAAAACAATGTTAATTTTTAATTGCCTACATTTTAAAGATCGGTCTTTCAGTAACAGATTTCAATAAAAATATATCTTAACATTTTAGTTGCAGAAAGACGCCCCAAAAATTCTAAAGCCTCGAGTTCATTCCGATTGATCGAGGAATATCATTTTAAGAGAAAAGGCCGAACGGTTTAGGCGCTAACGTTGACTAAAATATGTATTCTGGCTACAGCAGGTATTAGAGGAAGTACTCTCTCTCTCTCTCTCTCTCTCTCTCTCTCTCTCTCTCTCTCTTCTCTCTCTCTCTCTCTCTCTCTCTTCTTTCTCTTAATCCACTTTTTCGGTACCCAGGACAGACAGACACAGACACATATCTCTGTCACGGTTAGTTGGCGCACCCGCTCCCGTCGGGCTCCGGCAGGCACTGACTGAGCCCCCAACCAATCAAGGCCGCCGCTGCGAGGGACGCGCAACGGCCCTCTGATTGGTCAGGGGCCACAGATCCGCCGGAAGCCGAGCGAGACGGGCGTCTGCTTTACTTTCATTGGAACATACATATGATACATCAAATTTACAAAGTTATAAGCTATGTGAACCAGCACACATAGTGCTGGATCATACACATGTGCCACTCGGCGTCTGAGGTTGAATAGCACGGCGGTGTTGTCCACCTACAACTTAATAAAATAATGTCTAAAATCTAATAAAGCGCCTATGGCGGCGAGGAATTCAGCGTGAAAACCGTCGAAGTGCGGTGGCGTGTCCCGGGCCCTGGTGACGCCATCTGCGAACCAGGCGCAGCGCCGTGGGGTGGCGTCGGCGAACACTGTAACCTCGTGAAGATGCTCCTTGTAATGCGCCGGAGGGTGGCGCGTAAGGTGAAATATGCGGCTGATCCACGGGACGGCTAGCTGCGGCCAATACCGTACCATAGTTGTAGTACCATAGTTGAGACATATCTCTGTGTCTATCTGTCCTTGGTACCGAAAAAGTGGATTCAGAGAGGAGAGAGAGAGAGAGAGAGAGAGAGAGAGAGAGAGAGAAGAGAGAGAGAGAAGTAGCTTCCTCTAATACCTGCTGTAGCCAGAATACATATTTTGTCGTCGATACCGAAAATTGAATCACGGCCACACGTCTGTCCGTTTTTAGTCAACGTTAGCGTCTAAACCATCGCCTCCACGGCGCCAGCGAGTGTAGAAGTGCGGCGTTGCCATCGTACCGCGCGCTCGGCGAAAGTAACTGACGGCGTTGCCGCCTGGGCCTCGCCAAGGCTTTTATACATGTGGCCCACCGAAGATGTTCCTTCAATTTTCTCCTGAACCGTTGCAGATACTGAGATGCGGTTTTCACTAAAACTACTAAATGCAAGTGGCACATATAGCAATGTATAATATTATTCTATTGCATTTTTATTGCAGAGATATTCACCCAACTTTGATTTTTAAATGGAACCCTATAGATTTTTAGCTCATCATAACAAGCATGAATAGACGAGTTCATAAATATGCATATCGCCATATCTTACATAACACAATTTTCGAGAAATTAAGAGTTTTAAAGACGCACGCCGACTGCTGGTTTCCGTAATCTGAACGAGAAATTCCGGGTGATATGCGGCGAGGCCATTCCCTTCCGTTGCGTCGGCCGAGTAAAGTGGGAAAACTGGAGATGCCTCGAAGTGACGTAAGAAGGGTAGGTAGAATAAAGGGCGGTGGAGAAAGGAAATGCAGTCAAAACTAAACGGGTACTCTCCAGATTTAGAAGAAATTTGTAAACGCAGTGAAATATTGCAGAAAAATCCGGGAAGATGTATACGAACGAGGAGAAGCTGGACCTAATTATGGTGTACGGTGAATGTGGCAGAAATGCAAAGAAAAGTGCATTACTGTATGCTGAAAGATATCCAGATCGACGGCGGCCTTCGCACATGACTATAATGAGAATCTGTAAAAGCCTTGTGCAGAGAGGCGACTGGAACGCAAAGTCTCGTTTGCGGAGCAGAAGGACAACGAATGAGGAAGCACAGGCCGCCGTTCTTGCTGCTGTTCACGACAATCCCCATATCAACTCTCGAGACATTGCCAGAGATTCCGGCATTAGTCGTTGAAGTGCCCTCCGCATCTTGAAGAGTAACACGTTTCACCCCTACCACATTTCGTTGCACCAGAAGCTTTATGATGGTGATTACCAGAAACGTGTTCAGTTTTGTTGTTTTGCTCTGGAACACGTGCGAGATGATCAGGACTTTTTTTAAGAAGATTATGTTTACCAGTGAGGCAACATTTACGAATCACGGTCTGGTGAATCTATGCAACATGCACTACTGGGCAGTGGACAATCCTCGCTGGCT
Source organism: Teleogryllus oceanicus (assembly GCA_964035755.1). Taxonomy (NCBI): domain Eukaryota; kingdom Metazoa; phylum Arthropoda; class Insecta; order Orthoptera; family Gryllidae; genus Teleogryllus; species Teleogryllus oceanicus. Next base: position 238,697,977 of record CAXIVR010000001.1, on the reverse strand, counting down.
TCGTGACGTTGAGAACCAAAAGCAGTGGAGTATTAACTGTTGCGGTATTCTTAACGACACCATATAGGTCCCTATTTCATGGATGGATATTTGACAAGAAACAAATACGCAAGATTTCTTCGTGAAACATTGCCGCTGCTTCTGGAGGAAATTCCCCTTGATTTGCGAAATTGTATGTGGATGCAACATGACGGATGTCCAGCCCACAACGCGCTTGTAGCTAGGCAAGTGCTGAATGAAAAGTTCCCCGGCCGATGGATTGGGCGCGGTGCTGTGGTGTGGTAAACTGGCCGGCAAGGTCACCTGATCTTACGCCTCTGGACTATTTTCTATGGGGAACGATAAAGAACGAAGTTTACTCACAAGTACCAACAATATCTGAAGATCTGAGGCGCCGCATTACCGCATCTTGTCATGCCATTTCACGTGGAACTCTGAATTCTGTTCGAAGGTATCTTTACAAGCGTCTTCAAATGAGTATATCCGTTGATGGTGCACATATTGAGTACATGTTATAAATCAAGCTGTTTCTAGAATTGTTAACTTACCTTTTGTTTCTGTATTTTAAAGTATTTTTCTTACTTTTATTTACACGATATTTTTGTACCGGCTGAGGTTTTCAGTCTTTCAAAGAGTAAACGTTTTGTTTCTGACAGCACACGCATTTATTAATTCAGAACATGTTCACTCTCCAATCTTCCCTTGCTTTCTCTACGGTTAATAATTAAATATTTTCTCAAATCTTGTAGTATTTCATTAATTAAAAAATAGTACCTTGTGGCCTACAGATTTGCTCAGAACATGGCTTTGGTTAAATACATTGTCTCCAGGACTGAAAGGGTGTAGTCTTAAAGAGCAAATCGCGGGTTTTCGTGAGCTCCTTTGCACATTGCATCACTACGTTTACCGCAGGCTCGACGCAACGGAAAGGAATGGCCTCGCCACATATCACCCGGAATTTCTCGTTCAGATTACGGAAACCAGCAGTCGGCCTGCGTCTTTAAAACTCTTAATTTCTCGAAAATTTTGTCATGTAACATACGGCGATATGCATATTTATGAACTCGTCTCTTCACGCTTGTTATGATGAGCTAAAACAATCTATATGGTTCCATTTAAAAAATCGAAGTTGGGTCAATGTCTCTGCAATAAAAAATTAATAGAATAATATTATGCATGGCCATATGTGCCCCTTGCATATAGTAGTTTTAGTGAAAACCGCATCTCAGTATCTGCAACGGTTCAGGAGAAAATTGAAGGGAACATCTTAGGTGGGCCACACGGTATTGTCGCCTGGACTTGGTGGGCGTGGCTGTCGCTTGGAGCGCTTGCGGGACCTCTTTCCCGTCGTCAAGTAATCTCTACCGTAGTTGCAGTGAGTTCAGAGTGCCTCCGGAACGATTGTTGCGCCCGGGCTGTGGCTAGGATCTTGCTGTCTGTCCTTTGCGAGCGCGGTTGGCATTGAATCGCTTGCGTGACTTCTGTCCCGCCGAAACCATGACGACATATTAGCGGAGCATGGACGGCGGTAGTGATTTAATAGATCGCGTGATGTAATAGATTTTGAAGGTGGACGAGGCCCGTCTGGCAGATCTGTCGCGATTGTTTTCGTGTCGCCGTCGCATGACCCTTGCCCGGTGGTGACATTGCCCCCCAGTGTCCTTTGTCCCCCAAGTGACCTTTTTTCCCACCAAGCGACATTTGCCCCTAGTGACATTTCTTCCCCCAGTGACCTTTCTCAACATCTTGCCCTCCAGTGACTCTCTTTGCCACCCAGTGACCTCTGTTACCCCCACACGTCTGTGACTTGGGCTTCATGTGTTCTTTGCATGCGCGCGGGGTGCCATGAATGGTCTTGAGGGAGCTCTGACTACAGTGCAGGAGTCTGGTACCCCAGTAGGTGTCGCGGTGCCTGTACCAAGTCGGGAGACTGTACTTCAGGCTCCGTCATGTAGCGGCCAAAGAGATACTACAATGGGAGAAAATATGGTAGCTGTAGCCGCTAATAATAGAGGTGAAGAGAAACAAGGGGCTCGAGGTAATCCCGAGAAGAAGATAATTGAACTTGTTGAGTTTGTCAAATCTCGCCACAATGTGCATGGCGAGATTAAGAAATTAGTTTATGCGATTCGCACATGTTTTAATGGCGTGGTTTCGGTTCAAGAACGAGGACCCTCCAGATCCTCCAGACCGCCCTCTCCAGATCCTCAGTCTAGGAATCCTGTAAAGGAGACGAGCACTCAGACGTCCCCCGAAAAACAAGTTGTGAGTACAGGGACGAAGATGAAGAGCAAGCCACCGCGCAACCGTGAACACGAAGAGAAAGCGGTGTCGGATCTGAATGAAACTCTGAAGGGCAATGAATGCTAAACGCGTGCCGAAACGCTTTCCTTGAAATCATTAGGAAGCGAAAAGAGGGAAAAGCGTTCGAAAACTCAGGAAAGTCCACGAAAGCCAGATGCTTTGGTAATAATAAAAAGAATGAGTTATTCTACGCGGACATATTGAGAAAAGTGAAAGGTGATGCAGAGCTCAATAATCCGGTTCAAATGTCACTCAGATCCGCAAGACAGCATCCAGCGATCTCCTCCTACAACTTCGCAGATCCGCAGTTGGCCAAACACTCCAGTTCCAATCTTCAGTAAAGAAAGTGTTTGGGTCGTATGCCGATGTGAGAATACTCACCCGTGAAGTGACCATTCAGGTGAAAGACCTGGATAAAGTTACAACCAAAGAAGAAGCCCACAATGCTTTGTTTGATCACTTTCCGGAAGCTAAGGATTTACCGGCATCAGTGGTTAAATTCCTAAGACCAGCATGTGGGGGAACACAGGTAGAAGTAGTCAGTCTCCCGGCCACCGTTGCCAATGCCCTATTAGCTTCTGGTAATGTTACAATAGGATGGATAAACTGACGATTGCGTGAGAGGAAAACCCACATGAGATGCTTTAGATGTTTGGGCATATACGTCGAGCATGTAAGAACCCGTGCGACAGATCGAAGTTGTGCATGAATTGCGGTGATGATGATCACTTCGCTAAGACATGCACGAAAGATCCAAAGTGCCTGCTGTGCGTACAAAACGGCAAAGACAGCAAGCATGCTACCGGTGTAATATGTGTCCTAACCAGAGAGCGCTAAAGAAAATAGTGGACAGACCATGAAAATAGTTCAAATAAATCTGAACCACTGTGATGTTGCGCAGAATATTCGAGACAATCTGTGAGGAATGGAGACATGTCGCCATTCTGTGTGAGCAATATAGAAACCGATACAGAAACCGTGACGATTCATCGTGGGTATCTGACCAATGCAATAAAGTAGCAATTTGGGCATGCGGGAATCGTCCATTCCAACAAGTAATCCAACTCGAGCCGAAGTTGGATTCGTCTAGGCCAAAATCGATGAAATTTACATCTACAGCTGCAAAGTCACCAAACCATACTTTTGATTACTTTGAGCAATTCCTGGGTCGTCTAGTTCTTGACGCCGGAGGTCGCAGTCCCCTCGTGATAGCTGGGGACTTCAATGCTTGGCCCGTGGATTTGGGGAGCTCGACTACGAATAAGAGGTTGAGCCGTCCTAGAATCATTCTCCCTATTGAACGTAGTACTCGTTAACACCGGAGATACACACACTTTCCGCAGATGCGGTTTAGGATCTGTGGTGGATAACGTTTATGACGGCTTGTTGAGAATGGGAGTATCCTGGAAAGTTAGTGAACACTACACTCACAGCGACCATCCGGCTATTGTATATGAGATACATCCTGCATCTCGTTATGTTAGACCGGAATGTAAGGTTAGGGGATGGAAGGCCAAAGCGCTTGACGAGGAAGTATTCCGCCTTTGTTCGGAGAACTTTCTACTATCAGGGACGGCAGAGACAAAGCTTAGCAAAATTATGAACTGGATAACCAGAGATTGTGGTGCAAGTATGCCCAAAAGAGTAACCAACCATCGACGATTACCAGTTTACTGGTGGAATGAAGACATTGCTCAGCATCGCCGTCACTTCCTTCGGGTCAGGAGACTATATCAGAAAGCTCGCGGTAAAGATAACTTTGTTCAATTGCAAGAACAATATAAATTGGCCAGAAATCAGTTGAAGACCGCAATCCGGGAAAGTAAACGTCTTTGCGCTAAAAGCCTGTGCGATGAAGATATTTCATATCTAAAGATTTATCAACCACGCAAGTCACAAAAATTAGTATAAAATAAATCATATTATATCATTAGTTAAGTGAATTCGTAATCAACAAAATAAAACGAAAAACTATTGAAATTAAAACAATAATAACTTAAAATTTATAACATTACTCACCGGTGCGTCATTTTGTCGCCTCCCTGTACAAACAATAACTTACAATATTTCTCACGAAGTCAGATAACATCAGAACAGTCTCCGACTACTTTCACGAATCTCGTGAACGATAACGCAACAATAACGATGGTATACCAGGAAGTTAGTTTATCGTCATTTTGAATTATTCTTAAAATCTTGCCTATGGTATGAAATTTCATACCCTGGCCACCATTGGGTTTTCGGTATCGAGGTTCATAAAAACATGGATTCTGGCTACATGTTTCATAGGATTTGTTTCTACATTTAGAAACCGAATTTAACGACATTTTTGTTACCAGAGTGTGTGACAATAAGTTTATTGACCCCTTTCCTGCGCACGATTACTTTCTCTTCTTATGAAGAACTTTCGTAAGGGCGAGAAAGTAATGCGATTAAATAAATTTCGCGTCTTACAAAGTAACTTTAATTTAGAGATATTTCTACTCTTTTTGGATGGTGCATACAGCTCTTCTTGTTACAGTGAGCTGCCAGATGTAAACATCTTGATTCGATAACAGTACAATTAAAACGAAATGTAAAAAAGACCTATTAATTTCGACTGAAGATTATAAGACTTTTAAGTGAATTTTCATTTTTTTGGTAAACACCGTAATTTAATTCCAAAATGTAAAATATTTTCAGATACAAATAGTTAATATACATTAAACTCTCTTTTACTCCTAATATTTTCTTTAAATATTTACATCTCACACTTCTAAAAATGTCTAAATTGAAATAATGTTCATTAAATAATTGGAGTATTAAAATCATAATATTAAATGAAAATTGAAATATTTAATTAATAATTAAATAATTTAATAACTGAAATACTATCACATTTTTTTACATGTGGATAAAATAATAAGAGTATATACCTAGGTATAGTTTATAAATATTAACATTTTTTAAATTATTGGTTATAGGGTATTTGTTGTCAAGAAAGGCAATAAAGATGCGTATGGAGCCTGCTTTTGGCCAGCGGACATGTACGCGGTACGTAAGTCGTGTTCATCGGTCTTAAACCGTGTCATGCGTTATCAATTGTGAATCACTTCAGTGCCGAGTAGTGGTAGTTACTTTATAGGCAAAATAGTAAGTAATATCAAAGGCAGTCGGCTATCAAAGACTGGCCTCCTGCCATAATTGCTTCAACTCACAGTACAAACTTAACTCAAGGTTCATTCGACTTTAAAGGCAAGAAATCACACGCGAGCACTGCCTCTTTCGCTGTTTTTCTAAATGAAGTTCAAACGAATGCAGTTAACGAATCTATTGATTTCATCATATCCACAAAAAGGAGAGTTGTTTCATAGCGGAATAAATGATGTAAGAAAAGTTCTAAACTGACTAAATGAGCTTTTAATCTGTCCAAGAAACTGTCAAGCAAAGAAAATAAAATCGGATATAAAAATGAAGAGCTAACACAAATAGAACAATTATGGTAAGTAAAGCCAAATTCAGAATCGAATGTGTCTTTCATCACGGCTACAACAACTTTAAATATTCCAAAAAAATAATTAATTAAACAAAGTAATATAAATTTTAATCAAATTCGCGTGGTATAATCTGTCAAAACTCAACTTTTTACCGATCCAGAATATTGTTTTCTAATACCATTTTTGAAAACCGGAACCGTCTTTACAATTACATAACATTTATGGATAAAAGAATCAGAACCTACCATTGTAAGTAATATTTGGAAGGAAGTCAAAAGTTTTAATCTGTGTTCTACAAACTATTGGTAATTTTAAAATACAGGGTGGCGCAGGGAAACGGGAAATTTTGAATTAACGTTATTTGCACGAATAAATCCATAAAAAAATAATTCAGTAACGAAAGTGCATGTATTCAGCATGCCATTTATGTTTTTACAATCAAAATGTCCAAAAGTGTCTGTTTACTTTTTAAAGATGACATCGGAAAGATGTGCTCCCATTCGACGTTCCCATTCTAACAGCCTGTTATGAAAACTCTGGAATGCGCAGTGTAGCAAATCTTGGGAAATGGCAGTGACTTCTTTTTCAATGTTCTGCTGTAGTTCATGGATGGTTGCAGGACGTGTACGGTACAACTTGCCTTTAAGATATCCCCACAGAAAGAAGTCGCACACACTAAGATCAGGGTATCTCGCAGGCCATTCAATGTCACCATTACGCGAAATAACGCGTCTTCCAAACAAGTGACGAACTACTGCCATCGATTGCCGAGCAGTGTGTGACGTGGCTTCGTCCTGCTGAAACCACATGTTTTCGATGATAAGATTAAGCTCGTACAGTCTCGGTGTAAAGAATGTTTTAAACATTTCAACATATGGAGCGGATGTTACTGTCGTTGCACTACCATCCTCATGTGCAAAAAAATAAGGGCCGATAACATCATGACATGATACAGCACACCATATTGTGACCTTGGCGCTATGTAGTGGTCGCTGGTGAAACTCACAAGGATTCTCCTGTGCCCAATAATGAAAATTCTGTTTGTTCACGAATCCGTTGAGGTGGAAATGAGCTTCGTCTGATATCCATATGTTACCAAGGAAATTCGCGTCCTCGTTGATTTTAGTCAATATATGGCTACTAAACTCCATACGTGACGCTGGGTCTCGTTCATGTAATTGTTGCACAATCTGCAACTTATAGGGATGGACGTGCAATTCGTGCAGTTTTTTTGTAAGCTTCGACGCTTAATACCTAGCGAAGATGCATGCTGTGGAATGGAGCGGCGAGGACTTCTCTCGATTGCAGCTCCAGCAGCGTCAATGTTCTCTGGGGTACGTACCGTTGGAAGCCCACCTGGAGGTTTTTATTCAAGGCAGATCCTGTTTCTTCAAAATTACGCACCCACGTTGTAATCGCATGCGCAGATAGGACACGTCCATGACGCCCAAGCTGGTAATGCCCTCGAAGTATTCTCTGCGCGGCAGTCGCACTATCACCATTTTTATAAAATGCTCTCACAACTACTGCACGTTCAGCACCAGTTCAATGATCCATGATTACAAAATGGCAATGCATTTACAACAATTGTGCAAAGTTTAGAACAACTGCCGGCTCTACAGTGCTGCCAACTGTAACGTTCAAAATTTCCCGTTTCCCTGCGCCACCTGTATATTATCCAAATCATTAATTGGCTCTATTTTCCTTTCATGTTGCTTAAGTTGAGTGAAATTCAGTGCATATAAGCAATTCACTTTTCGGTTTTAAAAATCTGCTTAACGTACATCAAATTTAAAAGATAAATGATTTTTGACTTGTTGATGAAGTCTAGTAAAGTGTGTAATATTTCTAAATATTTGTAAAAATTTATATACTAAATAATTTGTTTCGATACTACTATTTTATTGATTCTGCATTTAAACGAACACAATATATTTTCCAAAGAATTATTTATATTGTATTCCTTTTTTTTTTGTACTTACGGTTTTTGCTTAATTGATTCCTTCTTGGAATTTTCTGTAACTGTGAAATTTTATTGACATTCAAACAAAATGTACATGCATAAAAGCAAATAAAAATATAGCATATTTGGTTGATGTCTCTACTACAGTTAAGCATTTATTTTTGTAATGAGAACTAAAGGAAAAGAAAACCATTTTAAATTATCAGATTGTACAACAGGACAGCACGCGGACAAAAATACACAAGGCAGGATGAATACCTGACTTTTCTCACTTCCTGTTATTCCTGGCATCTCAATATTAGCACAATGACTGAAGGTGGAATAATATTTTCGTATTTTATTCGCATAAGAAAGGCTATTTTTGAAATTACGTTTTTTACATCTAAAACCTCTTCAAATTATCTTTTCCGTCTCTAAAGCGCAACCAGTCACTTTATGGTACCCGGCGTTTTGTGGTTCGCTACAATATGTTACATATTGATTATCTTACCGAGAACTAACTGCGGTAGATAATGATGTTTTCCTGAGTTTCAGAGAAGGATCGATTTGAACAAAAATGAAAAGTTATATCTCAATGAGTACACAACGCACATAGCTCATTTTCCCATAATTATTTGAACAAAGACTGTGTCCATACATCCTGTTGTACCCTACAACAAAAAAGAAGACAAGAGAGAAACATCAATGACTCATGAAAACAATTAGCAATAAGACAAGAAGGTCTTATATCTGAAACTCATTAGTAAAGAATTGAATAGCAGATTTGTTGACAATTTGAATCCAAACAATTTTATTCTCTTGGGATGAAAATCACAGCCAAGATTGTTTTGTTGTTGTTGAAAATAATTTTTTTCTACATGAATTTAATGGATATTAAGGGATTTTTTCAAACAAATTGAAGAATCAATGATATTTATAACGAATATTTACTAAGGCCATATGGACATTCTCCTGTCATTTCTTCCAGAAAATTTCTTTTGCAGAGTTCTTTTTGCCACAATGTTAACTATTGTTTATAACTATCATTATTTACTACAAATAAAATGACAGAATTTTCTTCGGTAAGACATGAATATGTTTTAAAAATATTTCAAATATTCAAAAATGTAGCGCTTCTAATTAGTGCGTTTAAGCAGTACATTGCATATCAAACTGTACAATGGTATCTAAATATTTTTCTCCAATGTCTATCCTCGTCTTCGCACATCAATCGTCAGTCTGCTGCCTGCTCCGGAAATATCACTCCACCCCCATCCCATCCCCCCTCCAACTCCGCGACCGCCCCGGTCCCGTATCCAGTTAACGAAGGCACGCAGAAATCGCCTTTGCCCGCCGAAATGATGATGAAACACTTCTGCGCGCCCTTTTTCAGTTCTCCCGAGGGCCGCCAGGGCGCGCGCCCTGCGTCGCCAACGAAAGCCTTGGGCCAGGGCCTCGTCCGCATTGCACGGGCGTACTTTGAACTTCGCTAGTAATCATTGATGGAAAGGAGAACTGTCGCGTGACACAATACCTGTCGGTTCTCCCGCGTTATTGATCCTCTTGCCGACTTTCCCTTCATCGTGAATGAAAAAGAATGTGAGAGTCGGAGCTGTTATCGCGGCAACAGCGCTAGGCGCTACAGTGTTATCCCGGCACCCGCGCTACTCGAAAGTAAATGGTAGACAACATATAAACTGAAAAAAGATGGCTTTATTTCAGTATTTAATTGCCAACGTACACTAAATATAACGACGTATCACCAGAGAACTGATTGCTGCGTTTAGAAACTACCATGAAGTGATTGAACAATCGATTCGACATTCATCACGCGCTCTTTGTGTGCGAGTGTGTCCCCGTCTTTGTCTGCTTGCGCCTCAATGCAGCTTTGTCATAAATGTGAAAACTCATTCTTCGAATACGAGTAATCATGCACAAAGTGACATTGGTGGCTCCCACGCAAAAATTGAAAACTCAAACTAGCTCAGAAATAGTAATTACTAGATTTCACAGTAATTTATATACTGTACATAACATCTCTGCGCTTAAAATGTATAGGCCACATCGTCGCTTTTCCGGAATTATTGTTGTAATGCAAAAATCTGGTTTGTACAGGAGAGCACAATTTAAGTGTCCCGCAACTTCTTTTGCTTCCCATTAATCCACGATACGTAATATTTCTTTGCGAGTTATATCAAATTTTTTTAATGTCCCTTGAGTTTTAATTAATACCAATTAATTTTCTAACACTCATTTTTTGGCAGACTTATCTCATAAAAATAAATGCAGATATCCAAACATTAAATATCGATGGATCTGCTACTAATCAATCTTTAGTATGTCAGAGATAAAGGCTTGTTTCACAAAGTAATTTTTTTGACTGATTTATTTTTAAATCTCAATGTTTGCCGTTTTTGAGTTACAATATTCCGGAAAAGCGACGATTTGTAATTCCATCGTTCCTTCCATCACGTAACTGTGCCAGCGCACACGAGGGATATTTTTAAACATCCTCTAAATATGAATAAGCGACTTTGTTACTAGTTTTAAAGTATACTGTAGGTCATCTAAAAGATTACATTAAAAATTTATTAAAATATATTTTAAGTGATTATACACATTCAAAAAATAGAGCAATATTTTAGCAAAGAGAACACTTTTAAACAAACTTAGATTATAAGTATTCTAAATAAATGATTGATAGAATAAGTTCACGCCTCAAGTTCCTAGAGCACTACGTGAAAGATTTTAAACAAGAAATGGAAAGTTCAAGAACATGAAAAGGTTGCATAAGGTATAATACTGATGGCACAAATATAATATTTAGAAGATTACAACTAACAATGCGAATGGCTTTCAGTAACTTCTCAGAGAGATAAAAGGAATAATTCATGCAAACTCATTAGCGTTTTACGAAATAGCGTTTTTACAAAACTCCATTAAACAATTTTAAAGGAAATTATACATTATTTATTAATTATAAATTCGTGAATTGTAAATAATATTTAGAAATGACTACATTCTATCATATTTGTATATGATACGAAATATTTGTTGTAAAAACATCATTTGTAATTTTGCTACAAACCTGGCGCTAATTCATTGAACCCATCGCAACTTTTAGAGCATGTTTTTATGTAGGACAATTGAATCTAAAAATAAAAAAAAACATAGTCCTATTCTCTGTCTTATTATTTAAGAAGACGCAATCAACTCCCCTTGCACGAAATCCACAAAACTGTACTATATTTTATATAACATTTCAAATGCCGGCATTCATATAGCAATTTCACGGGAGTTTCTCGTCAGAAGTTAACAGCAAATACAAGCGAACACAGACACACAACACCGATGGAAATGAAGCAAAACCCGACGGCCACCGGCTTCTCGTGCACCAACACTCACTTCAATATCCAACCAACCATCGACCGAGCGCAAGCCGTGTTCATTGTCTCTTCACGACTACTTGTTACTTCTGTTTTCATAGAGAATACGGTACCAAAACAAACACGTAAACATGGCCAAACACGAACTCAATCTGGACAGACTCTCCAAATAATCGGGCTAACAGGGCGTCGAACGGCAGGACGAGGCCCAGACGCGCTGCGAGGGCGCGCCCGGAAACACGAGGACCTCGGTAAAAATCACAGAGTTCCGATTTGTATAAAAATGTATTTACCTACCCTCGGGAGCTTCAGCCAAATCAAATATGTGGATGGCTGCCGGGCTGGAAGCTCTCGCATCGCAAACGAACGGAAGCGGCGGCTTGTACAGCGGAACGCCGTGAGGGTGTGCGAGAGGATGAGCGAGAGGGTGTATCAGTCGGCGGCGAGTGGGGCGGCGAGGAAGGGCAGGCGAGTGGAAGGGCAGGCGAGTGGAAGGGCAGGCGAGTGGAAGGGCAGGCGAGTGGAAGGGCAGGCGAGTGGAAGGGCAGGCGAGTGGAAGGACAGGCGAGTGGAAGGACAGGCGAGTGGACAGGCGAGTGGACAGGCGAGTGGACAGGCGAGTGGACAGGCGAGTGGACAGGCGAGTGGACAGGCGAGTGGACAGGCGAGTGGACAGGCGAGTGGACAGGCGAGTGGACAGGCGAGTGGACAGGCGAGTGGACAGGCGAGTGGACAGGCGAGTGGAAGGCGGCACGCTAGTAAGCAGGCCGGTGGGCAGGCAAGAGGGCGGAGAAGAGGGGTGCGAGAGAGTGAGCAAGAAGGGGCGAATGGGCTGGTGGAGGGCGGGGGGGGCGAAGGGCGGGGAGAGGGCGGGCGAGAGGGCGGGCGAGAGGGCGGGCGAGAGGGCGGGCGAGAGGGCGGGCGAGAGGGCGGGCGAGAGGGCGGGCGAGAGGGCGGGCGAGAGGGCGGGCGAGAGGGCGGGCGAGAGGGCGGGCGAGAGGGCGGGCGAGAGGGCGGGCGAGAGGGCGGGCGAGAGGGCGGGCGAGAGGGCGGGCGAGAGGGCGGGCGCGAGGGAAGGCGAGAGGGCGGCCGAGAGGGCGACGCAGGAGGCGGGTGGAGTGGAGTCGGAAACGAAAGCGAGCGTAAATAGTAGAAAGAGAGGAGAGGAAAGGTTCAGATTAAGAGAGGAGCAAGCGCCCGTGGTAGCTGTGTGTTGAAGCCATTGGGAACCATAACCACCTGTGAGCATGAGCGCTGGTGCCACGTGACGGTGTACGCCTAGTGGGACAGCCGTGAGCACCGGTGAACTGTTTCTGCCCTCAGCGCCCGGCGCAAACGCAGTCACTGTCAGCCGATGCGGAGCGGCAACGCCCAATGTCGCCCTCACAGGCGCGCCGGCGCCACCGGACAAAATCGGAGCGCGTAAAAATATGGAGTGGGCGGCCTAGCGGCGCGGGCGGAGGCCGGTGGCGGCGGCGGCGGCGGCGGCGGCGGCGGTGGCGGCGGGTGTGGTCGCCAGACGGCGGGCGGCGGGGCAGAGACAGGGGCGGTGGGTTGGCGAGGGTGGGACAGCGGATTGTTTGTTGACAGAGTGACGGACGCAGCGGGGACAAAGCTGCCGGGACAAAAGCCAGTTACACATATCGTTGCGTACACGCCGCACGCGCCGCGTCCCGCCCACTGGCGGCGGCGGAGGCGGCTGCAGCGGTACCGCCCGGCCCACGCCCCGCCTCCGCCCCCTCTCGGCGCCGGTTCCGCCCCGTCGGGCCCCGCCACCCCCGCCGCTACGTCCCTCTTCTCCCGCCCCCGCGGGCCCCGCCACGCCCCGCCGCGTCGCGCTGCGTGACGTACAGCTTCGCGTTATGATCCGTGGGCAAGCGTCGGCGCGTTTCCGGAGCACATTGTACCGTTTAAAAACTGGCTCCAGCCGAGCCGGCGACCGCGGCCGGCGCCGCCGCCCCGCGCCGCCGAGCCCATAGATTTATGTGTCATTTATTACAGAGCGCGGCCGCGGGCGGGGGAGGCCCAGGGGACAGGCAGGGGGCGGGGCGCGGGCGGTGGGGGAGAGCTCGGGGCGCGCGACAGCGAGGTTAATTACCCCTGTCGCTATCGGGCGTGGGTGCCCACCCCGCCTCCGCCTCCGCCGCCGCCGCCGCAGCCCCGCCGCCCGCCGCGGCGCGCGTGTCGCGACGCCAGGTGCCGGCGAGGGTGCGCTCTGCCGGGTCCCGTGTCCCGACCTGCCCGCGTCCGCCCCCGCGCCGCGCCGCGCCCTGCCGCCCACGGCCGCCTCCTACCTCTTCATCCCGCTAACCTGTCGCCCCCGCTGCGCAGCGGCCCACCCGGGGCCCCGTCGCTCCGGCGCGCCCCTGCGTGACGCCGCGCCGTCCTCCGCCCTCGCGCCGCTATTGTCCCGGCTCCTTGTCTTACGTTAACCGCGCCACCTCGTCTCTCGATCATTTATCTTTTCCCTTGTTTTTCCTCGGACCCCCTTTTCGCCTCTTTGCAGGTTTCGCTTAGCACCCTGTTCCCTACCAATTCATGTAGGTGAATCGTTTCATTTTTTTCAATAGCCCTTCACATTTTCGACCAACATTATATTTCTCTTTTATGTATAGTGTTCTTTTTACATTACTTACATTTCCTTTTTCGGTTCCTTTTAGACATGTTAGTTTTTGGGTCCCAATTTTCTTATTATGTCTTTTCTTTCAGTTCGTCCTGGGATTTAGTCTTACAATGTTGCACATAGGCAATCTCTGCAAATCAGTGAATGACTGCATTACATTCAGATTATTTGACAATCATATTTTATTTATCCCATCAAATTTAAAAAAAACTAATACTTTTCGGCTTGATTAACTGCACGAGAATGTCCCATTCCTCCACTTTTGCTCCAGCTGCGTGCGTACTCCGCAATGTCCATTGCTTCACGTATCGCTCACTTCTTTTCTATTCGCGGCTGTTTTATTGTTGCTCAGGCGCTGCCTCATTCGTCGCATTACTCTTCGTCTGGTCTCCCCGCCGCCCCCCCCCCCAACCTTCCCCCCGACCTCTCCGCTATCTCGCCGCCGCGCACCCTCGCCCAACCTCGTGTTCGGCTACCTTCCCCCCTCCGACCCGTGCTCTCCCTCCGCCCCGCTTCGCCCCACCCCGCCCACCTTCGCTCCACCCCGCCTCGCCCCATCCCCGCTCACCCCACGGCATTGAACGCACTGCGCCCCATGGTGCCCTCCTGTGTCGGAGGCCTCGGCGTGTCAGCCCCGGGACCGCAGCAAGAGGCGTGGGGGAGAATGCAAGGGAAATTCATGAGCGTTCGTATAAAGATCTGGTAAATGTCTGGACTAAGACTACCACAATAGGCTCCAGACTGGAGGATTGATTGATTGTTAGCATGCCAACTGCTAAGGTCATTAATTCCGTAATTGTAGTTTTTTCCTCGGGAAATAGCTGCGATCTTCTTCCGCTAGATGGCCAGAAACAGTGTCTCCTACCGTCGGCTAGTGAGGTTTTCCCCAACGAGATATCTCCCACCATCAGGGCATTCGACCCAGGCGGGACAATTTCTAAGTACCCGACCGGTCTTTCGGCATGGGTGTTAGTGTAATGCATGTTTGTGTAAGTGAGTAAGTAAGAGGCGAGGTAAGAAAGGGAAGCAAGAAAGAAGAAGGAAATATCGCGCACGATCAGAGACTGGTTTGATTGGGTATTGTTCCGTGTTGATCGGAGAAACCACAGAAAACTACCGATCAGAGTAGCCGGCCACTAGAATTCTCCTCTAGACAGCGAATAAATTCGACCGATGTATCTAACTAGTGTCGAAACTCTTGTACCAGCGGGACTCCAACCAACGAACTTCCAGGCAGAGGCACTGCAGTGGCATCACTTGATACCCTGAGCCACCTCTCCATGTTAAGACCGGAGAAGGAAATTCATGAATTCCGAATGATTCTCAAATGTTCATTAGGCATAAAAACCGGAAAAATATAAAAAAATTAATTGTATAGTACAGTTTGGATATACAATTTTATTTCCGTGAATACCATCATAAGATGATTTTCAATAACTTATATTTCTTAATTTATAATTATTTAACGAGCAAAGAATTTGCAAGCCTCGAAAACATTTAAATTATTACACACGTTTGAGCTCACAACAACAGACCAATTATATTATAGACATGTAGAAGCCATTAAACCTCCATAAAAATACTTCATTTAAATTTTCTGCAAGTTAGCTGTTTCTTATATAAGCATTTATTATTTACGCAAGTTGTTACAATAATTGTAATGCATATTCATTAAAATGCAATGTAAACATAGTCAAGCATCATCATACGAATATTTTGAAAATTCCACAATAAAAGGACTTTATTTTCTACATCTCGCGAGTTTAAGAGACGATGTAGGGGTAAAAAATTACACGGAGCGGCAAGTACCAAAGTTGCATTGAATGGAGAGATGGGCCATAAGAGAATGTGGAGGTTAAGACACCAACACAACAATGTGCAGGTGAGTGAAAATTATTCCAGAGTACGAAGCCAAACATAAAAAAATGCAAAAACTTCCAAGGCAATATTAGAAAGGATTTGCAGTGTGAAACTCAAGAATTTAAGGGATGAGAGAGAGAGAGAGAGAGAGAGGAGAGGAGAAGAGAAAGTGGAACCAGAAAGAGATTGGAAGGAAAAGAGAAGATTGATAATGGTGTAAAGCGGGAAGAAAATGGACTAGTCGGAGGAAACAGTGGAGGCGGTGCGGTGTGGACGCAATCGATGGCCCGGTTCAAAGACATGAGAGAGATTAGGGCGGGACGACGCAGTTGCGGGGAATATGAGGCGGGTCGAAGAACAGGGCAGGGCAAGGAAGGGGAGCGATTTGAGGCCAGACATGGTCGGCGTGTAATGGGTGAAGCTGAGAGGGGAGGGTGGGGAAGGAGGGGGGCAAAAGGAGGGGGGGTGGCGCGAGCGGGGAGTAGCGGGGAGGAGCGGGTGTGGTGGCGGGTTCAGAGTGGAGTGGTTTGGAATGAAACGGAGCAGGGTTTGAGGCGGTGTCGGTTCCGAGACGCGGAATTGTCGGCGTGGTTGGAAATCGTGCGGAGTATGGAATGTCAGCAGGGCGAAGAAGCAATTATATGATTGAATGCCGTAGGA
This sequence comes from Teleogryllus oceanicus, assembly GCA_964035755.1. Lineage (NCBI taxonomy): Eukaryota > Metazoa > Arthropoda > Insecta > Orthoptera > Gryllidae > Teleogryllus > Teleogryllus oceanicus. The sequence goes on along the minus strand of CAXIVR010000001.1, from coordinate 238,681,726 downwards.
GGGAGCAAGACGATGGAATGTAATCGCGAAAATCAACAAAAAGTGTTTTGACAAGGACAAGGTACGACGGAAATCTCATTCCGTTCCAGTCGGAGGGCGAAGGCGCACGATGATGTCCGTTGATAATTCGACACAGATATGCTTAATCCTACATTTCCAAACAGATTAATGAATACCTACCAGGACGATTTCTCCATACATCTTTTATCCCAGGCTGGTCTTTATCTTCACGAGACAGGTAAAGAAAAAACAAACTTCAAAAAATGACATACGATGTTCGATATAAAAATGTGAAGCTCAGGGCAAGCGAAAAAAAACCTCGTTGAACGTAAACTTGCACGCAGCATTTTATTTGCCCTTGGATGATCCCTGCTGCAACATCGTACGCATTGTTAAACGCCACGCGTTCCTCCACAATATAATGCCCGTGTGAAGGCAATGTTTCGGAAGAGGAGACAACGCGGAGGGCGCCCAGTTCTTTCGGAAGATTATTTGTGAAAAGCGAAGTAAAGACGCGATGTGCGCACCACATCGATTGTAAGCCCTGGACGTAACTTGCAGCTTATCGGTCATGTTTTACGTCTTCTCGCCCTAGCGCGTGCTTGCGGCTCGAGGGAAAGCGAACCGGTGAGCCGCAACGCTCACAAGGAGAGAGGGGGGAGAGGGAGAGAGAGAAAGAAAGAGAACTGGGAAAGGGCGTGAGTTATCCACGTTCCGCAGACGAGCACACAGAAAACTCGTCAGCGAAAACGCAAAACCTTGTAAGCGCTAAAACTGAAATTTTACAGGCGAGAGCTTAATCCTGTAGGTGCTGAGTTTTCCTGTACGCAGTCGATCTCTACCAGGGAAACACCCTACCCCGTGCAATCTTACTTTTAAAAATTTCTGGAAATTACAATTTCTGAAACGAAGGCTAACTTTTTAAAACATTTGAAAGTCTTTTGAAAAGACAATGCACTGGCAGGTGGCAGTCAACACGGAGGGGCAGAACCAGAGAGGCACTTTTAAGAGTCGAACTGCTTTGCTCCCTTCCCTACGTGGTGGAGACGCGGGGAGACGCGTTGGCTGTGCAACCTTGGGGGATGCGGAGATTGGCGTTTGAAATTCAATCAGGGTAAAATTGACAGTCTTTTCAGGCTGTGAGGGACTTTGAAAGAGGGAATTCTTTTTCTAATCCAGGTGTATGTCGGAGTGGCAGTAACGCCGTCGTCTGATGCACGTCTTCTCAATTTTGCCATATGTTACTCGGTGTTGTTTCTACGTTCCATTGAAGATAAATATGAAACTTTCGAGTAATATTAAAATAACTTTTACACTGAAATTCATAAACTTCACCCATAAAAGTAGTTTTCGAATAGTTAGTTTTATCGAATTATTAGTACTTCGCATGTGTAGCCATAAGAAATGTTTATTTCTTATGAAGCTCTAAGATTTCTTTAGAAGTTCTAAGTGTTGAAAAACCTTAATTTTATTTATTTTACGTTACTAATTATAAAAAAATAGTTTGTGGCTTTCTGAGAGACTTCAACCTAAATAAAGAGAAACTTGCTCGAATCACATAGGTGTAGTACATCCAGTATAAAAAAATCAATGTTTTTATGTTTGTTCTTATTTGATGCGCTGTCGTACCATCCATCCGATTGCGATAAAACTTGCACGAAGAGTATAAGCATTGTACAACGGGAATTTGCGTAAGTCTATCGCATGTAGACGCAAAATGGAGGCGTTATTGATGATTTATTTATACGTTATGGCATAAGCAGTTGAACAGAAGCTCTATGTAACCCGCCGCACCATCTAGTATTAAGAACGTCTTCGCTGCATATTCTGCCCCGGCGATTGTGAAATATCGGTCGGAATTAATACTTGAACGTAATCTCGGACAAGTAAAATCAAGTTTCTCCACGAGTGTGTCATAGCTAGAGCCCGGAAGTTTGACAAAAATGACCTTTTATTATTGCTACGATTGTATAACTTTTAGCAATAAGAATAACTTAATTGTACTTCTGGAGTTTTTTTTTTTGTCTTTATTTGCCTACTTTAGCTTCTGATGACTATTTTTGGTATTTTGTCTTATTTGTGTCTTTTTTGCTTTATCTGTGCCCTTCTCTTCCTTTTTCGTCATTACTTTCCCTGTTTCCCTCCTGGCACCCAGCTCTGTTAAGTTGAAATATACCTGCAAGCCTGGACAACATGAGGGCAGGATCGTGCCACGCCTTTCTACAGACGCGGAGGTTCCAGAGTTAGGTTGTGTAAAGAATCTAAAAGGTAAATGGAAATGATACCAGTGAAGGTTTTTGATATTTTTCATGCTGACAGACTTTTCATCCTATATTTGTGTATGGGCTTGGATCCCGTTTGAGAATAGAGCTGTCTGTACATGATCTATCCTCAGTTCCTTCTTGTTCTCTCTTCACTTCCGGCGAGTTCTTACACAAGTGCAAGAACAATATCCAAAATTCCGTTTTCACTGATACCATTTCAAGAATCAAAATGGAGTCCACAATAGCATTTCGGAAAGACGTCGCAGGTAAAACAAATTCGTAGTCGCCGGATAGGATTGTCATGGGCAATCAAGGTTACAAAGAAAAGGAAGTTCCTTCCATTCGGGTGCTAATATACATTTTAGAGTTTGAAGAAAAAGTGAATCATTTTAATTATTAATTTTTTACACTATTTATTTTTGAATTGTAATTTGTTACTGTTTTTTGTGTTTTTACCCCTACATTAGCTAGAATAAATGCATTTTTGCATGTCTATTTTAGAAAAAATAAATGCCTTTGTGTTTGCCTGTTTTTTGTAAAATAAATGCCTGAACTTCCGGGCTGTAATCATAGCGAATGCGTGCCAAAACTTGGTTGAAACGTGTCAACAATGTGATACTTGACAACCATGTCCAAACCAGGACATAGAACAAACCCATACTCGTAAGAAAGTCCTTCATCTATTAAAATTATGCAAAGCGTAGCATAAAACGTGATTAAAAACAATGTGATCATTAACATGTGAAGTGTAATATGATGCAATAGCGAAGCATTGCAGGATCCACTACAACTTAATAATTTTAAATGTAACCATACTTCTTTTTAATCATATTAACTCTAAAATTGCTCTCTGGTTGTTAGCATTCTGGGTTGTTTTGTTTTGGTTCTAAATGTGTTCATTATAAATAATAAACTTTTGTTTTTATCCCTCTGCTCTGAAAACTCAGACAACCAAAAAAGTGCCTTTTGAATGTTATTAGTGACCGTAGCTCAGTTCCGCGATTGTAATGATCCCAACTTTTACGATTAAGCGATACGAGATTTGAAGTAAAGATTTTCTTTGGGTTGGATCCTATGCAACCCAAATGTGTAGTTACATTTATATCTGAGATAAACGCCATAAAACGGCAAGCAGTTGTAATATTACACCCTTCTCTACTATACAATGGCGTATGGATAATTTTAGAAGTATTCCATCTCAAATATATTTTCTACTCCCATTCTACAATTATGTCATTTGACGGCTGCAACTCGTTGCATAATGATACTCATTATGATACTGATTTCATTATGATACAAGTTCTTGACCAATCACAGAGAAGTTTACAAACCAAATATTGAGACTCCATTAGTTTAAATTCTAGAAAATGTTTTGTTTGATAATATTATTTAATATTAGTATAATTTAGTAGTATATTAGTATAATTTAGTAGCATATTAGTAGTATTAGTATAATTTAGTATGTATTAGTATAGTTTATATAATATTAGTTTAATATTATTTAGTATTAGTTTTAATATCATTTTAGTTGTAATTTTTAACAATTATTTTAAATTAACTGAATCGTAATTTCACTTTGATTCTATTTGACTAACGCAGTGGTAGTTAGTGGAGGGAACACAAGTCATTTTGTGTTATATTGTTGTCGTGTAGTTGCCCTTAAAAACGGCCAATTCTTTAGCTGAAAATGTCTAGTAAATCTGAGGTTGAGTTGGCACCACCTGAAATAAGAGTAAAAACGAAAATGGTGATTTCGCAATTATTGCCGCAACTTCTGTACTCTCTCGTAGGCGGACATGTAAACCAAAGCCACCTGCAGCAAGTAGGGTAGCTGTCTGCTAGGTGGCCTTGGATGAATCCTGCATGTCAATTGCCACGAAACGATTAATGTAAAAGTTGAACTTGTAAAAGTTACCAAAGTCGTAAAAAAAGTACCGTATGAAACTCGATGTAATGGGTAATAATACATACGTGTGAAGTTAACAATACTCGGTCGTTCCTAGCTCGTATCGTAATATCACACTCGTATATTAATACCCATCATCACATCATCGTCTCATAATGTACTACTATTACTTTAATGAAAGTAATCGATATAATCCGATATTGTGTAGTATGTTATTGGAATTAACTGACGCTTTTCTCGTACAACCGTCATGGAATCTTGTCGATATTTTACTTGAAAAATTAACAAACTTTTACCAAATCGTGAAGTATTTTCTGAGGCTTAATTTAATTCCAAGAATTCATTCTATCACGCTCAGAAAACAAATATGAACACATACATCGGAAAATCGCGTTTTTAACAGAATAAAAACATCAAGGCCTTCTTAATTACTCAAACAACGCGAAAATACGATTTTCCTCCCCCTCCAAAACTCGCCCACCAACTTCTTGCTCTTTCACCGGCGATAATACATTTCACCCCCACATCCTTCACATGGTAATCTGCTTCGGTGAGCGAGGAGGGGGCGGGTGGCGGGCCAAGTTGGCACGCCCAGGAGGCCGACGCCGACACGTTCAACGTTTTTGCACGCGCCGCCTCGCCCGCCATGCCCGTCCGCCCCCGCTCTCCGCGGGCGGGAGGGCACCAGAGGCCTCGCGCCAGTCGTAGCGCCATATTTTTGCTTCAGCGGAAAAGCATACGGAAGACAGCTCATACGCGGTTTTGCTCTCATGCGCACATGGGAGGCGAGGTGCTTCTGATGCCGCCGCCGCCGCCGCCGCCGCCGCCCCGCTGCAGCTGGCGAGCCGGCTGGCGCGGACGTGGTGGACATCGCGTGCCCGCCCTTGCACGTCCGAGTGGCCCACCGAGAATATTCATATGTTTTAGCGGTCGACTTACGGTGGTCACCTTATGACGCGGAGGTCTGCCTCGGTTGATGTATACGAATGGGGACAAATACCGTTAGGCAGGGGAACCTACCCGCACAGTCAAATTTTAAGTATTTTTGAAATGCTGTGCTGTTAAATCATCTTCGCCAAACCAAGTAGAGGAATGAAAAATCACCCTGAACAATTGGCGTTCGTTGAGAATTTCAACAATCGGCCGTCCGATAAGAAGAATAGAAGAAAAGTGAGTTGCAACTAAATATGCCGTTGCTAGTGAAAGAAAACTATACTTTTATATGATTGTTTCTTATAAGAGGGTAATACGAAAATAATACAACAACGGCAGGTGATTATCAGAAATAACATATTTGATTTTTATAACATTTGGCGTTTTTACCTCAGTTTAGAAATTTCATCTGAGTTTGTGACTTCCCCTATTTCAGCCAAATGGCTTTAATAACTAGAAAGATTCGGACCGTCCAGAAGTTCTTAATGTTTCGCGTGTCATGCTATGTTCGCCTTTGGATGGTAAAGCTTGTAAGATTCTCAATGCATACGAAAAACCGTGAAAGTCGTGCCCCGAAGAAGGCCACATCACACCGAATGCTAAGAACTTTTCGTAATACACCTCGTCTCCAGGGCCACCCAAATCGCGTATATTTTAAACCTGTTTTTGGCGTGGTGATGCTGCGTTCATGTTGACGAAGCGACTAGCTCAGACTTGGAATTTGTTGCAATATGGGTCGTCCCCCCCCCTCGCAGGCCCAATTGCACGACCAGTTCTTCAATTTTCCGCCACTAACGCGACATACACACCCACGGGATATAATATCACGCCTTACATTTGTGGATCGATCTACACTTACCCTACAGTACATCGCTCTAAAAACAATCATATTCTAGGATAAAGTCAGGTTGTTAACTTCGCAAATCTATTTGCGCCCATTCCCCTTTCGCTTTGCTGGCTATCATGCTCGTACAATCGCATTCGCACACAGTTTCCATCCCATATTGCGGCGAGCACAAGACCGCACTCATGTGTAGAGATGTTACACTCATGCATGCTCCCGTGCACTCGGCAGCGCGTGATGTCTATCTCCCACGCTTCTAGTCGTAGGAGTGCTGAATAAATAAGCTGATATATGCCATGCGAGTGTTCAGCCCTTTGTCTCATTCTCTATACCAGTAGTATGCATCACATCTGAAGAGACACTTGTCAGAATGCGCGTTTCCTGTTCAAAGAGAATTATACTAAAAAGTAGAATAATATAATGCACTCACACATTTTAAGAATCATAAATAAAAGTTGGTAACATTATTAAAATGCATAACTAAAAAAATCCGGCAATCCTAAGTATGTTGATACAATTATTCCTTCTAACAAAACCAATTTAGGAAAATTTAAAAATTACATATTATTAAATCTTCACTTTTACTGTCGTCTGAACACCTATTTCGCATGTTAACTTTCACATCAGTTAAAAACTAACTCATTAAAACGTGTAGGTCAGAATGGACAAACATACATTTATGAAAAATTTTAATAAAACATGACATTTTTTCAGGAATTAATTCAATTCCAACCTTTTTTAAAAAAATTAAAAGATATTTACAATTAAAAATCTTATACCTAATCACACAAATTATAAGTTGTATGGCAAGAGTGTCAATTTTGAGTGTGCGGTACAAAAAAGGTTGAATTCGTCCATTCGAACATTAATTAACGTGTCAGTTGTATCATATGTAGAGGGGCGTATTATTAGTAGTAATTAGTATTAGTGGTAACTATTATTAATAATGTTCCCAACTCAATAGCAATGTATTGAGAGTAAAATTACGTATCTTGGTTGGCTCAATAAACACAATCTAATCATTAAAAATTAAATAATATAAAATTAATTTTTACTCTCTCGTATACATACGTAAATACGGAGTAATATATGTAGTACAGAGAAAGTTATGTAATGCTGCGGAAAATCTATTTCGAGATTTACAATACACATTTTGGGGTCCCCAGATACCGAAAAAGTGCTTTTGTTAAACGTCCGTCCGTCGGTGAACACTACAAGCACCTAAACCATAAGTAGGATTTTTCCAAAATTAAAGAAACCCCTGTCTATCCGGTTCTATTTGAAGGTTTGAAATTTTAAAAAACATTCTCAAAAATTTGGGGGTACTTTGCATGAAGCTCCCGGAATCTTTGAAAAATTTCTCTAACACTGATCCAAATTATTTCATTAAATTTCTTGTAATAATAGAATATATCACATTTATAAACGTGGCATAGGTTCGATATTCACTGTTATCTCTGAATCTACTGAAATTAGAAGTTTGAAATTTTCTCAGCGTCTTCCTACGACTACAAAATTGAAGACAGATATTTCCTTCAAATAAAATTTGTTGACATAAATAGTTCTTTTAGTAAGGTCATGCACATTTTTTAAAATGTTAGTAGTTTTGGCGCAATATTTGCAATTTTGAAAAATAACAAAAACAAGATTTTTCTCATAAACGGATCAAATGTTTTTAGTTAAACTTTTGGTAAGTACATTGTTAAATGTACTATTAGTTGACATAAACGTCATAGAGCTCTATTCTTTTGCTTTTTCAAAAATTACAAAAGTGTAGTTTTTTGACATCTCTCACATAAGTCATATTTACATTAGATGCGATTTATTCACATTATTATATTTATGAATACATACGCTTTAAATAATGTTAAATAAAGATTCTCGAAAACTCAACAGTTTTCTGTGAGAATGAGCTCAAAATTCCGCATTTTCTGAAACGCTCAAACGCCATTTACACAATATGTTTCCAAATTTGTTCTTTACATTTTTCCAATGGACAGTGCTAATTGCAGTGTTTAATTTAATGACTTAAGGTTTATTTTGATGTATTTTGTTTCAAAAATTATTTTAATATATCTCACGCTGTTAACTTCCATTGATATGTATACATTATTACATTTTTGAGTGAAAGTGCTTATAATTACTTCAAATAAAGATTTTCGAAAACTCAATATATTTCTGTGAAAAAGAGCTTCAAATTCCGCATTGAGAGAAATGCTTAATCGTCATTTTCTTAAAAATGGCTTGAAATTTTCCAATGAAAATTTCTATTTACGACTACGATTTACTCTTCTTTGATATACTTGAGTTAATGTTTCAGTTGTACTGTTAGGAAAGCAAAACGTTGAGAAAATGTCAAAAAGATACTTGGGCGCCGATAGAAGGCAGCTGGCCAGAGAATGGAGCAAGACCTTAAAGCCAGACCACACTAAGGCCACCTGAGCCATTCTGTTTCGTAATACCGTACTATTATATCAAGTTAACACAACCAAACAGTGGAAAGAAAAGACACTTAACAGATGACGGACTATTACACCCTTAATAAATTCGGCCGTTGAGATAAATCTGAACAAATTAGTTTTAGCTAATGCTGGCATATCTGCAAATTCATTTTAAAAAATGTTACGTTTTGCATTATTTTCACTGACAAGAAAATGGCATTACGAAAAATATTCGTCTCAGTGTTGATAACTCAGATATTAGACTCGGTGAGTTCTAATAAAAGGGAATTCTAGACCCCCGCCCTCTCCTCTCAGCTTACCTACCTAACAGGAAGAGAAAGGGCAACAGACAGTAGGGATGGAAACGCATGAAGTAAATAAATATATTATGAGGCGGAATTACTGATATTCATTTCTAGTACACAATTCAATCATGTTCATGTCCTAACTTAAAAAAGTGTGTACATTTTAATTGCTTATTGAAAAACAAACCATGCTCGTTACAAATAAATGCTCCGCAAATTTGAAATCAGAGCACCATTTACAGAAGAAACAGCCATTATATACTATTTAACTGATAAAAGGTTAAATTTTCTCGATCAATGTATTCAGCAGATCGCTAGAACACCCTAACCATCAGATATCGTCTCGGCTTACGAACTTCAACCGCGTGTGTTGTTTATAGGCCTATTATAACTATTTCATAACTATTTCAGAGTTCGTTAGGTTCCGGCTAAACGCTGCTCAGCAGCGTTACCCGATTCAGATCATAGCAAAGTAAGAGCAACGAGAAATGAAAACACGAGAGGGAGCAACAATAAGTTATCTAATCAAGAGTTTTGTAAATATCTAGTTCCTCTGTCTATCTGTGTATTCAGCATTTTCTGTGATCTACAAATACGTAACATATCTTCTGCCAATTTTTAAATATTCTCGGCATAAAGTTTCTACTTTTCGGTAAAATATCTCTATTTGATGATTACATTCATTTTGTATTAGACTAAGTTAATTTTATTCATTAACATGTGTTAATGAGTTAAATACCACTTGACGGCGTCTCTCTAAACACCGCCTGTGTACTGCTATCAATTACCGGCCTTAGTCCCTTATGCATGAAGAGATCGTTCATGAAGCTTACGTGAAGCAACAAACCTTGACATGGTCCATCATCGGATCAAAGCTTAACTGTCTGCGATAGCTCAGCGGCAACACCCTAGCCTGAAGCATCGTTGACCGCCATGACCTGAAGTTCGAGTGCGGGCAACGGCTGATTTTTGACACTAGCTTTATAACAGTCGAATTTCATCACTATCTGGGGAGAATTCTAGTAGTCGGATGCTCTGTTTGCCAGTGTTTCGGGGTTTCTACGATCAATATCAGGCAAATTCCAGAGCAGTATCCTAATAAACGGGCCACGGATCGTGTGATATCTTTCCTTTCTCGTCGTTGTTCCTTCCTTTCCTCCTACACACACGCGCACACACATTTGAGGCGGGAGCTAGAAGGAAGGGCCTATACTCCAAAACTGTGTTTTGAGAAAAACGCATTGTAAGTTTTCTAGAACAAAAGGCATAGAATTCTACTCACTGCTATTTAATTGAAAATTACATATTATTTTAATATATTATAATTATTTTTAAACTTAATTTTATTTAGAACGTAATTAAATTCTTAAAAAATGCGTTATAGACTCTCCTTCTGAAGAACACTTCATATTCATTACTGAAATGGTATAGATTGTAAATATTATTAAATCTTAATTTACTCTTATTATAAAGAGCTAGTACAAATAATAATGCGGTTTGTAACCAAGTTTTTACCTCACAGTTCATCTTGTGTGCTATCAGATTCGGACTCACTTGTGTCGACATTTCCAGGAGACACTTCTTGAGTACACTCTGGAAAAAATGTTTGGTAAAATTGTTTGCTCTCTTTTTAAAGTAGCCATGTAAGTCCCGAATATCAGTAACTTTTGCCGGATTAAGTAGAACTCGAATGACAGGTTAAAGTGCAATGTTCTGTGAAACGCTCATGTTACGAAATATTGCTCTACCAACCTAATGAATAGAGGTAAAATCATGAAAATTTGCTTGGCTATAGATTAAAGTGTGCAGAATTAATTTCTGCATTCTCCGGAAGAAGGGCCCATAGTCCTACGGGCCCATCTTCTAGCTACCGCCTCATTTGCACTTACATTCACTACACTTCCATCATTTCGGGAGTCCTCTCGGGAGCTCAGTGGATAATCGGCTGGGACGGTGCCTTGCTAGGGGACATAACTGGAGGGGAAATCCCGGAAGCCGATGTGTATGTCTTTGCCGGATCTCTCGCACTTACGGTACAATTCGCTTTAATCGTCGTCGCACCGTAAGTCAATTCTCACTAATTCGTAGGTAACTGAAAGGACGATGTTCATAGTTGAAAGTGCTGTCTGACAGATATTACTAGATATCCGTTGCAGCATTGTTAAACATGTTCGACTTTGGTTAGGAAATCGACACCCCCACCTCTGGCCTCTAATGGCCTCATTATTGTAACACAACTTTTTTAAATGTCTTCTCGATGTACTACGCAACTACGATACAACGCAACTAAAAAGAAGAACGTAAAGCCAGTATCAATGGTCGATGTCCGTTGAGGAATTCAACAATCACGAACTCACTTTAAAAAAGAGAAAGTCCTGTAATAGTGCACCGGAAAACGGTGAATTTTCGTGATGGCATGTGCTGTTGCAGCACCACTAGTTGATTTAATTCCAGCAGAAATCAATCACACGGAAACTACTCATTTTTTCAAAAAATTGTACATGAACGTTTTTAAAAATCTGATTTTTTAGAACAGATTTTGTTTAAGGATAATTCTCAAATTAAAATTTTGTAGATGAAAAATGTTAATTTTTTGCAATATTGCAGAGTTCCTCGGAAATGAAACTAGCACTGTTTTTTACCAATCTTAAATACATACGGGGAGATAATTTAAAGAGAAAATTCCAAGCCATTTTGGAGAAAAAATAGTTTAACAATTGCCTGTAATTACGACAAAATTATGCAATACTACTCACATACTCGAAAAATTGTACAAGATCTTATTTCAAAATCTTTCTTTACAATAAATATTTCATTAAGAAAAATATATCTTCAATATTGTAGTAGTAAGAAAACGCTGAAAAAATGAGGACTTTTACAATTTTCGATAAAACAGGAATATTAACGAAAATTATGTAGTACTAGATAGTTAGATAGACGTTATTTACACGAATTTCCAGTCATTTCCCATAAAAAAGAAAAAGCGATACTCATGCCAACTAATTGATGTTGATTGTATGTGGCAAATAAAATAGTATATTGAATGTGTAAGTGTTAATGCAATAGTATTATATAAGAAATAAAATATATACGTTAAAGATTACCGACATGATTTAAAGTGTTAATACCTATAGAAAAGGTGATAATATTTATTAATGAATATAATACAAACCAACAAATTAGACCTGTATTATTGGTCTATTAAGCGTCCTTTTCGCTACCCGAAGACGAGTTTAAGAGCCATTATTTAGAGCAATTTTTGAGAAAATGTTGAAAATCTTTTTGAAGCTTCATGTAAAGTACACCCTAAAATCAAGACATCCGTTTCATTTAGAGGTCTCAGTGCATTTAAATCGACCAAGGAATTGCAATTGGGGAAAATTGGCTCTACGGTCTAGCCGCTAGTGTTACCCACAGAGAGACAGTCGGACAGTCCGAGTCAGACGGATGGCCGGACGGACAGACAGATGAACGTTTTGCTATCAATCGATTTTTCGAGCCGCCAAACGTGGATTCCGACTACACAATGACAGGAAATAATGTACGTGATGGAACGAAATCAGGTCTCACGGGTAGCTCACTGGTAAGGGTGCTCGCTTTCCATGACGCGATGCCGGGTTCGATTCCCAGTCGGGACAGATTAAAATGTGCGCTTTCCTTGCAATGTTCTAGTATCTGTTGCAGTGTGAGGATGAGAAAAATTGATTGATTCCGGGCGCGTCAAATACCGAGGTCATTAGTCCCGTAAGTGCAGTGCATAGTTTTTCATCGGCAGGTGGCGGTGATCTTCCCCCACTGGACTTCCCCATCCAGCGCAGACTAGCGTGGTTTTTCCCGAACCAGATATCTCCCACCAGCGGGGCACCGTCCCAGCGGGGATAAGTTCTAAGACTCCGACCGGTCTCCCTTTATGTGTGGTAGTGTAGTGCATATTAGTGTGTGTGTGTGTGTGTGTGTGTGTGTAAGGGAGTGAGGATGGGACAAGGAAGAGGCAGGAAAGTTCGCGCACGGTCCGTGGACCGTTTGTTACGGTACTGCTATGGCATTCGCCTGGTGTTGATCATAAAAAAAAGAAAAAAAACTACTCATCAGAGCAACCGGCCCCTACAATTCTCCTCCAGACAGCGACTGAATTCGACCTAGCTGAAAAGCTAATGTCGAAAATCCTGCCGCCATCGGGACTCGAACCTAGGACCTCCCGGTCAGAAGCACTGCAGTGACATCAGTTGATGCACTGAGCCACTGCTCCCAGTTTCTCGGACTGAAAACACCAGAATACCGTGTAGGGATGTCTATGTGCTAACCACATGTACCCCTTAATCCATGACCGGAAGACTAGGACGCTGCTGATAAGCCTTGACCCCGTTAGGAGCTGTTGTGCCAGTACAGGCAGACAGGAAAAAACTTTATCCAGTTTTCCGTAATCAGGCGTCGGCAATAAGAGTTTTTTGTCGAAAATTTGCCTTTTTGCAACTCATGATTACAATACATTCTCTTCTTAAGAAGTAAGGGCGCGTCGGTGACGTCATTTGCATATTACGTACAGTGCAAAAGATCGCCATTATTTTGCAAGCATTTTTGTCATATTTTCGTCGTGTAAATTAAATGATTAAGAAATGATTATAACAAAAATGCAATATATAGAATCTTCGTATCTACATATAAAAACGAAAGGAGTGATGGCACGGTTCCCAAAACAGTCAGAATGATATTTTTTAAGATCACGAAATGAAAGGATTTTCCCATAAAATTATTCATTTATTCTAAAACATACCTTCATGAATGATGGTAATAAAAAGAGAAAATGAGTATAATTTAAAAAATTATATTAATGCTTTAGTCTTATTTTGTACTGTTTTATTTTATAATTCTATGATATTCGATATGCCTACAACACGCATTATAATCAGCGTCTGAGTCAATTACCCTTAGGTCGATCAGGTTTTTCATCGAGTTTTTTTCTCTTGATTTATTGAGCAAATACTGAGATAGGCTGTTGTTTTGCTGTGAATAATTAATGTAAATTCACTATGTTTCTTGAGTTAATGTTTTGATGTATGAGAAAGAATACGGAGAGAGTTTTTGTGTTTGTTCGTCTTAAGTTCAATCAAATAATCAGATTAATTCTGTAGCTACTTCGCTGAAGCAAATAGATTCTGTTAAATCTGAGCGATCGTTTTTCGTACAAATGTTACAAGATAAGCCCGACAAAATAGGTCACTGACCACGCGCGATCTTTCCATTCTCTTCCTTTTCTTATCGTCACTTCTTACTTACAAACAGTTACCGCAGTACTACACATGTCTGGAGACATATAAGCTTAGGGTTTGTCCCGGCTGAGACAGTACTCCGCTGGTGAGTGATACCTGGATGGAGAAAACCCCGCAAGTCTCAGTGTAAGTCGGCGCCAGATCTCGCTATCCACCGGATGAAGAACATCGCTAACTCCTGTGATAAATCACGTTCTACTTACGGAACTAGTGACCATAATAGTTGACTCGCTCGGAAACACTACATATTCACTCAATCACACCATACCTACGAGTTAGTGCAGTGCATGTAAGTGTAACTGTGTGCAATTAAGGGGTAAAGATAGGCTAAGAAAAAGGAAGCAAATATCGCGCGCGGTCCCTGACCCGTGTGTATGGGTACTGCTTCGGCATTGGTCTGGTGTTGATCGGAGAATCCATGAAAATCTTCAGTTCAGAGCAGCCGGCCGCTGGAATTCTCCTCCTGTCAACGGCAGAATTCCACCTAGCTATGTAGCTAGTGTGGACGATCCTGTCACCGTCAGGACTAGAACCCTAGCACCCTTTGACCTCCCGGTCAAAGTAGCTGCAGTGACATCAGTCGATGCTCTGAACCCCCTCAGCCGGTATGCGTCCGACACATAAACGACGCTAATTCTGCAGTTAGCACATACCACTGACCACACGACTGCGTACGCAACCGAGCGTCCGCGGGTTGAACGACGGCGGCCAGAATAAAGCAGCCGTAATCGCTCTCGAAGACTGCCTCGCCGACACACCGCAGCCAACTGAAATATCGGCGGGTTTACACTCTAACTGTTGCTTTCTTCCGGGTCTGTTTTATAGCCTCCATAAAGGCGAAGCCGCTACCCGGCCGCGCCCTGGCATGGCACCCCCTCTCACCCCTTCCCATCCGCGGCTCTCCCCCCTTCCCCCGGCGCAGAGCCCTATCTGCGTTGCATATGCTCTATGTTGTAGAAGCACACCGTGGCTTGTTTATGCGTTCCTCAATGAAGCACAGCGCCTGGAAGGAACAGGTTTCGCTTCAATACACCTCGCTGGCACGCTGGCAACTGCGATGCTGCCTAGTGAGGACGAGGGCTATCTTCGCGGGTGGACGCGCGAGACGGCGTGGGAGGGTGGGTGTGGATGGGAACGCGGCGTCCCGGGCAGAAACAATAGCCGGTTGCGCAAGGAGGATTGCGCGGCGAGAACGACAAACTATGGACAAGATGTTCTCTACGCAGAAGAAATATTGTATTCGTTTCTGAACCTGGATCTGGGTATTTTGTCGGCAGCTGGTTCAACAAGTACTTCGCCAGGGAGTAGATGCAACAGAAAGTAGAAAAGTCTAAAGAAGTGTTTACGCAGACAGGATGTCCATGGAACCGGTAGGTGGGTGATTCGAAACTTGGAGAATTTTATGAAAAGGGAAAGAGTAAGTACGACGGAAATGTACCGTAGTCGTATGGTAACTGCATTATTAATGATTGCAGTGTTAAAACGTGTGATGGAAAAAAGAACACTAATGAGAAAAAATATAAAGGCGAATTTGCAAACATATTATAATTATTTTTATTATAATTATAATAATAATTATTATTATTATTATTACAATTCAGCTTCGCAGCGCGTCCCTCGGCAAGACAAGGTTATCGCGACTTGAATCGGGAATTATGAGGTGATAGGGTGATGATGAGGGGTGAAGGAATACTACCATGCCTACACATGGCTCGATCCTACAGCGTTCTCGGGGAAGACAACGGCTGCCGCAATCATCTTCGCCACGGTGCAGGCATATTATTATTGTTATTGTTGTTATTATTATTATAGTGTCACTATTCGTATAATCATTGTCATCATCTCTTTCGCAAGATAAAAGTCATAGCATTTATACTTCAGAACAATACCAGAAAATATAAACACACGATTAAATAAAACAAGAGAACACATTAAATCCATTGGTGCATTATGAAGTACCGTAAGTGGAGGAAGACGTGTAAATGAGAAAGGAGACGGTTAGGAAGGGTTTCAGATAACATCATATAACAGCGCGAGGGCACACGCAATAGGGACAAAGCAGAGGCGGGGTTAACTCACCGACCGAGAAGGAGGGTCAGTGCAATTTAGGAGGTCCGCCACGGCGGAAGAGGAGAACACTGGCGAGGCGGGAACGCGGAACGAGGGGACGAAATTCCAGTGGGGAGAGGAGGCCAAGGTACAGGAGCCAAAAGGGGGTCAGGGTTTCTGTCGCCGATGGCGCTACTGCCCGGGTCGCACCCTTGCTTCAGGCTTTCAAGGTTAAGAATATTATTATTACAATTACTAGGATTATGATTATAACAACTATTATTATTATTATAACTATTATATTATTATTATTATAACTATTATTATTATTATTATATTAAACGATACATGCATCCTTTTTTGTTTTTGTCAATAAACAAGTTTTCAGAAAAATATTTTATTGTAGTACATACTATATATTTTTCACATATATTTTCCCCATAATTTCAACTCTGATTGCTGTGTAATTTTATTTTTAATTCTTTTATATTCCAAACATTATTATCAATTTTGTCCGTTTATCAAATATCAATATACAAAACTGTTCAAAATATCATGGTTGTAAATTTTTCATTTTCAGACATAAAAATATATTAATTATTATTCGTTCACTCCTGATGATGCGTATAAATATTACGCGAAAAGTCGTTTTCCAGCATTATATGGACAATAAAACATGTGTTGAAAACTTTTTTGATTGTAAAAAAGAGGATACCGGCGTATTAAATTTTATAAGTGACAATCAAAGTATTCGTTTATATTTGACTGCTTAAATAATAATAATAATAATAATAATAATAATAATAATAATAGCTGGCCCCGAGACGCAGACGTTACGGCAGCCGTCGTCTGCGCCGAGTAGACTGCAGATTCGAGTCCTGCGTTGACATGGTCGTATTTTGATTGTCCGTCACTCATCATCAGTGTCATCATCATCCTATCACCTCATAATTCATACTTCAAGGCGTAACAACGTTGACGTACCGATGGATACAGCTGAAAAGCTGATCCTGAAATTAACACACGTTAATCGTGTAGTGTCATCAGAAATGGACGATACGTCAATTAAATAATAATAATAATAATAATAATAATAATAATAATAATAGCAATATTTTTAAAAAGTGCGTGGGGAACGTCGAACGAGGAAAGAGTGAGTGGGGTTGTCCAGTGTACGCAGTGATGCTCTGTGTGACGAAGGCATGTGAGAAAGTGCTCCGTTTGAACTAGAACCAGAGAGCAGGTACATACAGTAAGAATACATAGACCAGGTTGTTCCGGATGGGACAGAAGTGTTCGAACCACCGATCAGATAGACTGGGATTACGCAAATAGATCAGTGTTCTTACGGAAGTACAAGTCGCGCACAGGATGGAGGTAGCATCAGGCTGCAGAGATGGTTGAGATCCGTCGCATAGTCAAAGATGTGGAGGGTAGATAGGCAGCCAGGCAGAGCGTGACAGATTTGGGAGCGGGATCGGCGTTGAATAAGGCGCAGGTGGGTGTTTCATGAAACAGAGCAGATTGAACTCTATCCGGTGTGTATATACAGAGAGACTTCGTAGACCGGGTCATTTAGAGGCTGACGAACAGAGAGACAGTAGTTGGGAAAGCCGAAGTCGGGTAGTTGGGGTGGCGGTAGTTGAGATCATGAAGCAGAGACAAGTTGGGATTCTGCAAGAAAACGGGCACGAATACGAAAATACGAGGCAGCCTGCAGGACGCCCCTGGCGAGGGGCAGAGGAGGTTGGGGAGGATCGGGAGGGGAGGAACAGGGGGACGGAGACCGCACTCGGGGAGAAGCGGGGTGGGCTGCGAAGGCCGGAGCGGGGACCGAGAAAGGGGCGGAGAGACGGCTGGCGCGCGGTGTGAGGGCGAAACGCCGGCGGCGGGCGCGATTGACCGCGCTCGGGACACCGAGCTCCGCGCCTTCCTCTGATTAAGCGCTCCGTATAAATTCCGGCTGAAGAATGCGTCCGCCGCCGTGCGAATTGCGTCTAAGTTCCGGGCCGCGCAATTAGGGCAAGAGCGGCGGGGGGAGGGCGGACGGAGCGCAACGGGTCGGCGGCGGGGGGAGGGACGGGGCGGGGCGGGGAGGCCGCGGCGGTAGCGCGAGTGCGTGGAGAAGCCGATGGAGACGTGGGACGGACATGCAGCGCGCGCGAGCAGCGGAACGGGCTGGGAGAGAAGACTTGAATGTCGGCGGGGGCGGTGGACGAGGGCGAGGGGGCAGGGGGCGTGGCAGGGAGCGGGAGAGGGGGGGCGTGGGGCGGCAGGTGGAGCGTGACACCCCGGCCGCCGTCTTCATTTGCGGGCTCCGCGGCGAGGCGCGCACGCCGCCACCGCCGCCGACGCCTCAGGCGCGGTCCCGCAACCGCCGCCTGCCCCCTCCCTCCATCACGCCCGCCGCCTCCGACGCCGCCGCTCCCGCCACCGCACTGGTCGATAGTGTTCTGCAAGTGCCTGTGGGGCCTGGGGGACGCGGTAAGTTCGCGAGGCCGGCTGCCGGGCGCCGCGCGGTGATACGTCATCGGGCCGCCGCGGTCATGGCCTCCCCGCCCACGCCACCGACTCCGCCCCGCCCTCGCCCCGGCGGCCCAGCCGCCCTGCCGGCCGTGGCAGCAGATCGCTCGACCAGACCGCGCTCATCGTTGACCCGACCGCCAACTGGGCCCTCGCCGCTCGGTCCCCGCTGCTTGCGTTGACTACTGAACCAGTCTGCTTCAACCATACCTATACCGACGGTATGTTCGCGCCCTTACATCTCCACTGCGTACCGATCGCTGGATCTACATAGACCGTGGAGTGATTTACAGGTCTGTTCCAGTACCGATGTTTCTAACGCGTCAGAGAAGATCCCGACTTTTCGTTTCGCTCTTTAAAATATCAACCCGTACGCTGACCTCTACATCGTACTCTGAGGTAAAGGACTTTCAAAAGTGCTTTGCATAAATATATTCTTGAAAACACTCCCTTGGTTTTCATCCTAGAAGACAAATTTACGGCTCTTCTCTAACCTATTTTCCCTTTCGTTTCAATTCGGCCCGCCACATATCCATGTACCTGTTATCGTACCTCCCGTAATATCTCCATAAATCTTCAAGACCTTTCTTTAAATAAATCTTCCAGTAGTCGATGAGATCTCACTCGTACATGTATGTATATCGACCAGTATCGGTGAAATCTCACTCAGCCACAACTACACTCGTACATGTCATCACTAGCCGTATCTGTGTTATCCGATTCTCTTGTCATTTCAGTTCGCTTTGCCAGTCATTGTTGAACTACTCACATAATTGTCCTCATCATCACAATCATTACTTAATAGTGGAATTTGATTTTACATGGGGTTTCGCCCCATGGCATTTGTATCTTTGAGAGCTGCTGCCTTCACCCTTCAACTGCGGCTCATTCATGGAATGGATCCGACATTCAAATCACTGCTTCTTCTATATTCAACCAATATCTGCTCGTCCGTCCGACTGGTACCTGGTATTTGAGCACTACTGTCTACTCCTATTCCAGTCGCTGTTCTAGTACATTTCTGCCACCGCCTCCTTCCTCTCCACCACCCACGGAACGCATCTCTGTCTGCCGCTGGACCATCCGATGCACTTTCCAGCCGTAGTTGCCACCTACCTCACTGCCCCCATCGCCGCCGCCGCCGCCCTCACCCCCGCCCATGCCGCCGCCTGACGACCTCCTAACTCCACGATTTATGTCCCGACGGTTCCGACCGTAATGAAGTGTCGCGACGAACTTCAAACATCCCCGCGTCCGAGCCTAACGACACCCGGCTGCCTATCGCGTGATGTGTGGGGCGATTGACGCTCTGCCACAATGTACCCAGCGGCGCTGATATATCGCGCGCACGGAGGGGCCCGCGCGCCGACGGCACTTTATAATAGGGAGAAGACGGGAGGGGGCGGGGTCGCGGAGGGCGTGGCTGGGCGGGGAGGGGCGGGGCGCGGGGCGAGGTGAGGCGGTGAAAGAAGGTGGAGATACGAAGGAGAGGCGACGCGACGGCAGCGGAGGCGGCGACGGCGGCGACCAGGCCGTGCGAGACGGAAGCGAGGAAAATTAATAGGAAAAGGGAAATGAGAAACGACGGGGAGGAGGGGCGGCGAAAATGCGGAAGAAAGAGAACGCGAAACATTTTCGAGCGCGAGGCTTGGTACGTTTGCGATGAAGAGCTGTGCGTTTTGAACACACAAGGGAACGTGGTGCGATCCCGTATCAATCAAGAATGTAAATACGTCACGCAAACGCGGGTACGCTCCCGCCCCGCCCCGCAACATCTCCCCGCTCTCCGTGCCCCCCGCCCGCCCTCCGGCGCTCCGGCAAAGAAGTCCTTAAATCACTTTTCGATCCATACTGCTAATTCAAGCCATCGCGGCGCGTGGGGGCAAATGGAAGGGCTGTTATCTCACGCGTTCGACGCCGCGGCGGTAAAGACCCGCGCGCGCGCTCCCGGCAAGCAGGGGGTGGGGGTGGGGCGCGGGCGAGAAGCGGGGTGCGGCGGGGGGTGGTTCGGTGTAGCGTATCGGCGAAATCAGCCACTTCAGTGCCAAGTGAGTTAACTCCGGAATTTCTGAGCCCCGCCGCAAGTTGGGATGACTTTGCACTATTTTGGAGCCCATCCTTTTAAGGGCCCCTCGCTTACAAGCGAGACAATGGCAGACTGTTCATAGAACGGAGCCGCCACTCGCCTAATGATACGCTACGCTTAGCGGGGCAAAGCGCTTCCTAGAGGTGAAAAGGGACTTTAAAACTTTGCGGAGTCGGAAAATACGTATTAGCATTCGTTAGCTCGTCTCAAATAGAATCCGTAACGAGCATTTATTCGGAAAGAGAAATGAAGTTGAAATTCATATAGAAAGTTTCTCTTTTTCGTCTATTGCATATTCATCAAATATTGATAAATGTTCATGAAACAATGTAATCCTAATTTATAATAAGTTAATATTAATGTGGTTGGAGTTTGCAAAATAGATTAATGTATTGCGCAGTAACTCAAAATGGAAAATAAACTTCGTATGGCAGGAATACAGATACTATTGTATGCATGCAATAGGGACAAGAGAAATGATTTTCTCGGTGTTACATGGCGTTAAAAAATTTATAGGTGGAGACAAAACAATTATTGCTCTGAACCCAGGAAGTGTACGCAAACCATCATTAGCCATCTCGCAACGATACTAAAATAATGAAACTTTTCTTACTATGAACATCGACGGATGCAAATAGCAAATACCAAAAAAATTATGTAAATGAAAATGTAAATTAATGTAAAAATATTGTGCAATAATTCTTGAAAAGTCTTTAACAGGTGTATTATAGCGCAGCGTGTTGTCAATTAACATGATTTTAACATAGATTATTGAAATTTATTCTGTAATCGTATACATTGGATACATAAAGGAAGAACTTCTTTCCTTTAACATTTCGAAAACGCATATCAGAATCGAACAAAATTGAAGAGAGAGGATCAACGTTCCCTGCACTCCAAAATACATCGTTGGAAGAAAACCATGCCTGAGGGTAGGACGGTCCTCGTCCGTCTCCTATGCATCCCATGTCCGTCATTCGCGCGTTATCTGCCAGGATTGCACTGCAAGTTTCCACTATCAGCCAGGAGCCTTCCTGCCAACGGCATCTCCCCGACATTTCCGTGGTGCTCCTCTTCTTCGCCATCTGCTTGGTGCACATTTTCGCTGCCTCCCTTTTGGTGGTCCATATTCTTGCCATGCCCGATAGCTCTAAATCCCTACCATTTCCTCAAGCTCCACATCTCTTTATCATAAGCATATTCTTTCTCGCTATCTTTCTACTATATCCCGTCACTCTCTGCCTTCCTCTTCCCTAGTTCGTTATTTTCCTGCCACCACACTTGGTCCTCCTCTTCATCGTTTCAACCAACAAGTTTCTGTTTCTCAATCTCCTCGACATCTCATCTGCTTATGACACTCTCCACTTTTCCCATCGTCTCTTTAACATACCCTGCCATTCTCCGCTTTTTTATTTCCCCAATACGCCATTCCCCCGCTGCTACATTCCCCTTTTTTCCATCTCCTTAACCCCCCTTTTTTCCTTTCTCTCTCTTCATCCTCTTAACATACCCCTCTACATTCTCGCCATTACACCACTACACCTCGCATTTCCTCCAAAGGTCACCTATCCCCGCCTCTACCCCGCCGTCTCCTTTTTCCGTTACCACCCAGCAATTTCCGCCCCCACATACCGCCGCCGCCGCCAGGTCGCAGTTCTTTCCGCGGGTTCCCGCGCAAGATCCTCGCGCCCTCAGCTGCCGCCAAATTGCCCGCTCTCAATTTTGCGATCGGAATTCGGATCCGGGCTAACGTATTTCGGGGCGCTTTGAAGCAGCCGCTCCGCTTCGCCCCGAGCACTGCGCGCGGCTGTTCTCTTTGAGGCGGCGGCGGATGCGCGCGGAGGTGTGGCGCGGCCGCGCCAACGGCGCCGGCTCGTGCACGCCGCCGCGCAAAAACTTGGGCGCGGTGAAGCTACCAGGTAGAGTCGACGAATGTGGTATTGTGAATGGAATACTTTCCGTTACCATTACTCGCATTGTTTTGGGTAAAAATACCCTTTTTAAATATTTCGAGTACAATGCGCGAATGCCGTCCTGAATGGCCGGGGTGGCTACACAGTGTGCCAACTCAGCGTCCTGGTCCGAAGGGTCGCAGGTTCGAGTCCCGTTGTGGACATGGTTGTTTGTCCCTTTTATGTGTGTGTCTGTGTATTTTGCCGTGGAAGGGGTTGAGAGTTTGTTTACCACAGACTGAGGAGCCTACATGTGTGTCAGTGTATAGTGTAAAGGTTAAAATGTGTCCCATGAGGGATATAGTGGGTATCGGGCGCGGATATTCGCAATCGGCATCCCCTAAAGTTGTAAAAAGCGCCAGGAAGAAAAAAGTGCAATGCGCGCGCGGAGGTGGGGCGTCGGCCGTGGCAACGGCGCCTGCTCATGCACACCGACACGGAAAAACTTGGCGGTGAAGCTAGAGGGTAGTGGTGATGGATGTGGTGCTGCAGATGGAACATGCTTCCGTCACTTATCTTGTTTTGTGTTAAAAATGCTTTTTAAAGATTTCAAATACAATTTGTCCACCTGAAAACAATATAAATCCGTAAAGCCATAGGCTTCCGCGGCCAAATTCATGGAAAAGATCTTGGCTGTGGTGCCGACATCTCGACCATCTTGTCGCGGTCTTCCTCAGGGCTGCTCTGCCTCCCTGGAAGACAATCCTGTTGTGGTCTTCCTCAGGGCAGACCAGCCCTGGAGAGCAAATTTTACATCTGCATGTTTAATTTTGGCTGCGTGAAAGTCGAAATATACTTCAACAGGTATGCTAATTCTTAACTTTGATATTGTATATACAATTTCTAATAAATCAAACAAAGCTAGTTATCTTACAACGGCACATACCTTCTTTACTATGATATACGTAATATTACAATATTGTAACTTTTTCCCTAACATTGCCGCCATCAATCATTAGAACTAAAACGATATTACTCAAAATTATGTGAAAACGACCAACATTTAAATACGTAAACATGAAATGATTTATATATCTAATGTTGAGGAAAAAAAACTTCAATATTAATTCGAACAGGTTAGAAAATAAATACAAAACTTTAATTAATTTTGAAAATCGACTAGATTTTTC
Organism: Teleogryllus oceanicus; assembly: GCA_964035755.1. Lineage (NCBI taxonomy): Eukaryota > Metazoa > Arthropoda > Insecta > Orthoptera > Gryllidae > Teleogryllus > Teleogryllus oceanicus. The sequence continues at coordinate 238,658,023 of CAXIVR010000001.1, read as the reverse complement.
ATGCAAAGAAACTTGAAAATTTTGTTTCAATACCTGAAAATTCAAGGGACTGCGACATCACTTTTATCGATCAGAGAATATTCAGTTTGGGGAAAATCCGATTTAGGTGTATGAGGGTGTTTATAAGAGAAAATGTTTTGACATCGAGGAACGACAAAACGCGCTTTTCTGCAAAAATATCGGCATGATTGCCAGTAGCGTTACATATCATTCTCGTTACTAATATTCGAGTAACTTATCGACATGTTAAAGAATAGAAAAAAACATTCATTTGCTTTCCTTTCAATCGCCAGCGAAAGCTTTTAACACGTTTATCTCGGAACTTCATTTCTCTAGTTACGCAGCCCACAGACGATACCCTTTATTACTGTAGAGATGAGTGCGCTTTACGCTCATTTCGGAGCATATGGGGGTGAAGAAGCTTACGCCTTTGCTATAGCGTACACCGGGCACGAGATCCAAATATGACTATGCCTTTGCCTTACAATGTATGATGAAATTATCATAAGATGATGAAGATGATATAGATAAATGGTATTAGCTGAAATGTTTAGATGCGGTAACTGATGGCGTGAGAAGTCATTCACGGCCCCAAGCACATAGTGAAAATACCCACAACTTTCACAGGACTCGACCTCCTAGTCTGCGTCTCCGGGTGCTTGGACACTGCTCCAAGGGCAACCAAGGCTTGCATACCATGCAAGTTATCGCGCACACTTGCCTCCCATCCTCACGTTTAATGACATAAATTTTTCCAATATTACAATATTACTTATTTCCTTCTGCAGAGACGCTCAATTATTCCGTTTTTTTGACTACTACAGCGAAATGTGTAAATTGGTTCACGCCGGCTGGAAGTGCTGAGGTGGTTGGCTTGAGTAAGCAACGGCTCGCGACCGGGGAGCGTTGGGCGCTGCCGCTCAGATCAGAGGGCGGCGACGCGACCGCGGAGAACGCCTGAGGCGAGAAGAAAGCGGCAAGGACGGCGACGGAAAGTCTTGTGTGGTAGGCGGCTCGGCCCTCTAGACGGCGCTGTTTGAACAAACTGTCGATTTCAATTCCCGACCCCAGAACGCCCTCTCGCCCCCTTCACCTTTCCAGTGCCACCGCCCTCACACCTGCACTGAGAAGGCCACCTGAGTCCCCCGCGTCTCAGGTAGGTTCTTTCTCAGCGGCGGTGGAGCTCTATCGAATTTTCGGGTGTGCTTGTGTCTGCGCCGAAAAACCCACCTCTGATGTACAGGACGTTTGAAAAATTGCCGCACCCAACTACGGAATTCTATACCTACGTTCATCACTCAAAGCGCTGCATTTATCTGTTTGTATGTCAGTACGTCCGCCGGTCGATCTAAGTACCCGCCAGTCAGCCCGTCAGTCCGTCCGCGTGTCTGCGTCTGTTAACCTCTGTATCTTACATTATTTTTCAGCCAGTCTACCTAACGGGAGTCAGCCTACCTAATGTCAGTCGCCCTTCCTAATTAACGTCATTTAGGCTATTTAACTATTAGTCCGTCTGCCTAACGTCAGTCTGCCAATCAATATAATAGTGTTTATAACGGTCAGTCTAAGTATCAGTCTGTCTAAGCTTGACTGTTAGCCAGTCTAAGTGCCAACCTAAGTATCAGTCTGTCTAAGTGTCAATTTGCCTGTCAGAAAGTCTACTAACTAAATCACTATGTGGGTGTGTCCGTCTTCATGTGTTCCTGTCTCCGTCTCAAGTCCGTTTGCAAACGTATCAACAATAAGGCGCACGTGCCTGGTTGTGCATGTATTATATTCTTTGAATAGTTTTCAAAACAGCTTCCTCTAAAGAAATGATGTCACATTTCTGAGAAAGTTCAAGTGCTCTGCATCGTTCAGTACATCTGACAAAGATGACCAAAAATGAAATGTCCTAAAATGCCGACCCAAACATTTACAAATAAAGCTTACGTGGCTCGTCGTGTTCCAACTTTAATGTGGATTGTTTTCGCTTAAGTCTACAGTGTAAGTTAAGAGTTCATCTTTAGTAAAGGACTACAACTTTGTGAATAAAATTGTGGAGAGAAAGTTCACATCTGCGAATTTGCTGTGCAACATGCTGCAAAAGCCATTACGTAGAGTAGGGCTGCTCATGTGGTCAGCCCATCTGCCATGTCCCGAACCTGCGCGTACGGATATGTGGGTCACCGGTGTGGCCCGCTGCTTGCTGAGCCATCCGGAGGAGACAGACGGAGCGCTAGGGCGCTATCGGTTGCAGTCTAGTGAAAAGCGACGCAGGCAATTGCAGAGGTCCCCCGCGGACAGTCTCGGTGCAATTACTGCATTCGAGCAGCTCTGGCGTTTGGGGACAGTCTCAGTCGCGTAATACTTGCACCCCTTGCAAATGGTATGAATAGAAACCATTCTCTCGCACCACCTTCCAGTCCGTACAATGTGATTTCTAGTTGAATGCACGTTTTTATTTATTTAGTCAAAGAACATTATTAACGTATAGGGAGCATCTGCGCACATTTTCGTGAGCTCCAGAAATTCCTCCCAACCTTCTAATTTTAAATATTTGAAATATGAATAAGAGTTTAAAAATATAATAAGTGAATATTATTTAACAACGTGGATGTAGGGTGTTATTGCGCAAGATAAGATATATCGTTGGTATTGACAAATTTGAAGTGCTTACAGTAGATTACATCCACGTCCCGATACTACCAGACCCGCAGTGAATTGAAGAGTGCGGATAAATAACGGAACAAGCGCCACTTGAAACTATCTGGAGTTTTTTGTGTTGAACGTGGAAACATATTCTGCCGTGTCTCGGAGTATGTCTCGTACAGGAGTAATTAGATAACGCCAGAAGCATGATTTAATTGAACAAGCCGAGTTTTCTCTCTAGAAGGACAACAGGACACTTGTAAAATCATCATGTTGGTGACATTTTTTCTTTCAGGTGAGACACGTCCCTTATTGTAAATTTTGCTACATGTTATGGGAACTGAAAGAGCTATAACAGCTCATACTTTTTCGAATTAGTTGGCAACACTATATTGTAGTATAATCTGGATCTGAAAAAATGTTTCCAAACAGAAAAATTCATCTCCAGGGATTCGAACTCATTTCATTAGAGTTGGAATGTCATTCCCGTTACCCCTACACCAATAGTCTCACACTAAATGCAGCTTTCCCCAAGCTTTAAAAAAATTAATTTTTGCATTTTCAATTTCCAAAACTTCAGAAATTTTCATTTACATAATTTCAATATCTAGTTTTAAAGAATAGATATAATGTAGGGAAAAATCTTTCTCATAAATACTGTTGATTTGCAAAGTCAATTTTGCTTGCAATTTTCTAAAATACAGGGAGATCGCCGAAAATGGAGTTTGTGCCAATTTTGATGCGTCCTTTGCACTATCCGAGGTAAACTGGTAAAAAAAAAAATGGAGCCTTTCTAAGATTTTTGTATAAATTGGATTAATTTCTTTGGAAAATTACGCTAAAATTTCTCGCTTTTTCTAAGAGTATTCCTGATCATATTTAAAGATCAATTTTAGAACAGATTTCATTAAGAAAATAGTCTAGAATGTAGCACTATGCTTTTGAAATGTTCAATTTTTGCAATTTTCTATAAGGGAGTTCGCCGAAAACAAGATCTGCCACAATTATTCACGTCCTTTACCCGTAAAAAAAAAAAAAAACTTAAATATTTCAAAAATTAAAGTCACCTTATTTAAAAATGTTTTCATTAGATATTTCACCGAGAAATAATCCCTCTTCAATATTGTATTTGTAAGATGACGCGGAGAAAATCGCAGCTGAATATCGCGCATCGTCTGAACGGTTTAGGCGCAATCATTGACCACGAGGGCGGACGGAGAGACGTTTTGTAGTCAACTTTAGGTAATAAGGACCCGCGCATCGTCGATTCTGACTAGACAACACGTTAAGGGAAGAAATTTGTTACATATAGGTACCAGATTTATCCGCGTTTTCGATACCACGACCCTGCGTAAGTACGTAGCAAGGCGAGAAAATAAAAAGCGATTCTCACTTACTTGCATTACTGAAACTTTTCTGCTTGTGTATACTAGTTTTTCCATTCAACGAAACATGTGCAATTCACTCTAGTTACATTAGTGGATGCAACATGATGTCTTTTTTAAACAATGCCTCTTCTGCACAGTTTATTCAGAATCGCCTGTCACATTCTTCGGTGGCACGATTGAGTTTGCGCGTGCGCTTGTTTGCTCGTCCGACAACCCGTGTGTCCGGCCGTCGTTGCAGATTCTACCGCCGTCTCAGCCGTCGCAGACGTTTCGGGGTGTTCCCTGAAGCTACCGCAGCCCAGACATCGCCTCTCCAAGTGAATCCACTTCAAATACCAGCAACGGTTTATGCTAGTAAGAAAAATAATACGGTGAAATACTTTGTTGTTTTTCCTGAAACGTAAATGTATATTTACTCCCCTTGATATGTCACATGCTGCGTAAAATTGTGCTGACGTAATCAGAAAAGAATAATGCGTAATATATTGGAGAAAAAATGTAGACCACAGATTCAGATGAAAATGGAAGGGCAAAACCAAGAAAACGATAAAATAGAAGAAAATTTAATAGAGAGAAAAGAAAATGAGAAGTCTATCACAGCAACCAAAATCACTCTCTTTTTTCCCACTGCATTTGCCAACGCCGCAAACACCTCAAAAGCCAGCCCAATCCCGCGCCTTTGCAACCCCTATCACCGCAGCCACTTTCAGCGTCCTTTCTCCCTCCATCGTCTCTCCATACCCTCAGCTGCGCCACTCCAGCCCCAGACACACCTACATAATCACCGTCGCCGCCCTCACCGACGCCCCGCCCTCGTCGCCGCCCTCGTCGTCAGAATCTCCAAAACCATCATTGCCGCCCCCACCGCGCTGATCACCCTCACCGCCTCACCCTCCTCCGCATCCCCCAAACCCGTCCGCCGCCCACACCATCACCATCCCTCACTCCCGCCTCCCCGCCCGCATATTCACCACTCTCTCCACGGCCGGCTCTTTCGCAGCCACTCTCACTGCCAATTCCCCTCCTCCCAGCTCCGCCTTCATAATCACCCTCACCTTCACCCTTTCCGCTACCCTAGCCCTCCCGTCCCTCCAAAACCATCATTGTCGTCCCCACCGCGGTGCCCCCACCGCCTCCGCTTCACATCCCCCCCCCCGCCACCCCCCGCCCCCTCCACCCCGCTGACGTCGCGGCGTCGGCGAAGGCGGTGCGCGCGTCTTTGCAAATACGCCGCGACGCTCTTATCGCCGTTTGCTCAAGAAGTTACGGCGCTTCTTGTGAGGAATGTTACGGACGAATATTTTGAGGGCAGCTGCTGGAGCTGCCGCGGGCTGCGCCGCAACCGCATTCAATCTGAATAACAGCGGAATAATTTTGAATTTCTGCGAGATGCTGGAAATTGATCAGAGGCCAATTCTCGGCACCCCACTTCTGAATATTGATAAGTTGGAAAATCGCGAGGAAAAGATAATCACGATTTTATCAACTCGAAATGTTAGAAGATGAAGAGGAATGAAAATATTAAACAATCTGCCATGAGAGGCGTCGAAAAGCTCTCGTATAGGTCATAACATACGTAACAGAACTCAAAGTTTTCTAGAAGTTTTTGTATTTTTTCCGAGAGAATGGCATATTTCAAGAATTATATTTTTTGGAATGAAAACAACATACTCGTTGATTGGTTGTAATAGTACGGCACCCTTTTTTAAAAAACAGGTATACCTTAGGAGAGATAAATTATGCCGTAAACGAACTTCACCCTATATATTCACATATTCACATATTGTATTCAATGAAACTTTCTTTTCTATTAAATATTAAACACGCCTTTGGAAAGTGAGGTATTGCAAACCTCATTTTTTTTTCCAAATTAAATTATAAGGTTAATTTTTAATAACAATTAAGAGTGTCATGTGTACGAAAAGAGCGTTTGAAGGTTTGCACTGTTAATAATCTCAGCAATCTACGTAATTTCCATTCGAAATCCGAGGAATTACGGTTTTGACACTAGTAATTTACGAATGCACGTTAAGGAACGTGAAGTAACATTCCTGAACATGAGTAATGTAATATAACATAAAAACTATTTATGACATAATTTTATCAAAATAAGTTATATTATGAAAATCTACATTTAAAAATGAAAGCAACCGTTACAACAAAAACCAAACAGGTATTCTTAGGAAAGTTAATTTTCATGATGCAAGAGAAGTTGCATTTCATAAAGGCTGTTGTCGCAAGAGGAAACACGATTCTTTTTACCAGAAGAAGAAGAGAGAACAAAAAATAAAGCTTATTTGTTTTTACTTTATTTTTGACACTAACATCTCTAGCCCATTTCTGAGATTTTTCAGCGCTCAGCTCAGATTAAACTATTATTTTATGGAAAGTAAAAGTGTGTCTTTTATGTTTTCCATATTTTTAAATAAATACACGGCCATTTTTCTTTTTATAAAATACTACTTCTACATTGCCACGAACAATTTTAATATTGTATTCGTCACATTTATTTAGTGGTTAAATGTAAACGTGAAGTTCTGAACTCTTTACAACGTAAGACGCTAATGCTTTTAAAATAATAATGATACTTCACAAGCTTATGGCACTCGGGTGACTACATTTTCTCTTGTCTTTACTTGACCCACAGTAAAACACAAGACATGCATGAGTCACTATTTCTGTATTTAGACAGAAAAAAGTAAATCTAACTAAATTATCATAAACGATAAAATTAAGTTTATTATTAACAGTAAATGTCTACAATTTTTAAAATAAACACTTGTCATAGAATTGGGTGCTTATAACACTAATTTACGTTCATTCGCGCCAGTTGAACGATCGTTTTCCTTTGTAAGTGTATCTATGAATATATGTTATCTACGTAGCTCTCAACTACGGTCGACAACTTCCATGTCGTATTGTAATTTTGGCCCCTGAAACCGCCAATATAGTTGCTTACGTCATCCGCAGTCATTGAACTGTGTTGGAAGCATTCGACCACTTTAACTAGTGATCTATTCCAGGAGAAACTAATATCTGGCATTAGTTCGGAAAAATATATCAAGATATTTTCACTTACATTTAAAATGTATTTTAATGTATGGTCTAGAAATATTTTTTTTTATTTTTATTAGATAGTGTCTGGAGTTTTTATGAGACAAATTTTCAATTGCTTCATTAGCAGAAACGCACTTCGGTTCTGACATGACCATCATTAAAAATTTTTGTCTTGTTCTGTTTCCCCAATTGTATACCTTATACATTCATATCTTATACTTCGATTCTTAAAAAACGATTGTGGTCGTCGAACAATAGCATGTACACCTCAGGAGAAAATGCTTCTTTCGATATAATTTTAACCGTGGGTCTTCAAACATATATCTCAGGAAAAAGCATGTATTTTTCTCCCTTGATATAGTATAAGCCATTCACTACAAACTGCTGCGTTGTCCAAAATTACCGATGAGGCAAATAAGGGTTCAAGAATGCTGGACCGATGTCCCACTCGTTTCAAATGGGACCAACATCATTAATAGTTTTTAAAATGCCAAATAACTCGAACTGTAGTTCGTTGCCTTTTTCTCTTTTGGTGCCACGACACTTATCGTGGTAATAATTTTATCTCTCCAAGTTTTCAGCGGGTTTCTTTATTGTTCTCTTGTATCTATGCTTGTGTCGTATTGTGTTTACTGCTGCTGCTGCTGCTGCTGAGTAAAGAGATCGACGTTTTTGCATTTTTTGCCCGTTGTCCCCTAGTAAGTTGAATGAATTGACAAATTTTCTACGTTGAATTTTGTGACTTATTTGTTTATCAACACTATTTGCTTTAAATTTGAGATCCAAGCAGTTACATGGTTACTGGCTATTTTCAGAGAATTCATCTCTAGTACTGCGACTTGCTGAACAAAACAAAAACAAGGTTTTTCCTTTTCTTTCATTAATTGAGAAGAATCACGATAGAAAGCAAATGAGAAAAGAAGTTCCAGGCGATGAAGAACTGCCACAATTAGAAAAAATTCTGAAGAGGAGAGGTGTTTGATCTCGACATTAGCAGTGATGATTATACAGTTGATGACAATAATGAAATAAGCAATGATTCATAAAATTCAGATTCACAAGATGAGAACAATAACGTAGGCCAGACATTGTCGCTAAATAACGTATAACCTTTGTTATTATTTTAAATTTTTATTAATAATGCAGTAAACAGCAGTGTCATTCTTGAAAGAAAAATGTTGTATATATCCAAAAGTACCAGCGTGGATACCATCAAAGGAACCAATGGGTCACATGTGACTCAGGTGTCCCAGCGCCACAACCAACCCCATACTGCGCTAATCTTGCAGCTACCAGTTAAAGAGATGCTACTGCTCAATATCCAAAGAACAAAAAACATCCGTATGAATAATGAAATATTGAAATTGGTAGTGGAAGTGATAATATACTTTGTAATACCGTGTACGATTTGAAAACTCTTACTTTACTCCCGGCTCAAATTTATTTGTTATTTGTCTAGACTAAAACAAATGTGTCTTTTGCATAGGGTTATATACAATGGCTGATTGTGTTGTAATGCCAAAATGAAAATTCATGTGATTTTAATTATGTAAATACATTGTAGCTCACATCTAGTGAGGTAATAATTCAGATCATTAATAAGTTCCTTAATCGTCAGAAACGACTTTTTAATAATTTAGAATATTCTGTCGACCTATAAAATGTAATCCAACCCCATTTCATATCACAGATTTCCAATAAATATTCAATCCAAAACACAACTAGCGCAGCGTAGCATGAAAATAAATAATATAATTTAGCAATATCAAAGCCGAATATAAAGCTAACACAATCAAAGAAGGCTGAACATTACAGAATTCCTTTTGAAACGTCTAGTATTTCTTGTCACACAAAGACTTCTGCTCAGGCGTGAGTGTTGGGAATGAAGTCTCATGTTTTACCCATGCGTTCATCAACTCGCAATCCGTAATATTCAGGCACGCGGGAAGGACACGCAAATCGAGCGTTCTCGGGGTAACGCTTCATTAGCGGCGGGCTTCGCGGACTGTGCACGCGCGGTGGTGCCGTGCGGCCGCGGGGCTGGTGCGGGTGGCGTGTGCGGGGGCGGGCGGGGTGTGCGGGGGTGTGCAAGGGCGGGCGGGGGCGGCGTGTGCGGGGGCGGGCGCAGGGTAGGTGCGGAGGTGGGTGTTGTGACGAGAACGGGAAAATGGATGTCGACGAGAGCGAGGGAGGGGCGGGCAGTAGTGCGAGGGCGTGCACGTGTAATGCGAAGGTGTACACCCGCGTCCACGGGAGCGCGCGCGCACTCGTGTCCTCGCGTGCAGCAACACGTGCCCTGCCGCCGAGTGTAGAGCGATACAGGAGAGACTGATGGAGTGAGCGGGAGTGAGGCGGAAATGGTCTGGGTGTAACCATAATGGGGCGGGAAGGAACTGGAAGAACAAGACTGGGCAAGATGGCACGAGGCGGAACCGAAGAGAATGGGGCAAAACGAAACCAGTAGGGAAGAATCCGATCTTCACAAGGCGAAACAGGACGAAACAGACGACGGAGAGGCGACTAGTCGGAATGGAAAAGGTTGAAATGGGAGGACATGGTTTGGAAGATGAGAGAAAGTAATGGTTTGAGCCAGTAGAGGATGGTGCGGATTGAGTAGTGCCTGGGCGGTACAATAAAGAGAGGCCAAGCGAACGGGGCACGGGGAGTTGTGTAGGGCTAAGGGGGGCGGGGCAGTAGTGGGGACATGGAAATATAGGCGTGTAGGTGTGTGGATAAGAACATCGTGGTTCAGAGCTTAATACTAGATGGGTTGAGTGCGAGTTGCGAAACATAAAGTAAAGAGCAACCAGCATGAGACTGGTGGACAAAGAAAGGAAAAAGAATGGAAACTGCCCAAGGAAAGAGTGAACACAAGCAGAGGTCAGAAAGAGAAAAGGATGTCGGGGGAATTCACGAAGGTTTCGCAGGGACAGAACACACACAAAAGGAGCATAGAGAAAGAGTACACGGATGAGAAGAGGTTGGAGGGTGCGCGGGACAGGTTGGGATGGCTTTGGGCAAGCGAGGGTGAGAGGCGATAGCTCAGAGAGCGTTTTGGGACCGCGAGCCCGGATAAAGGAGGTGGGCGCGACTGTGTTTACGTGTGTGCGGGCGAGAGTGTGCTCGTCTGTGAACGCGGTGTCAATGGAAACGCCCCCGAGATTACGCATGGGTTTTACGGGGCAGCGACGACGAAAGAAACACACGCCAACAGGGACGGCCCTGGAGAGTTCGTTGGCGACAAAGTCCCTTTGAAAACCGTAGGGTTTCTCCGTTCGCGAAAATGATGTTTTATTTTCCTTTCCGGTCGTTTATGTTCATTTTCCATCGATCTCTGGAGTTTTCAGGATATAAATCTATCAAAATTCGAATTGATTGTGGTTGACAGTTTTTTCACTTTCCAATTGGTTGTTGTTTTCAAAAAGAGTACATATTAGTTGTTTTTGACATAAGATAGTTTTACATTATTTCTGAGTTGTTTACATTGAAATTTGAAGCGAATTTTCGTTTTGAAATTTTGTTTCATTATATTAAAAAAATTAATAAAGATTTTAATAAAAATTTAAAAAATATTTAAAAATTAAATTGTCCAATATTATTTACAAATATTAATTATCCACAAATTCATCCAAAAAAAAAAAAAAATATATTATATGTATTAAAAATATCGAATTTTTTATTATTATTATTATTATTATTATTATTGTAAAAAGTAAAATATGATTAATACTGATTAGTACTGATTGTAAAATATAATTAAAATGAATGTACTGAAAGAAAAATAATGTTAACAAAACTTATCCCAAAGAATGCTTGTTTGAATGTACTACAATAAAATTTAAACTTACAAGTGATAACACTAGTACTGTATTGTTCATTATATAATACAAGTTTTTTTAAATGTTATGAATGTATTAGTCATATGTTTCAATTGAATATATGAATGGCACAATTATTAACAAATTGTAACCTAATGTAAACTATGAGCAAATTTAATCTATGAACAATCTGTAAAGACTGAAATTAACTTTCCAATTTATGTAATTATTGAAACCTGTAACATTATGCAACATACGAAAAACAATCCTGTAAATTATGTGTAGCATATAATGTTATACCTGATAACTCCTAACATATGAAAACTATCATATCATAAGTACATTTGTAACAAACAATACTTGTAACAAACTGGGCACCTGATGTTAAGTCGCAAGACTTATCAGGACCCTAAACTGATGGTAAATAAAGAAACCAATTCAATTATTATTATTATTATTATTATTATTATTATTATTATTATTATTATTATTATATATGATCCCAGATCTGAAACATTAATCTAGAAACATAAATTTTAAATGAAAATTCCGCAAAGTTCAAATTTGTGAATTTTTCCATGGATTATCAGACGCGATTATCGTGTCTGTATGTGAACAATTCATCTTAAATTAAGTTTTAATGAACTGTAGTAAAACGTTTTATTCTTGCACAGTGCATAAATAAAAATGACTATGTGTCATTAATTAGAGAAGAAATCATTGTTAGAAATAATTAAAATTAATTTATGTTGGAAACTTTAATTTCTCTGCAATATTTGATGGCGTTAATTTAAAAATCCTTTGTATGACAAATAAGTACATTTAGTATAAATGACTTTATGTTTAGGTTATTAATAATTTGCCAAAGAATTGCCGTAAAAGCATAAGTCTCTGTATGAAAGTAAGCAGTTCTAATATACAGATGTTCAAATCGAATTCATGTACTCTTGCTTATTATTTTGCAGTATTATTTTGTACAAGTTATTCCTCATTACTAACATGAATTTTAGTAACTTTTTCTTTCAGATAATCTAAAACATGTTTGGAACAGTGGGCAACGTGCGTTAAACCAGATTAAATGAAAAAAGAACATCAAGGGATGGAAATTATTGAGATAGGGAGAGCAGTAAAGTTGGCAAAACCATATGCCAGGACAAAAAGAAACGAGGAAAACTTAAAAGTTGGAAAAAAATGAAAAGAGAAATATTAACCCATCAGACAAAGGTCACAATTTTAGCTAAGGAAATTGTATGCTGTCTAAAAAGACTTCGCATTTGTACAAGAGAAAGAAGAAGGGGTGTTTTTGTTATAATATAATTAAATAGTAATATCACACGAAGTAGGAGATAATATAAAGGCGTTATTTTAATAGTGGTACAACTCCCCTTTTTGAGAAATTGAGTTAACTCCATTTTCAGGTCTACGCAAGTGTTATACGTTTACTCTGAAAATGTTAAAACTCCAAGTTCTTTCTGTGGACGACATAGTGCATCACAATAAACGTGAATAACAGGAGATTTCAATCTGTTTATATTTATAATGGGACAACTCCACTGGTACGGCTACGTGGTTTTCGACATGTCTCGTGATGAATGGTTTTCGAGGTATTTATAGCGTTTGCCGTGATATGATATATCCAGAATTGGTAATAGGAACAACAAAAATAATATAATTATAACGCACATTTTTTAAAATTTAAAACAGAAATTAAACTTCATGGTCTATGTGTTAAAAGATTTTCAAAAGTCTGTAACAAGGAAGAAAAGTGAAAAAAGTGGTGTCTGTAAGTGGCTAAAAATTAGATGGATTAGGTTTGTAATGAAACACACAGTAAGTTTATTTATATTATCTTCAGACGAACAAGTAAATATCTTATAGGAGAAAAAAACACAATTTTTTTGTCTAACTTCATCCCCGATTTTTTATAATCATCTAACTTTAGAGCTCAATATCTCGAAAGGAGTGTCAATGGAGTTGTACCACTATTAATACGCCTCCAAATAAAGCTTTATAAGAATTGAAAACAACATTATGTGAAGAGGATCGAAAATGATTGCAATTACAAACCGTAAAACCGTATTGTTGTTAGAAATAAAATTCAAATATTTTTAGGGAGTGTATGAATTATACGAAATTTTTCTAATACCAAGTGTGCTTTTAAGGGTTATTAAAACATTTTATTTTCTAATTACAAATTATTTTTCAAGAATTTTCTTCACTTAACTCAAAACCCAACAACTTTACAAATGCATGTGTAGCGATGGAGCATAGTCTATCATTTAGCTGTAAACATTTACGTACGAATTACTTTTTTCTCAATATCTACCACGCAAACGTGCTATACAACGTGTTTTATTCAACGTAACCACATTTTCAAGCGAGTTGATACAGGTGAACTCTCTCGTCACGCTATTCACACCTGCCTCAGTGCAAATAAACAAAAGAAATGAGAGGAAACAAAACAGCGATAAAAACGTCTTTGGTAGAGCGTCAGACTGCGAGTTTATTTCAAAGGTATTTACAAACGAAATAAATATTATATTTCGAATATTTTCATCTCATTCACCACTTTGAATCTTTTGAACACTCGTTTTTAGCTTTAACTCCCAGTCTTCTGGGTCAGTTTATAATTTGGTCCGATTTATCTTACTGTTTCAAAGAATGATTATATATTTGTTGCTATATTATAATATTTTATTGAATCTCTACGTAGGTAAGCATTGTTAGAAAGTTTATCACGTCATTATTTACTTTTATAAACTCAAGCAAGATATAGCTTTCTTTAATTTTCGGTGATTCGTCCTCCAGTATGTAAAGCATATGTGTGTGAGGGCGATGCGTGCGTGTGAGACTCAGTGTGTGCGTATGTGTGTGTGTGTGTGTGTGTGTGTGTGTGTGTGTGTGTGTGCGAGAGAGAGAAAGAGTATATGACTGAAGGTGAGAGTGGGCGTGTCTTGTCAATGTTCATTGCTATATGCTTTTAAGAAGCATGTAGTAGGGTTTTCGTTTTGTTACAATAAAATAACTATTTTTACTAAAACAATCAATTAATTTGAAGATACATTCTAAATATTTCGCGAAAGTACAACCATCCATTATAGAACTACCTTTTGATCTGGCCTTCATAAAAATCTCTCAGAATCGAAGGTAGTTCATTCTCTACTTTGTCATTTGTCCAATGTCAGGATCTAGTAGCTCTTCTTGTTTTAGTACAAAAGCATTATTCATTTCTTAAAAGTGAATTTTCTTACCGAAATACTGATGAAAATTTTAAAAATGTCTCATCCTGTTGACTATTTGTGGAAGATAAGAGAAAAAATAAAACATTAATGTTTTATTTTTAAGGTTGACTAACTTCTGTAAACATGCTAGCAATGTAATCAACAAGGTTTTCTCTGACTGACGCAACTTTATATTGATCTGAGTAGCGCGAAAGAGTCTAACAGAATGCGAATTTCATGTTTTGGGTCAGGTTATTGGAGAGAAAGAAAGAAGAGCCGACAAACAGAAATAAAAAACAAAGAAAAGAAATGAAGACACAATAAAGAAAAGAAGAGAAGGGAGATAGAGCTAATGAAGGAAAAAAGAAAATATTGTTCGTGTCTATTAAGGTGTCTCTTAATAGATTAGCAAGTGTTGTTCCTTTTGAAATAGATGAAATATTGCATTCAGTAATAGAACATTTATTATTATTATTATTATTATTATTATTATTATTATTATTATTATTATTACTATTATTACTATTATTACTATTATTACTATTATTACTATTATTACTATTATTACTATTATTACTATTACTACAATTTCATAATTATAACCCAAAGCGAATGAAACGATACTCCCGCTAAACCAGTTCAATGAGTCTATTCTAACATATATAATTATGCAAGGAAAAAAACTAGTGTTTTGACACCGAAAGAAGGAAGGTAAGAAAGAACACTGCGTAAAGAAAAGAAAGTATCCGGGGAAAAGCAGTGTTAATCGTCATGAAGCAAACCTGTTTGAGCTTTGTTGGTAGAATGTTAATGAAGTAAGGTAAATTGTGCAACAAAATTTTCTGTAATATCTTTTAAATAATGTTTTTAACGAAAATATTTCACTGTTGATAAGAATTAAAGGGTAAAACTGATGCTAAAGGAATCATCACGTAATGTGACCCGCCTTGTCATATGATAAATGCCAATTTATGGAGAATAAGCTGGATTTTATTTGTGTCCGCCATTACATTGACGTGTAATATGAAGGCAATTATGAAGTTCCCGGGCAATAAAGATTCATAGAAACTAGACCACAACCCTTTTCTCCTTGACACGATATAATTGGTACTCACATTAAACGAATCATAAAAATAAAGTTAACATTTACGCAAACCACTACAAATTGGCAATAATCGTAAGTTAAATCATGCTTCAAATTACTGTTTCTTTCAGAATAAGCTCACATTGATGGATTCTTTGCATAATCGATTATCAATAGGTAAACACGTTTTGTCAAACATTGTTCTTTGTGGGTCACGTGCTATAGCCACACACACACAAAACATTCGCACAAATATCAAATGATGTAACAATTCTGGTGCTTGTTGCAGGCAATCGCTAAGGGCACGAGCCATGACCTTGGGTCACGATCGAAGTTCAATTTTCATTTAATTTCCTTGAATACCGTCAAGATTGCTTCTGCTCTTCATTGGACAATACTGATAAATTCTGTTGACAAATGAATGGGTAATGTAGGCAAATGGAGATGGCGGTTTATTTTGAAGGGCGAGAGAGCCCTTTCGGGAATCATCACTCTGTTACTGTAATCAAAACTTCATTTGGACAAAATGCTCAATCTGAAAGGTGAAATAGGAAGAAATGGACAATGAAATAAAAAATGTATAAAATAGTGTCAAGTCAATGTGATAGAAAATGTGACATTTGGTCAAATGATACATAAATGAATAAATGTGTGACCAAGTTACACCATTCAATAATTACTGCGTAGTTTAATGCATCGTAATTAATCTAACGTATTATTGATATAAACATGTGAAGCAACGCAAAGAATAACGATTAATATTGATTTTTTAATCTTCCATAATGTAATCTTAGAATGCAAGTGCAGAATAATAAGTCATCTTCCACCCTTCGTGTATTAGTAAGGTCAGAATATCCAAACATTTAAATGATTTTCTAATACCATTTTAACCACCCTTCAAAAAGTACAAAAAGTATCAAATCAAGGAACCAGCAATGGGTGCAGTAAAAACCTATATAATGAGAAAATATAATGAATAAATGAACTTTGCAAGAATATATCGCTAAATGTTAATTAAAATACCTCAGTACCTTGCAAATAACACAAATTGACAATTACTACAAAATATATCATTATCGAATTAGCAAACAGCAGTTATACTAACAGTCTCTACAACGCGCACTCTACCAGGAGAAATGGTCAAAAAGTTACTCTATTACGACGGGGAAGGGAGAGTGAACTCATGAACAAGGCAAGTATTTTCTCCCAACAGATACTCAAGCGTGGCATTAATGAGCTTATCTGCTCTTTACATGTCGACACAGAAAACTCGATTTCATAAAAAAGAAACCCCAAGTGCTTTTTCTCAGAAACACATCAACCGCTCGCGGCACGCGTGACCTTTGGCGACGACAGCTCCAAGTATTCCGTGACCACAGCTGCCTCGCGTAGCCGCGAGGGGCACGAGGGGACGGGCGCAGGTCGGTGAGGAACCGAAGACGACGGAGGGGGGGGGGGCAGAGGAGGACACGGCGAAGATGACGGGGCAGGAGAGGCGACGCGCGTGGAGGATCGTTGAGAAAAAGAGGGGAAAAAGTTCGGCATCGATTTTCCTAAAGATGTCCTGTAAATTACACGGCCCTTCTTAAGCTCTCTCTCAACCAGGGCTCCGCCCCCTCATTTTCGTAACGGCGGAACCTAATTATTCCGAAACGCAGCACTTCGTGCGTAATATTCGAATCTATGAGGTATGAAAATCTCCGGAGTTCTTGTAGTAATTTTGTCAGCACTTACCACTTATGATGAAAAGAATTCACGTAAATCATACGGCACCGTACCTGGGAAAAAAGGGAAAGACATTTTATAATAGCAGTAATGGTAGCGGTAGTAATGTTACTCACTAACACAAATCTATATAGATAAATATCGCGTGCAAAGGAACTAGCAGCAAGCTACTGAAATTTCAGATACTTGCTCGTAGCAACCTTTGCGTGTTGGTTCTTCGGCAAAAACTACTTCTGCTGGGCTTAAGTTCCGGAGGTTGCATAATAAACAGGAAACATTTAGACTCCTTTACCGAACAAAGAGATGGCATTGGAATGAAGTCCAACGCAATCACGGTATCTCGATGCGATGTATTTACGTTCGCAATTTGAAATTTGTACATTCATACATTCAGTTGAACGTGTTTAAAGGAACAGCTGTTACGTTTTGCATTCGTGACTCAGATTTACTTTGCTGTATTTTTTAATTTAGCTCTATTTGGTGTTGCAATCTGCGTTACAATGATCTCATGTTATTTCACTGAAGGTATCATGTAATCTAAATAATTGTAATTCTCGCTTGTAAGTGAAGAGAACAGGCAAAAATATACAGGGTTGTCGAATGAGTTTCACATGACAAAGGTTATTATGTTACATTTGACAGCATCCAGACAGAACATTTAGGTCCAATTTTCATGGAAATTAGTACCAAAATTCCTCTGTACATTGCAACTCCATAATCATGATTATATTACTGTGTTTGCAAATTTTGTGAGATTCTAAATTGATGTGTCCGAAGGTTTTTAAGGTGCGGTTTTTATTATTCGCCGTCCATTTTTAGGAATAATTTTGGCCATTTTTATTATTTTATTGTCAGATCCCCGGTCATATATTTGAATGATTTTTTAAAAGTGATATTACTGTGTAACTTCGCGTTTCTAGCACCTTTCAAATTATTTTTATGGTGTTTATTATTATAGGAGTATAAATTGATATTTACTCTACCTTGCTGCAAAGCGTAGCAAGTTTAAATAGTTCCAATGTTTAAATTGCAATGCATTTTTCATTTTCAATCTTATTTTGCAATATACTTGTTTTATCTTTTTGGCATACAATTTTTACTTTAATAAAATGATACCTCGTTTTAAATTTAATGTTCCTTTTGAGAATGTATCTATTTATTAATATCATTACTCTCACTATTTTCAGAAAACGATACAAGATATTTTTATTTACGTTTTCATGCCCTTTACAGTGTATATTTTAGTAACTAAAAAGTAATAAAATTCCCGTCTTATGTTTGTACTTTGAAGGTATTTCTTGTGGTGCCAATTACATAAATGGAACATGTTCTTTGGACATGTAAAAATCAAATCAAATAGCTTATGTTCTAAATGAATGCATTATACTAGAAAAAACAGTAAATTTTAATCCATATAATACATTACTGAATACTAATTGTTTTGTCAGTAATAAAACTTACACAACGCACTCGCTAAATACTTACAAGTCAAACGAAGAATAGAGAGTTTTAAAATGACCTAAATATGAACATTAGATTTGAGCAAATTTCTTCTAAGAGAACAGAAGCTTTGCCAACATCATTTACAATACGGTGCTATTTCGACGAGTTTCGACGTATTTGCTACACTCTTACCGTCACGCGTGTAACACATTGACAAAGATGTTACGCTCGCATTTCTAGAGAGCTCTTTCCCAAGCAGACACTCTTTCCGCGTGCATAAAACGCAAATTAATTAACAGTTGCCCCGAAACAACAGTGGCAGCGCGCGGGGCGCAGCCACTGGGGTCTGCCGGCGATCGAAGGGGGGTTGAGCTTCTCCCTTTATGCAGAAGAGACATTTTATCTCATCCCTTTGCCCGCGGCGCGCGCCCGACCGAGTGAGCGAACGCTGGGGCGGCGATCGGCGAGGCGTGAGCGGCGCGAGGGCGCGGCGGGAGCGGGCGCGGGGCGACGAGCGGAGCGGAGGAGAAAGGGCGAGGCCGGAGCGAGAAACTCCCAGCCGACGGTGCGACCACCTGCGCGGGCCAACTCTGTGCTTGTTCGGCGCTGCGGCCGGCGGCGGCAGCGGAGGCGGAGGGCGAGCTAAAGGGGCGATGGGCAGAGAGGAGTGGCGCGCGGTTGGAGCGGAGCTGGGTGATGCTGTGCAGGCGGCGACGCGTCCACTCCCTGACTCGCTATCTCCCCCTGCGGATCTGACGGCAGAGGCGGCGAGCGGTCTCCGAGCCGAAGTCCCCGGCTTAGTTGGCAACTTGGCGCCGGCGTCGCCACGGTTTGAAGAGCCCGTCAACGGCGGGCGAGTGGCGGCGGAGCCGGCGGCGGCTGCGGGGCCGGCGACGGAGGGCTTGCTGCGCTGGGACAGTTTAGCCGCAACAGCCCACGAGGGCGGCCGCTGCAGCCACGGACAATTGCTCCCAGGCCGGAACTCTCGGCGGGCTGGCTTCCGGACAGATAGCGGCGAGGCGCGCAAGAACACCCGCCGCTGCCGGACGTCCGCTTTCGGGGATCGATACACAGCCTGGAGGCGGGGACCACGCGCCTGGCAAAACAGCGGCCTCCCCGCCCCCGCCGCCCGTCCTCGGCGCCGCTCTCGCCAACCCCACAGACCGGGGCACCAGCGACCAGGACCGGTGCCACCCAGCTCCTGCTCCTCGCCCGTTCTTTCTCTCGTCACGCGGCACTTTAAACCTCTTCTAGAACCTGCCGTTTTCGCGTCTTCCACCGTTGTTGTAGCCCGTTGGTCTACTTTCGCATCGATCGTCCCAACGTGCAAATGATGCCTAGCAAAGCGCTTAGGATGCTGTTTTCTACGTCTGGAGATAGGAGTTTGAATCTCGAGTGTCGCAGACAGGATTTTTGGTGACCAAAGTTTCGAAATTTTCAAATGTGTATTGTTTTATCATTGCTTCAGCATTATTCATATTCCCATTATCACCTGTATTCTTGAAGTTTGTAAACATATATGGCATAGATATTAATTCCATTAACACAGACATAAACTCATCGTTTCTAGGAAGCACTACTGCTTTTGTTGTCGATCTCTTCACTTTGTTGTTCCGCTCTCTTTCACAGCTGTTTCCTGCTTTGTAATCGTTTTCATTGCGTTTTTTTATTGTTCCCCTTTCACGCTCTTTTTCCCGGTCTTCGTCTTCCTCGCCGCTACGGCTTTTGCCGAGTTGTGGTTCGCCCTCGTCCGCACTCGCACAACCGATCCCACACTCCATTGTTATTGTCTCACAGTTTGGAGACCGCTGAGAAATGCCATAAGGATGGGGAGGGCGCAAGGTAGCAACTCTCAATGAAGACTTCACCACGCGCAATTGGCCATGGCAAGCACCAAGATGATGACATGGAGGCCGTCATACGGGACCAAAAATATAGATCTCTTCGTACGTTAAGAAAATTTTAAAAGTCATCTTTCTGCAGTATATATGTAGCAACAATATTTGCGGAAGCCTGTGTACAGATTAATGACAATACAATATCGAGGGGCAAACTGTAAAGTCGTGAAACCGGTTTACTTGTACGTTTTAATACCGTACTTAAAGTACCAGCCGTGGTGGATATAGCTAGTTCAGGAGGATTCGGGATTGTCGTGTTTTCACCGTGTCTGATTCCATAATTGTCGCGTCAGCTATTATACCATATCGCCGCCACCATCATCATCCACGCCAGAAATGTTCGAAAAGCCTATGTACAAGTAACCATGCTATAGGTAAATTTGGTGCGGATTTTTCACTGCTGTAATGCAAACTAAATATATAACACAGTAGAGGAGATAGAAATGAATAACTATTGTGGGAACGAAGTATCTCAATTGCAAAAGTTTTGAAAATGAATAGCTAATTAGATTTTCTAGCTAACAATGATTCTAGTGAGCAATAAAACGTAGACACTAGCCTAAATGGTACTCAGGATTTTCACCAAAATTGATAATCCTCAGTTGACTAGGCCGCACTCAAGGTCTAGCGACTTTCAAATTGATATTTTAAATTTTGTAGCTACTTCACTTACAACCCCTACATGTTCGGAAAGTTCTCCATAATGGCTCCAATTTTTCCCGTATCTTTTTGCTCAAGTAGAGTAAAATTCGCTTAAAAATGTTGTAGAATCAATTTTTAGTCAATTCTCTGAGATTTGGAAAATTACAAAAGTTAAACTTTTATGTACTCTGTCCTACCAATATATTATTAAAGACAAATGTATTTCCTTAATGAAATAGATTCTTTAAAATTAGAACTTTATAGAGTTTCCTGTACCATTGTTTAAAATATGTGTAGTTTTTGAAAAGTTTTGTGTAGGTTAGGGTTTAAATTTTGGGTTTTGACAATTAGAAAAGAAATCTTACACCAAATATTCCCAAAACCGAATCCATTGTTATGTTTTATACAAAAGAGAAATTTCCAATTAATAATATGACCAAATTTTATTAGAAGTTCTGAAAATTTGAAAATGGCGAAAGTTCAGCATTTTTTGATATGGCGGGAGCGTAGATATTCTTAACCATCACTGGTGATGTAACAGATGAAACGAGTGCACTCCTAGAGTTTGCGTCCAAGTTCTCGTCTCAGCACTGGCAAATACTTTTTGCGTATTAAAAGCAGTTTTGCGGGTTCAAATAGTATTAAAATGTTAGGTAAGATTATAAAGAATGTACAAAAATAGGTGATGTTGTAGCACTGCTTCCTTTGTATTTCGTAAACGAAGAGTGATTTCATAATTAATGCATTGCTTGTATTTTTCGTTTTGTTCGAATCTGTTTCAATCCGCGATGGGATACGTACACCTGAACAGCAAATTTTTGACATACATATAAATTATATAAAATACAGCAACGTGGAGATCTAGTATCCAACCCAACTCACCAGCACAAAGGGTTTGAACATGTCGGAAAATTGTCGAACTCATTGCAGCCAGAGAACTCGTCAATAAAAAGGGTCTAATGAATAGCCAGTAGTATGATACAATTAATGAAACAGAAAATGGTGGGCGGAATGCAGATTTGAAGAGGAATAATTATGGGGACATTCACAAAGTTTGACGAAGCATGAAATTTGCTGAAAAATTCTACATATGAAATTTGACGACGCATAAATTATATTACATATTGTTTTAGATTCAGGGGTGAAAAGGCCTCCCCAAAACTTCAGAAATTGATGCTTCACAACCAGAAGAAAGTGCGTTACGAGTAAGGAAATGCTTCATAAAAAAGTTCTTCGAACGTTTATTAATGTTAGAGCATGACTCGACCGTTGGATTAAAATGGGAGACTCAGGTTTTATTTGGTGCATGAGGAAACACGTCGAGAAATAAACGTATATTGTCCTGAATACATCTCAGTACCGCAACCAAATCTGATGGGTATGTTTATTGTCTGTTTATGTTTACAGGATTATGCTTTTATATGAATAATGTTTGTCCGTTTTCTGTGATACCCTTGTCTACTGTGATACGGACGTTTATGTTCTGTTGCTTTCATTCTACTGTAAAAACAAATGAACAACTTGCATGAATACATTACTTGTCTAGGTTGGCGAATGTCTTTGGAAGTGGCTCTTGAAACATGAACGACATTCAAGCCGCTGGTCGTTACTCCGTGATACATTTAAAGGAATCCATCGCATTCTTTGAGAATATTCGAGTTAAACACGCCCACCAAACGCCGGCAGACACCTCAAGACTTAATGTATTCCCCTGTTGTTGTTTTTTTCTTATTGTATTCCCCCAGCAGGTATTGTGGCAGCCTTTCACACAGTGCGCGCTAAATCACGTATTTCTGAACATGTCCAGCACCCTTTGCGAAGTCGAGCAGAGGCTGTCGAGCGACAGGTTGATTTCGCATCGAATGTTTCGCGTGGGACGCAAACATGCATAGTAAACATTCATAGTAGGAAGTCTGACAACTCTATAAACCAGCATTTTTGAATGTCTATTGTAATGAACTTTCTTCTCTCTGTATGAAGAACACACTTCTGGAATTTTGCACATTTATGTTTTAATACACCTGCATCCTTTTCGTTTCTGCGAACAACTTCATTGAATGGAGTTGGAATTGAAGTTCATGTGTCATACAGCGCAGCGCTGTCGAACATCCCTGACAAGCGGGTTGCAGCTCATTGCTCTGAGTAAGGGGCCGTAAAAGGTTGCCGTCATCCTATGTATTCCTGTATCCTATGTCCGTCCGTCCCACGATAGATCACTATTCGGAAACATCGATTTCGTTGGCGATTTTCTAAATATTACGTTCCACGCACAACGGTTGGAGTATAAATAGAATGTTAATAATAACGTTTATGGTAATAATAAATATAAATAAAAAATAAATAACAAAATAAAAGACGAGTCGTTCCTAGGATAGCGGGAGAATTAATAAAAGTTCAGATTATCATGTTGATGAGATGAGCGATGATGAAGTAATGGTGAAATAAAAAGTACGGTGATGTAAAGAATCTGAAGGCAATACATCGCCAACCAACAATTTTGCTCAGCAAAACTCCACACGAAAAAAAACAAGATACGAAAAATTGAGTAGAAGAAAGCGATAATGATAATCGGAACGATGAAGGTGAATTGGGTCAGGGGAAATGGCAAGAGCTTCCTTTGTTCGCCACAACTTTCACGTAGGTTTGACGGGCTTTCGAACCACGAGTCCCATTTGTGGAAAGCGTATGCGTTTGCTATCACTCCATGAGCCAACCCGTTATAGTTATAGTGTTGTTTGTATTGCGCAGTCTGTTTTGGTAACAATACTTGATTCTTTGTAATGTTACACGAGTCTTTGTTTGTGGTTCTTGAGAAGTGTACGTGCTACTTTTCGGAAACCCATTTTGTGTGGTTTTATTTATCAATTTTGCAGCTGTAGGTATAAGAACATGAATGAGTGGTAATATCTCAAAGAGCAAAAACGCCAAACTCGGATAAAAGAACACGCATAATGAAGCAAACATATACAGCTGGAATCAGAAGACAGCAGTCAGTAAGAAATCACAAGAGGAACCAAGTACTGAACTGAGACGAGCAAAGACAGCGAGGAAAAGGGGCGCGGCCTGAACCGGGGCGTCGCGAAGGCACGGCGGGGTGGCGCTGCAATTGCTGTGCAATGGGATCTGCGCTGGGGCGTCGAGGAGACGATCCCGGGTGCGCGGGGGAGGGGGCGGGAACGTGGAGGGGTGCGTCGCGAGGGGGAGGGGGCGCTGAGGCGCAGAGACGCGGCGGGGGGAGGGCGTTGCGGTGATTTCGCTTATTGCCCTATTCGGCGGCGCGGGTGGCGCGCTGTATCTTGTTGATTATCATAATCGGAACAGCGCAGTAGCGGCAACGAAGCGTCGCTAACCCCCGTTCGCATCCTCCGCTGAACTTATTCGCGTTAGCTGCGTGACGGGAAGACGTTAGGACCGGTCTATGGAGTGTAATAAGGATCGCCGCGCGCCTCTCGCCGCCGCCGCCGTTGCTGCTAGTAGGCGCTGCGCAATGTGGAAACGACTGGCATCGACGTGGAAGAGTTGGAAATGGTGGAATGAGGTGAAGGCGAAGATGAAAGCAGAAATGAAAATAAATGTAGGGATGAAAGTTAAGGTGGTGGTAGTAACTGGTTGCAGTCGTAAGTGGTGACGCACAAAAGGCGAAATCTGGGCGACGATAGTGAAATACAACGAGAAGTATGGAAAGATATAATTGATGTAAAAGAGAAAGTGGATGAGAAACGGGGTGAGGTGATGGCATAGTGCTGTGAGATAATGCTACGTGGTAGTGGTGATATGAGTTACGTATACTAGGTGAAGACAGGAAAGGGTGGATCTAATTAAAAATGGAGTCATACGCAAGCACCAGTGAGTTGGTGAGAAGCAACAGTAAGACACAATGCTGTCGACAACGATAATAAAGGTGTGTAGGGAAAACAAGTAGTCGAAGGATAACAAAGTACTTCAGTGTAAATGAGAAGGCATTGCGGAATGGGGAATGATGTACAGACACAATAGAAGTGGTGACGATAGAGCCGGTTCAACGATAGAGCGGGTTCAAGGAAAACGCAGGGGCAAAATCACAGCGAAGAGGCAGAAGCAGAGAAAAATGTAGTCGAAATGAAGACGTGGTGTTGAAAAGCGAGATGAGATCGACATGATGAAAGGAGAGGAGCCAAGAAGTGTCGCGGGTTGTTACGGGGTCGTGATGAACGGTGTGTGCCAGGAGCGTAGCGAGCACAGTGAGGAGGGTAAAGGATGGTTGTTGCAGAAGGTTCGTTGGTCGCGGGTGCATTGGAGTTGACAGGGGCTGCTCCAAGTGGAAGCGATGGAGGAGAGGAAGGTGGGAGGGAGATGGGGTAAAGTCTTGAATGTACATGGAGGGCGAACTCCCAGCAGAGGGAATTCTGTAGGGGAAATAGCATTCACTGTGTCTCCAAACTGCAAGCTACAAGAGCTCTGGGATTGCGTGCACAAGAGCCCATAGACGCTAAGGCACCTCTCGAAATTATTTTCGGTGCGCCGATCAAATGGTAATTCCTACTTGGGAAAGCATTATGATGATACGATTCTCTCCGACTCTAGACGTCCTGCAATCACTGATCCGAAAGTATAAATTGTGAAGAGAAGTGTAATTGGATTTCTGTTTTCAATTCGAATGAATATTTTGTTGAGACCGATTAAGAATCTACATCATCTACCCTCGTATATTTCCTGCGTAGTAAAATATAATTATTTCAACGTTCTATCTCTTAATTACGGTGTAATCTTATGTGGTAAAATTGTTTAAATATATTTTGCATATTCATTAAGATGTAGTAAAAGTTGCTTTTCTCTGTTTCGAAAAACAGGAAGTTATCTTTTTGACATATGTGTTAAGTTTTATAGTACGTTACCAAACATATTCAATTATACTGTAAAATTAATAAATATGACTTGTAGATTTAATTTAACCGTTCAGCGTATTAAAATCCAATATTGACAAAAATATCGAAAAAATCTATTCAATATTTTTAATTCAAAGATTTGCAACAACCTATTCAAAACTATGCAAAATAACACTACAATCTATAAGTAAATATCTTTTCGCTTTCAAATTAAAAATTTCACATTTTTTAATCTCAGTTTAATAGATAAAATCTGACAACCAAACCTGAAGTTCATTGAATCTTAAATCCTGCAATAAAATAACTGGGACAAAGTTTCAGCGTAACACGCAGGGTTGAGATTAAAGAAATATATGAATTTACCTTCACCGAAACAAACTTTCTTCTTACAAAACTAACTTAACTTTAAAGACGCTTCTCGTAGAGGGACATTACGATACGTATTTGAATATGAGTATGTGGCATTGTCAAGTCCACAAATTTTACGAAGCTTGACACAATGCACATCCCTCCCGGGAGCAACTGCAGGACGGAAACTTCTGCAACCTCTCCGAGAATAAAGTAATTCAGCAAAACGTTAACGGCAGAAGAAAGACAACATAGGGCTACAGAATTTCAAGAGATGCTGCCATCTGATTTCGTGTTCAAACAAATGATTTCTCGAATTCGTGTGGGATCCATATACACTCAACAGAAAGTAGCAAAGAAATTCTATCCAAGTTCGCAATTGTAATGAGGTTTCATACGTCAATGCCATTAATCGTTGATTACTATATTTCAAATGAGAAACAATTCCTTCGCATTTTCAGCAAATTAAAGGACAGAAATGTAGAAGATATTATTCAATAGCTTTAAACTGTTGTTTTTATGGAGGGGCTAAATGTACTTATATAAACTTTTCACTGCATACATAATCATAAAATTATTTTCTTTTTGTCATTAGCATAATCTTCCATCATGTGTGGGAATGAACACATGTATATTAATTTCTGAAAGTTTCTGAAATTTATTGAAGTATTTATTTAGATGCATATTCCGAAGTAGTCATACTGAAGACCATTTTAAGTACATGTCACTGGCTAAAGAAACTAGTGGTGCTAAAACACCACGTACTTTCTTGTCCGTACTTTCACGAGAAAGGTACTCATATTTTCGAAAAATTGGACATATCTTATTTCAAGATCTATCATAAAGGAGCATATTTCATTAGAGAAAAACTATCTTCATAATTTTATTGCAGGAAGACGCAGAAAAGGTTTTGAATTTTTGTGATTTTCGAAACATCCGAGTTTTCAACGAATGTGAGATCTGCAGCTTCAACGTCCTTTATACTAACAAACAAAATTTAATCAAAAACTATGGGGCCATTTTTTATGAAAACTTGGGAATTATCCCAGTTGCTTTAGTAAAATACCCCCAAAAATTAAAATATCAGTTTCAAATTCAAGAGGCGGCGACATCAGCCAGATCGATTGCGGAATATCAATTTTGGAGAAAATCGGTAGACGTTGTTCACAGACGGACAGACACACGGACGGACACACGGACAGCAGGACTGGGCGAATAGAACAAAACTGTTGGTACTCTCCTGCTTCTCGCCAACGCGGTGCGATAACAGCGACGTGACGGACACGCCATTTCAACGCAGTCGCTTTACTCTAATCGCTTTACAACTGAACTATTTCCCCAGGTGAACTAACGAGCGACTCACCGACATTCCCGAACGCTGCAGACGACGGCGATGTCACTTGCGGACCGGGAAGAGGAGTAGGAGGGTGGGAGAAAGAGATTCGAAGAATGAATTAGCAAGAGCTTAAATCTCTATTGAGACATTGGTAATACAATAAGTAGTTCTAAAACATTACACATTTTCTCGTATTATCTATAATGCAATTATTTTTGTACAAGCTGAAGCTGTGAGAAAATTATGCATACCTGAACAGGATTGAAATGACAAATAGTGTTAAATTGGTCTATTACTGTTTCTGAGCGTGCTGTTAAGATATTTGTCACTTTTGCAAGTGCTGTGCTGCTCTTCCATCAGCTTTACAACTCGCTCGGCCACTATGTTTTGAGCGTGGCAAATCAAACACGAACCGTTTCTTTAAGCAGTGAGTGGAAAGATGTTAAAACCTTAAGACACTAATTTGAAGACAGCAGCTTGCTGATCATTGTATGTGTCCTTTAAATAGTGATGATTTGAAAACCATGGTTTTACCCAAGCAGTTGCAATGAAGTCACATTTGAGCTTATATTTTCATTTCAGAACGAGAAAATAAGCAATTAGGCAAAGATTACCTGTGAATTCCATCTGGCACTTTAAAGGGAAGGTAACTTCTGTCAGTTGAGTAGAGGCCACTTTTTCTCGTTTTGGTAGAAATTATATCCTTTACGAAATTCAGAAAGAAATTTGAAGTCATCTCCTTATCCTGAATGTTCATGTGTCGGTATCTTTTCTCTGTAACTTTTTCGTAAGTCGTCAAACCGTACTAAAACATCAATGAATTGATAGTGTTGGGTAATCCTGATTTTGTTGGGAACACGAAATCCATCCAGTGATGTAGATCCAAGTCGAGAATATGATGTTGACATCTTCTAAACTGAGGTGCTTCAAGACCCTTAGTCTGAACTCTCTCATGAGTTTAGCAACTCCATTTTTGTGCCTCGTAGTTACTGCTATGGTATAAAAAATTATCATTTTAACACTTCTTCATGCGCTGTATTCGTCTAGCAGGGCTTGTATTTGAATAAATATGTCATCAGCTGATCCTGTTTCACAAGCCAACACACCGACAGGCAGAGTTCTTGCAGAAATATTAAGACAGATTGCCTGATATTCTCTGTCCTCAATTCTCTCTCCCCATCAAATTGCAAGCAGAATTCCTCTTCAGCAATAAGTTCTTTGAGGCGGTTCTTGATCTCTCCTGGTCCCTTGATCACTCGACGCCAAATCCTCGATTGTGATGGTGTACGTACATCTATTTTGTTTTCAGACAAGTTTTGAAGAACTTTTGATGCTTTTCTTGTACGAGGTCACTTTGGACACCTGCTTGACTACAGATTCTTTTGTTTAAAACTTTTGCTTTACGGGGGAGTGTCAGAATTGTGATTCATCCCAATCGGTGCTTTCTTCTTCTTCAGAAATGTCTACTTCAGTATTACCATCAGTAAACTCTTGCACTTGGCTCGTCTGAACCGATAAGCTTCTTTGATGCTTTGGAGGATGGATTGTTTTCATAGGAGGAGCCACATTTTGAGTCATGTAACCAACTCGGCCTCCTGATTCAATTTATTTTCTGTAAAATTCTTTCTCTTCATTGCAAAAAATTTTTCGAATTATTCTTCCCTCCGCTTTCTATCGTTTTCGAACAAGTTTATCAGCTTGTTAACATTTGCAGAAACTTGCTACGTAGGAAAATGGTAGACTTTAGTTACTCCCAAAGTTTCAGCAATTAATCTGATATCTTTCTTATTCATTCAGCTCGCCCTTGGAGTTCATCGTACAATCCCAACTATCTACCAGCAAGGCATCTGTTCAAAAGTATTTTTCACGTGATCTCATTTATGTCCATTTTCATTTCTGGTATGATGGACTGGCGCTTTGTAGTTGTTGTCGTCAAATACTCTGTCAATTTCTTTCCTGCCGTTTCTACTGCTTATTTGGATTGTTTACATTTAAATAGAATGTTGCAATTTAAAAATAAATTACACATCATTATAAAGGATAATTAAGGAAGTATAGTTCCAAACAAATGTAATTCTTTATTACCCTAAACCTTCTAAATGAAATTATATTGACCGCGGAAGGTTTTTTCATAAACAAAGTAAAATAGTAAAAACTGGTTAAAACACAAATTCATCAAATGCAACATCAAGAAAATTAATATTTTCACAAAAGTTAAAAAATCATAGCGCTAATGTACATCTTAACCCGATCATATTTCATGGGTTATCATTTCCAGGATAAATGGCCTCAACCTCTTCGGCTTGACTAGTAGAGATTACAACGTGGTTTCTTTTAGCAGAAGTCCAAAGAGCAACATAACAACAAGCGGGGTGAAATGTCATGATTCCTGAAACGAACTTTACTTTGCCGTCCGTTCAACGCTTCAGTTCATGAATGTTAACAAAGTGAAAGTTGTGTGAATACGTCGCAAGAGGTTGTTTCAAATTATCTTAAAAGTAAAAGAGGAGGTTGCGAGAGAAGGAGATTAATACTAAAAAGCAGTAGGAGGGGTAGGAGAAGGAGGAGGAGAAAGTAAACAGATGGGTGAGAACAGAAATATTGCGGAAATGGAGAAGAAAGAGGAATTTCTATGTTCGTTTTTGTAACAAATTTAGACAGGAACACACCAGCCAAAATACACAAACAGATAATTTTAGACCTTACAAAAATTGGTATGAAATCAGTGATCAACCCAAACGTCACAGATAAGAAACGCGAAAAAAATGTATTTCCCTCAAAATAAAGAGAACTTAAAAGACAGGAAAGAGTGAAAAGAATGGGAAGTAAAATGGAAGAAATATAAAAGAGATACAACAAAGCAGTGAGTGTAAAACGTGAAGGAGCTTAAAGGGAAGGAAAAGAGTTTGACAGGAAAAAGTATGGTGGTAAGACGATGAAGGGAAGAAAAACTATTATACTAGTAAGAAGAATAAAGAGAGAACAGAAAATGACAGAGAAAGGGGAACGGAGGGAACGAACGAGAGACTGCAAACGGAAGAAAAACAGAGCTGGCGCGTCCCTTCAAACAAGCGAGGCCACCTCTGCCCAGGTCGTTCCCCCGGAGAGGCGGGGTCACGACTACGCCTTCGCGGCGCACTTCTTTCCATCCTCTTCCCCTCCCACACCCGTTCCCCTCCCCTATATCACCCCTCCTCTTCTTCCTACTCCTACTCTAATGCCACTCCCTCCACGCGTCACCCCGAACAGCTCAGTCTTCGGATTCGAAAGTCTTTGACGGAGAACTTTCGACACGAACAGTGGAAATGCGAGTTTGTTTGTGCTTTCTATGGTTCAGCTAATTATTCCGGAAAAATTAATTAGGTTAATTAAAAAAAATTCAAAAGAAGCGAGACAATTTCTGAGAGCGTTCCATCTCGAAGGTGCGTGCTTTGTCGGCGCGTTTGTCACCAAGGAGGTCTGTCGTGCGATTTTAGAGGCGCGGGGAAGTTTGTATGTTTCGGAACATCGTTATAGCTACACTTGGGTTTTGTGTATTCAGCGCTTCCATACGAGAAGTTCTGCAGTAAAATTCCTTTTGTACGAATCATTAAAAGTGCTCATCGAACGCCGTCAACTCGACTCTTTCTATTGTATTAATATCCGAATGTGCTGTACGCCTGCGGACGATAATTATTCATTGATCATGTTTACATTCATAACCAGGAAACAAACTTTTGTCGACTTGGAGACATTAAGTTTGAGTCCCAGCAGTGGCAGGCATTTTACACTACCTCAAAAACTTGATAGCTTGAAAAATTCTAGAGGCCGTCTGCTTTGATTGGGAAAGCATGTGGTTTCTGGATTCATCTCCAGTTCGATGCGAAGAAGAATATTGTACCTTAAACAGCGGGTAGTTCGCGCGCGGCCCTCAACGATGCTCACTCCTCTCGCGTTCACAAGAAACACGCTGATATTGTCTCCCCATGTCGATCATTGCAGCTTATCAAAAAAGGGATCGGCCACGCAAATTCGAGACATTGAGTAAAATAGTAATATTGAAAAATATACTTTTATCGATTACAGATCAACATATCTCTAGCTCAATAATACAATTAAATTAAATGCAGATTATGTTCAAGGACACATTGCAATTGCGGGCTTTTTTCATTCGCAATGGTTTGATAGATGATGCCTGCTGATATACCTGCCGCGTTTTTTCCATGATTATATCAGTGAATAAATCAATTGAATTCATGCGTATTTTATTGGAATTCTCCTGTGACTAGAAATAAGCCAGTAGTAGAGTGGGAAATAGATTATTTTAAAACAATAAAAACTTCAAATACCACGATGTATTAGCCGAATTATGTTCATTTCTCCCTCAGTTCTTTTCTGAGAGACATAAAGCAAACATACTAGAAAAGTTTTGCAATTTCACTGCAACTCCACCTTGTCTCAGTGCGACGAGTTTTACATAGTGAAGTCAAGATTTCAGTGAGTGCAGAATATTTACAAATTCCGAATTGCTACATAAATTGCTAATATATTTTTTATCATACAACCCGCACATTCTATTGCTTCAGATTTACTGCTCTCAAATAAATGAACGAAGATACGCAAAAAAGTATGTTTCTTATATATAGAAGTATTTATTACATTTACTCGTATTTCAATTAAAACGCAAAATTATACTAACTAGCTTTCTTTCAGTAACGGTAGTTGAATAAATGTACTAAATATATGATACGAGAAAACAACTGGGAAACATTTCGTGTCACCACTACAATGAATTAATGGTCTGTGTGCTTCAATTCCTGTTCATAGTATCTGTCTCAATTCAACATGTCTTATTTTTAGCAAAGAATTTAAAAACAACCGACCAAGATAAACATATTGATTGCTATGCCCATGTACATGAACTAGTCAACACGAAGGTAAGAATTCCAATGCATGAAAATATTATTTATTATTTTAATTTAGCCGCCCTTTTATCAACACTTTTAAGTGTGCGTCAAACGACAATGTCAAGTCAATCGACAATGCTTTATTACGAAAGTAGCTCTGTAAAACATAACAGATGAAACTTCAACCCAAAATTCGGCGGAGGGGTTCCCTGTCAACGCATTCCCATTTAGCAGCCATTCCCAATTACGGCAGAAGGCGTCGAAAAATCTTGCGTGCATCACGTAACAGCGTGTTTTGTCCTTCATGGAGGTACAATCCGTATGGCACGCACGCCGGTGGGGCGGCGAGAGTATGATTAAATCAGCTGCGGCGAATCCCAGGAGCATGTCTCAGCATGCCGCTCGTCGAAATTTCCCGTTTAGTCGGCGCTCGGTTGAAATCCTGTTGTCGTTTCTGACGTGACGGCGCGCGTTCGGAGAACTCCCAAGGGCATGTCTGCTTGTTTCCCGTTGAGACAACCGCTTCAGTTAGAGGCTCCTGGTGATGTTGCTATCATTCGTGGTATCGGTCTCTGCGAAATTATTCACTCGGTACTGCGGTCGGTAACATACCTTAAATAAATCAACAATTACATACAAAATTCCAATACATTTCTCCAACCGTGATATGTAAAGTTACTTTATACTATTTTTTATTATTTTAATCGTGTAGTATACGTACGTCAAATTTAACACATTGCATACTATAAGCTTTGGCCATGTTTCAAATAACGTAATAATTATAATACTGGTTAGATATTGCTTATATTGTACACGATTAATTCCAAAAATACATTGTCAACCCAAAGAACGTGATTAATTCTCTTCGGTATTCGTTACAAGTTTGGTGGCTTGGAGACAGGAAGGTTGTAAAACGGGTCAGAAATAACAATCCGTTATGTAGAAAGTATGAATTCGTGGGACAAATTCTTGGAACCGTCACGAAAGTTGTCCATTAACAGTCACGGTTTCCTTTTCGATCTTCTTTAAACGAAACGATGGTGGCGTTTTTGTTCCGTGTTGTTGTGGACAGCGACGAAAATACATTCCTCTTGAAAAGTAAGAGGATAGCCTCTCAGAGAAATACGTCAGAAAGGGAAGATTGAAGTGTGCTGTGATGGTTGTTAACCGAGGGTTTCTGTGCGTTATACCGTCAGTCAAGAAAGAATGACAATGTCCCACTTTCCATTTAGATGGCGTTTCATGTATGTCCAGTTTTTTCTCATCCACGTCGAGTAAACAGAGTTCTTCAGTGACGTTATCATCAGACAGCCACGTTCTCCACATTTTTATACTTCAACTTTCTGGTGGAATTTTAAGACTTTAGTCATAGCAACAACTAAAAGCAAAGTGTCACACGCCGAATATAAAATGACATCTATATACACCATGGATGTTCATTCCTATTATCGACATTTTATACTATTCACTCTAATTTTTATGGATGCACAATAAATATTTAATGCCGACGCTCTACGAATGACTGTCATGAAGATCTGGATCATGTTTCCGAAAGTTAATCTTTTGTCATCAACTTGACAAAGTATATATTAGCTCAAAATAGAATGATATGCACTCAACTTATTTCACACATCTAATACATACAAGACGTAATGCTGTTGACTACCAATTACGAATAAATAACTTGTTTGGGACTTCTTTTTGGATACGGATTCAAAGAAGCTGCTATTTCCCCAAGAAAATATTCTTTAAGATCGCCGCCAGGCAAAACGTTCTTAGCGTTTACAGGACCAGTGAGATGCTCTTCAAATTAATTTTCTTTGATAGTTATACCATGTGCAATGATTTTTCGGACAATACATACATATTGTTTCACACTCCTCACATACTATATCTACTTTATACCTTTTTCTTCTGGAAACAGTTTGTCACGTTTTATTGTTTTTCTATATTTTTTTATCTCTTCGCACTTTCCCACACTTAGCTGGTTGCATTACTATAACTTCGGGTTTCCGGAGCATGTAAATTATTTCACAAATGAAGATAATCATCACTCGTAATTTCTAATTCCTAGCTACTTCAGTTTCCACGGTATTACATTTGCACCCACGAATGGGTATACATGTACTTCTATTCATTACTTCAATTCAAAGATATATCGGCATGCCTATAGTGCATTTCATTCGTTTTTGTCGCTTTCCAACTATCTTCGTACATTGCAAAATTGATAAGATTCTCTGATACCAGCGTCCAATAAATTGAAGTAATTCCCTTTTAGGAGTTCCATCATACGGCTGATTAGTTATGTAAAGTTATTAAAATTTTAAAAAATCTACCAAGATTCCATCAATAGTAGTACTGAAATTGAAATTCAAAAGCAGAAGGAAATTAAACAAGATAAACTGAATGTACAAATATTGGAGTAGGACTGTAGAGTCAATGCTACTGAGATCGCGCCATTCTCGCGAAAGATTTCTAAACTACTTAATAGTTGGAAGTACATTATTTCAAAGTTTTATTTTTTACGTAAATAAAACAAAAAATGTAACCAATTTTTATTGTACTTATAATATTGTACAACTGATAAGTAAATTAACTTCTGTTGAATTCTGAAATGATTCTAACATTGAAAAAAACGTATGATACTCATTTCCAATGTGTCGCTAGCTGTGAATAGCGCGATAGCTGAAAACTTCACCAAATGTGATTCAGACATCGGAATAGAATTGTGTGTTTGTGTCGGCCGGAGAGAATAATTCGGGCTTAAATGGAAGACAAAACCGAGTTATGTAGTATTGCACATTGCGATAAGCGATCCTATATTAGAATTAAAGCATTACGAGGAAAGAGTCCAAGGGAAATTTACAATTCTTTGTGCGAGGTATGTAGATATACATGGCAAATAATGTAGATCGTATCACAATATCATCGAAACATTGTGTGAGAAAATTGGTAATGAGATCTAATATCTGTCACTTTTATGATCAGGATAATAAATGGACATTTAGAGATAAGAAAGGTCGTTCTTAAATAAATTCATCATTTGAACGAAGAGCAGAAAAATGTTTCAAGAAAACCATAGAAGACTCGCTTTACTTTGCTGCCTTCACATCAACCAACATTTTGCGAGAGGTTTTTGAAAAATATTGTTACTTTACATAAAATTGGATGTGATATTTAAGTCAGCAACCAATTCGTATAAAATATTTTGGTTTTATACACGAAGTTTCCAATGCGGCGACTCAAGGAACTAGACATCTCAAATCAGGTTCCTGCCGGAATTGCCGAAACATTGGGAAGATGTCATAAGTAGGGAACGGACTTTATTGTAATAAAAAAGCAAAATATGTACATATATATGTAATTATTTTTTCAAAAATATGTAAGAAAAAATAGGAAATATGTGAAATAAATATTCGTTATAATGTTTACAATTCCATTCTTCAAGCGTTTTCCGAGCATAGTGCGTTGCCGATTAGATCTTTACATGGATTCAGAGAGGCTGAATAAAAGTTTTACATGTACAGAAGCAAATTATTCGCTAGTTTCATCCGAAACATGTAATACTTTCGTATTATATACAATGTTGTTTACGAGGAGCCGGAACTCAAGTGAATAGTACCGTGTAGCCTGTGATAGAAGGGGGAGGTAAAGGGAGCATACTCCTTCCCCCAACTCCAGAAAAGGGATAAGACAATGATCTGAAATTTTTTATCGAGTTACGCATGGGGTCTATGAAAACGAGTAATCACGTGGTTGAAGTTCCTTCTGCTTCACATACTACATCCGCTCATCGTTGATCCCGACTACGCTGTTTCCAAGAAGCAGGTGGGGGCGGGGGGAGATAAGATTGACAATTAATAGCGATTGTCCGGCGTTAATACAAGAGTGTTGCGTATTTTTTAAGTATTTCAGTAACTAAGTTAGTTTTCAAGTAACATATTTCGAACATCACAAGTGAAATATTCATTTTCGACCTTTAAATATATTAAAATGTAACGAAATATGTAGCTATATATAAAATACGTAAAATATGTAATTATACCAAAATATGTAAAAATATGTAAAATAAAAATGCTTTCAATTAGTGCAGAATGTCGTGTTAAGTGTAATAAATATTGGTAGTATTGGCAATTTTGCAGGTATCTTGTCCCTGTAAAAATATGCATTTACATGAAAATCCGTTCCCTAGTCATAAGAAAGAATGGATATTACAATGAAGGTACGGAAAGGATATTTTTTAAATAAATTACATTTTCAATATTATAAAGTGTGCAAGATTTTTAAAATGACCTCCGTTTATTACTATTTGAAAGCATATACAACATAAACATGTACAATAAATTTAAAGAAACTTCAAAAAAGATTGTTGGAATTTATAATGATAATGTAATCAATGAATCGTTAAATAATCACCATTAAACACATTGTAATACCGTTATGCATAATATTCAAATGCATAACCCTGTAGTCCGTTTGGGAAAGTATCTTCAGGAAAAAATATCATAAACGCGGACATTCCAAAATTCGCAGCATGATATTCGATTTACAGTCGAAATATATCATTTCAGATGACTAAATGTGCATTTCGATACAAAATAGAATAATTCATCTTTTTATACTGTCGAATCTGTTATTAAAAGTTACGTTAGGTATATGTTGCAAAATACAATTTGATTTTTCCTTTGTCCGAATAAGGGAGAATAAACTTCAAATCCTGACAATTTTATTTTGCTATTCACATAATGGGACATTTGACGTGCAGGAAATATGTTACAATTCGTTGCTTTAAAAACGTATCTAACAACTAATTTGCCTTTTCACTTTAATTCTTAGTGTTCGAGCACAGTATTATTCTTGATTCGGTTATAAATTCTCTTTCATTATAGAAATATCAATCTAATTTGGAGTCAATTTCAAAAGAATTATTAATTGTTGCTTCATTGCCATTTCTTATGATACCAAAACAATTAGGCTCTCCTCAATACCCATTTTAAATCGTATATTTGGATTAGAAATATTCAATTTGCACCTCTCATATCCCGTTCGTGATCCAGCTTTGGTAAAACCAGTTACCCTCTGCACCCAAAAGGAATGCATCATGGACAACACCTACTGGAAAAGGTGGCTCAGGACATCAAGCGATATAACAGCAGTGCTCTGATTGGAAGGTCCTACGGTTCGAGTTCCGACGGTGGCAGGATTTTCGACACTAACTTGTCAGCTAAGTCAATTTCAACCGCTGTTCAGTGATAATTCTAGAGGCCGGTAGCTCTGATCGGTAGTTTTCCGTGGTTTCTCCGATCAACAACAGGCGAATGCCGGAACCGTTCCTAACAAACACGCCACGGACCGCGCGCGATCTTTCCCTCCTTTTCTTAGTCCTATACTCGCCCCTTACTTTCAAACACTTACATTTACATGCACAATTCTACCATAATTGTCGGGAGCTTCGAGCTTGTCCCGTGTGGGCGGTGCCACGCTGGTTGGGAAAAATCCCCTAAGTCGACGTAGGCCGGTGATGGACCTCCACAGACAGCGGTGGAAGATCATCACCACCTCCCACGATAAAACATGTGCTTCACTTACGGTACTAATGATCTGAGCAGTTGTCGCGCCCGGACCCACTAATCGATCAGTGAACCACATCGTAGACACTGTTGTCACACTTCTGAGGTCCGCAAAACTGCGACACAACACAAGGACGAACATCCATGCCTAGGGCACTCGACCCTACGGGCGGAGGCGTTGCGCCGGCACGCGCTTTAGTACTCTCTGCCACCCAGGTGGCTTTCTCTAAGGTTTCCTGACATAAATGTTACTCATTATAGATAAAACAATCACCGTGGGCAATACTGTTATTTGCACGAAGGAAAGTATACGTTTGCAATAATGTTGATTTGTTAGTCTAAGAGGTCAAAGTTTCAAAGCCATCGAAACCCCTCTGAAAGACCCCCTATTAAATGTCCACCCCTTTAAATGATCAATTTGTTCTGGAAACGGAAGCTGAAACCCTTTTACTGTGTGCAAACGATACCCTCTAAGACTAAGAATTAAGAAGTAACTAAGAATTAAGAAGAAGTAACTAAGAATTAAGTTACTAGCGTTGGCGTACTCTGTACGCCTCTGGAACTGTTATCGCCCGAGGTGTCAGATAATATCAGCGCGCGCTTTGACACTTGACATAACCTCTCAGAAGACATTCAATTGAATCCTCCTCTATAGTCGGTTGCGTAATATTTACGGCAGTGGCTAGACAATTGTATTTCGGTTGAAAAGTTCTGTTGGCGTACTTTCTAAGACGCGCGGGAACCAATGTGAGTTTTCCTTTTCTTTTAATTATCACAAGATTTCTTTAAAAATGTATTGATCTAATTTAACTATTTTTTTTTGTTTTACAGTATCAACAATACAGAGACGAATAATTTGTCAGAAAAACATATGTGAATTATTACACGAGGGATCGTCAAAAGACGAAATTTGAGATGTTGCAAGTGACTCTGAGAAAGAAATTGTAGTGGTCGAGAGTAAACATGACACACGTCCTTAGCTTAATTATTATGCTAGTGAATATTCAAGCAGCGATTTAGAGTGTAGAGATGATTTTATTGCCAAAGACAACGTTATAAAATAAAATAAAACACCGTTTGCCAGTATATTTACAACACGGAAAGTTATGATTATCAAGAATATCCACAACAGAAATAAGACATTACTGTCGCATTTGCGGGAGCAAAAAACTGCTCTACTACAATTATTACTTCACTTACTACTAACTGGTGTAATAAATATGTATGAAACGAACATATTCTTAAAGTCATGCAACATTTGTTCTGAAGACTAATACGCTAACTTTTGTATTATTATTATTATTATTATTATTATTATTATTATCTATTATTATTATTATTATTATTATTATTATTATTATTATTATTATTATTATTATTATTTTATTATTTAATTAAAACTGTGATATGTATACGTTTCAAATAACACTAAATAAAAAGTATATCCAAATATTAGTCAGGCCTTGCAAAGTTCATTTTTCTAACAAAATAGGCTTGGCGTACAATGTACGCCGCGCGGGAACTTATGCGACATAACATAGCGAAAGTAACTAAGGCTTAACAGATCACCGTTCTCCCTGACCACCGACCAACCTCGTAGCACCAATATTCTTAATTTACCCCTTTTAGGAGATCACTTTCAGCAAAATATTAAGTATACAGATTTTAATAGCTGAAATGAAAATTGGTGCTCGCATTCACGCTAAAAGTCCTCTGTCTCAAACCGGTAGCGGTAGCTCAGTGGTCCTAGGTTCGAGTCCTGACGGCGGC
Source organism: Teleogryllus oceanicus (assembly GCA_964035755.1). Classification (NCBI taxonomy): domain Eukaryota; kingdom Metazoa; phylum Arthropoda; class Insecta; order Orthoptera; family Gryllidae; genus Teleogryllus; species Teleogryllus oceanicus. The sequence continues at coordinate 238,618,341 of CAXIVR010000001.1, read as the reverse complement.
AGGATTTTTGACATTAGCTTTTCAGGTAGGTCGAATTTAGTCGCTGTGTGGAGGAGAATTCTGGCGGCCGGCTGCTCTGATTGGTAGTTTTCAGTGGTTCCTCCGATCAACACCAGGCGAATGCCGGAGCAGTACCCTACCAAACGGACCGCGCGCGATCTCTGCTTCCTCTTCCTTGTCCTATCATCTTCCCTTACACACACACACACACACACACACACACACACACACTTACACTAACATCCTCTACACTAGCACATATTCCGGGAGACCAGTCAGGAGCTTAGAGCTTGTCCCGGCTGGGGCGGTGCCCTGCTGGTGGGAGAGTCCTGGTTAGGGGGAAACCCCACTAGCCGACGGTAGGTCGGTGCCGGATCTCGCCATCCAGCGGGGGAAGATCACCACCATCTCCCGAGGAAAAACATGCACTACACTAACGGGACTAATGACCGAAGCAGTTGACGCGCCCGAAACCCGAAAAAATCATTGAATCGATTAATCCTCTGTCTCAGATTAATTCTAGAAGAAACCGGAGGACGGGAAAATTCCTTGAATAAATTAACCGTAGCTACTGATATGATATCATGACTTGTCAATATGCTCGTATCAATGCCGGAAGTGATATCAACTTGCCTCCGAACACGCTAGTGATTGGATTGCGTCCGGAAACTAAACCAGCGCTCAACCAAATGCCTTCGTTTGATGTTTCTTTTAAATTGTGAGAATTGGAAGCCTTCAAGCTTCTAAAACGTGGAATGTGTCATGCATACAATGCATCTTGAGTCTACACAAGAACATGGAGGTTCATTATGTACAGACAACTATTGTGAATACTAAAGCTGAAAATTATTTAATCGTTTATTTTGACAAATAAAAGAGATACAAATATACATATTTAACTACATTTTAAAAGAAAATATATAATTCTCAGAAGTCATTTACGACAAAAGACAAAAAAGGCAAATTAAAACAAAGGCAATTTTTTATTCTTCAGAATTCGTTCTCATACACAAAAATCTTTTTTAACTTCCGATATAATATTCACTTCCCTAAATATCTGTCTGGTAAAAATATAGCATATTTTGTAATAATAATATGAGTAGGGCTATTAATAGACCAGCTTTTAACTGCCACAAAATGGTAGCGTATTAAAGATCACTTTTTCTACGGAACCAAGTATGGTCGCTTAATACAGATTTCACTGTATATCTTGGCATTTCTATTAAAAAATATAAAAAGAATAACGACTTATTTTGATAACTACGTTTAATTTAATTATATCTCCTTTTTTATGTCTAGCTTTAGTATCAGTACGTTTACATTCAATTTATTTTCCTTCTGGAATTTAAGATGCAGAATCCAAAAAGTTATTTGCGTCAGACACCGACATAATACCTACTTATTGTGTACATATTCTGAACTTCAGTACAAAACAATCTTAAGGCTTTTATGTATGGACGTTGGAAAGTAATTAATTGCATAACCTTATTTTACTAGTTTTGAGCATTGCATTTCTTCAATGAGATTCATTTTAACACAAAATATGTTTAAGTACAATGTAGAAATAAAACAGGTTTAAAATATAAACATTACAATTCTTTAAGCATAAATACTATCGAAAATTTCTGCCATGAGATGAACATTTAAGAATAATCATGTAGAGAAAATATTGTAATATTTTAAATGTATTTCGAAATTTTTGCTGATATGGATTCCAAACGTTACATGCAATTCCGAGATATTAATTTGCAAATAATAAAATATGAGAATTACTTCCTGCTGTACTGAGATTTCAAGGATTATTTTGCCTTATTTTGCCTCGCTATTTAATCTCATTTCACTTTCGATTGTTTTTTATTTGAACTTCCATCTTCCGTTTTCATTCATATATGACATATGCTTCTTTTCCATCACGTTAAAGATCTATTTTCTTAAAGCACTTTTTTCTGGCTAAAATGCAAAGTGCATTACTTATTAATATTCTCTAGGTAGGGAATTGTCGATTCGTCACACATTGTCACCAATAAGAAGGGAAATAAATTCCAAACACGTCGGAGGGATCTAATATGCATTCATCAACTTTCGTTTATTCTACTAATTGTTGCGTTAACGTAATTGTAAACAAAGAAAGCTTCATACAAATGTGCAAATTACTCTGTCAAACGAACACTTACTCGCATGATTAAAGAACACATTCTAAGGAAATACATCTTATTTGTCAAAACATATTCAATGTAAAGCATTATACTAGTGGGAAATTTATATTAAATTTAAGAAGACGTGGCACAACTTGACCTGACACACTGTGACCTGACACAACTTGTGACCTGACACAACTTGTGACCTGACACAACTTGTGACCTGACACAACTTGTGACCTGACACAACTTGTGACCTGACACAACTTGTGACCTGACACAACTTAGTGACCTGACACAACTTGACCTGACACAACTTGTGACCTGACACAACTTGTGACCTGACACAACTTGTGACCTGACACAACTTGGACCTGACACAACTTGTGACCTGACACAACTTGTGACCTGACACAACTTGTGACCTGACACAACTTGTGACCTGACACAACTTGTGACCTGACACAACTTGTGACCTGACACAACTTGTGACCTGACACAACTTGTGACCTGACACAACTTGTGACCTGACACAACTTGTGACTGACACAACTTGTGACTGACACAACTTGTGACTGACACAACTTGTCACGTGACACAACTTGTCACGTGACACAACTTGTCACGTGACACAACTTGTCACGTGACACAACTTGTCACGTGACACAACTTGTCACGTGACACAACTTGTCACGTGACACAACTTGTCACGTGACACAACTTGTCACGTGACCCACTTTCAAAAAGATATTATAAACTCGTAATATCCGAACAGAACATAATTTATCTATAAATTGTAACAGTTAAGCACTGTAATATTGCAACTTCTATCCTACTAATAGTCCACTTATTGTTAGTCCTACATGTTTACCTATGCTACGTATGCGAGACAACACAAATGCACGAGATCAATACGTCCGCATTACCGCGGAATAAACAACCTCTCATGATGATAAAGAGATGACGAGAAAAGCGAGAAGGCAGGCAAGTGGCATTCGAAGGGGAGGTAAGTGAGATAAAGACGACGAGCGCACGAGATAGTACTAAGAACCAGTGCTAAGCGCAGTGCTGCAAGACGCTTATAGCAAGTACTTCTCGTTTCGTTACCTCAGCGACCACCCCTACCACGACTGTCAGTCCGTCTGCTCGGTCCCTCTTTCCCACCCACCATCCTCTTAGCACCCCCCTCCTCACCACCCTCTGCACCATCACCCTCTGCACCATCACCCTCTGCACCATCACCCTCTGCACTATCGCCCTCGCTCGTCACTCCACTCCGTCTCTCCCTGTCCCGCTATATACTATGCCCTGCTTCCCTCTGATCCCCACACTCTGCCATCTTATGTCCCAGGTCCCTCTGGCTCGCCACCACACGCCCCACCTCTCCCTCTCCCTCAGCCACGCCAGTCTCTGCCGTGTCCCTCTGCCTCACCTACATCTGCCGCCCCCAGCTGTTACGGAGTCGCCTTGGGAACCCAGACGCGGGGAACGGGGAGTCCGCCCACGTTGATTCAGCGCCGGGCGAAAATAATACTTAATAATTGAAATTACATCACCGCAAGTAAGGTAACCCCACTGAAGGAAAATGTAGTTAAAATGAGTAAAAATTATTGATAATTATTGATATATTTTGTACATATATTTAACATTGAGCAGTTGTAAAATTCATCATTCGAAAAACATGACTTCTATAAAATATTATTTTTGCATTTCATATGTTGGCTCTAGAAATCTACAGTTGTGAATTTTTGCTAGAAGTGTGTCGCATTACAATAGCTGCAATAATACAGATCGTTAAAATCTCAATTGGGAGCGGTAGCTCAGTGCATCAACTGATGCCCCTGCAGCGCCTCTGACCGGAAGGTCCTAGGTTCAAGTCTTCCGGCGACTGGATTTTCGACACTACCTTTTCAGCTAGGTCGATTTCAGTCGCTGTCGAGAGGAGAATTTTAGCGGCCGGCTGCTCTGATCAGTAGTTTTCCGTGGTTTCTCCGATCAATACCAGGCAAATGCCGGAGCAGTACCTTACCAAACTGGCCACGGACCGCGCGCGATCTTTCCTTCCTCTTCCTTGTCGTATCATCTCCCCTTACACACACACTAACATGCCCTACACTACCACATATTCCGGGAGACCGGTCGGGAGCTTAGAGCTTGTCCCGGCTGGGGCGGTGCCCCGCTGGTGGGAGAGTCCTGGTTAGGGGGAAACACCACTATCCGACGGTAGGTCAGCGCCGGATCTCGCCATCCAGTGAGGGAAGATCGCCGCCATCTCCGGAGAAAAAACATGCACTACACTAACGGGACTAATGACCAAAGCAGTTGACGTTCCCGGAAACACGACAAAATCAATCAATCAAAAAAATTAAAATCTCAGTATTTGAACAGTTTATCTTTGCTACAACCTTTTTATATATATTAAGTCAATCAAAGATTTAAATATAATTTCGTGTTGCTTATTAAAAATTCTTCGGTTTCTCATCGTGCCCGTTTCGTCTCTTCCTTATGGTAACTTCTTCTCCGTTTCGAGTTCTACTTTTTCTCAGCTTAATTTTCCAATTTTCTTTCCCTCGACTCCTAATCTATCGCAGTTCGGCTCTGACAAGTAATCCGCATGCGTCTTTCATTTCTTAAGGTTTGTTTACCCGCTTTTGCGATTCATTTCCACACCTGTTTCACTTCCTCTTCATTGTTCCGATTCTCACTCATCCACATTCTCATTGTTACCTTTTTAACCGCGTCTACAAACCTATTACTTCTATTCCTAACCCTATCAGATTCACTATTAACGTTTTATTCCCTCATCGTGCGCCAGCTTCGCGTTGCCACCCCTCGCCCTCCTGGCAACCGGTCCCTGGGCTCGCGCCGCACCCGCCCGCCCGCCCGCGCGCATCGCCCGCCCTCCGCAATGGGATTTTCCCTTTAAATATTTTCACCAGGCCTCCAGCGATTGCTGCTTTTTCAGCTCGTTAAGGGAGGTGGTTAAACCTACAGCCGGGCTCAAAAGTGCGCGACCGCTGCGGCCCCGGTGCCACGCCTCTCCCCATCTCCCTCGCGGCTGTGGCGCCCCCTGCTCCGCCGCAGCCGCCACCGGCTTTGCTGCCCTCGCCGCAGCCCTCGCCATCGCCGCCCTCACACCCGCCCTCACACCTGCGCTCATTACCACTTTCGTTTTCCTTTCCTCCTCCAACTTTCCGCTCTTCCATCCGCTCTTGCCTCTCCGCTGCCCTCTCATTCCCACCTTCGCCCACGCCCGCCTCCACCCCACCGCGGGCCCCCGCCGCGCCAGCCGGCGCCCGCGGCCATGGAAATCGAACGTCTCAGAGGGCGAAATCTGAGAATTCCTTTTACGCGTGTACGGAATATTCCCCGATTACACTTGGCGCTCTCTGTCTCCAGGGCGACACTGTGAATGCGCGTACTTTGGGGAAGGGGACGGTAGCGAAGGGAGCTGGGGGAAAGCGAAATATATCCCTGGGGCGGATGTTGCTGATTGAATACCGTCGCACTTCTGTCACAGGTTACGCCACCTGAATGTCTAAAAGGAAAAGGTTATATGCCAAACTCCAGCAATAACGCTTCAAGTTGCCACAGGCGATAGTGAGTACGACAGTGTAATTCCACATTTGCCACGGTCCAGGTATCGCCGCCACCGCCAAGCATGCCCGAACTCCGGTGGGGAACGAGGCTCCGCTCAGGAGACGAGAATTTCTTAAAGGCGCGATTACAAAATTACAACTAAATCCAGCGCGCCGACGCACCTACGTCAGGAGAGATTTGCGCAAAGCTCGGTACTTCATGAGGTGCGAGGTGCGTGAGGAGAGCTGCGAAGGATGGGGAACGGGTGATCGAGGAGCAACAAGGAGGAAGCGAGGAGCGAAGGACGAACGCGAGTCAGCTTATGCGGAAACGACTGGCTCAGTCGCACTGCTGTCCCAGACTGTAGGCGGCCTCGAGATCCCGAATTGAGTCGACTTTTTCGTGTTCCCGTGCGCGTCAACTGATAGGGTCACTAGTCCCGTAAGTGTAGTGCATGATTGTAACATGGAGATGGCAGAGACCTTCCCTGAATGATGAGATCCAGAGCCGACCCACACGTCGGATTGCAGGGGCTTTCCCTCAAACCAGGTACCTCCTACCAGCGATGAAACGCCTCAGCTGGAGCATGCTCTAAGCTCCCCACTGGACACTGGGCATGCGTTGTACTGTAGTGCATGCAAGTACTACAGTGCGTGCTACTGTCAAAAATTCTGGCACCATCGGAACTCAAATCCTCGGGCCTCCTGGTCAGCAGCCTTTTAATCACTGATTAATAAATGGTTTTGAGTGTTGGTGGTAATCATGGCAATAGTCTATTTGAATTGATAGTTGACCGTCCGCGGTGACAATTTGGGAAGTTTGAAAACTTGGCATTACAACATATTTTTTTAGTATTTTAATTATTGTACTGTTTCGTAAATGAACTATTGTAATAAAATTATATTTACTGTTATGTTACTTGGTACATTTCAATGGCAAACGAAGTTCACAGAGAATAGCAATGCTTTTGCAATAGTATTGCAATACTGAATGACGGGAATAAATGACAATTAGAAATCACAGTTTAGAGACAAATTTACGTACAAACCTCAAAATTTATCAAAATAGACGTTTATACGCTGTATCAAAATTGAAGTTTGAACAATAGCCGCTGTTTGGCAGCACAGTATACTGATATTTAATGAGGCTACGACTAAAACAGAGTTGTATTAATATGAACTGAACAGAGTAAACGTACCACGTATGTCATATTGCAGAACGCACGACAATGGCTCAATGGGTGGAACCTGGAGAGCTAGTCTGCGGTAGGGTTAGTGAGTTGCATACTTTAATGGATCGTCATATTAGGCGAAAGGGAGAATAGGTAGGCAAGATACGGGGTAGAAGCGAACGAATCTTTCAGATGGAAGATCTTCAGAAGGCTGTACGTTGGGGATTCGCCCGTGGCAAACGCGCGTGGTCCGGTGGCTCACGCTCTTTGGGTAGGAAGCGCCGTCGGGCAGCGACGAGTCCAACGAGCTGGCCGTCAGCCAGCCACACTAGCCGGCGTCCTTCAGGCAGCTGTCGACGGCGTCCGTCAGGCAGACGTCGGGGCCCGGGGGGAGGGTTCCGGGCAGCTGCGGCGACGACGGAGGCGGCGGCGGCACTCCACGCTTTGACGACCACCCACGGGCGGCGGCCCCTCTGGGCGAACGCCTCCACTGCCTGCGTTCCTTCCCCTCCTCGCCCCTCCCCCCCCCCCTACCCCCTCTCCTCCTGCGTCTTACCTGGGCCGCGATACGAACGACCGCGCCTGCCCGCCGCGATACGAACGACCGCGCCTGCCCCGCCCTCGCCGCCGCCGCCGCCGCCCCGCCCGCAGTCACCTCATTCCGCCACCGCAGCCGGCGACACTTCGCCGCCTGGCCGCCTCGTGCCCAGACTTCTCATACGGCTTCCCCCACGCTTCACCGCCTCGTCGCTCTCCATCGCGGCTGACTTGGTTTCGCGACGCCTCAGCCAGTGCGAGGTAGCCGCGTCGCCATCCCCCGCTCCCGCCTCCCGCACCCCGCGTCGCTACGACCCCCGCTCCCACCGCCCACACCCCGGCCCGGCTTTCGCACGCCCGGCTCCGGCCTGATCTCTTCGCACCATCCTGCATATCTGCTTTACTGCAGCAACTCGCGGTGTTGTGGCTTCAACGCTCTTCTCTATGTACTGTGGTTTAAAGCCAAGGCTCTCAAACGAGTTCATGGCGAAACAACAGATGTGTGGGAGAGTTTTACGATTTTAGTGAAATATTTACATGTTTTTGCTTACGATGTTGCTCATCTTTCAGGATTTCCGGATTCATTTTTCTCGTGATTTGTAGTTAGGCATGCAGATTTAAAGGCAATTCATTACGCATGAGTGTAAATATGTGTATATAAAATCGCATTATTTAAATGTGCATTAAATAGAATCGTCACATCACTTGCGATCATAACACGAACATTCGGTTAGTTTATGTGATGTGTAAAGGAGTTGTTTATATGAAATGTGCATTCGTTCATAGCTTTGCAAGAAGACAAAAACATTGATGAAGTTACTACTGCAAATTTCACGTTTGGTAAAAACACTACTGAAACACGTGAATAATTTTGTTGGTAATTGTTACTGTTATTAACATTTTTCCAGACACCGAAAATATATTATATCAGATTAAGTTAAATATTCGTCTACATTACTCATTATTGATTTAATACCCCGTTTCACTGATACTACACTTACAATTCACATTCCCACTATTTCAGGTTTTAGTACATCGTACGTGCCTTCTTAGGAACAGAAAGTCACATCAACTCTAAAGTATTATACGCGCAGGCTTTCTTGAGCCACACAATACCTACCCCCACTACTTTACTAATTTTAGTTGAATCATAAATAAGTGGTAGCAATGAGCATTATTTGCAATATCTGATTAGCAGAAATGTTTGCACCGGAATAATATAAACTATTTTGTGTCGAAAAAGGAGCTACAGGTTTGATACAATACTTCTGTTCCCGAAATAACCAATACCTCACGCCTCCCACATCTAGCAATATGAGGGCTCAAGAAATGGTGCACGGATAATATCTTGACGCAGTCTTATCTATATGTTCACAAGATTACAGACATCACTGCATTATCCCTACCCCATCTCGTATATATTCACCCACCTTTTAGCAAAGATCCGTTGTCAAATATCAGTGTACCTGCGAATGTGACTACGTGTGTGTTGATAATTACTACCTTTTCATGTCCCTGCATCTTCATTTCCACTCACCCCCTCCCGCACTCAACAGAGCACTCGCCTTTCACACCAGTCGCACTTTTTTACATCCCCAGTGTTTTCCTTCCTTTGTGAGCCCCTCTCTCCGGACTGTTGTACATTTACTCTTCGCCCCTTCGCCCCTCGCAACCTGCACTTGCCCGAGAGTCCTCGCGCTCCGGCTGCCCTCGTGACCGCGGCTTCCTGGCTTTACATCCGTCGTCTGGGCGTCGCCGTGGCGTCCGCCGCCGGCCCTGGCCCCGCCCCCGCCCCCGCCACCCACGCAGACAACAAAGGCCCTCCGACGGCTGGGAGAGGCCCCTTCCGGATCACAACTCGTCGCCGCGCCGCCTGGAATTTAAGGAGCGAATGAAGTCCGCTGGCTGCGCCCCGCCTCGTCGTTGACCCTCCTGGCTCTCCACTCAGCGTCTGGACGCTTTCGGATAGTTTTCTCTGATCTGGTCTGGGGACGCATCTCCTTGTGAGCTTCCTTCCCGTTCCTTCTTCGTTCATTAAGCGATCTTGCTTAATTGGTCCCCGTTATCTTTTTTTATTGTGTCGCCTCATCGCGTGTGATCTTATACCTTGTCACATCATATCTCGTATCCACTCGCCTCGTCTCCCTCGCCTCATCACACATCCTCGGCACCATTCAACTACACCTATCTCGTCGTACCTCGTTTCCCTTTCGTAGCACATCGTCCACGTATTATCTCACATCCGCTCGCCTCGCCTAATCTCCTCACTTCATCACATATCTATCGTCACCATGCCTAGCCTCAACTGGACTTATCTCGTCCCACTTCGTCTCTTTTCGTTTCACCTTGCTTGACCCCGACTTACGGCATCTGGATTCGCATTACCACATCCCACTTGTCTCGTCTCAACAAGCCTCAAAACACCTTAGGGCACTTTTGCTTCAATTTCACCTTGCATCTTGCCTCAGTTTGCTTCATCACGTCTCACCTCGACTCAGTCTTATATCGTCAGCATTGTACATCGCTTCAACTCACATCAACTCGCCTCACCTCCACACGTCATACTTTGCCTCACTAAACCTTGTCTTGGTCCATCTCGCCTCACGTCGCTTTACATCGTCCGTCCGTCTCCACTAACAGCACCTCGCCTTACCGCCCCTGACCAGCCCACGCAATCCTCTCAGCTCGACAGATCATGTCTGAATCATCTCGAACCATTTTCTCACTTCTCCAGTATCGCCAATGATTATTATTTCTCTCTAATCCCATTTGATTCTCCTTTCTGTGCTTCTTCTGCCAATCGCTTGGCCATGTATTTAATTCGTCTTTCACCTCACGTTTCTACCAACCTTCTTCCCCCACCTACTTCATCACACTGCGTACCCACATTGCTTGGTTCTCATTTTCCCACATTTCCGTTCGTCCGTCTAGTCACAATTTCGTATCTCCGTAGTTCTGTGAGGAACCTCTCGCAACCCAGTCCTCCATCTACGGCCCATCAGCGCCGCTATTCCCACAACCGCTGCTCCGGCCACGATTACGTCGCCGCCTACGCAGCAGCCACCGCCGCCGCCGCCGCGTCGCCATCGTTTCTGCCAACACAAAAGAAAGTTTCGGATTCTTTGGACAAGGCGCCCCTCGCTCAACCCGCGCTTTCGCTCTCGTCTCCGACCGTCGTTGCTTCCGCCGCCGCTGTCGCAGCCCACGTAGCGGGAACGCAGGAGCGGACACTGCAACGGTAGCAGTCGCACCGACGTCGAGGCCGACGCCGACGCCGGGATCGCCTGCGTTGGCGTTAGCGTCACCGCAGTCGCCGCCGCCTGCGCAGCCGTTCTCTCCTCTTCCTTCACCCAGTAAATGTTTTGCGGAAAGTTTCTTCGTCGCCTCCACTCACAGACGCCCTCTTCTTTGCCGCCCGCTCCCTCCCCCCCCACGTCACGCCCGGCCCGCCGCACCACGCCTCGCCTTACCCGCACACCACTCTCACTCCCCTTCTAGACATCAAAAATCGGCCGGCGCGCGCAATATTGAAATTACGTCGCTGCTAACGACGTCTACCCTTGCGAGCAATCTCTGGCAGGTAAATTGAAGCAAAATTGCTTGCTTTGGTGTATCAGCGAGGTAGGGAGCGAGAAAGCAGACGCGAGGGGAAGGGGGAGGTGACAGAAAATGGACCACCTCCGGGGCGCGCCGCCTTATCGCCGATCGTGCGGCGAGGAGGGGAGGGGATGGAGCGGGGATGAGCGACGGCGGGTCGCGGGGAGGGCGGCAGTGTGGAAACGAAACGGGGAGCAAGAGATGTTGGAAACTGCACCGCCGGCGTGAAGGAGCAAAAGGAGCGGGGGCTGTGCGTGGTGGGGACGGACGGGACGGGGAGGACGAAACGACGGAAAGGAGGTCGCCCGCCTGATGAACTGCCCGCCCCGGGCGACTCGCTCTCCCGCCTACCCCCGTGGCAGACGCTCCCCGCGCCTGCCCCCCGTGCCCCTAGCCGCCCGGTCCCGCGGCGCCCCGCGCCATCGCACGGCGCCCCGCCCCCGGGGCCGTCCCGTCCCCGCGATTTGTTGCGGCTTGTATCCCGGCAGGCGCAGCCGCCGTTGTTGTCTTGAGCGCCGGCTTTTCTTTCATTCCTCAACGTCATAGCATTCTTGTTGCAGAGTATTCCGCTCTTTAGCCCCCAATTTATCTGGGCTGCAATTGAAAAGGATGACGGCCATAGCGCGAGGTCAGGGCGTTGGGACGGGCAGGGCGTGCAAGGGGGAGGGGTCGAGAGGCAAATGGCAAGGAGGGGGGGCAGGGAGTGGTGCGGGGCGAGAGGCGCAGGGCAGGAGGTGCAGGAAAGCGGAACGGGGAGAGTAGGGCGGCGCGAGCATGGTGGAGTGAGTGACTCCCCCGGGGGGGGGGGGGAAGGCGGGGCGGGGCCCGGGGCGGGGGGAGGCGGGCCGGGGCGAGCGCGGCCGAGGGTGGCGGGATGAAGATGGATCGAGCGACGGCGGCGCGGAGTAGGGCGCGAAGAAAGCCGAGTGGCAGGAAGAAAAATTGCACAAAACAAGCTATGGAAAACTGAAGGCGGGAAACAAATGAGTTGTATACGGCAATCACCGGTGTGATGGCGACTGCATCATAAACTACCCGAATGCGCGGGCGCGCGCGTAGGAGATGCGCCGAAGGGATGACGCGGGTCAAGGGCGCGGGTGGGGACGCGGGAAGTCCGGTCGGGCGTGGGCTCTAGGGAGCTCCACGGCGCTCCCGTGGCGCTCTCGCGGACGCCTCGCGACGCCGCGCCTAACGACACGGAGCTGGCGGCGGCGGTGGCGCTGGCCCCGAAGGCCCCGGAGCCGTACGAACGAGGCGCGAAAAAAATATCAAATCAGAGCGAGACCCCCGGGCGGGCGGGGTGCTTCTCTCAGGAGGCTTCGTCGCCCGTCGCTTGCACTGCCCGAGGCGTCCGCCCACCCCGTTCGCCCGACACGCAAGCCCCCACTTTCTTCCCGCTCCATTCTCCCTGTCCCCCTTGCACGTCCTTACAGAGCTGCCCTCGCAACCCTCTCTCCCTCCCTCGCCCACTCTCTCCCTCTCTCAGCAGATGGCGGTCCTGACCAACATTTCATCTGCTATAATGTAATGTGTGCCATTTTGTCGGCTTTTTTCGTGGTGTGCAGGGATCCGTTGCGGGATGGATCTTAATTTCAAAAACTAAAGTTTTCATACAACCAAAGCCTTATTAATTAATGGAGAAATCAGTGATAATTCACACTCGAGTTGCTTTCTCAATGTAATTATACGTAAATGGGAGTTGATTCAAATTGCAACTTAACAACTATAAATATATAATAATTGTTCGACTTTCTGGTATTATTTGTTACTCATACGTAATATATTGTTTCAAAGTTTATTTTACTAAAATTTTAGACGTTCCGTGATCATTTTATTCGGCAAAACAAGCTAGGGAGAATCGAATTAGCAATTTTTGAAAGTTTTTAACTCAACACGAGACGCACCTTCAAGAACAAACGGTATCATGGGAATAATATACTGACAGATGATTTAAGAAAGCATATGCTGTTGTTGCATCGTTAATTTTATGCCTGATGTCTTACTAAATTTCTAAGCTTTGTCAAGTTGCCCAAATTAACGTTACAGAAAGGGACCTGTGCAGTTTAAGTTTTTTCTATAAACCACGACTTCGCCTCTACTGCCTAATGAGAAAGCATATTTTATTTTGGCTTTATAAAAATATATAACCTAATATCGGTGAAATAATAGATACGTAACCTAACGCAGAAACGCAACGAAAATATACTTGTTGATCCCTACGCAAGTCCTTAAGTTTATAATTTTGTAGATAAATCAGAGTGTGGTAGAATGTTCTGCAAGATGAAGTCACTGGCCAACAAAACAGTGTGTCACAGGGAGGCAATAGAATCGTCACGGTTTTCAGCTTGATCTTTACTTATTTATCGTCAAAAACAGTAATAACTGTGCGTCGTATTGGGGGTGTTCAATATGCACACATTTAATTTAGTTTTAAAATCCCTACATCCGATTTATACACTTAATTTCGACGAACGGTTTCGGGAGTTTTAGGGTCCCTGCACACGAGCGTTGCGATAACTAACGTGCGTCGCAGAATAAGACTGTATCTTATGCGAAACGGCACACGAGCGCTTTGGCCGTTCCGCATAAGATGTTAATCTGCGATGCGCGTTGCTTATTGCGCGTCAAACGCGCGTCAACGAACCGCTCGTGTGACACAGGCCTTAGCGAACGCGCGCACGAGCAGAGCAGCTTTGCCATCCCAGACGTCGCAGAGCGAATGCGCGCGTTCGCTGAAACTCCCGAAATCATACGTCTGAAGGAAGCGTGTAAATCACTTTCTATCGCTTTACATAACTGAATTATGAATAAACTTACCAGAAGTTGTAAATGGCAGCATTAGAAGAGCATACAAGCATACATGCATACATACAGACTTGATTTTATACTAATGCTGATACATATTGCTGCTCGATTGGCATTTAGCAAAATGAGAGCTAACAAACGTGGGCAGATAGTAAAGCTGATTAACAGCCTAGAAAGAAAGCAACAATTCATCTCGCCATTTGCTCAATGGATCGAGAGTCTGGATAGAAGTTGATCGAGATTCGGTCATTGCCTCCAAAACTAGAGTACTTGATACAGATTTATTTCTCCTTTGAGAACTATACAATTAAACAATGTTTTCAATAATAATAATAATAATAATATTTTTTTCTTCTTTGTGATCTTTATAATTATACTATTTTTTTATTATTATTATTTATTATTATTATTATTATATGAATCGGTTCTTCTTAATAATTCGATAACTCGAATTATTATATAAAGCGGAATAAATTGCGTACCCCCTCGTAGTTCCAATTAAGCTTTAAGTATTCATTTATAATTTTATTTATTTTGTAGATTATAAAAAATAGAAATTGTGATCTCTATGAAATCTGAATTCTATCAATATTTTGGACACATGAACATGAAATATTAATGGTTAAAATAATTATAATTGATATAATAATATTTAGCATACTGTTATATATTTAATAAAAACGTGACAAATCAGTTAACGAAAATAAATACTAGTTCGTTAAGTTGGTATTCTTAGATAATGTATGTTGTAGATTTTTAGGTATTTCAAACCCTTTTAAGTTCCCTTGGTGCTCGAGTTCTCTGTAGTTTTTCGTCCTACAATTCACGAGTATAATTTCGCCTAAACTTTTAAAGTGTCAGGCTGACCAATGGTGGGCACAGGAAGTGACCGTGAGAGACTGGAGTTCCTTTAGGGGCTCCTTTCTAGCCCTGCGCTTCCTTGCCACTATTCTCCCGTCTTTTTCCGCTTTCGCCTCACCGCTCCGCGGTTATTCAGTCCTTTCGCCCATTCTCTCACCCGCGCTTCGGCTCCCGTGGTGCCCGCCCCGTGCCTGTTCCCGCCCCGCCCCGCCCACACCCCGCCCCGCCCCGCCCCGCTCCGCCCCGCTCCGCCTTCCGCCTCGCGTCGCTGGATCTCTCAGAAATGATCGGAATCCCCTGCGCGACACCGGAATGTGAGGCGTCGGCTGGCGCGTTTGGCGGCGTGGGGGATGGAGGGTGGGTCGGTGGGTGGGGGCAGAGGAAACGACGTGCCTGGCGTGGTCAGGTGAGATGAGTGACGGCGGAGGCATCGGGACGTCACAGGCGATTGGTATCACGCGAGGGATCGACTTGGTGAGGGAGGTGGGAAGTGGGCAGGTTGGCATGCGTTTTCGTCGACTCGGGGTAAGACAATGACGATGGGGGAGCGGAGGGATTGAGTTTTCACCGATGACATAAATGACGAAGGTTACAAGGAAATCGGTTGAGTGACTGGGATGGCAGGGTGTTGCCAATGATAGGGGAAATGAGGGTTACGGGAGAGACAGGATGGGGAGATGACATGTGAATGATGGTGCAATGAGGCTGATGAACGCAACGGTTAAACCTTAAAAAAAAAGGAATTGGAGCGTATGAGGACTGAGAAGGATGATATCGATGCACCACACTATCACACTTGTCGGGAGAGCAGTTAAGATCTTCGAGCTTGTCTCGGCTGGGGGCGTGCCTCAATGGTCGAAAATACCTGGTTGGGGAAAACGGATTATTATCGTATTTTTCAATAATTTCTAAGCTATAGTACTAAATTAGTTATGTGAAACTCAATTACCAGCAATACGCAGTTAGTATATCTCTTTTTGGCCAGATTTCTTCTCTAAAAAATACTAATTTTTAATGTGTTTCCTTTCACAATAATTTATTTTCAAACCCCTATTTTGTTCCAGTAGTAGCCAATTCAAAACTAAAAAATCTTGGTACTGGCCAGATACTCGACTGAGGGCTAAGCGATATTCTACTTCCTGTACGATTCTAAGACTAAGAACGTACCCTTCATGTTATATTATTCCAATGCCAATATTAATAATATTGCTTACTCTTTCAATTCTTTGAACACAATATCAAAGAACAGAAAAAAATATCATCGTTGGAACACCAAGCACCAAGAAGCATCATCTCCCCGATCTGCATGTTTGAAGCCAAGGACAAGCCATCATTTCTTATTTTTCATTTTTTTGGTAGAAATGGCCACTACTGGACGTAGTGGACTCTACTGGTGTATATCATATACTACCAACAATTTTATTGAAAGAAAATTTCGTGTCATTTCTAAAGTATTTTCAAAAGCAGTTAATGTCGTTTCACAAAGTACCAGGTTTTCCATGGTATTTCTTGGTAAGTTCTGCGCTATGAGCCCATGTTTCGGCCTACCGCACGGCTACACAGGGTGCTCACTACTAATCGCGCACTTTTTCTTGATACTCCACAGCGGGGGGTGCGGGAAGAGGCGGGTTCTGTCTACTTCATGGCAGTGCAGAGCTGTCAACTTTATTGACAGAAAACTCAGCGTAATAACGTCTTGGACTAGATAGCTATGAGAAATTACGGAAGATTTTTTTTTAAATTTTGAAGAAATAATTAATAGTTATAGAAATAATTGAGTAACAAGAAGGAACATGGTACGCACAGGTCGATAGAAAGAAAGACTGAAAACTAGGAAGTCCGCATTGGAAAGGAAGGAGGTGGGCAGCACTGCAAACTGAGCTGTGACGTTCCGAGTGGAGCTCATATTTTCTACCGGGCCGTGCTATACCGGGCTGAGCGAGGACTAGGGAGCTCGAGGATCAAGAAAAAGTGCGAGCATAGTATGTGGGCTTTCCTGCCCCCGCATGAGAAGGTACGAGCAGGTGACCCATATGAGACCGACTACACATTTTGTTAAAGAGCCGACAAAGCTCGCCATCCGCCGGCGCGGAGGCGCTGTAGACAAACCGTCTTTTTGAAAGGATTCCCCTTTTTTTACACTTCCGATAAAGACTGATTGTATTTTACGTAAATGAATGGACTAACTTTAGTTCTAAACCGGTGATATTTAATTTTCAAAAATCCATCTTTTATTCATTTTTAAAAGTTTATTTTTCTTTCTTTGTACCTTACTTGTCAGCCGCGAGTTTTTTCTCTTTGACATGAAATTGGCGAAAGAAACAATTTTTTATTACAATTAGGCAACATCAAATTACTAACGGCTAAAATCAAATAAAATACTGATTTTTTACTGCTATAGTTACCAATGTCAGACTCTTCTGAGAGTCTGACATTGGCAACTATAGCATTAATCAGACCAAAGGATGATGAATTTGTTTGGATTTATATTTGTATGAAAACATTAAAAAATATTTATTTTTACCTTTACCTACATTCTCAGAAAAGTAGTGTGTCAACCTACCCGACGACAGTGCCAAACTACATGTAGGTCTGTGACGACCAACTTCACAAGTGTGGTTGATTGTCACACTTGGATGTTTTGTAATGGCTAGAAAAGTTCGACAGGGAAAATTCACGAATTAAATAATATCAAAGCCAGAAGCCAAATCATTGAATTTATCGTTGATACATTCACACTTCGCATAACGTTTTGGCAATTCCTCGTATATAGTGCCTAAAAATATTTCAAACTACCAACTGGTGCCTATCAGCTCCGGCTTCCCCCAATGCAAGAGTCGTAAGACCGGAATGAGGAGAAACACAATAACGTAAGGCCGGTGAAATATATTATTTTCGAAAAGTCTGCCAAATACAACAAGCGATTACGACAAAAAGTGGGTGCCAATTCCGTAACTACACAACTGTGCGCTAAGGAGCAGATGCAAAGAGAATAGAAGGCAACAGAAGAATTATATGCAAAGAAAGAGCCATATTCAAAGATGGATATTGCGAGACGCATGAGTTTAACGTCCCTGTGATGTGACAAAGGAGAAAAGTGAGAGACGCTTGTGTAAGCTGCGACTTCAATACGTTCCCGATGAAACCTTCCAAAAATTTTCCTACGAAAAAAACCGGCGCGCGTGCAGACTTTCTCCTAATGCACTGCGGACGAAAAACGATGCAAGTGACAGCTACGGTCTGTGGTCCAAACGAAGTATCGAGCGAAAGGACTCGTAGAGAGAGAAAGAGCATGCGAGTGAGAAAGAAAACGAACGGGAGAGAGAAAGAGGAAAGGAAACCGCAAGACAGATAACGCGTGCAGCAGACTAGTACCAGTGCTTCTTTTTTATCCCGAGGCGTACTTTAATACATCCGCTTCCTCTCAGATGTGTCTCTGCCTTACCCTGCAATAATTTAGGACTAAATATAAATTTCTTGTACGTTTAACGAAGGTGCAAAGGGGTCGCCTGGTTTTTGCCCGAGCCAATCCCAGAACAGAATGTTCGAGTCGCGACATGGGGTGACGACGTGAGATATTTCCCGGAGTAGTCATGAACTAACTACACTTTGCGTGCTCTGCAGCTTCAATATTGAGTCATGTATTTTCCATGAGGACAGGGCGAAGGGAAAGGAATACTCTCTTTTTCTCGGAAAACCAATTACTCCGAGCTCCAAGACTACATGATACCAAAGAAAACAACTAAAGCCGATTTCCGATCGTCGTCGGGCTTCCAGAAGTGTACGTATAATTTCAAAGGTTTATTTTGAATGGGGATTACGCAAAGCGCTAGAAAGAAGCCATATTTAGCATCTCCTTATTACTATTATTCAGTTTAAAGGAAACAATGCACTAAATGCGAGAATAGTCCACATATGATTTCTTTGTTTTTGGTTTCTCTCTAAAATGTTTTACAGTACTGCAGTTGCTTAATATAAGAATTTCTATCTTGGCTTCTGGAGCCTCACTCCCTGTAATATAGAAAATAACCTGTATTTACTGTGTATCATCTCTGTGAACTTCCTATTATAAATGTCTTCAATTCTCTTGTAATTACGGAAGGCAGCACTTGCAATCAAAAGCTTCAGAAGTTACACACACGACAGTAGGACCTCTTGTATATCATTTAAAATAGTAGTACATTTTACACCCTATCGTTGGAGAAGCGAAAGAAAAACATCATAACGACAATCTCCCTGAAATGATACAAGCAGGACGTTTCTCGATTGCATAAAAGCGCCAAATCGACCGCAAGATATCCCCACTCTAACGGTGGTCACCGCTCCCGCCACACATAACTATCGAAATCGTCATGCGTTACAGTGACACAAATTCCTCCACCGCCATGAAAACAAGAAACGACGTCAGCATTCGTCGTGAATGCGAGAGACAACGCATGCAGCTTCCAACTGCCCATCGGTGCCGCTGTCCCACCCCCTCCCGGCAATTTTCAGTTCCCGCCCCCTCTGACCCGTCCCCGCTGGGCGATCGCCCACGCTAGGTGAAGTGAGCCAATCACCAGAGGCAGTAAAAACATTAGGTTATACGACAGCGTGTCGCGGCAGTATATGACCCTGTTTATGAAACGCGGAGGCCGTAAACCCAAATGCTGAAACGCCGCCTTCGTTCTGTCCGCGCGGTGCGATCCTCCCCCGCACACCGGTGCAAATCCACACGCGCAGCAAGCACAAAGAGCCATCCAGAGCGCGCCCCCTTCGCAGCCACCCCCGACTTTCCCCAGCACGCCTTCATTCCCTCTCACCTCCCTTAACCATTACCACAAACATTAAGATTGCTTGATTGATTATTGGATTCCGGGCGCGTCAATTGCAAAGGCCGTAAATGTAAACATTCCGTAAATGTAGTACATGATTTTTCACGGGAGGTGGTTGCGTTCGTCCCGGCTGAATGATAAGGTCCGGCTCCGCCCTATACGTCCGCTTACGGAGTTTTCACCATACATGTATTTGTTACCAGCGTGTATCGCGCCGGCCGGGAGAAGCCCTAATCTCCCGATTGGTCACCCGACATGAGTGGTAGTGTAGTGCTTGTAAGTGTAAGTGGGAGTAAGTAAAAGGTGCGTTCAGAGAAGAGGAAGAACACATCGCGCGCGGCCCATTTGTTAGTGTACTGCTCCGGCATGCGTCTGGTAATGATCTATAAACCACGGAAATCTACCGATCAGAGCAGCCGGCCGCTAGAATTCTCCTCTAGACAGCAGTTGAAATCGACCTAACTATCTAGCTAGTGTCGAAAATCCTGACACCGTCGGGACTCTTACTTTAGGACCTCCCGGTCGGAAGCAATGCCGTGACATCAGCTGATACACGGAACCATCGCATCCGTTCCTAGTGTTAAAAGATTATAATCGTGTGAGGCAGGACCGAGCGCATTTTACACATTACTCATAGATTTGCTTTAATTCCCACTTTCTAATATGAAGACAAAACGGTTTGCATTCTTCTGAAAATTTCTATTACAATGTTTAAAAATTATAAGAATAACACATCACAATGAAATAAAATAAACATATTGTCAGTTAGTATAGTATATAGAAGACATGTTACAATTTAAATTACTTTTCTAGAATCATGAAGTTCTAAAAATCCGTCAAATTCCTCGTCTTCTAGCCTCCTCCAACCCCCTCGAACATTTTCCCTCCCCCAGCAATTCCCACCAACCATCTTAAATCCCAACAACCCCTTCGTAACACCCTGTAGTATACCTTCCCACTGTCCCCAACCCCTCCTACCTGACGCCACACCGCCACCATTTCCCGCCATCCAACAAGAACGTTACGATCCCGGATTCACATTCATCAACCTCACTTTTGCGGTCACCGGCGATGAAATTAAAGACGAAATTGTCGTTTGGTAAATCCCAAATTCCCCTGGCGCAGGTATACTGTAAATATCGCCCGTTGAAATCCGTACCTTCAATTGATCGTGAATACAGTGAAGTAGTGAAATTTTGAATGTTGCTTGGCGTAATCCCGACGTAAGAGCATCCCACACAGGTTTGGAGACTAGTATTGCAATCCGCGATTAAATTAAATGTTTTGGTACCTCCCAAATTGCCCTGGCAGTTTATTGTAACTATCTTTCGTTGATACGCAGAGTGATTTTTGTAGCCTGTCACAGAGGGAACGAGAAATCCAGAAAGTTTAGAATTTGCTAGACCCATTCCAAACTAATAGCAACTCTCACTCGTTATCAATTCCCTGAAAGTCGTGAAATTAAATATAAAAGTAGAATCTGGTAAATTCACTGACGCGAGAGCGTAACATCACATGTTGAAACGCTGACTGTTAGTTGTCAATAGTACAAAATTAAAAATTGTGGAATTGTCGAAATTGGCTGAAAAGTTTGCGGAAATAATACAGAGAGTAAACAACATCGTTCTTAAAAGTACAAAATTGCAGCAATGAAGATCATACTTTTCCATAAACAATTTATTTATTTCCCATAGCAAAATTAAATTATTAACATAATACTTTTATTTCAATTTTATTTTTAATGGATTTTACTCATTTTTTACACTTGAAAATACTGTTTTCCTACAAATTTTTACACTTCAGAATTTTAGTAAAATCAATTGTTTGTTGATTACATCGAATTTACGTTTTAGTTGTAAAACAAGTACATAGGTAATTGCGATTATATTACGAATGAAAGATTAATTGTATTTTTTTAAAACACGATTACCTATAAAATTAACCAAATCAGTGAAATCAGTTTAATGGCCTATTTCTACAAAATGAAACAAGACACTTCACTAAAAAGGAATTAATAACCAAGAAAAATGAAGTTGTGCAACTTGAACGAATTTTTTAGTGAAGAAAAACCTTTACAATAGCTGGAAAATACTTTTTACTGAAAATCACATTGACCAGTCTATTTTTTGTACCTACTTCATTCACAAACGTACAAAGACTCTCTTACTTTGAGAATTTAGGGAATCGGGTTCAAAGCAGAGAAGACTACAATAGAAGTGTGACACTATAAGAAAAGAAAAGTAAATCTGGAGGCAAAACAGTGAATGAAATTCGACATTTACTCTATAAAATATTAAAAAGCCTGCAACAGATACTGGATGATTTCTCAAAAAATGCTTAAAATCAGTTTCAGACAAAAATTATACGTTGAAAGGCATAAAGAAACATTGAAAAACCACATGTAAGAGCAAAACGACAAAATATAATCAATTTCGTCAATTGCGTCAATTTCGATGATTTTTCTATTAAATAAATAGTTCACTGATCTTCCTTCTCTTAAGTTCGTTCATGGAGTTTGCTACCTCTGCGACTGCGCACTTTGCGCGACTGCGCTGGTGATAAAATTCAAAATACCTGCATGATCCCATGAAAAACCAATTTCGCGTGGCGCTCGGAATGCTTTGCTAACACTAGCAGGCCCCCTCTACCGCCTCTGCAGGGGAGGAGAAACCCTCCCTCACCTTTCACGAAATAAAAGGGAACCCGACAAGGGAACGTGATTTGTATTGATGAAATCCTCATACTCGGTGTGAAGGCAAACTCCGTCTCCAAATAAGGGTAATGCATTATGCATAGCCGGAATAAGGGAACGCGCTTCCTAAGCAGTTCCTGTAAAGGGCGATATTTTTTTAAAAAGCCCCCGATGACAACGCGGTATGAACACCCCCTCTCTCTGTTCCATCACACTTGGGCACCGTCCTTAGTAAATAATTCACTTGGTATTAAAAACTATAGCCTCTGAATACTACATTTTCCACGCTTGGCTTCTGTGTTGTCGTGGAGGTTGCAAAGGATCCTTGCTTGAAGACGTTTCCTCTAGATATCCCAGGAGGAATATGCGTTCCAGTGGAGGAACTCCCTTTCTAAATAAACGGACTCTATTTACAAAAACTTAGAGGTCTATGAATTATAAGAAATTCGATTCTATACGAAGTATTTCGGAAAGCACACTAAAATGTTACTTCATAATGAAATTAACGACGAAATGATCATTACTTTCCTTTTCCTTTGCATCTTGAGACCTGTAAACATTTACGACTGCAATATATTGCATTACAAATATTTTTTTGTTTGATGTAAATGTCCACAGTCAATTGTCAATCTGATGACAAAGGCTTTTCTGGAAAATTCGCGTGATTATTAAGACTAAGCATTTTCTTATTAACAACAACACATGGCGTTCTACGATTTCTTTTGATCAAACTTTTGAATGTTCAGACAAATCACACGCCATGTGTAAAATCATGCTTTCTGTATTACGAAAAATACATGCGACCTGAAATATGAAATAGATGCATAAGAAGCATTCAGGTATATTGAAATGATTGAACTAAATATCTGCAATACGCATTTTTGCATCAAATCGTGTAGACAAAAAGAAACCCTCCGGATTAAACTGTAATTCTCTCGCTTTCAGGTGTACGCCACGAGACCAGGTATAATGAAATTGGTTAAAATACGGGCTCTCGTTTATGGAATAAATCTACGTATAACAACAACATTGTTTCAGGGGAAAAACAATAACGTTAATAGCGTTATCTCAAAACGACTTTTCTTTATGATACCTTTGTGCGTTTAATGTGCATAGCAACAGTGAAATCTCTAGGAATAAAAGTTGTTGTTTTATTATTTCTGGCGCGCGAACACATTAAAGCGCAGGCTTCAGAAGATTAAATGCCAGGAACCCACAGTGGAACAGGTCGAGCGAGAAACGGCATAAATCCAATCATATTAACGATGAATAAAGGCATTAAAATGAAGATAGTTTCAAAACATATTGATCCCTATCTGGAGTCGTTGAATGCACATATTATAACAAAACATAAAAATTCAAAATGGAACTTTTAATCAGAGGATGAATTTTTTTAAAAAAATGTTAATTTAGAACAGGTTGATGGTCATTACATGTTTTGGGGTATCTAAACTTGAATATCGAGAAAAAAGTTCTGATGAAGAAGCCAATAAATCAAAGGAAAGGAGAACATATATCGAAAATCATGTAACAAATGGAAATACACAAAGGTATATTTTCGTTTTTAATATGAAAGATAAATCGGTGTATTATAAAGTTTTCTCTGCAAGTTACCTTTTTTCTTTGTATACATGTGTCTCATAAATAAGATATAACATTATGGAAATAGTGCTAATTGTCATTCACTCAGAACCAATGTATAGTGTCGAGAATAACTGAAGAGGATAATAGGAAAAATAAGTTTATATTATAAACATCGTGTTGTATTATTCTGAATGATTTCAATGTTTTCAACATCAAACACCAACTAATGGCATATAGAAGAGCGAGTAACTCCCACACAATGTACCACCGATATCCATGAAAGTAGGCACATATACGTGTTTTTACACCCAGAAAATGCATGTGCTGTTAATTTTGTTGTAACTCCACCAGATTGCGCTGTACACAGAAGAGAGATAGACGGTGAGAGAGTAAGACAGACTGTGAGAGAGAGACAGACGGTGAGAGAGATAGACGGTGAGGGACATAGACGGTGAGGAGACTGGGAGAAAAAGAGACGGAGAAAGAAAAAGAGAGGGAAGGAGAAAGAGAGAGATGAAGGGCAGAACAAAGGCTGCCCAGTTCGGTTAGTTATCCTTAAATGCCGAATTCGGGTCAAATGCATGGATTGAACTCCAAGAATTGTAGAAAGTTTCTAATGTATGGAATAAAAAAGGGAATACTATATTGAAACTTCATGAAATGTAATTTAAAAGAAAATTTGTGTAAAGTTAACTTATTCCCGTAACAAGTCAAAAAGAAGTGAATTTCATTCGTATAACGTCGCGAAATTCCTAAATGCCAAGTGCACCAACTGAGCTGAATAAGACGACCAAGAGAAAAGAGCATCATGGAATGAACGATTTGTTCTTTAATGCTTTTCTCTAGCATTTTCTGCATTTGTATGCAAAAATTGTACGCAAGGGTCATAGCATTCGACGTGGCAACCGATTAAAGTATTCATACGTCTTGGGATAAAATGCAAGATAAACGTACACTCACCTATGAAAAGGTGAAAAATAATCTCCTCATACCTGAGGAGGTTTCTATTAATTTTTACAGATTTTGGGTCCATTTCTCTCGAATACGATTAAGGTGTAAAGGGCTGACAGTCAAGAGAACAGCAAAGATTCCAGGGCTTCTTTAACAGCATACTTCAAAGGTATCGTACAGACCATGGATGATGTGTGGAGTCTTTAACGTCAATAATATGATTCCTAGATTATTTTAGAGATATGGACCATACTGCTAGTGGTACTAATACAAACTATGTTTCTTTTATACGCAATAGTAATGCAATCACAGTAGCAACCGTCTCAATGTATTGTAATTAATACAGTACGAGAATTTTAATGCAATATGGTTAAATTATGTTATTAAATGAATATTAATATAATATTAAAAATATTTCATTAAAAATTAAATAATTTTAAATGTATTTTTAACATGCAATGTCCGTTCGTCTTGTATTGTTATTTAATCAAGGTTCTGGCTGACAAATTGCGCGGAATTTAGATCGTTGCTTCGGAGATCCGCGTGCATTGATCCAGCATTTGCGCGGGCCTGTTGGCGACCTTGAAGTCTCCAGGAGGGGCGAAGGGGAGGGGAGGGCCGCACTGGGGAGCCCCGCCCTCTCCCGCGCGGGGGTGCGCTGCCCTCAGGAGCGCTTTGGTGGCGTCCGCAAGGCATTACCGCGCGCCAAAGAGGCTCCTTCTTCACAGGATGCCCATGCACCGCAACCAATATAACCAGCGGCCGCGCCCACGAAGACGGGGTAACGGTGGGGTCGGGTGGGGGGAGGGGGTGTAGGTCGCCCGGGGACATAGGCGCTCGTACGATAATGAAACTGGCCCTCGGCCCCTAACCGGCCGCTGCCGTTGCTCCCGCTACACCTCGACGTCTGTGTAACGCAGGTTTCCTCCTCTCGGCTCTCTTCTCGCCCGTCCTCTACTCCATATACTCGGCCACTAGGGCTACCGTCATCTGGTGTCGCTCACTATTCCCCGCCTCACAAATTCCCTGCTCCTGTGCCATACATTACAGCTCCTCGTTGAAATGTCGGCCAACTCACGCCAAAAACGTTCCCAGCTCTCTCAATTTTATTTATTTTATTTTACGTAAAAAATA
This sequence comes from Teleogryllus oceanicus, assembly GCA_964035755.1. Classification (NCBI taxonomy): domain Eukaryota; kingdom Metazoa; phylum Arthropoda; class Insecta; order Orthoptera; family Gryllidae; genus Teleogryllus; species Teleogryllus oceanicus. Next base: position 238,592,478 of record CAXIVR010000001.1, on the reverse strand, counting down.
TTTAAAATTGTGGGTGACGTGCTACGGAGAAACTGTATTGTGTGCTGGTTTTCTTAATACTGGGATCCTAACCCTAAGCCATATACAAGTTGAATTCCGAATAAAATAATAAATCAGCGCCTATGGGAAGAACTGAGAGGAAAATACTCGCTCTGATATAATAAAATATATTTTCAAGGGTAATTCAGCTACACATTTGAGTTCTTATCCCTCATCATGTCCTTCGTGAAGGAAAATAATTCGTGCTGCGACAACAAGGAAAACGATAATTTTGGTAACTATATTTCCCGCTGAACTTTAGAAGACTTGCGCAGACAGTTAAGTTGCATTTATGTCCAGGAGGAAAACAACGGTCCATCTCCGCATTCATTTAAAAGATCAGGGAAACCACGAAAAATCTGATCTAGATGGGGGTCATTGACCCAGAAGCTACGGTACAAATTGTAATTATCCTCGCGCAGTCTCGCGTATACCGTCCTTCCACGTCTCACTGTCACTTCATCTTTTTGATCTCATCTTCCTTATGCGCAGTGATTCATAGCGCTGCAATTTTACGTTAATTCAACACAATTTTACGCTAGTCCGCTACGTAATTACGCAGTTCCGCCGCTTCCTCACGTCTACAGCAATCTTAAGCGAGTCTGGCAGTTTTCTGCCCTAACCCGCCATATTTCCTTTCATCCCCAGCATTGAAAATTTTGGCTGCGCCTCGTCCTCCCCCTAAGTCCCCTTTGTCGTCTCATCTCCTTCAATAAAATCCCTCAACATCTCTCTTCGATATCTGCTATCACACACAGGCGCCATTACGGTCCCATCGTCACTCAAACGTCAGCATTTTACTTGCCTAGTGCCTCTCTCCATCTTTTACCGATTCCTAAAGTCCCATCTTCTTTATCCAACAACTTCATGGGGTTATTTTTCGTTCCCCTTCAGCCTTCCTTCCACTATTATCCCTGGTCTCCAGTTGTCCTGTCACCCCGTCGAAAACTCTCCACCATCACTATTTTGTGTCCTTGTGACTTACTACGTTCTCTTCTGTACCTTGTAGTCTTTCACTGCTTCTTGTCTCGTTTCGTCGTACGCTGACGCCGCTGTTCCCCTACCCTCAAACCTTGGCGTCCCCCTGCGCCCGCCAGTCTCCTTCATCCCTGTCCCGACCCGTCCCCGACCCTTTCACCCGCCCAGTGCATCTCGTTCCCGCTTCGTCCCCGGGCCGTCGCCGGTCGAGTCTCCCTCTTTCCTGCCCCACCCAACGCCGTTCAAGTCGCCACACCTGGTCGCGGTCTGGAGAAGAATTCTAGCGGCCGGCTGCTCTAAACTAAAGTAATGTATGATTTCTCCCATCAATACCAGGCGAATGCCGGAGCACTACACTAACAAACGGGCCACGGACCGCGCACGATCTTTCCTTCCTCTTCTTTGTTCCATCCTCACCCCCTACTTACATACACTGACACCTACACTTACATGCACTACACTAACACAACATACCGGGAGACGGGTCGGGAGCTTACAGCTTGTCCCGGCTGAGACGGCGCCCCGCTGGTAGGATATATCTGGTTGGGGAAACCTTGTTAGCCGACGTTAGGTAGGCACCGGATCTCACTATTCGGCGTGGGAAGACCACAGCAACGTACCGAAATAAAAACATGCATTACACTTACAGGAAAGATGACCTTAGAAGTTGTCAGGCCGGAATCACCAATAAATCAATAATGAAATCACCATACTTGGCATCTAGTCTCCTCGCCTGCCTGACCTTGGCTACGGTTCATTGAAGGCTGCCCACCGAGGGGCCGTGAGACATCGTTGAGACGTCGAAGATGATGGAATATCGATTGATTTTTTCGTGTTTTCGAGCGCGTCAACTGCTTTGGTCTTTAGTCCCGTAAGTGTAGTGCATGTTTTTTTTCTCGGGAGATGACGGCGATCTTTCCCCGCAGGATGGGGAGATCCGGCGCCGGCCTACTGTCGGCTAGTGGGGTTTCCCCCTAACCAGGACACTCCCACCTGGGGCACCGAGCCGGTCTCCCACCAGAGGCACCAAGCCCTCAGCCGGGACAAGCTCTAAGCTCCCAACCGGTCTCCCGGAATATGTCGTAGTGTAATGCATGTTAGTGTAACTGTGTGTGTAAGGGGAGAGGATAGGACAAGGAAGAGGAAGGAAAGATCGCGCGCGGTTTGTGGCCCGTTTGGTAGGGTACTGCTCCGGCATTTGCTTGGTGTTGATCGGAGAAACCACGGAAAACTACCGATCAGAGCAGCCGGCCGCTAGAATTCTCCTCCAGACAGCGACTGAATTAGACCTAGCTGAAGAGCTAGTGTCGAAAATCCTGCTGCAGTCAGGACCTCTTGGTCAGAGGTGCTGCAGTGACATCAGTTGATGCACTGAGCTATTGCTCCGGGTATCCACAGGTATAGTAAACCCATCAAAAACTGTAATTGGTAAACATTGGTAGTTGATCAATTGCCATTGAAGGTTGAATTGCTGAACGGAAAGTAAAACACAAAATTAATTGCAATGTAAACAGCTCGATTGCAAAAATTTGAATTTCACGAACATACAACACGGGGGAAAATGATTTTTCAGATATCAAGTCCACAGATAAATATTTCAAATCTCAGTAGTAAACAAAATCTCGTGCAACTGAAAGTTTAAAAAGAAAATTGTCGACCGGTATTGTGTAAAGAAAAAAAGCTACATTTAGTGTACAGAAACAAAACAAAAGACCATTCGTCACATGGTTTAAAGTATACTATAGAGAAAAATTAACTGTTGTATTCTACTAGGAGGTACGTATTACTAGTTACTACTGATGATGTATTCTATTACTTACTACTAGTAGATGTTACTACTAGTTGCTTATAGTAGATGTTACAACTAGTATATATGTAAATAGAATCACCGAACGAAGCAGGCGTGTTCATTTGTCTAAATCGAGACCCAGAAATTGAAACATTTACCAAAAATTGCGCTGATACCAGATTTCGGTCAGTGCATCCATTGTCACTATGATGCACGATGTTGCCGCCTGTCTCTCAGACACGTTGCCACAGGAATTGGACACCGTAGGCCCACTCTATCCGCGTCAGAGCCTTCCCACTCCCACAGTTCGCGCCTGCTTCCAGGCCTCTCACCCCACACGCGCCTTGGACAGCTGCAGGCCGCCATCGCCTATCCATCGCCGCTTCCGCAGCGGTGGCCGCTCTCGCCGGCCAACACCTGATGCCCCGCCCCGCCCCAACCAGGCCTCACCGCGCAGCCGCCCCCTTCCGGTCGGAGCTCCCCATCGCCGCCTGCGTCAGCAACATCCTCACCCATATCCCCTGCACAGGTAGCTTCCAGAAAAAACCTAATATTTCTCATTATGTATCAATTATCCATGCTTCAGCCAATACTTCTATGACCTTCAGGCTTCCGGTTTTGTTTATTTAGTATATGCATTTGCCGAAGATATGTGTCAGATTCTCGACGAAATGTGTGCTGATTACAACTTTTTCACAGTCACGTAAAAGTAGACCACAACAAATGCGATTCAGGCATTATGTTTAGTGTATGCAATAGTTAAGTCCACGAACAGACTCGGCTAACGAAAATATGGAAATGGTCAAATCTAGAACAATCGTATCGATTTTCCATCAGTATTCTCTGTTATATTTGAAAATGAATTCTACGGTGCCTCTAGCGAATGACGGTTTTAACCATAATTTACGTCAAAAAATTGCGAGGAAAGAGAGATGAAAGGCCTTCCGTGATCCCCTCAGATTGATTTGAAATTCTGCATATTTTGCCATGTACTACATCACCTTCAAGAACCGCGTTGTGAAGTCGGAGAAACTAATTTCTTAGGTTGGAATCGTTTACCACAAATACATTTGATACTTGGAAAGAGTTTCAGGTTGCAAAATCAAGAGCAGCGTTTTTATAGTGATAGTTAATAAGGGGAATACCTATCTACGTTGAAGAGAAATACTACGGAAACTATGGATCTGATGAATGTTACTGCCAATTCATTGAAAGGAAGGGAATTGAGTTAGTTTTAAATTTCACCTACTCTTCTACGGAAGACAATTATGTTGTTGATATCCTGAAGGGAAAGAAGTATTTAGTTCCACTGACATTTTCATTTAGTCTCAGGTATGTGCGCCACATCAGAGTCTTACATAATACAAAATGTGACAAAGGAAAGAAAGAGACGTTGGCATGTTTCGCCCGCCGTTTGCTTCATCTAGTTAGTGTTCACATTTAAACATACTGTTTTGGCTTGAGATATCTTGTTCACGTAAACAGCACCTGATCCTGTACGTCGGCGTTTCCATTCCCCGTCTAAAAATCTTTCCCGTGTCCAGATTTACCCCATTTACACATGTTTAATTCACTCGCATACCGACGTCCCACAGATCGTCCATCCCACTTCCACAATTCCGCACCCCCCCTAGTCGTCTTGTCGCAACTCTCCGGTTACATCAGTTTCTTCCGCTTCTTTGCTTCGTTTCATTCCGCAACGACCTTCCTCTCCGCCCCCTCCGCCATCTGCCCCCGCCGCCTCCGCCTTAACATTCACCGTCCGTGCGCCGCGACGCCGCCCGCGTCATTAGTCGCCAGACGTTGAAAAATGACGGGCGGGCGGCTGCGCCAGCGCGGGGTCGTGGGAGGGAGGGTGGAAGGGGGCAGGGCGGGGATGGTGGGGGGAGGAAGAGGAGGAGGAGGCGGCGGCGGTGGCGGAGAGGGCGCACCTGCGGCGGCCGACGCAGGCCGCGTGCGGGGCGCGCGGGCCCGCAATATCGGCCGGCTCGCTGACAGCCGCTCGTACCCAGAACACTTGCTCGTGACGTAACAGATTGGGATGTTGTCGGCGCGCGAGATCGATCAGAACCTCCGCGGGAAGGTGGGCGCGGCGCGGTGCGGAGCGGAGCGGGGCGGGCGGCGGCGCGCAGGGGGGTGAGGGGCGGAGGCGCGGGCGGAGAAGTGGCGAGGTGGCGTGGCATGAGGAGCGACGCGCTGCCGCTTGAGGGAAACCAGTAGGACCAGGAAGCGGAGAAAGCTATCAGGACGAGGGGGAGAATGGCAGCACTCAAGGGTACGAGTGCAGGTGAGGAGAGCAGAGTCAAGGAAGTGGGAGGTGGAGAGGATGAGCGACGTGCCGAAGGAAGATAATATGCAGGATATGCGATGTGCTGCAGCGTCGAGGTGAGAACAGGAGGGGAAGAGATTTAAAAGGAGAGGCGCGATAGCGACACGTGAAGAGTATAGGTACACATGAGGCGAGCATAGACAAGAAAGTGGGGAGGTGGAGAGATAAATAACCAAGAGGAAGAACCAGATATAGGAGAGGCGACGAGAGGCACGGAAGTTGGCGGGATTTGCGACGTGCAACCGCTTGGAGGTGAGGCGTAGGAAGTGAAGGAGAATGAAAAACAGGTGGGGCAGGGTGGGCGCTCGCAGGAGCGCAGGCGGTGTTGTTTACGATGAGAAGCATGCCACCACTAGCAGGTTCGAAGCCAAAGCTTAAGGAAAGAAAAAAGCAATGGAAGAAGTTGGCATCTCACGGACGAAACAGATGTGGTCGAGGACAAAAATAAAATGTGTAGTACTTTGGAGAGGAGAGAAATTATACGAAAGCAATTAGTGACCATTGAGAATAATAAAAAAAGTAATCATGGAATGAAGACCAATACACGAATGGCAGCGATGCAATCCGATCGTCCGGGACGTGGGAGGTGAGACATGAAAGGCTACTCGGAGAAGAAAGGGACTTTGGTAGAGGAACGTAACGTGGGAAAGAGGAAGGCTCTGGAACAAGACAAACTCCGTTTTGAAAAACAAACGTTGAACAAGATGAGTCATGAGGTGAGGCAGATGAGATGTGAACATAAATACCGCTGAGTAAGAGGCCAGAGTACAGAAGAAATTGACGAATTAAAAATCTTCTTAATTCAAAGTTACAGAATTGCATAGTGAAATAAAGCAGTAATGATGGAGAAATAAGTTCAGGGGCAAAAGTAAACACCGTGCGGTTGCAAAGGAGGCTAACGTGAGGAATAAAAAAAATATAAGATATGAAGAAAGAGAAAGGAAGTGATAGTGACGAAACAATAACACAGACAAGTCGAAGGAAAGAGGGAATTCGGCACTGTATAATATCAATGAGTCAATGAATCGAAGCTTCGATAAGCTTGAAAGAGGTGTATGTTGCAAGGCGAGAATAATGAGATACAAAAAATATAACAGTAGATCCAAGGGAAGAAAGAACGGATATAACCAAAACACAGGAAAGCAGCGAAAAGGGGAAGGAGGCGACTGCTGGAAGAAGCGCGGGATGAGAGCCAGTGGAAGCGATGTGGAGGCGACGAGCAACCAGAGCAGCGAAAGGCGTGTCGGGAGACACGCGAGGACGGGTGTGGAAGATAAGCCGGAGAGCAGAGGGGAAGACGACGGAGGGCCTGGAATGCGCGGAGAGGCAGTCGAGCCGCAGTTAGAGGAGCAGAGAATTTTTTTTGACAGAGTCGGGGAAAAAGGCACATCAGCTAGAAAGTGGGACAATGCTTTCGAGCGTTTCTGCTTGTAGCAACGTTTTGCGCTCCTCTTGTGCTTCTAATTACTTGATATTACTGGCCTCGTATAACCGGAAGGACGCGCTTGACTTTTAGCTGCTTATACAGTGGATGCCATAACATTAAGAACTCTTCACATTCTCCCATCTTGTAATTCTCTCTGGGTTGCAATTCTAAGAGTATATGTATGCATCTAAGAACTAGTGGGTCAAATATACAACATCTATATTGTTGACAAAATGTATCACGTTTTTAGCCTCATGCATGATACATACATATTTAAATTCAAATGCATTATTTGAAATATCTTTCTGAAATGTACCAACACAACAATAAATATTATAAGTAATGTTGAAATGTAAAAACATTGCAAGAAGACAAATGGGCCATGCATCATTCCACAAAGTTAATTTTTCTTCTGCTTTAATAAAAAAAACCAACAAGATTATCAGAGTAAATTACCAGACATTTGCCACCATCGTGGCGACAGAACATCGCCACAAATTTCTTTCAGTCAGATAAGACGGCCAGGCCACCGCCTTCGAGTGCTTCTCACACCTCACTCGCTTCAGAGCTGTGTACTAAGCTACGAAGCAGCGCCCCGGGGGACGGTGGCACCGAGGACGGCATGAAGAAAACCGCAAATCAGATAAGCGCCCCGCGGGACCCAACGCCGGGCGGATAACGTCTGCGAGTAAACGCAAGATTATAAAACGGTAACAGATCGGCGGTAGCGTAAACAAGAGCGACACATAACTCGACTGCGATATCAACGGCAGTAATGAAGACAATTAAAAAATAGGACAAAGGCGACCACCATCCTTACTTCAACTGTTACAGCAACGACGATGGTTGGTTGGTTTTGGTTGTTAGTGATTCCGGGTTCGTCAACTACTGATGTCATCAGTCCCGTAAGTGTACTGCATGTTTTTTTCGTCGAAAAGTAGCGGTGATCTTCCACCGCTGGCTGGCGAGTTCCGGTGCCGCTCTACCGTCGGCTAGCGGGAATCCCCAACCAGGTATCTCCCACCACCGAGGCACCGCCCCAACCGGGACAAGCTTTAAGTTCCCGACCGATCTCCCGGCATGTGTTGTAGTGTAGTGCATACTAGTGTAAGTGTGTGTAAGGGGTGAGAATAGGACAAGGAACAGGAATGACAGATCGCGCGTGCTCAGTGGCCTGTTTGTTAGGGTACTACCCCGGCATTTGCCTCATGTTGATCGGAGAAACCACAGAAAACTACGAATCAGAGCAACAGGCCTCTAGAATTCTCCTCCAGACAGCGGCTGTATTCGACCTAATTGACAAGCTCGTGTCGAAAATCTTGCCACTGTCGGGAGTCGAACAGAGGCACTGCCCTGACATTAGTTGATGCACTGAGCCACCTCTCGCGGTACGACGATGGTGATGATAGCTATCATAGCAACGATGACTGTCACGACAGCAATGACTACGGATCATGACGAAACAAAACTAAAGGAGACTAACAAACGCCCAACGACATCAAGCACGACTAAGGTGACATGTAAGATTTGGATTGACTGATTGGCTGATTGATTGATTGATTGAATGGTTTCCGGGTACATCAAGGCTTTCGAAACATTATTAGTCCGTTAGTGTAGTGAATACGCACAAAGGTGGTAGTTATTCATTTCCCACTGGATGGTGAAATCCAGCGCCAGCTAACACTTCGGCTTTCGAGGGATTACTACTTCCAAGGTATCCCCCATCAGCGGGCCGCTTCCCCAGTCGGGTCAAGTTGTAAGCTGCCGACTGATCTCTCTATATGCATGGTAGATCAGCGTAAGTGTGTGTGTGGAGCGAATAGGACAAGGAGAAGGAAGAGGAAGGAAAGATTGCACGTAATCCTTGGCCCGTTTGTTAAAGTACTCTGTCATTCGCTTGGCTTTAATCGGATAAAATGCGGAAAACTACCGATCAGTGTAGCCAACTCGTAGAATTCTCCTACAAACATCGGTTTAATTATAACTTGCTACGTAGCTAGTTCCCAAAACCCGCCATCGTTGTGACTCGAATCCCAGATCCCCCAGATTTGAAAATAAACTACGGCAACGCTGTGGCCGACAAATCATCGTGTGCGACAACCTGAACGACTTGAATGATGAAGGCGGTGAGTGGCAACGGGCCTCCACGTTGCTGTAGCGACGCACGCGAGGACGACGCGAGAGGACGAGAAAGGCGCACCCTGAAGGAGCCCAGGGAGGTGGGTGCGGGGAGTGGGGGGTGGGGAATGCGGGGTGCGGGGAACGGGACGCGGGGGCCGGAGGCGGGGCCGCCGGCGCTTGTCCGGAAAAGGATACAAAGTTACCAAGTAAAAGCAGCTCAAGAGCACATGAATAATAAATCGGGGACGCCGCGCCCGTCGCCCCGCCGTCCCCGCCGCGCTCGCCGTGGCTCTCTCCGCCCTGCCTCTATGCCTTCGCCGCCCGCCCCACCCCGCCTCGCCTCGCCCGCCGCCTCCCCCTCCCCCGCATAGAGCGCTCCCTCCGCGCCCGCGCGGCGGAAGAGGCTCCGCTCCCGCGTGCCGGATTCATTTTTAATCTACACGCGGCTACCTGCAGCTCATCGCGCCGAAGAGCGGCGATGGAGGCGGAGGCGGCGGCGGCGGCGACGGTCACGGTGGTGAAGCCGGTCGGTAAAGGAAGGGGGCGGGGAGGAAAGGCAGGGGAAGGGGGGGGACATGGGCTGGCGGGGGGAAGCGAGAAGTGACGGTGCGGTGGGCGATGGCAAGGGGTTCCGTGTCAGCGGCGGAGACAGGTGTAGGAAAGGCAAAAGCTGAAAGAATTGGCAGAGAAAGTGACAGGTGGTGATGGAGGCGAAGTCTGCCAGGGACTTAAGGCAGGCAGTAAAGGAAGCGGAGGTGACAGCGAACGACGGGGACGGGGCAGGTGGAGGTAAGGAAGAAGGTGGAGGAGGAGGCAGAAGTGGCGGTAGTACGGGGGAGGGCAGAGGCGTTGTCGGCGGTGGCGGGGCAGGCGACGCAGTGAACGCCAGAGACGGTGGGCGCGGAAAGACGAGACGGAGGTGTTGACGATGAAGGCTGGCGGCGGGGACGGCGGCGTTGGGAGGGTCGATGGCGATGCCAGAGCTGGAGACGGAGTTGCAGGAGGACGAGCAGAGGAAGAAGAGGAAGCGATGGACGCAATGCACGTGGCAAAGTCTAGACGTCCGAAGCGGCAGATGCCAGTCCAAGTGGAAAACACATGCAAAAAGGAATGCGGAAGGAATTAAACACCAAAAGAAGCGGCAACGTGTAAAGAGATGCAAATTTCAGAACAGTACAAGTAGTAGTGGCTCAGAAGAAAACGATACAATAATCTTAAGAAGACAAGGGAATGAAATAAAGATAATGAAAAAAGGTAGAAAAAATGAATTGATTGAAATAGAGGGAATAAATTGATGTGGAAATAGATTAGGTAAGCACGTTTTCGGGTATTGATACGGCAAAGATCATGATGTTCAATAAAAAAGTAAGAAAACAAGAAAAGCAGACATGTTTGGACATAGTATATAAACTTATGTGCGATAGATAGCAAGAGATAAGCTAATACTTCTAGTGCTATTTGGTCGATGAGGCATGTAAGCATTGGCGAAATAGACAAGGCGTACCAATAAGAGAATGTTCCATGGACGAAGAAGGCAACGGTGTCCCAGCGAAGACGTACAGGCGTCGTATTTGTGGAGGAGATGCGAGCCACAAAAAATTCAGTGGTGGCGAATCCGATACGAGATGGAAGATGTGGAAGACGTTGTGGATTCAACGCTGCGCAGAAACTGGAGAATGCTGATGAGTTTGGGTAAGCTGAGGAAGCTTACATTGCAAATAGCGGAAGCAAAGCAGCACACACGAACAAAGTCGTATGGAAGATACAAGTGTGAACAAGGTGTCGTAGGAAGCAGAAGAATTAGATGAGCATTGTCTTGAAGGAGATTGAGCAATTGGACCATTTACCAATGTTACAAACTGTAACATTCCTCCTCGCGCCAAAAACTTTTTTATTAAACTTAACGCTAAATAGATGACAATCACAAAAATGTCTATCAATAAACAAAAATATTGAATATTTCAGAAAGAAATTATTTGCGATACAAGAAAAAAACATCAGGCAAAAGCCAATATTAAAACAAAAATATTTGGAAGTTAGATGAAACGAATTGCAAGTTATGTCTTCGAGTCCTGTCCTGCTAAAGCCTTTGCCCGAGCAGTCACAAATACAAACAGAATTCGATAACAATGGTCATGGCAAAACATCACAATAAATATGAAAATGCGAATGAATGTACCCAAGGAATAGAAGGAATAGAAGAAGTATGATAAAAATAGTTTTGAACGAAGTCGTCGGGTAAAGAAATCACCAGGGCAAATACCGAGCACGACCCATGCGTGGACAGGGCTCACGCAAATTCCCGGCAGTTGCACTTATCTCCAGAAGTGTCCTGGTGGCTAGCGTGAAGTATCGGCACTTTCTCCCCTTCACCTTGCACTAGGCGGTCGTCCAAGAATTCCGTCTTTCCCTTCCACGCACCCCGATCCGCGTCGCCACCTCCGCACTGGCCGGCCGGCCTGCGTTGCGGCGTGCGCCACCTCCGTCACCGCCCCCCCCCCCCCCCCCCCCTTTCCTAATCCGCGCCCTCCCGCGGGCCTCGTCCTCCTCCGCCCGTCTCATTCTTTATCCGCGCCCCGCCAGCCTCCCCTCCCGCTCCCTCTCCCTCCCTCCCCCACTCGTCGCTTCTCCACCCCGCCCCCAACCGCCGCGGCCGCGCCGCGCCTTCGCCGCCGTCGCCCAGCCCTGTCGTCGGATTTGTCTGCGTTCGCAGTAGTTCCCTCCTAATCCGCTGAAGCCCGCTTAAATTTGATGAGATACTTTCCTCCTCATTTACCCGGGGGTTAGAATAACTTAATGTACTAGCGACAGAAATTGAACCTTTACGCTCCCGACGCAGCAACGGGTTTTCCTTATTTACTGGGCGGACTCATTTGAGAGAGCGACGTGCGCCAGCGAGAGCGCGAGCGCGAGCACGGGTGGGCGCGCGCCTCAACAGATTCCGTGCGGCCCCGCCCCCGGCCCCGCCCCCGCGTCCTTCGCCTTCGCGGCGGACAGCTTCTGCGCACCCACCAGAGGGGTGTGCGCAGAAGGGAGGGGGCTGTGCGCAGCGCGCGCAGCAGCGGCACGTCGCGCAGCGCCACTCGACAGCATTTCCGCCTTGGAATGCGCCTTTCTTGTATGTGAGACAGAGCACCACTTTGTACCCGGCAGGCGTCTCCGGCGCGACCTGCGGCGCTGAGGGACCGAAAACGCTGTGATGAGAGGAGGAGGAGGAGAAAGGGCTGCTGGGTAAACGCAGAGCTAATAGGCACGTTGCAACATTTTGAAGCTATGCTTTTCAAACGTTTTCCAACCTCATCCGCCGCTGCAAAGAGGCTTTTCATTGTTTAACAACAGAAGGGTTGTGGGCAAAAACATTTCCCAATTCACAAATGAAAAGAATAGTGCCTGAGAAAACTTTCATGCATCGAACGTTTTGCGCTTGGGATATGTTTCTCGAAAGAATGAAGCCAAGTGGTTCTCGAAACGAAGTACAAAAAAATAAATTTTAGCTTTGTTTATTATTGACGGTAGAATCACTGTGGGTGCAAAAATAACCTCATGGGCGTTACCATGTTCTTGTCCACAATCCTTTAATTACAGATTAATAAAGTTGAAGGGTATTGCACAATAAATGTATTCACTATTGTCATACTATATTGTATTGCATATTAGTGACCTGTAGAATATTCGATTTTAGTGGTAATATGCTACCAGATAGCAGTACTCTGACAAGAAACTAAGAATTTATCATTATAACACAATGTTATCGGAATTTCAATTTTATGAAAAGTATTTGACAGTAGTAGTGCGAGAAAAGAAATAATGACGATGTAACTCTCTAAAGCAATGCGTTACAAGCACAGACTGCAGGAAGGTTTGAAAATGGTAAATAATTTTATTTATTAAACATCCAGTAATTGTAGATACCATCTTCCTTGTCACTGATTTATAAAATACTTTCCAGACGCCCTTAGAATAAACTATAAAAGAGATGTAAGAGTCAAAATTAAGAAACTTGTATTTGATACTGCTGAAGAAATAAGTATTCCAAGATTGTTGTGGATTAATAACTTCGAATACGCACAGAAATGAAAAGAGTAGTAGCCACATAAGACTTGCCATGCCACATGAGAGTTGGCTATAGTTTTGTTAGATACCCAGAAACTCGTGAAAAATACTAAAACAATTAAAGTTTTAATTTTTCCTTAATAATGCAAATATTTGTGTTATTCAGTCTATACTCGTACTCCACATTTATGAAATATTTGATATTTACGAATTACGTTATGGAACAGCAACAAGGTTTCCAGAGTAGCGGCAGTTCTATGTCTTCCCTGGTCACGGATTCAAAAATAAGTAGCACTTATTTTGTACTCCAGGCTCAGATCGGATTTAGTTAATATCGAACATATTACTCACACTTCTTAACTCTTCTCATTATAAAAAGTAATGTAATGCTGCAAAGATCCTTTCCAAGTTTTTGACGGAAATACAAAATTTACGGGTCCTATTACCTAAAAGTAATGTTTTATGCCCGTTCGTCTCTCTCGTTATGAAAACTAGAGCCTAATCACTTCACAGAATATTCCCGAAAATGTATATTCCCCTAATTGATAGAATCGATATCACGATCCATCCAATATGAAACGGATGTTTTATTTTTTCGATTCTTCACGTGAAACCCCCAAAAAGGTTTCTCAAAAGTTGCTCATTTTTTTCGCGGTTAGTGTATCAATGCGCTTAAAAATGGTGTAGGTTATAGATGGTTTGTAAAACCAACCAAGTTTTCAAAAAATGTAAAAACTGAATTTTGTCGGCGCCTCCCTGCTACATCAATATTGGTGAAAGATTTTTTTCCTTAAGGAATCTGTTCTTCATAGAAAAAACTGTGTAAAAAATACGTACACGTAGCAGTCACGTAACTGATTGTGTGAACAACGCTAGCAGCTAAACCGTTTAGCCGATTTTGTCCAAAATTGATATTCCTCAATCGATGTGGCTGATGTCGCGACCTCGGGAATTTTAAAACAATGTTGAATTTTTTAGCGTACTTTACATGAAGCGTCTGAAACATTTCCAAAAACTTAAAGGAAATGGACCAAACGTTTGATTATGATTTTTTATAATAGTGTGAAGGACGTTGCAGGGAATGGTGCAGGTCACACGTTCGTTAAAAACTCTGATGTTTCAAAAATTGCAAAAGTTCAAAATTTTTTCGGCGTCCTCCTACAACTACAATTATGAACATAGATATTTTCCCTTTAATGAACTGTTTCTTAAAGATGGATTTTGAAATAATGCCATACACAATTTTTCGAAAATTTGAATACTTTTTGCGTAATTTTGCGGTAATTTTGCGAGAAAGTACGCGCTGTTGTAGCACCACTAGTTCTTTGGAATACACAGGCTTCCGTGGTATAGTGATTATCATGCCTGACTGCTGATTCCAAGTTCGCGGGTTCAAACCAGTCAAAGTCCGGAGGATTTTTGAGGTGCCAAAATCGACAGTATGCATGCGGGACGCTTGTCGGAATGTAAAATAGATCCAAGGAAAGGCACTCAGCCGGCCATGGCAAAACAAAATCCTCTAGCAACTTAGCAGCAATTAGAGTTTCCATTAGAATTATTGGATAAGATTGCGGGTATTGTAGCTTGGCCTACGCTATCTGGTATTCAAATCAAACGTCAAAATTGGCGCACTAGCGAAGACCCCATAGAGAAACCCATGGCAAACTACCCTAGGTACACTTGCTCAGGATAAGTCTTACAAGAAGGTGTCGGGATCTTCTGGAGACTAGCTTATGCTCTAATCAGTGTAAGGCACTAAAAGAAGAAGTTCACTGAGTTTGGGTTAGATAGTCATGGAAACTGAATTTGCACAACATATAAACACCAAGTATGTTTTCTTGTTTCCGAACCTATTACTGGTCATAGAAGAAATGAAAGACACTTAAATTTAGTATTAAAGAAATTAAATTGCATTCTATTATTCGCTGTAATGATATATTAACATGGGAGTTCGATTTTATCCCGTGATTTTTGCCGGTAACGTCTATTTATTAGTATTAGACGCTGGTATGACTTCCAATTTTTTTTCTTTGGAAACAATGAAAATGTTTCATAATTAGTTTACATTATATTCAAATTTTTGTAAACCTCATGTTAACGCGTCCTCAAATAAATTATAACTTGAGACGGACCCTCTCAGCGGTTCTAAGAAACCTCAGGGATGGGCAACACCGATTTAGAACTTGTTTAGGATCTCGTTTTTTTCTCTTTTTTCTTTTGTTCACGGCTCAAAAATAAGTTCTGAAATAAAATTTGAAAACTTTTGACATAAACTACGCATATTATCCCGAGAAAGGTATACAGGATGAGTCACGTAACTTCAGCATCTCCTGCAATTTTTGAAGGTTTTAAGTTTTTGCAATGCAGTTTTCACAGAAGGGAATGAGGGAATGGAGTTAGTTTATACATATATTAATTTCCATTTTGTCACTTGTATTTTACGAGAAATTGAAGTAACTGTTTTCTTTCTTTTCCAATTGAAACTAGTATACATATTTTTTGGTATACCATGACGAGCGTAAAAAGACGAGTCCAATGATATTGTCATATATTAGATAAGCATTTCTTTGAGTAATTTTGATATTTTTGCGACTCCTGTTTAACAGATATTGTAACGCCCCGAGCACGCGTTAACAGGGAGTACTGCATGACATTGGCTGGTGGACTGTTATATTCAAAATATCCGTTAAATGCGAGTCATAAAAATCGAAATTACTCAAAAACATGCTAATACAACATATGACAATATGTATATCATAGGATTCGTCTTTTTACGCTCTAGACTAAAAAGCTACATATAGTTCCATTTAAGAAAACCAAAGTTACCTCAATACTATCTAGTAAAATGTAAGTGATAAAATGGAAACGAATACATACATCAATTAGTCGCATTCCCTCATGCACTTCCGTGAAAACTGCATTGTCACCACTTCAACCATTCAAAAATTACAGGAGGCGATGAAGTTACGTGACTCACCCTTTATATTCCCTTGAAACTAAATAATAGTAATTTGTAGCTCAAAGCAATCAATTAAAAATAAACATACATAATTTATCTTCATTTACTATATTCTAAGTACTAAAAGGAACACAATGAACGTTTGCCAGCGGTATATTTTGGTTTCAGTGTTGTTGTAAACAATAATGTGATTTCTCAATATTCGAATTACACAAATTACGAATTCGAATTATTCTATTACGGCAAATATTTGCATTATAACTATTTACCCCAAGTTATTACTATTATAGAATTACTGTTTTGCCAAAAAATCGGATTACTCTTTAATAACTGCGACAAATATGCATTTTGGTGTATCATATTCTAAGAAAAGAGATCTAATGATATGTTTTTTTTAACTACCACACCGGTTTTAAATAACAACGATTCCCTTTAATAAACACTGCAAAATCGATTTTTACTTTTGTTCCCTCAGGTCAAAGCAGTCCCTCACACTCCCGAGTGGTGATGTAGCTGGAAAGTCCTGAAGTAGCGGCCAACTTGCGCAAACTCCGCGTTCAACAGAAGAGGTTTTTCCCCTAACTGGTATTTATACTGGCTATAAATAAATGAACAAGACCTTCTTAATCTACGGGTACGCAAGAGCACATGTATGTGTGTGTTAAGAAACACACATTTTAAGCTCACCTACTTTCACCTAGTTTCGCATTGCTGTAATACAGAATTTGGAAACTTTCTCCAGTTTCCTTGGGATAGCCATCTGTTCGGATTCAGCCCAAAGACACATTATGAGACTTAAGCAGAAAAGACGTAAGACGACAAACTGTGAATCACATTTTAATAATTATTTCTTTTAATGACTGTCAAATATTTCATAATAAAAACATTACGATTTGCTTTTTGATGTGGTAAAATTAAAGCCATTTTATTAGTATATTAAAAAATTTACATTATTTTAATAAGTCAGAAATTTTCTCTTTGTGAAGAGTTGTTTCATACAATTGTCATCGTTTCTGAAGGTGGTAATTTTTTTCATTCATTCTCCAAACAATTACAAAAAGTACAATTTTGTATTCAAATAACAATTGTAGTGGTTTATCACACATTTCTACTTACAATTTTGCTATGTAAGAGAAACAACAGTAATATAATATACTTATAGGCTTTGTGATTTTTGTTGGCTTTTTTGTTACTCTGAAATTTATCTAAGACATACGGACATAAATATTTCGCAATTTCATTATATGTTAGACGCAATGAAAAGCATTTTCAAACTATTTCATCTTATGTTATTTTTTGAGCTTGCTTATCTGTCACGCAATTATTGTTCTTCGAGATATGATCGATTACTACCTATACCATTATTACAATACACATAATTCCTATTAGTGTTTCAGTATTGGTATATAAATTACAAGTAACAATTCTGAATTTTCCGGTATCGTCATATACCACACTGTTACAAGAAGAAACTTCTCTAAAATATTTGTCACTGCTGTATGATATACATTCCAAGAGCAAATATAAGCATATTCATGTTGGATTATTAATACATCTACATACTATACTCAATTTGTTATGGTAATGTAGCTAAGAAACGGGTTTCGTGAACGAAGTTTTGGTATGTGTGGGCAAAGTACTCATTTTAATTTAATACACTAGAATACATTTAAGCCAATTGCATTAATTACACAGTTCACATTTATATAAAAATTAACTTCTTTGTGTTTTTGAAATATTTAGTTTCCAAAATGTTGCACTCGGTACGTTCTACATTTCCTCTAAAAAATACTTCTTTACGATATTTCTTAAATGTCAATTTTTATTCCTAATGCAGATGCAGTGGACTCTGCCACTAGTGAGAATGCAACTATGAGTAATTCTTCCTAAATTGAATGGTTCTGTAACAGCACATTACAAATTATTTTTGTATGTGCTCATGACACGTCACTGCGAACGTGTTTCATTACACTGATTATTCACGTCCTTCTTTGGATCTCGCTTCAACTAAAATATTGAATAATAAACCAAAATAAATTCTCTGAACGTAGTTGAAAACAAAATTTCAGTTAATCTCCAGACGACATGCTTTGTACTCCGTAACTTCTGTATAGTTTCCATTTACTTAATTGATCCTCTTATTTTTGCTAATATTAAAGGATTTAAAAAAGATATGAAATTTTTCAAGCACATATTGTATTGTATTATTTTGATAATTTGCTTCATTTATTGTTTCGCCCTTGGTTTAGCGAACACACTAATTATTTTTTAATTAAAATTGTTTATCATATAGGTGCCCTGCTTCCAGCCATGAAATCTTAACGGTGAAAGAATTGCAACTGCTGGTACTAATTTGAATGACTGTTGCTGTGAACCCGAAAAATAAATACTAGTCTAATATTGCGTAACATAGGCAAATGTTCTTTTCACGCAAACTTTCAAACTCTACAAAGTTCTTTTTTAAACGTGAAGGATTATGACATTATAATGCTATGGTTACACTTATGATGCAATTAATTGTATAAAAATAGATGTTGGTTTTCTAATTAACTTGAAAAAATATTGATTCAACATTAACCTCATATCTGAGACCAAAATTAAAATCACAGCAAGACAAGTCACTAAAAATATTTAATTAAATAGAAATATTCTACAAGACATCAAAGTATAATTTTTCTTTAATGAATAACAGACGCTTTCTTATTTTACAATTTAATTTTTTGTTCAAAAACAGTCACACCTTAAGATCAAGATATTTCAATAATTCAATAATTTTCAATAATGTAGTTAATTCGGGAGCCCGCAATAGATTTGTGAGATCCTAGTCACATCAATTTTATGTTCCTGAATAATTGCGATCATTAGTCGACAGATATTTCATGCATTTCTTCATTTAAGAGAACGCCAGGCCTTCTATTTTCATTCTTTCGCTGAATCATGGTAAGCATGTTGAAACATGATCGCTGCGCTGCGCGATATCTGTCCAACACGTTGCGTGCACTGGCGCCAGTGCATTGTGAGCTCCTGGCGTAGGCGGAACATATGGTTTTATTTTCAGTCGTGTCTATGACAAGTGCTTATTCAGAAAATGTAATAATTTATCCTATCTAGGATCGACTGCTACAATTTCTTCCCAAAGAGAAAGATGTGCAGCAGACGTCTGTTGGGAAATTAAACAAACACGATCCTTTCAAAATGGAAAAAAGAAAATGACTAAATAATATTAATAAAAAATATAAAATATATGTTCATTTAGAACATGCCAAAATCATTTGTGGAAATCGCATTTAATATTATTTAATATGATAAGATGTTTAATGATTTTTGCGAATACTTTGTCAAATTTTACCTTTTACCATAATTTTTCACCATAAGTATTCAGAGAAAGTTTTAGCAATTCATTAACATTGCTTTGGGGGACATGTACAAACTAAATAAAATAAATAAGATAATTGAAATACCTATTTCAATGGACAGAGCTTCCGAACATTCTCATTATCAAAAAGTTGCAGAAATATCTGAGAAATACATGCGGGCACTGGTGTGAGTCTACCTATTGCGGGTACTCCCGAGTTAACGACTTCTGAAATAAATAAATAATAATGTAATATGCCAGGAATCAAATAAACTGCTAAGAGTGTACCAAACCTCAGCATAACAATATCAAATTTAATGTCAATGAATGTTTGAATTCGTTTTTAAAAAATCCTAATTACTCTATAAGTCATTTGATTGAATTTTCATATTGGAATACGTGAAAATGCTTCTAATTATGATGCTGGTCATGATGCACAATTTTTCTCCGTTCCTTCATTTTATTATAGTTGTGTACTACACTCCGTTGCTGTTACTGTTGGTGTATGAAACGCAGAGAGACGACGCGGGAAACGAAATTCGTCCAGTTTGTGCATGGCATTGCGTGACGTCATCTAGATTACCACAACCCTGCGCTGTTGGGTGTAAAGCGTAGTGCCCACGGCACCACTGTTTTTATTTATTGAATTTTCTCATTACTTTGCAATAATATGTAGCGAACCATGTAGTTTCACATGCAGCGGCATGCCCTGCCCTATAATCATTCAACGAAGAAATAAAGATAAGTAAGGGTCTCTGATCTACGTTTAGTGTTCACGACCATAGCCGACATGTACAATTTGATGGTGGAAAGATAATTTTCACGTATCTACTAAATTTCGTAACCACACGTGATAGTAGGACGGTGCTGTGGGGAACTAAGGGGTAAGGCACGCAAACTTTTACTCCTATATCCGTAATAATCGGTCATTCATCATGAGTGTCACAAGAACAAACTAGCGGTGTTACATCATCACACTGTTTCTCGTATTACTTGTAATGGCTACATAACATAATACTAGCTGAACCCGCTCAAACGTTTTGCAAACGAACTCAATTGCGTGTGCTTCCGAGGCCAGTGACGGGTTACTTCATATGAGGATCGCCTCACTGACCCAACACATACCTCCGCGTGTATTTCTGACCCAGAGACATTTTCGCCTGGGCAGGTATTTCAACTCCTAGAGCGTACATTAACTAGCTCAACGTAATAGCCGATATTCTATCGCCAAAAACACTGTCCCATTTTTTCTTTAAAATAATTGTTTGAATTGAGGTAAGTACGTTTATAAATATTTTTCAAGTCCGATTTGCATTACGAGTTCTGAAAATCATTTTTTTAAAATCCGTTCACCTTAATTACTGAAACTTGTTATTTCTGACTTGAAGCACTTCATCCGTCAATATTACATCTTTAGATTATTTTAGAGATATTATTTAATTAGCAAATTTCACGTTGTTAGTCAAATTTGTAATATTTTTCAAAAATAACCAAACACTATTTTCCTAAATACAGCTTCATTTTCCCCTTTTCTAACCTCTCTTTTTAGGATAGAGAACAATATAGTGGTTCCTGTGGTACAAGTGCCCCTTGATCATTCGAAGATTAAAGGAACGTAGTTTTTTCAACATCCCACTCTTCATTCAGTGCGTTTTCAAGAGAGCTTAAATATTAGTAGGCTACAATTTGCAATATTACGTAACTGTTACACATAATACGAGAACGTTTCCAATATTAAGAAAACATTTTTTTAACTTCGCGCTCTTCATTTGGTGACGAGAGTTTTTAAGACATAACTAACCTAATAGTGGGGTTTCAAGTTGCTATATTAAGCAACCGTTACACATTTTTTTATATTAAGCAACCGTTACATATAATATAAGAAAGTTTGCGCTCTTGTATTTTCACGCAACAAAAGCGATTAAAAATCTAAAGGATATTTTATTTCAAGAGAATATCTTTCGAGTTAACGAAGAAAACCAATGTAAGCTTTAGAAATTGAACTTACGTAGAAATGGAATGAAAAACCGAATCAACATATTTCATGTTCAACATTCTCTTTTAGAATAAAACACATACAGCACGAAAAAATGAAAAGGAATATTTTTAATAAAACTAAAGAAAGGTTAAATTTGGCCAGTTCTTTAATTCACAATATACGTTAGCTGCTTCTTTTCATGTACACGGCAACTTAAAACTATGCACCAGTTTCTTAATCTGACGGAGACATGTTCTGTAAATTTCTCCTAATGCAAGGATCTCATCTCATAAGACGTTTCAGTGTAACATCTACCGTGAAAACTTGAACTGCTGCCAGGAATTCTACAAATTTCGAGAAGAGGACGAGGCAATATGAAAATGATTTTCACAAGTGCAAAGTAAACTTGGCGAAAGACTAATTTGAGGAACGTTTCCGTATGTAACTCGAGGAACTGGTATTCTATGAACTCGGGCCTTCAAAGAAAATTACTTTGTATTTAAATAACTTAGAAAACAATCAAAGCGTTCAACTGTAATTTACTTAACATTGACAAGTTGTTTCTTAACATCTTATCCAATGTTTTCTTTATAAGAAAGTTTTAAATACAATGTTATGGCATTTTGAATGTTTCGTAATATTCAATTAAATGAATAGCAAAGTATAACATACTCCAAGTGCATTACTAAGCTCAGGTAAATTCTTTCAACTGCATTCTTATAGAATAAATTTTGTGATAAAAGGGGAAATAAAATTTGAAATAGATCCACAATACATTATTTTATACAGGGGAGATTATTTCGAAAACAGAAATTTAAATGCAAAGTACTGGTGCTACAACAGCACATACTTTCTCGTATTATTGGAACAGTTATGTAATGTAACAGTGAAATTCTCAACGCGACAAGTATTCATATTTTTAATGTATAGATTTCTTTAAGATATACTTTCGAAGAACAAATTTCATTTATAAAAATCTCTGTCTTCAACAATGTAATTGTAAGAGGTAGTAAACAATGTTAACTTTTGTAATTTCAAAACTTTAGAGACATTGAAGCATCCACAACAGTTGAATGGTCTATTTAAATTTCGCAATGTCTAGAGTGTGGACAGATTGATTGAACAATTTGAATTTTAAAGAAAATCATATAAACGGTTTGGCACTAGTAGTAACGGTTTGGCACAGACATACGCTTTGAAGAAAAGAAAAAGAATTCGGTATCAAGGTATCTGAAATTTGTATTTTGTCTACATTACGTAGTACAGGAGAATTCAATATATTACGTATAGAAGAAAGGACAAAACCCTTTTACAGTTCCAGGGACGTACAAAAAGTTTCTTTCTGACAAAATATCGGCATCTTTCTCTGCACAAAAAACGTAACTTCCTGTACGGAATATACGAGAAGGTAAACAGAATTGCCCCTGCATTTGTGTTCACCTTTCGTATCTTAACGCAGCAGTAGAACACAGCGCGAAACAAGTTGGAAAAGATGCGTATCCGGAAGGATTATGCGTACATTGTTCTGCCGTGTGTCCTTCCCTTCTTCAGCAGAAAACAAAGAGATTACCGGAGCTTTTGCCGAATAACAAAACAATGCATGGTCTCAAGCCTCACAAATTCCAGTCCCATATGCATCGCATTTCGATATGGAGAGTACTGGAGGAAAATAAAAATCAATGCATGTAACGCTTTGTTTAATATTTTATACCCTTAAGTGTACGAGACATTCAAAAGGAACATCTAATTTTCGTCTCAATTCACAAGCACAATTACTAATACATTATTACAATGCATCATGATCAGAATACAATTGTACTTCGTCAACAGTCATCGTTATATTATAAACTTCAAAGTCGAAACTTCAAGTTGCAAGTTTCAATTTCAATGAGTTCTACCCAGATGCCGACCTCAGTGACGTAGGGGTTTGTAAATGAGTTCAAGTTAGCGGAACCCTAGATGGCAAGTTCGTGAGGCGTGGGTGATTCGTCATCGGACCAGGGTTAGCTTTCTCCTATCACCAAGTATTTCATCTGAACATCTCGTCGATTATCAACCACCTCCATTCGGTATTTATCTTCGTCATCCTTGCCTTACTCTACTGTCAAGTGGAAGGTGAAGGCAAACGTTCACTGCGCTCACCCACTCAGGGAAGGTAGGTCATAAGGAGCACGTCTCTTTCCTCGCCTTCTCTCGGAAATAAGTGCTGTGCTCTCATCTCTACCAGTTTCTTGCTCACACGACACGAGCTTCTCTTCAAAAATTAAATAATAATGGATTCTATTTTTTATTTAAATAGAGAGGTATTTAAATAGACCTTTGGTTATAATTGAATTTTTGGGACGAAAACGGTCTACAATAGCGTATCATTTTTTTATTTCCGAGAAATAACGGCATTTAAGGTCTTGTTTAGCTTGTATGCGTAAGTACAGTACATGATAAAAAACAAAACATATTCATGGAACAACGGTCTACGTTACCAGCCCACTAGTACAATTCATGAGAGGAAGTAACATAACGTTTCCGTTTGTCTTGTAATATTCATAAATCGTAACACTATTATTCAGCCCGACGCTTCAATTGTTGCCACAATGAAACTTTACTAAAATGGGTTTTCACACCGTCATCACAATAATTCTAGTGCAACATCAAAGGTTATTTGGCAATGAAGAATAGTAGTGAATAATTCATTCATAGGACAAAAGTTTCTAATTGTGTGAAAAATCTAGCTCTCGGGGTTCCTCTGTACCTGGAGTTCGTAAGCAAGAAATAAAAAAGTGCAATTCGTTAAGTGAATAACAAATACAGAGTATTGGGTAAAGTCGAAAGCCTTTTATTTTTTCTTCTTGTTTTCTTCTTCTTCTTCTTCTTCTTCTTTCATCATCATCATCATTATTATTATTTTGCTTCTTATTTTTCTACTTTTTATTCCCATCTCCTCTTTTTCCTTCATCCACTTTTTTCTTCTTCATTCTTAGCTTTCTTATTTTCATGTACTAGTTCTCCTTCTAACCTAACGTAAACGTGGGACGAGGAATTGCAGAGGTCAAGCATCAGGAGAGCGTGAAACGCATAATAGTCGAGCGAATTGCTTAATAAAACAATTGAGAGACGACAGCAAATCGCGCTGCTCAGCGAATATTGTTAACTCACTGATGATTGTTTAGATGACATTACGGAATGCATAATTGTTTGCTTTAGATTAGACAACAATCAAACTCTGAAACATCTGTGGTTACGAGGACATCAAACATTTGGGCAAAGCAGCTTCCGCCCTAAATGACTGCGTCATTTCGATCGAAAATCATAATACAGCAAACCTAAATTATGTCTCTCTGTGCATTGTTAAAATACATATAACTCAGAGTTGGATATATTCCGCTCAAAAGTGAGCATTTCATTCGTAATATCCTTCCGGCTAAATTAGTTTTTTAATTTCAGTTAGAATAGTAATTGAATATTTTACATGGAAAAGAATGTAAGAGCCAAAATATCGCAAAAAGGGATTTTGCATGAAAATAATATTGAGTTCCATTCCCAAAATTTTAGAAATGGCATATGTGCTAGAGTCCCCGATTTTAGTTCACAATATAGATACGCAAGTTACTTCATAACAGTTGGCAAAGAAGAGGGTTCAAATGCCTCTGCGCAATATGTACATGTGGTGACAAGCTAAATATGCAGTGGCCTAAAGGTATTGCAGACCATGGAAGCAATGAAGTTGCTTCATATCTTCTTGAGATGAGTCTTGTCAGATCGAACGAGAACTGGGGATTTGATGTGAATGTGGGCTGAACAAAACAATAACATAATGGTTTTGATTGTTTCAATGCATCTTATTCTTATGGGTTACTATGATTCCATGGACCTAAAATTCCTTTTCTCCGGACATTGGAGACGGGATTTTCTAGTGATATAAAAATGATAAAACTGTGCCAAAATGTATGGTACCCAAAGGCATTCAGAAACTTGTTAAGGGAACACGCCTGCAAAATCCATTCAAGGTCTCAGCAATAGAGAAATTTAATATTCTAGATTGTGCTTATGCAGCTTACACGTTTTTAAACACGAAAGTATTATGAATAAGGAAACGTCTCACGTCAAAGTTGCATTCGCAAAATTGTCACTGATTAAGATAAAAACGTCCTTATTGACATCGAAGAATAGAATTTCCACGATGTTTTCAAAATGGAAAATTCATTTCTTTTAAGGACTTTTCACAATGATACAATAGATATTAAAATTAGCGAAGGAAAGAAAAATGATTTTTTGGATTTACTGCAGTTTTCGGACCCTAACTATTACAGTTTTTACAAGAAAATGTTTGCATCACAATAAAGTTGTTTGAAGGTTATAAACATCTCCCAAATGCAGAATATTTGTAGATAAGCCATTTTTGTAGTCTAGAGCCAGTTTTTCCCGAAAAATTTACTTTCCTGCAGCCACCCCCTTTTCCATGTTAACTCTTCAGTTATCTCTAAAATAGTGGAAGGAAAAGAGAATCCATTATTTTGCTCCTTCCGGATGCAAGACATGTCAAAATATCAGACCGGGAGCGGTAGCTCAGTGCATCAACGGATGTCACTGCAGCGCCTCTGACCGGGAGGTCCTAGGTTCGAGTCCTGACGGTGGCAGTATTTTCGACACTAGCATTTCAGCTAGCTCGAATTTAGTCGCTGTCTGGAGGAGAATTCTAGCGCCCGGCTGCTCTGATCGGTAGTTTTCCGTGGTTTCTCCGATCAACACCAGGCGAATGCCGGAGTAGTACCCTACCAAACGAGCCACGGACCACGCGCGATCTTTCCATCCTCCCCTTGTCCTATTCTACCCTTACACAAACACTTACACTAACGTGCACTACACTACCACATATTTTGGGAGACCGGTCAGGATCTTAGAGCTTGTCCCGGCTAGGGCGGTGCCCCGCTGGTGGGAGAGTCCTGGTTAGGGGGAAACTCCACTAGCCGACGGTAGGTCGGCGCCAGATTTCGCCATCCAATGGAGGAAGATCACCGCCATCTCCCGACAAAAACATGCACTACACTTACTGGAATAATGACCAAAGCCGTGGACGTGCCCGGAAACACGAAAAAATCAATCAAAATATCAAGATATAAACGTAAGAAGTGTTAATTTTACACAACGAGTTAAAATGTGTTTCCAGTTTCTTCCTGAAGCAATTATTTTTACATAGATATGAGAGTTCATTTATACAGTTAAACTTGCGACTGGAAGATTTTGAGATTTTGACTCGCAAGTCAGTAGAAGCAGGGGTCGGCAGAATTTGCGTACCGACAATACCACCGCACGCCGACCGCGCATACTCTCTCAAGAAGATCCTAGATTCGAGTCCCGATGGTAGTGGACTTCACACTTTTGGAGGCTTTTTGACGTTCAACAGAGTGTTACTTTCGGATTTCAATTTTTACATATACGACAGAAATTTGCAAAAATATTTCATACTGTAAAGTACAAATAGATATAAGGCTATGTTCACCGTACGGTGCCTGAAAAAAGTTCAGACATCAAACCGTGATAAAGATTTGTGAGCGCAATGTAATGAGCGCAGATGGCAGGGCAGTCAGTGAAAAACTTCAGGTAAGCTACTTCCTTCCTGTATTCAGCTTAGTTGATTGATTTTTTCGTGTTTCCGGGCGCGTCAACTGCTTCAGTCAGTCACGTTAGTGTAGTGCATGTTTTTTTTTCGGGAGATGGCGGTGATCTTCCCCCGCTGGATGGCGAGATCCGGCGACGACCTACCGTCAGCTACTGGAGTTTCCCCCTAACCAAAACTTCAGCTTAGTTTTTTGCTTGGTACTCTTATCATTTCAAGTACTGAGGTAAGGTTAGTTTTTCCCTGTGAAATCCCCATTTCATTTTTCACCTGTGAAGAATGTTCTAACGTTCCATAACACCAGACTACAATTCATTTGAATACGTTGTACGAGTGCCATATAAATTGTATTGTATTTTCACTCCATTGTATCTTATTTTCTGGAACTGAGATGGAGAGTACAATATGCGAGTGAATCTCTCGCAGTGGCACAAATAATTCTGAAGCGCTTGAAATTGTTCTTAATGGAAATAAAATTTGCCTTTCATGGCCTGACACTTATGACTAGTTAGTTGAAGGCACTATTGACGTCCCCAGGTTATTATTTTATTTTTTAATTTACTTCTTTATTATTTTATTATATCGTTTTATTTATTACTTCACTTGCAGCAATATTTTCTATTAAGAAAAGCAACATTTATGTCATTGATAAGCATAGATTAGAGATTTCTGAATGTCAAAACTGATTCTCGAGAAATGCAATGAAATATTTTATTCTATTTCTCCTTGCTATAAGTCTTTTCAATCTAAGCCACATCTACAGGGTCGAAACTAAAGAATTTGGTTTCCTTTTCTTGCTCAAGTAACTTCGCTGCGCGAGACTACCCTGCATGTTCGTGTCTCTTCTACACCGACCACTCTATACTCTACTCACAGTAAAACACGAACACAAAAACTCCGAAGACAGAGAGTGTAATTTTTTTAAAGTGCAATTGTTATGTGAATTCGTGAGCCCTGACGAATGGAGACATAGGAAAAAGTACCAAGTTTACAATGCACTAAATACTAGTATTTTGTGCGGCATGTTTTTACGGATTTTGAGTAATTCTATATACATTATAAAATGTAATTTGGTTTTCAAAATATCACATCAAAACGTGCTGAGATAAGCAACCGGCCCTTATTTTCTAAATATTTCTGAAAATGTATTGGAAATCAGTCCTAATGATCCGAAAAAAACACATCTGATGAAACTGGGTCTCATCACTGACATACAGAAATATAATAGACGATTTTTGCAGAACCATACCATTAAAGCTATCTTAATTGCTGGAAGTATTAAAGTACTCACAAAACCGTGCATGTCAGAAAAAACATGAAAAGTAAGCATGCAAATTATACGATGTTCAACTTCTTTAGAATAATGTTTAAGTGTAAATACTAGGACTATTTATAAACTATCATTACCGCCATAAAAAAGGAGTTACTTTGAGTATGAATATTTGATAAAACACCACGTAACTATAATTATTAGTGAGCAAAATATTATTTATAATGTCATGTTTTATCTCCTAAACATGACACAATGATTATCCACTCCGAGAGATACGAATTACAGTAGTTGCATCACAACTTCCAAATTGTATCGCTTCTAGCACCTCCAACTACCAGTCGGAGAAATTATCTTCGGAAACATCCCTTAACTCCTCTGATTCAACTTCAAATGACCTCAGAAAGCTAGGGTCATCCTAGAACTCTGAATGCTTTAGTATCCCCCTCGAGACATAGAACTAGAGAAATCTCCAGAGCGTTAACTGCGTAATACGCAGATCGAAAGATACTAACGTGTTTTGCCTGCGATCCAGGTAAGGATATAGTTTCATTATTCCGGGGGCTTTCTCAAAGCCTGGCAAACATTAAACCAGTCGGTTGCGTTGCCATTATCACGGTTGCTTGAGGTTATCATTTCATTGCTTATCACTTCCTTTGAAAGTTTCTTGCCACATTATAACTCTTCCTTTCTCTCTCAAAACATTTTCATTCCTTATTTCCTTGCGTTTTATTTTTCACCTTAATTTACTCTATTCTCATTCCAACAACATTCTCTACATTTTTCGTACCTACATTTTACAGTAGTGAATATTTTTCAGGAAATATTCAGTACTGGAAAATCATTAGATGACAATATTAAGTTGCAGGCGGTGCTAAATGAGTTTACCAATTGGTGTGAAAATAATGATCTAACCTTTATTTAAATTTATTTTACGTCAAGAAACAGTTAAAACTGTATTACGTTCTATGGGGAGAAGTGAATTCTGTGCAAATTTTCAAACTTCTGTGATTCCTACACTAAGACATATACTACTTGTATTTTGAATTAATTTAAAAAAACCGCTCCCACGTAATAAAATCTATATTCAAGGATAAATCAGCAATAAATGTTGGGATCTTATCCATAATATGGCCGTTTCGTTGATTTTCATACGTTTCAATTCAATTCATACGTAAAAAAGTCTCTCTAATATTTTCTTTATCTTTCTTTCTCTATCCTTGAAAAAACTGATAGAAGAGAAATGGACCGATAATTTTGAATTCCATTTTTGTTGCCTATTTTGAAGAGCGGCTTAAATATAGCTGTTTTGAAAATATCTGGACACGTTCCGGTGCATAAGGACGCATTAAATATGTGAGTTAACCGGTGTATCATAGCTGGCGCACAAGTCTCTAACAAAGAATACGGGAATTCTTCTAAACCAGACGAATATTTATTTTTTAATTTTACCAATTATTTTGAGAATTTTATAGGAAGAAGTTTCCGTAACGAACATCGAGTCTAAAATTTTGAGGGAAACTTAAATCATGTGAAGTGTAAAACAATGACACATACCCGAAACAAAAAAAGTGATAGGAGAAGATGCTATTACGTCCATTGTTACTGCCAGTCTCTCATCGATCAGAAACCTAGAGTTATCTTAGACTGCAGAACGTCATTTAAAGATCATTTGAACTTTATATAAATAAGGCTAATCAAATGCTGGGTTTTGTGACGGGTACTTGCTATGAGATACATTCTGTAGATAATGCGACTTCTCTATTTACTTTTGATATGACCAATTCTGATTCTTATTGAAGAATAATATTAATTGGTTGCTATTACTGAATGTGATCAATTTTAGAGTCCCTGCTGTACAAACTAGGAATCCACAAAGAATTTTTTTGTCAAAAGTATACAAACATACATATACAGCAAATAACTGTCAGTAGAATATAGCGTATAATTGACGAAGTAGACATTGATCTCTTCATTGAGAATGAGGCGATCTTTAAGAAGGAATTGCGTAACAAAATACTAATGAATTTTGATTTGAATGATTGATATTTTACTTGTGAATTAGATATTCTTCTATTTTTGAGACTGTATAGCTTTTCAGTGTTAAAACTATTTAATTTTTAATTCATGTATGATGCACTGTATAAATTTTATGGTATATAATTCGACAAATAGTCCGTAAATAATAATAATAATAATAATAATAATAATAAAAAATAATAATAAAATAATAAAATAATAATAACAATAATAACAATAATAACAATAATAACAATAATAACAATAATAACAATAATAACAATAATAACAATAATAACACATTCTACTTTTCTTTTAACTTCACATAGCCGTTACACATTAGTACTAAACTAATACATTCGTCAACTTCTGTAAATAGTTGCTACATGATAAGGTCAAAATGTTAAATAAAGTTATATAAGGATTATTTATTATTTATTATTTATTATTACTTATTTTCTTTGAAAATAGATTTTATTACATGGGAGTTTTTTGTTGTTTTTCTCCCTTTCAAAATTCAAAATTTATTGCTTATTTATCCTTGAAAATGGATTTTATTACATGGGAGTTTTTTGTTGTTTTTTTCTGCCTTTCAAAATTCAAAATTTATTGCTTGTTTATCCTTCAAAATAGGTTTTATTACATGGGAGTTTTTTTTTTTTCTCCCTTTAAAAAATTCAAAATTTAAGTAGTATATGACTTGGTGTAGAGATCGCAGAATTTTGAAAATGTGCACACAATTTCACTTTTCCCCATAGCACGTCATACGCAGTTTTTAACTGTTTTTTTGACGCAAATAAATAAATAAATAAATAAATACATTTTAAAGAATAAATCACAACTTGATTTAAGTCAACCCAGTCGATCCGTTCATGTGAACAACAGCGTTTGCCATCGGAATAAATGACAAAAAATAGATAAAATTCCTAGAAAAATATAATACGTAATAACGTTATCATATCAGAGGATTTAATTTTCTGATGTGATAATTATATTTTATCCATTGATTAAATGAACTTAATAATCTTTGATTGGAAATAGCTTTAGCACAATATTCAGAATTCGATTAAATCTGAAATAAAGTATAGAGCTGAAACATTTTGAGACATTGCTTCAAATGTTTTCTTTTTCTGCAATGGAAATCTAAAAATCTCTAGCATTCTATCAATGGTCTGCACTATTGCTATAATACGCTAGAAACAAGGTACATATCTTTCCATTTCTATACCGCAATCCCATCGCGGAAAGGAGGTGGATGGTCAGCCAATATGGAAGACCAACATTCTACTCCTGAGTTGATAGGGAATTAACACCACTTCTAGATGCACCAAACAACGCAAATTTACAAAGTGATATTTCCGTGCGTAATAATAATAAGTTCTAATAAAAATTAAACTAATGCGATAGCTTCAGTATTCGTCTAAATACCAATAATTATTATATGACGTGCTATTTCATATGAAAAAATATCAAAAACGAATACCAACGTATCTCTAAATCTTCTATGAATGTTATTCGAAACTGTATTTCCAAAGACTGTTTTAGAAATGTGCAAAACAATTGATTTCTAAACAATGTAGAACGCATTTTTTCTACATTTTGTGTACGAATATTAACAAATCTTATTTCATTTCATTCCTCTCATCGAGGACTTTATAACGCTGATTGAAGAAATATTTTCTGCATTTCCATTGAAAAATAAAACTTGGGCCAACTTCTCGAAAATAAAAGCTGTTACACCCAAGAAAGACTCCTTTAGTAGTACTAAAAACTTCACCAGTTCTGTTAATATTAATTTTTATAAACTGTAATAATATAGTATAATAAATAATAAAGTATCGGTAATAACTCAAAAAATTTGTATTGCATGGCACAACATTCCAACTAATACATAAATACGACCTACCTTTTGACGACAATGAGGCATCAATACAAATGAAAAGGTGCGACTTTCATCTCGCGTTGGAAAACAGAAAATACTGATGTTCTACTCGTTGTGAACTAGCAGCAAGACTCGCTCTGAAGCTCTGCGGAAGAAAGTTTCGCCCAACAACATTAATCTGTATGCCGGCGCGTAATTTTTTTTAAAGAAAAGCGTAATTATTGTGTAGTTTCTGCTTCAAGTTATTTCAATTTATAAGAGTAATTTTCTCAAAAATTGCAGCCAAAAGGCGTGGCCAGGTGAGAGACAATCCTATCAAAGTATAAGTATGAAGGTGTTGTAATAAACACCATTTTCTCCGGTTGAGCTTATGCTGGCGATGACCCACTATTGTTCTGCCACAAATATGTTCTATAGATTGCAATACGTGTAAATAAATTGTATTGCTTTACCAATATACATATCGTCAGAAAAAGAAAGGCAATAGTAAATGAACGATGCTCAAGTTCATTTCCTAGACTGTCGATTTAGAATTTTTTTCTTTCCAGATATAGTTATACGACTATTTTACAGCCAACGTTTTGTGACCTTATTCTGTCTCATTATTAATGTCTTAAAAATTGAAACGTAAATACGAGTATGTCAAGTTAAAAGATATAAAAACAGGAATAAGACATTACAATAAATATGTACAAAGGAAGATAAAAACAAAAGTGATCTCTTTTCCTTTGCTCTTCCTTGAATTTAGCTTTGATAAGGAGACCGAATAAGGCCTTGAAACGTCGGCGGTAACAGTCATGTTAATAAATACGGAAAGAAAAAACGTTACTAATAATTCCCTGACCTTCCTCCTAAGTGAAACGGACGATGTACCGTTGCCACTCTTAAAGTCGCTTTATACACTGTAACACGAAGATTGCAATCCTTTCGTGAATGCCATCTGCATCTCCGAGTTAGCTGGCAACCGCGTTACCATGGCGGGCCTCTTCGTCCCCCGGCGCGCAGGGGTGGGCGCCTGGCGGCAGACATTCGGTGTGCAACAGCGCCGGCGGACGCGGCCGCGCCGCCACCGGAGAACAGCATACAGATTGGTTTATTGACGCAGGCCGAGGGCAAGAGCGTGGGGCGGAGGAGCGGGCTGGGCGGCGACGGCGGCGGCGGCGCAGCGCCACGAATCGCGGAGAGCGACGCGGGGGCCGGGGGGGGGGGGGTGGAGGAGGGAGGCCAGGGTCACGTCGCTTCGGGGGGGGAGGGGGTGAGGATGGAGGCCGTGGAGTTCGGAAAGGAATGGCAATGCCAGTGAAGACGAGCTGGTTGAGGGATGATGAGGGCGGTGCGGCAGAGCAATCGGTGACGGATGCAATGAGGATGTAAATGGGATCCTGGGGGGAGGTGACTGTGGGTCAGGAATTTGCAGGGATATTGGAAGACCATGGTGAAGGTAAGCTAGAGAAGAGTAGAGTCGCAGTGAGAGGAGATGGTGTCGGTAGCTGTGCGGAGGTATTTGAAGAGTGGATTTCAGGGAGGAGGATGGTGATGACTGGCAGTTTTGGATGGAAGCAGAGAGGATAGTCAAGTCAGTGAGAGAGTTGTACGAAAGAACAAAGGGCTTGCTAAGGCGTAAGATGTTTTCGGAGCACCGATGTCTACAGCAGATAATGATGCACTGACAATACAAGTTATTCAAGTATGTGGCGGTGACACGTGTACTCAACGACGGGGCAGGTGATGGCGACGAAAGGTGACGGCGATAGGTTGGAATTGGAGACTGAGTATGGGTGGCGTCAATGGGTGTGGTGTGGGCTCAGATTCTTGAAGAGAAAGGGTAGGAGGCGGTGGCAGCTTGTACACTAGTAGTGACTCGCCGTGAAGAACGAAAGGACGGCACAGGGCTATAGTAGCGTAACCCCCAGCGACGCCCAGGATATCATGAAAGAGAGGCTTTTGCATCGAGGTCGGGTAATGACCTTCAATTCCTCGTAATATGTCCGAGAAATATCCGTGTTGCACTTTTGTACTCCGATGAGACATTACATTATGACCACTCCAACATGACAATTTTCACGGTCAGAATATGCAGTGTTACATGCCACACGTAAGCAATATTATATACGAGGCTATGAGCGGCAGAGTGGACTAACCCACTTTGAAAGAAATGGTAAAAAAAAGTTTGAATATTTCATGAAACTTGTGGTACATTGAATTATTTTATTTGGGAATATTGCTGTCTGAAGACATTGTGTCACGTTAGAAGGTGACTAAAGATAGTGCATAGAAGTGTCAAAATATGACTAAAATGTAATTTTAATTTGAGCTGGTCCACTGTGTTCTTTTAGGATTTTGTTTCTATTTTTGTGCAAGAAGTAAAAACACTATATTCATTGCATTTATTTTTAACAAAAGTTTTGGACATAATAATAGAATGTACAGTTGAATCACATTTTACTCCCAAAACTAATTTTTAAACCACTTCCTCCTCCAGTAAGTCATCGGTTAGTAACTTACCACCAAGGGCCTGTACTCATGATCGAATATTGTTGTAAAAATCATGACATACTGGAGAAATAAAAGCTATTAGTTGAATAAGATCCTTTTTTGGCTTCGTTGGCGTTATTGCCAGTGGAATATAGGAGTGGCAGTGCATTGTCTGCTGTAGTGGTTGTCTTTTTATAATATCAAGTATCTCAAGATTAACCATTTTATTATTTGAATATTTAAATTGAATTATATTAGGAGATTCTTTTCTAAATCGCAGCCATTGAATTTTCAACCACACCACGATATGATCACTGTAAATGGATTTGTTTTCCTAGCATTTTTTTATTGCTGAATGCTAATATGTAGGTACAAAAATGTGAGGAATTTTTGGGCCTTTTCTATTAGAACAAAATATGAGCCGCAAGAAAGTGTATACGTGGCCAATTACTAGAAATTTACGATTTATTTTACACTCACTCAGGTCTGAAGATGCACAAATGTAATTAAACAGCACTGATTGTTTAACATTCCGGGTCGCACATTGATCGACATACATAATTAATTTGAGGTTTGGTAGTTCTTAACATATAATAGGCATGAAAGCCATCTCTTAAGGACATCTTAGATGCAGTAGTATCAACATATATAGGTTATTAGTATTCATATCGTGAATGTTTTCGCCGGCGAATATTATGTCTAGTATTCTTACAACGGAGGGCGCCAAATGCGAGATGGCAAAAGCAGTATTGCGGAGCCACGGGATGGATATAGGACTCCGGGCACATAGTAAATATTAGCGCCTATATATGAAATGCTGCAGATGAGCACAGGAAGATTATGGAACAGATTGTTTAATTATTTTTCAAAAAAGGGCACAAAGCAAATCAATAAAAAAAACCGCAAAATGCAGGAATTATTTTTTATTTTATTCAAGTAATAAAGAGCCCTTTCTAGTTTAAAATTTTTATGTTCAAGTATACATGCTATTTTATTTTCAAATACAGTTAAATTTAAAGAATACAGTTAAAACAGTTATTTTTTAAATGTATCATAAACGTTGGTCTTAATTCCAAATATTTTCTAAGCAACGTCCAAAAATGAAACGGTGTCATATTCTGGTACCTCAACCTACTACACCCATCGAGCAAAAGGGTGTAGTAGGGTTTACAAGCAACCGATTACTCTTTAAATTTTACTATTTCCGTTAAATTTTACCGACGTTTTGACTGCTCTACGGACAACCACCAAATTTTTACATAGAGGATTAGGAAATTATATATTTGTCTGAGATTTCTCTGCATTTACAAATCCTTACATGCGCGTTTATTGTCAATTGAACAATATGATTTGTTCAAATTAGTCAAAAAAAAATTAAATTGTTCCTTTTTGTTTCACGAATATCGTAATTTTAAATGTGCGCTAATGAACTGGAGCCCGCATTACTGAAATGCTAAATGCCGACTCACCAACCCTTGTTTCAAAGTTAAGCATTTTCACGGTACGTTTACATAACTTGCATTTATAATTAAAATTTTTATTTATCTTAACTATGACGTTCAATATTCTTACTCTGCCGTTTATAATATTTTATTATATTTCTCACGAGAAGGGAAATATTGATATTAAATAATCATTATTATAAAGTGAAATGCGATTGTAAATTTTATATCATTCTTTAAATATTGTTTTCCACATCTGTGTAAAAGTTCTGATCGTTATTCTCCTTTCATCGGCACCTTATATTTTTATTCTCTTTATCTTATTTTAACTTATATTTCGTTCTATTTTTCGTTCTTTGCCACCAAAAGGACTTTCCTACCACATATTTTTCAATCTTTCTCTCGACGTGATGAAATCACATTTGCCAACTCCATGGCGTCCTTTGCACATTTGCCCTACCTCAACTATCCCTTTAACGTGTTCATTACTGTTTGTTTTTCTTTTCAAGTTTGAATCGGGCATATATATCATAAAAGAGCCTAAAATGCACTATGAGTACAATGGCGTCCTCATTCTTTCCCAAGAGCCCGTCATAATGTCATTCCCTTCTACTGCGTCCCTTGCTCTGCCATCACAACTTTACCTCTCCGCGCCCGTGCCCGCGACCGTGCCCGCGCCCGCGCCCGCAGTTCATTTATTGCGTTCCCTTCTTTCTTGCCTTTCTCCGTCCAGCAAATTTTCCTCGCGTTCTTTTAGCAGCTTTTGGCTTTTTATTACTCTCCTTTATAAAACACGTGGAGATTCGCTCCCTCACATTGCAATTCGCTCAATTTTTATTTGTCCTTCTTGTCGGTCTTCGTTGCCTCTTTTCTGCCTTCCTTTTTACTGTCTTACCTTCACTTTTCGCAGTATTTTTATCTCCGAGAACTTTTGTCATTTCGTATCCTCTCCTTCCTTCTTCTCACCTTGATTTTTTCTCGACCTCTCATATTTTCAATCACTTTTGACCGACTCCAGCCTTGCGATTATATAAATTCTTAATTTATTATGTAGCCGTCTATTTGCCTTTTTTCTGTCTCTAAATCCTATTATAATATTATCCTACTATATATAACGATTCTCCATATAACTTCCTCCCAACTAGCCAATTTCACTTCAATCTCTATTCTCTTTACTCGTTCTTTATTACCTTCCCTTTCACCCTCGTCCATCGCCCATCCACCCGTTTTCCATCTCTTGTCGTCTCTCGTTCCGGCACACAGTCTCCGGCCCACACATTTCGCAGACTCGGCACCGACGCGCCGTCTCTCGTCCTCCCGGAGGGCGCCGCGACGCACAGCGACGGCGGCGGCGGCCGGGCGCGTAGCTGGTCCCGCCACCGCCCCCGCCTGCGCTGCCGCCGCCTCCCTCCGCCCCCCGCTGCGCGAGTTATTCCCGGAGACGTTGCGGTTGGCAGGTGTATGAAAGGTAGTCTACAGGGCGGTCGTAAGGGGCACTTACTTTTAAAGGGGCTGGATGTGAGAAACGGAGGTCTGTCAGGTTGTAACTTTTAGGATGTGTGTATATCGGGGCGAGAGTCCGCGGGTCGGGTCGAGAGCGGTAAAGCCCGAGCTGTGTGAGTGCGCAGGACATGTGTGTGTGTTGGTGTGCGAGAATGTGTGAGAGGAGACCGCGCGGGTCGCGCGGCTTTAAGAAAAAAGCGGCCGAGACGAGTGGGTTGCAAGCGCGGGGTCGCTACCCGGCTCTGCGAACAACGCGCGCGCGTTCCACTATGCTCCAGATTAGGGGAAGCTCGGACAAAAACATCTTCCCTCGATAAATGGAAATTCGCAAGTGTGACGTGGTAGAGTGGGAGATTCTAGGTTTTAACTCGATAGTGGCGGATTTTCTTTACCAACGCAAATAGGGGACGAGGAGAGGAAGCATGGTAGGTATTTAAAGTCCACCACAGACTGGAAAACAATTCTTTAGTCTTGTTGCTATAATTGGTCTAATTGGACTAGTACTTAAAGCAATGAGCCACGAACCGATTGTTTGATTGATTGATGAGTGATTTTTGGCCCGTCAACAGCGAAGGTCATTAGTCCTGGAAGTGTAGTGCAGTGTTTTCATCTTGGGAGATGGCGGCGATTTTCCCCCGCAGATTGGAGAGATACGGTGTCGACATACGTCAGCTGGCGGGGATTTCCCCAACCAGGTATCTCCCACCAGCAAGGCACCACGACAAGCGCTAAGCTCCCGACTGGTCTCTCGACAAGCGTGATAGTTTACAGCATGTGTAGGGGGTGTAAGGGGATAAATATAGGAGAAGAAAGAGGAAGGAATGAAC
The DNA here is from genome assembly GCA_964035755.1 of Teleogryllus oceanicus. NCBI lineage: Eukaryota > Metazoa > Arthropoda > Insecta > Orthoptera > Gryllidae > Teleogryllus > Teleogryllus oceanicus. The sequence continues at coordinate 238,554,419 of CAXIVR010000001.1, read as the reverse complement.
GCACGCGGACAATGGCCAGTTGTTAAGGTACTTATTCGGCATTCATCTGGTCTTGATCCGAGAAACCACGAAAGCTACTCATCATAGCAACAGGCTTCTAGAATTCTCCACCAGCGGCTGAATTTGACCTAGCTGTCCAGCTAGGTATCGAAAATGTTGCCAATATCGGGACTCGAACCATAGGTACCTCTTGCTCAGAGACAGGGTAGTGATAACTAAATATTATTTATGAAAAACGTTTTATAAACTACTAATATTACAAGATCAAAACGCAATTTTTATACTGTAATGTATACGTGAGACGTCAGAGTTGGGCCAGCTTTCGGGGTGAGTAAGCTCGGGAAATCCAGTCAGCGTAACGGAGAGTCGCAGGGCAAGTCTGGGTGCGACGTCCCTTGTCGTACAAAAGGGGCTGAGGGCACCAGAGCTGGACAGGGTGATTTAGAGAGAGTCAGCCGACGTGCCGTGATAATCGGTGATATGTGGGAATTATAATGAAATGGAGAGGGTCACGGCTATTCTTCTGTTGGAACTGTGAGTTGCAGTTAATGTTTGGACATTATATCGTTTTTGGCACCAATTTACGGGCACGGCTTTCTCTCTTGAGTACACTGAACATTGGCAAAGTTTGTATTAGTGATATGGAAAGTGACAATTGTAAACCTGGGTCGTAGTAAACTTTTGTTGCCGTTACAATTTGTGACGTATTTGGTATATTTAATATACCATTAACGTATACCTGTAAAACGTGGACACCAAGTTCGGCTGAACTGAACTTTTGCAAATTCGCAAGCCTCCTGAACAATAACGCAGCAATAATTGATCACGATTGTGATAACATAGTACACATTTCCCGTTCAGGGGGTGGTCAGTATTTTTTTATATTTGTTAAACTTTCAGTAGTAGTAGAGAACATCTTCCGGAGCATTTCCAGACTTTTTGCTGAAAGAAGCTGAACTTTCATGTCCAAATATTTTGTTAAGTATGCGTCAGTCTAGACCAGAATTCCTAAACTTCTTTCGTCGACCCCTTTTAATAGATTTGTTTGCTCCATTGCCCCTGCCCCCTTACGTTATACTCTAGAATATACAGATTACGTAATCATGCTTAACACAAAGAATTGCACATAAATGTCTTAAAGACATCAATTTCGTTCACCAATTTCTTTGTAAATATTTAGATTTTAATAGTCGAAGACGCTGCTGCCTCTGAGTAATCGAGTCTCTAAACTTCGTTGTGTCAATGGTTTTTCAACTAGTCACAACATTTCTACAGTGCATATTGGAGGGAGTATTTTCTTCCTCGATAGAGCATTATTGTGAATACATAGTTATAATTTAGGTTTCTAAACTTCTCAAGCAGTTGCGAAGATGGGTTCTCGAATGCCCTAGTGCAGAAAGTCGAAATGGCTTTAACTGCATTGATCGTGAAACTAAGAGTTTAAATGTAATTGATGCAAGAATTTTATACCAATTACATTTAACCTCTTCATTTCACGAAGTTGGAGCAATGGAGAAATAAACTTTAAACTCTTAACTTCGTGATGCATTATTGCTGGAGCAATGGAGAAAATAAGTATGGCGTACGATTTCTTGTATGCATATATTTTTATCCTAATGATGAACGATGGTGGTGACAGAAGAGGATTGAATTTGTAATTTATTGTATGTTTTGTTCATTATATCATAATACATGATCAAAATTATTAATATTTTTTGTGATCAATGGCATCTTGCTTAGACCTATCAATCACCGGTTCATATTCGGAATATACACCCCAATCGAACCCTTGATAATCACTGACCCCCTTCAAAATTTTATTGACTCCCAGAGGATAGTAAAAGATCCCAGTTTATCTCTATTATCGATAGACAAGGAGTTCCCACCGGGGCGGTGCCAAGGGGGCGGTGCCAACGGGGTCGGTACCGAGTCTATCGTCAATATCCATAGGCCAGAGGTTCCCAGCGGGATCGGTATCGACGCAAGGGAGTCACAAGACGGCCTTGAAGAAAATAATTTTGCCCGTTCTGTGTCTGTTTCAAGCCATTGTGCGCCTCTTGCTTCTGGCGCTCGCTTCCCGCGCCGCCACGTCGATCATTTACGCAGACGGCACAATCCTCTCGAAGTTCTCTTCTCTGCCGGATATTTTTATGAAGAAAATATGACACGTTTTTGAAGGAGCCACTCCGCGTTTGCCGGGCAAGATGCCTGTCTGGGCGAAGCACCGCGGCCGCCATGTACAGGCAGCTGTCTGCGGTCTATTTTGTTCGCGAAACCGCGTTTTATCATGGAGATCAGTGTGTCATTTTTATATTTTTTGGACGCAGGAAATGTATCAAAATTCAGCTTTAGTTCTAGAATACATAGGTGAATTTAATATCGTCTTCCCAATAAGTGGTGATCACCTATTATTACCATGAGTGATAATAATTGAAGTTTTTTTAAATTTATTTACTTAAGGTCGCTGTTCAACAACTGGGTCATAAGCGACCACGAGAATGAATTTAGAATTTACACAAGTTCTAGAATTATTCCATTACACCATTATATACAGTTCATACGAACATGAAACTGTAATAAAGTGTCAATGTTATGGGTATTTACATCAGTGGGATGGATACTCATATTTATTTATTTACAATACATATGCCTTTGATATTCATAACACGTTGGAAGAATTGTACAGGATGAAATGTAGGTAAAAAATGGATTTATATTAAGGTGGCAATTTTTGCGATTTTTAAAAGTTGTAAGACGTATACTTTCTTCTGGGAAGGACAAGGAATTAAATAAAGCATCTTCTAAGTTTAAGAACCATCTTATGTGGGCTAGTTCAGGACACTCCAGAATAATATGGAATGTAGATACTTAGGCTCCACATTTAGGACAGGGTAATGAGTCAGTCTTTTTATTAGATGAATGTGGAAGAGATTAGTGGCCAATACGTAGCCTTGTAATTTGGACTTTCGAGTTGGAATCTAGCGAGTTGGAGGTTAAGGAGAGCGGGTACGATAATGGATTTCCTTACGAGGTGAAGTTTGGAGAAGGTAGTCAGCCATTTTTCATTCCACTGTTTCATAACCATATTTTTAAAGTATACTTTGATATCGGAGTGAACTCCCTTCACATTGTTGTCGCTTGTTGGCCATGAAATTTCTTCTTTGGCCGTTTTAACGGCTTTACATTCCCCACTATACCTTTACGTGCTGGAATCTAAACAATAGAGATGAAGGTGCCGTTGTTTATTTGAGTAGATAAAAGTTCTTGTATTCTTTGGATTATGAGAATTTGAGAGAATCTGTTGACAATTGCATTCAAGGTAGCCATGGAGTCTGAGTGAATAACTATTTTGCTGTTTTCTACATTTTGAGAGACTAAATAAATTCAATGGCTTTCAGAATGGCCCAAACTTCACAAGAGAAGCTAGAAAAATATTCCTGTAACCTGAATTTGAAGGTGCAATGAAGGTTTTTGGAAACAATTGCACAACCCTCTTTGTTTTCATATTTTGATCCATCCGTATATACTTTTTCTAAATCATGGTAGTCTTCATAAAGAGAATTTAGATGAGATGTAACAATTTTAAATTATATTTGGGAATCTGTGCAATCATTACATTAACCTCAGATTTAAAGGATTGCCAGGGGGGATAGAGTGAATCTTTCTCTGTAGAATGAGAGGGGTTGGAATACTTTCTCTGAGAGGTTTTGGATATTTCACATGGACTGAATGGTAATGTGTTTTAAAAGACCTGAAGGTATATTTAAAGGACGGATTAGTTGAAGAATTTAAAGTTTAGTAGCCAATTTTTAGATAGAGTTGTTTACGCTGCAAATCGAGAGGGAGTAATCCTGCTTCTACAATAAGGCTGATGAACGGAGTTGACTTAAGGCACCTAAGGTATTTGACATGCTGAATTTATAATAGAATCCAGCGTCTGTAGTGTACATTTATTAGCTGAGCTGTAGATAGCAGCTCCATAATCTAATTTGGCTTGAATAATAGAACGATAAGCATTAATTGAACACTTTCACTTTGCTCCCCATTTTCATAGATACTAATATTTCCAATATGTTCAGCCTGGATGTGCAATCGGTGTTTAGCAAAGAAATGTGCTTCTTCCATGTGTGCATTTGTTCGAAGGTCATGCCCAAGACTTTATAAGAATACGTTCTACGTATTTGGTGATCTCCAATAAAGAGGGCAGAATTTTCATTTAAAATGATTGAGCTTCTGGAGATGATATTGAATTCCGATTTAGTTCTTGAAAAGGAGAAAGCAGAAAAACGTGCCCATGTTTGGATTTTGTTCAAGTTTTCTTGGATTATTTTAGTTGTCATGCGGACATCTTTATCGCAGCATACAATGGAAATATCAGCGTGTTACTTAGGAGAGTTTGGATGCTTTTTTCGGTAGCTAGGGATAAATACGGGATTACTTTACGAAAGGATGATTCATAGTATTTATAGCTGGAGTTGTTGGCGAATGAGACTGCCAGAGCATTGCAGATGACTTGAGAGGCACTATATTTTATTCCATATTCATCTTCTAATATTGGAGGTAAGCTAGTTGAACAGGAGCATTCTAACGTGCAGTTTTCATTCCACCATGGGACCTGGCGGAATATTTAGGGATTGCCGATTGGGCAGCTGAATTAATTATGTTATGATGATATGGTTAGTCTGTTCTGGTGGCCACTCATTTATATCAGGAAGTTTATTGATGTTATTATCGATAGATGATTGAAATAGGGTTCAGTTTTCTTTGGAAGCTCTTATTTTTCACATCACGGTTTGGTAAGATTTCATTAACAGCTTTTGACATTGTTATTAGAGCTGCAAAATCATCTGTAAATTCTCTGGCAATTGTTTCAGTACAGTTATTACCCTTCGTTCTGTCAACGAAACTTTGGATTTGATGTAAATTTAGTGATTAATGTACATTGGGAGATTCTAAGATAGTGTTAGTATTGGACCACGACTGATAGTCAACATTTTCAGAAGAGGTTATAACTTTCTTCTTAAGTTTGGAGGATTGTTTCTTAATTTTTTATTTACTTTCAGAAATTTTAGCATCCATATCAGAGGTATCCGTGTAACTGTCTGGGAGTTGATTCTCGCTATCTGATTGGTTGCTAATCAGTTCTGTATTCGAGCTTACAGTAGATAACGGTCTCTTTAATCTGACGGGGTTGCAGGAAAGGTCAACGTCCATTGAGTTTTCTTTTGAGGTAACTTGGTTGCTCGCGGCCGCTCAAGGAGAGGGGTGGTGGTAGAGGGGGGAAGCTGTAAGGGCAAGGTTAAGGCTAGAACTTTCTCACTTATCCTTCGGAAAGCGTACATTCAAATGCTTTGGGAGAAACATTATTAGAACTATCAAAAATTTCATTAGTTGATTCTGTAATATCTACTTCTGTAGGAACAGGTAGGATATTAGTTAATTGGGAGTTACATGGATTTGGGCAGGTTTTAGCTACGTGGCCCTGATTTTTACACAGATAAAAAAATTGGAACATCAGGTGTTACACGTAGCCAATGGGGGACATTATCTATAAACACCAGAAATCACTCAGGTAATTTGTTTATCGTCCAGTGAAACAAATGTTTGGCGGTGAAACAGAGGATGCGGCTCAAGTTGGGGTTATTAAATCTAGCACCAAGGAAGGTTAACGGTGCTACAGTTCTATCTATTGAGGGTAGTTTAATAATAATTTAGTAATAGAAATAATGTTAACAGTTGTTTTTTCGTAACACGTGGTCGGAGAGAGGAAAAAATGATAATAAATAAATAAATGAATAATAAAAATAAAACCGGATACGCATGGTTCCGGCATGGAGCTTCTCAGCACGTGGTCCTGACAATACACTGTTTTCTCATTCACTTACTTTCAGGCCGTGGCCCTGATCGGACTTGCAGTGGACTTGTTGTGCTTCAGCAAATCTACATTGGAGTTGGGTCGTAGGCGAACATGAAGTTTGACCAGTTTGTGTATTAGTAAGGTATGTACCGTTTATATTACCGTGGTTTTATATGTATATACAGTATATAATTTATTTATTTATTTTTCTTCACGTTTGTTGATTCATGGCATATATTGTGTGATTTCTAATGTTGTTGTTCAGACAAGTTGTCTTTATTCCATGTGATTGTGTTTATTGTAGCCCTGATGAAGGAATTAAATATTCGGAAACGTTGGAAAACTAATGTTTCATTAATTGACCGACCCCGTGATCCATATCCTACAAAATCATTCCGCTTAATAACTCCACCTATATCACTTTTTACATAATACGGACAATCACCGAGTGAGTGAACGTACGCACAACGTTATTTCGCCTGAAACAGATGGAGCGTCAGACCACCGGGCGGTCAGAACGCGATCCAGTTGAGGGTTCATATTTATAGACAGACAAATTTTGTAACAATTTATTTCATAAGCTTAATGTGCCACTTATTTTAATCATTCAATTTTACAACCAGACGATAGGGACAACTATTCCTGAAACTGTTTCACATGAAGCTTATGAAATAAATTACGTTAAAAAATTTGTCTGTCTAAATATGGACCCTTATTCCTTCACAATAAATAATCTTATTTACGTAGTTTTTACCTTTTAGTATACTATCATGTACTACTACAACTTATCCAGCGAATCCATTTTTTGGTGTGTGTTCCTGATGCTGAAAAAAATTATTTGTCTGACTTCTATATGTAGTAAATTACTTTCTCAAACACGTAAGGTAGCCAGAATCCACAATTTGTGGATAGAGAAATAGTGTTTTTCAGCAAAATGTCTGTTCAAGTGTCTGTGAACATTGCTAGCTATTAAACCGATGGCAGATTTTTTTTCAAAACTGATATTGCCCCACCAATCCGACGAAACACGAAGCCCTGTGAATTTAAAACTGATATTTTAATTTTGAGGGTAGTTTACCTAAAGCCTCCACGAATTTTTTGTAATTTTCTCAAATATGGCTCCACGTTTTTTTAAATTTTAAATTTAAAAATAAATCTTTCAATTTCATGCCTTAATGTTTATAACAAGCAAAAAAATAAATTTAATTTTAGGCTCTAATATGAGAAACTTGGCTTATAAAAATGACGCAGGTATGATTTTCGTGGAAACATTATTTCTTTCGAAAAGTTTAAGTAAACAACCAGTACATTGTAAAACCAGTACACTGTGTGTAGTTTCGTGAGGCAATCAGTATAGATGCCGTGTACGAAACACTGCTGCATAGGTTTATGATCCAACCCTGTTAAATATTTTTGTGCATTGAAAACCGCTTTGGCGGGTTCACAAATAATTACATTAGCATGTAACCGCCATCGATAATTTGAGAAAATATGCGTCATTGTAGCATGACCAGTTTCTTAAAATGTCTCAAGAGTTTGAAACTTTCTTTCAATTTCTCAAGATCATTAGTACGATCTCCTTCACCAGAGAGAACCCGTTTTCGAGAAAATCCTCTAAACGGTTTACATAATAACTTTAATCTCAATCCATATGGGAAAACAAACGTTTCGAAAAAAATCCTTTTTTGGTGTCAGAAACCTCCAAAACTCGTATTTTTGTCAAAATCTCCGAATTAATGTTGGCAGCAATGCATGACTGTCTATACTACGAATATGAGGAAGTTAAATGTTATTAAAATATTGTTATGCAGTTTTTAATGGGTAAGATTGTGGCCATTAACGTAAAAATTTAATTGTATTTTTTTATTAGTATACCTTTCTTGAACCAACTAATTACGACACTAAACTACTATTAAACCGTGTTCTTCCGTCAGGTCATTGAAAATTTAATGTGTAATAAAAGTCATGAAAACGTTGCCATGTTAGGTGGACGCAGTTTCTGGAGAGTCACATTTTGCAGTGTTGCATCGCCTGTAAGTTTCAAATGTCAAAACATCTCTCCAAGACATGTGTGAAAGGGTACGAGATTCTCCCCTTGCATTGCTGTGAGCATATGCTAGCTCCTTTCATGTGCACGTTTGCACGAGACCTGCGCACGAATGCAAAAGCTTACTATTTTTGTCTCGTAGTGCTCTGCATACTTCGCGAGTCTGCGGTCGATTGTGGCAACGACGGTTGGAAGGAGTGAATTCAAGAACTTCATTTCTCCCTTCTAGAAAATAATATGAAGCGACGGCAAAAACAAGAAACTAGCTATTGTAAAGAAAAACAAGATTTTTCACTAGTTTGGCGCAGTAGAACTACTTCGGTGCAGGGTCTCAACTGTAACTTAATAATTGTGGGCATCTAGGATAAAAAACGCTGCCGAAGAAAACTACGCAAAATAAACCATTTTGAGGAGCAGGCATATTGCTCAAGATAAGCAAATAAAATACTTCCATATAACACTCCAATAAATGAAATATTTTAAGAAAAACAGTCTTTATAAATACTTCAATAATATAGCACAGTTCCTTACAGTGCAATAGTTCTTAGGCAATAGAAATTAGTAACATAGATTATTTAAAACTTTGAAGACAATTCTTAAGTTAGCTGTATAGTTTCACATTTTAAAAAATAGCGAAGGCAGCATTTAAGAGCATAAAAATCCTGCCTTTTCTACCCTTTCATATGGTAAAATGTGTACACAATTTCTGTAGCACGAATATTTTTATATTAAATAATTAAATTTATATCACAGCACGCCATCTTTGGAATGAAAGTTTAAAACATACATTTTTATTCCGCTCATCGAACCTTCTATTTCGGTCATTTAGTGCCTATCGTATTACAGAACCATTACATCTGGTCAAAAACGTTGACATTTCCTCCGTAATAAGCATGTATCAAATAAATTACACTCTGTGTAGTTATATATTATGTATATACTTAAATTATGTATTATTAGGTTTAATTATAGCCTAGATATTCAAACCAGTATAAGCCAATGCACAGTTTAACCGGAAATCCAAGCATCCAACCCCACATCCATTGTGTTCCGGATATCAGCGCGTGCAAGAGGAGACAGGGATCACGGTGCAAATGCAGAGCAAAAAGAAGACAGCGGCCCGAAAACAGAGTATTGAACAGAGAAATATAATTCAAAATCACAAGGAAATATTCGATGGCATGGAATTAGTGAGTATTTGATTTTATTGCAGTTGAAGACAAAGAGAGAACAGGAAACTATAAGAAAATATAATTACGTACGCAGAAATTGAAAATTGTGAATAAAACAAATTTCAAGTGACTAGTATGGCAAATTCACTTTAATTATCACATTTATACAAACATCCACAATCATGAATGGTAAATCTTGTGATGTTCCCCTAATTTCTGTTCTATAGATCACGTGAATCTCATAATATGTGGAAGAGACGTCATAAAACGGCCACGAATTCGAAATAATCTGGCAATTGCTAAGAAGAACCTTCGAATGCGAACGCGCTCCTAGAAACGTTTCACGGTATTTGATCCGGCGTGTTCGCATCGTACACGCGGGAGCGATTACCCCTAAGACAATTCTAGCACCCGGCTGCTGTGATCGGTAGTTTTCCGTGATTTCTCCAATCAATACGAAACGAATACCTTGCAGTACTCTAACAAACGGGTCCACGAACTTCCCCTCCACTCCCCTTACACACACACGCACATATATACAATTAAATGCACTACACTTCTACGCATGCCGAGAAACCTATCGAGAGCATAGAGCTTGAGTCGGCTTGTTCGGTGTAACGCTGGAAGAAATGCCCGGAGAGGAAAATCGCAAGGCGACGTGCAACATGGCTGATTCTGAAATTCAAGTGTGTGGGCAGATGATTTTCTCCTCCATACGTCACATACAGTTTTTTACTGTTTTTTGACTAAATAAATATCTAATTAAATATCTAAATGTTCAGCTGGGAAGGAACACCACTACCTTTTGGATAACATGCAGTACACTTACAGGATTAATGGCCGATGTAGTTGGCGCCCACGAAACAATAAATATTCGCATTGCACACTCAATACCGACCTTCCTGGTGGGCAGCACCGTTCGGGATTGCTGCTAGTGGAGGACGCGAAGAAGTCAGAAATGAGAAACATTCGAATACATCCATGATGGATACAACTAGTCTGTAACATCTTCACGAAAACAGAAAATAACAAAGAAAAACAGATGGAAAAAATTAACTAACGGGAAAAACGAAATTCCATTACGTCACTGAGCATAAGTCGAAATAATCCAGCCAGCGCGAACGGTCGAGATGGCTAAAGCAATAATGTGGTGGCGGTCTCGGACATAATTCTATGAGATCAAATCCATCTTAAGCGGGGATATTTACTCTTGTGTTGTGCGATGGTTGGAATTCCCACTCATCGCCTTTCATACATCATTTATCCCTGACCTATCGTGAGGGCAAAAAAAAACAATATTGGAGAGTTATTCACGTTGCACCAGGAAAGCTATATTCCTTAGAGCAAGTCTCCTCACTGATAATAATGCGGGGACGGTTTGCAGTACGCCAGTTTGCGTACAGTACAAACCTTGGAGCCATAGTTGCTGCTTCTTAGATGCTTCCTAAGTCTCTCTATTCGTGAAAACCGGACCAGCTTCAACGGTATCGTAAGGAACATTTTCAGTGTTCGGGACTAGGCGATTCTTCGAATGATAGAAATGAAGATCTTCGAAGTATCATGGTAGCCACACCCAACAAAAAAAACCCTTGAACTATAGGGAATCGTGCTGAGTAGTATACGTCCCCAAGAAGTGATTTTCGTCCTTCAAGAATCTCTAGAGAGGCTAAAAGGTAACCCAATATTGACAGATACAGTATATAATGGCGAGAACAACTTAAACCATCAGCGATAAGCAATTTGTTTCCGCAAATCAACTGATAATGTAAAAATGGCATCAAACAATGCAAGAAAACACACTATCAAATCGTTAGTAGCTCACTTAATTGTCACGTATATACTTGCAAACATCCATATCCACTCCTAAAGACACGGTGCGTCCACACGTACCGCGTATTCACACGACACACACATTTTCGAATTATCTGTGTGACAGTGACATAGTTTTGGATGATTCTGCGTAGAAGAGACGACAAATACTTAGACATACGAAAGAATTGGTCATCTAGTTCGACAAAACCTCAGTTTAATGAATCAGACAAAAACAAGAAAATTAAAAACGAATATGGACAAAAAAATGGATATGTATGAACTGTTTTCAATGAGGCCCCGTGTTAAATCAGCGTAACAGTAATTAACGATTATAAATACCAACAAACAGCAATGCTCAACGAGAATCCACATTGAAGTCTCAGCCGATCACTTGCAACTGTAAAAGTCGTATTGCACAATGCAGAGAAGACTCCATAAAACCGTCACGGGCTCACTTCATCGCCACATAAACGCCACTTCCGCTCCTAGAGACACGGCGGGGCGAATCGTTCCGCGCGTTCACACCTCTCGCGCAACTGCCAACTACCTGTCGGGCAGCCCCGGCCGCGCGGCGAAGAAACGACGAAGGCCAAACCGCGGCGTAAACGCGCACGGAACGGGCTCGAGCGCGCCGACCCGACCCCAATAGGCGCGCGAGCGCGCACGCGAACGCGCATAAAGCCATACGCCACCGCCGCCTCGCCGCTCCTCCCTTCGCGGCGCGCGTAAACCCACCGTTGCGTTCGCGTTTATTGACAGAGAGAAATGGCCCGAGCTGCCATAAGATAGTATACAGTACTTGTAGTGAATAGCCCTGTAAGGCAAAATTGCGCCGCCGTTGGCAGTTAAAGGGCATTTTTCGCTGTCGTAGGGGGTGCGTCTCGCGCGGCACATGAGAAATGCCGCTGCCTCGTATACTACGTAAAGTTGCCCCGGGAGGGGCGGGGTTAGAGAGGCGAGGGGGAGAGGGGACGCGAATATTTTTGTCTAGCGCCACTTGGTGCTAGCTGGGATTCACGCCGTTATGAGCACGAATGGAGTCGGCGAGAATAAATGGCGGATACGCAACGCAGGCAGAATGCGCGGAAGAAATCTTCAAACGCGTTCTTAGTCAATCCGACACATATGGGAACGTTTATTCGTCGTTGACGCGTCGCAGTACTTTCAACACGTGTAAAAACGCCACTGTTCCCCCGCCTAAATGGAAAACACATTCGTACTCTGCACGATCTCTTTCTTTAGGTGTTCTCCGATATCTCAAACAACACAACCGAAGGAATTGAAGAAAGCGTCTCCTGTGCAGGAAATCGCATTTCAGCTACCTTTCAGCATCTCGTCCTCGCTGTCGTCTCCGGCTCCGCTCCCGCAGGGAACCGCCGTGTCGTACCCACCTTCATCCCTGTCCTCGTCCTCGCCCCCAAGATTACTCAAGACCCCACATTCGCATCTCATCCCCACTTTCTTCAGCCCCCCCCCCCCCCTTCCCCTCTAACTCATCTCCCCCCCCCCTTTCCCCACCCCCCAACCGCCGCTCCCGCTGCGTCTTACTTCCCAGACTGCACGTCTTCACTCCACACCCCGCGCATTACGTCACGCACCTCGCGTCCGGTGCCTCGCTCCCCGCGTCTCCCCTTCCCCCCCCCCCCCCCCGCGGCCCGGCGCCCGAGCGGCGCTCCTTTGTGCCCCCTTCCATCGAATTAAAAAGCAATTTTGATATCTCGCTTTCACGGACGAACCCTTGAATCGCATTAGAAGCGTTAGGACGAGCGCCTGAGGTCCCCGCCTCTTAGGAGCTGTCACGACAGCGCCACCTTCCAGCGGGCGGAGCGCGGCTTGGACGGCGCTGCGGAGCGACGCGACGACGGAGAGGGCGGGGTGGGCAGGGGGAGGGGAGGGGAAGGGTGCGAACGCCGAGCGCCTGTCTCCTCCCCGCCCCCTGCGACCCCGCCCCGCCCCGCCCCTGCGACGCCGGAGGGCCTGTGCAGTGCCGTACGCCCGCCGCTGTTCGAGCCCCGGTCACTGCGCGTGGGGTGTGCGGTTCCCGGCCTCAGCTCTTCTTTCCTCCCGATTTTTTGCGGTTGACAAACCCGCACCAATGTTATCCTCGCGCCGTGATCTGAATGTATTCAACGTATCATCGTCTATCCGTCGAATGTTCTCAAAAGACTGGTAGTTTGGAAAGTACGAAAAATCGTAATACAGTAGAGTCGCGGTAATCAGAGCCTCGCCAATCGGAGATTCCGCAATCCGAGATGGCCTGATGTACGCCAAGTCACGAAATAAGCTCGAAAATAGAGAGCTGGCTCTCGACGGGTTCGCGACACTCATTAGAACTCACTGCATCGAGGGTTATGACCTTCGTGACGTCGTGACCTTCGACTCAACACTCATTGCGTCGCAGGTCACGTGTGCCAGTTTCAGTATGTCACATTGTTGACAACCAGTGCGTGCTCACGCACGAATGTATGTATGTATCGTATATATGTATCTGTAATGTTAATAGTATATTAAATTTGACTTCCTTATACATTAAAGTAGAAAATTCCTTTATGTAGTTTCATTTTTCTGGTTTTTTTTTATTTATTTAATAGAGTGAGCTGATTATACAGCACTCAGCCATATGGCTTTTCAGTTGTTCGGAGCGAGCATTTTCAGACGAAAATATGCGAAGGGGGAGGTTACGGCCACCTCCCATTAAACATATATTGAAGTAGTGTGAATGATAAAGTGGAGGAATATATATTGTTGACTTTTTATGGGAGGACCATTTATTTCATTATCTTATATCAGCCAGTTTCCGGAGGAAGATGTGGAAGTGGAGTCGGTTGCGGAGACGAGTTTCTACGGGATGCTCTATACCTATGTTGTAGGGAGAAGCACCGGTAACTGCGGGTAGATTTTGGAAGAATGATGCGGAAAGTTTAATGATGTATGTTAGGACGGGCTCTATGGCTAGGTCTCTGTGAAAGTTAGTGTTGCCCAAGGTGATTTAACTGCCGTTCTGAGGAACCTATTTTGGAATATTTGCATTTTGTTGATGTTTTTCCGTGTAATACGAGTTTTTTTTCTTGCAATCCGAGTTACTATCAGCCCTAATTACCTCGGAATATCGCGACTCTACTGTTCAGTCCCCGGACCACCAGATTAGTGAGCCATCCGACAACCATGATTTACTGTTTTGACTCTTGTCATTTCTTAATCTCTATTCTCATCTGCATTCAGAATCTAGTTCATAAATCTTCAGTTTTCTGACTAGTGTTATCAATACTAAGTTCCCGTGTCTCCAAACGTTTTCATTCATCGATAACAATATCCCATTCCCTTGCAATTCTCATATTTCGAATTTCTCTCCTTTCTCTCTCCCACCATCTATGGATCACCCCCATAATTTCCTTAATGGTTCGCGATAACAAAATACAGTTTCAGATCAACTATACTAAATCAAGGGGCAATATGTTGTAGAGGTATAATTGGACGTCATGTTTTTAATTTTGAAGATATTTAATTATCTTTTTTAATGGAACTATATAGTTTTCCACTAGAAATAGATACATCACAAAAAGAAGTAAAATGATGCATACTTTGTCATTGATTTGAAAGTAGAATTGGGTAAAAAGCGTTGTCAGGTGATTTGAAATTATTTGCATCAGTTAATACGGACAATGTTTCCTTCTAGTAGTGTTTGCAGATGTGCACCCCTTTCTAGATTTGGAGGGAAACTGTGGGCGGATTCTGAGGAAGTTGGACATGTTCGTAGAATCGCCGGGCTTCCCTGAAGGCGAGTGCTGCAAGTTCTTCTAGAATGAAATATTGTCCTACCTACTAAGGCGTAAAATTTACTAAGGCGTAAAATTTCTAATGCGTAAAATTTCACATGTCAGAAATATCCTTTTTTACTCAATATTATGTACAATCATTGACAATTTAAGCATCATTGTTTTACCCTTTCCATGATTTCTTATACTGTGTGTATTTTTATTACATGAGGAAAAAACTGTATAATTCAGCTTAAAATGTAATATAGCATTTCAGTTATATTTGAAATTAAAACTTCAAATATGACCGAATAAAAATATTACGAGTAATATCTCTACCACATATTACATACCATTCTATTTAGTATTGTTGGGCGAAATCTGTACTTCGATATCGTTTAGAAAATAAGGGGATGGATCATAGTTGGTGGGACAATTAGTTTCGGTGGCCATACCTCTTCTGAGCAGGACCGCAATTGCCTTCGTTATCTGTAACAATATATTAGTTATATCGTTCTTGCAACTTTTTATATTTACTTCTGGCTCCTCTTTCTCAGTACACATACGTATATTTCTTCTTTTGTTTGAGACATATACAATAGTCCTTGACATTCCACATCAAGTGCAACTTATGACAATGGTTTCAGCAACGGTCACACTAAAATAAATTATCATAATTAAGCCGCTCTAGTAATATATTTCTTCAGTACTTTATTTCAAATTTATTATAGTTCCACCACTCTTCTTCGTAGGTCTGCGAGTTAGGTTGTCATTCTTTATCCTAGCAATCACAGATTTGAAGAAAAAAGAGAAAATATGAATTAGGTGCTATTGTTTCTGAAGAAGAAGCTGAGTCACTTTTAGAACCGTATATTCACAACTTCATTAATTTGATTGAGTAAAGGGACTAAAAAAGGAATATATCTCGTTTTGCTTTAGTACAACAAAGCAATCATACAACAAACGAATATAGTTTTGATTCATGTGGCTATAAATAAGTACAGTTTATTAATAAACCTCTAGCTAAGGCCAGCAGGTGGTCTCAAGTTCGGCTATGTAAGAATCCTCACGTTGCTACGCGAAGCATACCTCTTCATTGAAAATGTGTTCATGTGAAGACCAGGGCATGTTTACCTTGCTGACCTGTAGAGTTATTTTGCATGCCAATACTTCAAATGTATTTTCCTCGTGTGCGATTTCTACCGTTCATCCCTTTTGCTGGTCACTGTACCTGTATTACTAAACCGCACTCGTCGCCATAGCCGTCATAGTCAACGTATTTTATTACAAGCACTGCTCGCCGTCCTTTCGGCTTTACATACACGCGGGACTGGTAATGACGGCAAAGTCAACAGAACGACCGCAACGACACGCCTCTGAAGAAGACCGCAGGTTGCGGTCGAAACAATGTTGCAAATACAAACCTGGTCCCGCAAATCGAACAGTCCGGCTTCAACAAACACCACCGCGAAAGCCCGCAAGAATAAATATGTTCAAAGTAAGTGTACACGCCTGTGACGTAAAATCAAGCACGAGAGTATAACCGTATAAAAACAATGGGTCCTACTTCTGAGCGTTTTGTCGCGATTCATGGAATTTACAATTTTATTTAGTTATTTGTCGAAAAAACCAGTAGGAAGAAACGTCAAATATACATTCTAACGTATGGTCTCACATTGTTGTTAAGTCACTGTGGTTTTACAATGCCTTTCGTATGTGCCCTTTGACCCTGGAATTAACCCTGAAGAAAATTCCAGTAGATAATGAAAACTGTTTTCGTCTCTCTTAATTTTCGAAATTCAAAGCATTATTATATGTAAAAACAAAGAAACTTTCCAATGAATAAGTTTCATATAGGTTTCGGCATTCTGGTATCTTCTTTTACTGCCATACACTTATGTGTGCGTCGGCTAGTCTCCAGACGCCCCTATCGTCTTCTTGTGGGACTTTTCCTGGGCAAGTATACCTAGGAAGGTTTGCCATTACTTTCCTCTAGGGACGCTAGTTCGCCAATTGTGAGGTTTGATTTGAATACCAGATAGCGCAGGCCTAGATATAATATCCGCAATATTATCCGGTAATTCAAGTCGAAACTCTGAATTGCTAGAGAATTTAATTTTGCCATATCGGCCAAGTGCCTTTCCTGGGATCTGTTTTACATGACGACAAGTGTCCGCATGCATGCCGTCGATTTTTCACCCCCCCCCGTCTTTGACCGGGTTTGAACCCGCGAAGTTGGGATCAGTAGCCCGGCATGATAACTATTATGACATCAAAGCCTGTCATTCTGATACACGTAATTTGTTCCAAAAATATACACAGCAGGTATTTGCATTTTTTGAGAAGGGGTGACAAAACGCTTACAATCAAACACGCGATAAAATCATGCACGTAACTTCAAATGTCACGTCATACTAAATAAGAGTGTTTTGCAGGTTCAAAGACAGAAAAATAGAGTACTACTCATGATATGTGCAACACTCAATAACTCCGAAACAAAAGCAAATATCGAAAAATCTTCGACGTTTTCTAATGTAAATTACTGGTCCTACAACAACATATACTGTCTCATATTCGTAACAATTAAGTAATATTATAGTACCGCAATTTCTCTCCGCAATTCCACATAAGGTGCGAAAATTAATTATTGTAAAGCTCGTTTTAATTGTAAAGTTAATTCTTGTAAAGGATCAACACAAATTCGTCAATAATAAACCGCTACTGAAAATAGTCACAATGATCGGCCAACAATGAGAAGTTATCCTGATAATTTCAAACTGCCGTGTCGCGGCTTTGCCATTCTCTTATTGCGACTTCTCGTGAAAGTCTCAGCTTCAGACTTCAACCAAAGAAGCGCGAAAAATTCGAATTCGCAATTTCAAAGATTCCAAAAATTACGCGAAACTACTTATATTTCTATAAGTATACTTATATAAGGGCATTATGCATGTCCTTATATAAAAATATAATTTTGAAGAATAGATCTCGCTAATAAAAAATCCCCTTCAATAATATTATAGTTTTTCACTGTTAATTTTTTACAGTATCCAAAAATAAACAATTTATCAACAATTGAACCTGTCACATTTTTATAAGCGTAGTTTGCTATACTTAAGTGTTAATAGTACAGAGAATATGTGCACTATTAATAGTATATTATTTCTTAACTTTTTATAATAAGAAATTAATAAAAGAACGAAAACAAAGAAAGGGAAGAAATTTAAAATATTATTACTACAGACAAAATTAACATTTGTTTTAATGTTTTAACCTTGTCCGTGTGATTATCAAAAATCGAATTTAGTAGTTTATTGCATTAATTAATTCACAGTGTTAAATGTTGCCTGATGAATACACAATAGTCTTCAAAACGTTGAGAATAGATATACTACAAGAGTAATACAAATTTTATTCAGTCATTAAAAACACGGATTGTCCAAATAAATAGAAATAATATGCATATGTGATGACGGGTTGAAAACTTCACCCGAAACGTTGTATATAAAGAGAGTTTAAATGTTAATAATAAGATTTTTAATGTGATATGGTGATATTTCATTGAGTGTGAATGACTGTTGAAAGAAAATATAGGACAGAAATAATTATTTATAAAACGTGATGTACTTATTGATTTGTTTTGCGTTCATATAATGTACTATTGGCTGGTGTAGCCCTGATAAAGAAAGAAAACCAATGACGTAACGTGAATTCAAGTTGACGGTGTGTCAAGTTGACGGCGCTTCGTGAGTTCACTAACAGGTAACACAATGTCGGTATAACATCCCCTTTAAAACAAATCATCTTTGTGGGGACCAAATAGAAAACAATACTGATTATGGTTAAATCTTACCATTAGGAAATTACAGGTTGAACTATTTCTTGGTCATACTACACACCCAAACACACCTTCGAATTTTGTACTAATTATTACTAAGGGAAATAGAACGTTTTCTAAATAGTGGCAACCGAACAACATCATCCCATTTCGCAATTTTATAACAAAAGGAGTGGGGCTAGTGACACGACATAGGTTGATCACTTTGAGCTCTATCTTATTCATGTGTAAGAGACATTTACACAACATTGCAAGACGCCAAAATAGTAAAAGAGGAAGCATTATATGCGTTAAACGAATTATAAACGACTAATCTTACTATCTAGAACTGTCTTCCACCCTGGCATTAATGGCATATGATGGTAGAGCTTCTTAAAGTATCACGTAAAGCAAGATTGATATTATTATATCCAACAATAGATTTGAGCATCTTAACATTAAAACTTAACTTTAAATAGTGACAGATCAAGAAACATTGTACTTTTGAAGCGGCATCGTAATTAATCAAAGACCTCTGTGATTAGGTAATCTGGATCCTAAAGACACATTAAGAGGACCAAATGCAAAGGATCCTATCAGAAAGAATTATCTCCATTTTTTCAAATAAAACTGTTTTCATTACTCAATGTCTTTCCCTGAAAACGCAATCGATTCAGGAATAGGCGGATGACCTAATGGAATAACACGAACACCAGTTTTTCTAAGCTATATACCAAGAAAAACAACCAAGTTTTAAATAGCTATTTGGCTCTCCGGGAGACGCCGCGTCCTAGGCACAGGTGCCAACGTTTTTTGCAGCCATTCTGCGATCATCCTCAGGGCGAAATGAACAGCCAAGTAGTTACTGACTCCGATCGCGGAAGCTTCGCTCTCATTTAACCAAGTTTTAGCACAATAATATCTAAGTCAACTGAAAACACACATACATAATTTTTTTCTCAACACATAATAAAGCAGTGGGGAGCACAGAATCGCTGTTACAGCCTACCCCGCAATGTCTTGCATCCCCGACGTATCCCCCGCGAGGCCTCCTCCACGATCACACAGTTCCACTAGGTACGAACGCGTCACGCGCCTCCGCCCGCGCCTCCGCCCGCGCCTCCGCCCGCGCCTCCGCCCGCGCCTCCGCCCGCGCCTCCGCCCGCGCCTCCCGCCCCGCGCCTCCGCCCGCGCCTCCGCCCGCGCCTCCGCCCGCGCCTCCGCCCGCGCCTCCGCCGCGCCTCCGCCCGCGCCTCCGCCCGCGCCTCCGCCCTCGCCTCCGCCCGCGCCTCCGCCTCGCGCCTCCGCCTGCGCCTCCGCCCGCGCCTCCGCCCGCGCCTCCGCCCGCCTCCGCCCGCGCCTCCGCCCGCGCCTCCGCCCGCGCCTCCGCCCGCGCCTCCGCCCGCGCCTCCGCCCGCGCCTCCGCCCGCGCCTCCCGCCCCGCCTCCGCCCGCGCCTCCGCCCGCGCCTCCGCCGCGCCTCCGCCCGCGCCTCCGCCCGCGCCTCCGCCCGCGCCTCCGCCCGCGCCTCCGCCCGCGCCTCCGCCCGCGCCTCCGCCCGCGCCTCCGCCCGCGCCTCCGCCCGCGCCTGCGCCTGCGCCTCCGCCCGCGCCTCCGCCCGCGCCTCCGCCCGCGCCTCCGCCCGCGCCTCCGCCCGCGCCTCCGCCCGCGCCTCCGCCTCCGTCGCCGCCGCCCGTGGAGCTCCATCACGAACGCACCGCGAACCAGCACGTCCGCTAGCTTAATGGAAAGTCTTTATTAAATTCTTTCAACTATTAGAGAATCATTTCATATCCAGACGCTGCCCCCTCCCCGGTCGGAGATTCAATATCCTTACGGATATTTTCATTCGGCGGAGGCCGCAGCACCCGCGCCCGCGCCTTGACGCACGCTGCTGCTGCCGCCGCCGCCGCCGAAGTCTTTTCTTTTCCACCGGGCGATCGAAGAGAAGCGAAGCGCTGCCGCCGCCGCCGTGAAACGAACGCGCGGCGAAAAGGGTGGTGCGGAGCGCGAGGCGGCAGGGGGCCGGCGCGGAACGCGGAGGGGGGCGGAGCGTGGCGGGGTGAGGCGGAGCGGGTGACGGTGACAGAGAGGCAGATTTCAGGCTCCCGGTGCACGGCGACTGGCGCGAATGGCCCGGGGAAGCGGCTGTCCCGGGCTCCGGACGCGCCCCTCTCCTCCGCCCACTCCTTCCGCAACCCCTCCTCCCCCCTCACTAGTCCATCCGCTCGCCCGATTCTCGTTCACCGCTCCCTGCCCCCGCCTCGGCGAACTAGAAGCCCCGTAGCCTCCTCAACCCGGGTCTGTGCAGACGATTCCTCACTCGCTCGTCCCGGCCAACGCCGCCACCGCCGCCGCGCTCCCTCTACATCTATGTCATCCCGGGTGTTCTACAGGAGCCGCACAAGCTTAATTGACTCCAGGTCGGGGATACGACGTCAGTCAAGGCTGAAAGGTTTTTCGGGAGGTAAGAAGAGGAGAACTAGCACAGTCTGTATTAGCCATATAATAAAGCGCGATCCTATATCACGAATTTAGGGGTATAAAAGCACACAATTACCATTCCAGCAATGCATTGAACATTCTCGCCTCCGAGAAATTTTTAATTAATTAGTTTTGGAAAATAGTCGGCCAGTTGGTGAAGGTGCGACTACTAAGACGGGAGTTCGTTCCAATTTTTTTCATTATATTGCCCCTGCTGTTCTTTCCGTTTCCCAGATCTACTTTTATATACGACCTCGCTACCCATCCTATTAACATCATTGTCTATCCTAAGCCGCATTTTTCATAACCATCAACACTTTTGTATTTGACAACTTCATTTTCTTCCTCACTCTTTGCCTTCGGCTGCCTTGTCGTTCTCAGCAACCTCATAATTCGTCAATTCCGGCGTCTCCATTCAATCGCTGGATTCGCCTCTTCTGAGTCTATCAGTCTTATGAGCCTCTTAGGTATCCTCATGATGCAAGCAAGAACGTGAAATGCTGCGCATGAGAAAAACACGAGTACTAATATACTATGTACTACATGCTGTGAATTGGGGAAAATACTTATACCATATCATACCATTTGCTGCTGAGAGGTTGAATAACTTGTTCTGTCTGGACAAATAAAAGTGGAAGTAGTGAATGTAAATCCTACGAGAGTGAACAAAAGGAGTATGAGAAACGTCTGTACGATATTCTTAGTTTAGCTAATTTTCTAGAAATGCCATCTCCATTCTACTGTGTTAGTGTGCCTTATATGGGATTACTGATGCGGGTAAAAATTGTCACATAAATAATAGTGGAATGTTGTCTCTTCCAAGCGAGCGAAATTAAAGCGTAAATTAGGAAACTGTCATCATTGCCTGCAGGTAACACCAATTACTAGTTATAAATCAATTAATAAAGAAACGAACGTTACAAACAAATGAACTAACTCAAAACTATAATTAATATGTCTTTTGAATAATATTTTCATACACAATTTAAAATATCTTACAAATGAAACCAATTAAAATTCCACTGGTTCATGGAATAAACGATAGCCTAGTAGATAGGCAGAGCTGGCATAACTACAATGTATACATACATATTATACAATGCAAATATAATTAAAATAGACAAATATGATTGCCTTTAATAATAATAATAATAATAATAATAATAATAATAATAATAATAATAATAATAATACAACAAAAATCCATATCCATTAACGCAAAATTAAGACATTATAACACTGTCGTACTTCCTGAGGCACTATATGCCGCTGAAACGACACAAATCGGTGGTCAATCAAAAATAAAAGAAATAGAGAAACAAGAAAGGAAAATTCTCAGAACAATTTTTGGACCGGTAAAAGAGCAAGGGATTTGGGTGAAGAGGCCCACATTAGAAATTTATAAGCACACTGATAAAATTACGGACACATTCAGAAAAAGAAGAATGCAGTTCTACGGACATATTCACAGGATGAATGAAAACAGAATTTCAAAACGGATTCTCATAGTCATCAACTCAGGCAGGGGAAAAACAAAATGGATTAAAGAAGTCGAGGAGGATCTCAGACAAGCACACGTTACCATAAATGATGCAGAAAATAGAAAAGAATTCGGGAACCATCAAAAAACATACATTTGACACCGAAAGCAAGAAGAGGCCAGGATGTAAATGGACAGCGAGCGGAAGAAACAACACAGTGAACACATGAAGAAAATATGGGCCCAGAGAAAACACAAACAATCATCATAAAGGAATTCAAGTTCAAACGCTCTCTTTAAATGGGAATAATCGTGAATAATAATAATAATAATAATAATAATAATAATAATAATAATAATAATAATATAATTACATCTTCCCAAAATTATCCCGTAAAAATAATCAGGACCGCTCGAGGATTACAAACATAAGTTTTAAAAAATTCTTGTACGGCAAAGAGCAACGTTGCCAAATGGGTATATGAAAATCCAACAATATGTAACACATACATGTGATACATATAATAAAATAAAAAACACACAAATGTAATTCTGTCCACCAACAGAATCACATAAAAGAATCGATCACAAAAGAAATGTAATAATGCAGAAGTGTTGCAAAATAAATATAAGTGCACCTATCTGAAAACTAAACCTCTTATTATTTTTCAAAGATTACGCAATTAAGACTTGTGCATGGCAAGGTATTTCTTAACCTAGCTCCCCCCAGCCAAATATGCTAAGCCAAATAACAGATTACGAGTGCGTTGAACTCCTAAAGGGAAGAGATAATTGAGTAATAGGGTGCCACATGAATGAGAATAAAAACTTGTAAGCCGGAACTTAAGTTGAAATCCAAACGTTTTACAACTTTTATCAAAAAATATCTAAAACACGATTACCCAGTAATTGCATTAAGTGAAGGGTGCGTCCGAACAAGCAAGCACCAACTGAGGAAATTGTGCACGATAGTCAATACAAAATACTTCAGTTCAAGCTGTTCACAATCATCCACAGACTATGAATTGTGTACATGTTCCATTGTTCCAATTAACTTGGTATAATCAGGAACGTTCCTGTATTAATTGTTAATCAATTATTTCACAAACAACCCCACTACCCTAACTAAATATTGCTATTATTTGTGAAAACTATTTTCAGAAAAATCACGCGTTTTATAAACAAGAGCCAACGTGTCGGTTGCTGGAGAGAAAAAAAACAAGCAAATGTATTGATGCTTACGCGTGTCTTGTTCTATTAGAGACAACAAATGTCACGCATCTTAATCTAGCATTTTGCGCTATCAAGCCATCTTTTGATGAAACAATAAAGGAGCCGGCCTCGTTGGCTGAGGTCGTTAAGGCTCCAGAGTTGCAAGTTTGAATCCCGCCTCGGGCAGTCGTAGCATCAATTTTTCGGGAATCAATTTTTGGGTTTTCTAATAGTAGAAGAGAAATATTGATACTTCAAGAATATTAAAGAAGAATAAAACCTCGTCATACCATAGCAATTTTAATTGAAACTTTTGGAGCAATTTTTAAGAAAATTACGTTTAAGCGTTTTATTACATTTGTGTAATTTTAAAAAAACAGCAAAATAAAATTTGTCATTTAAACAGTGCAATTAGCACTACGCGTTGGGAAAAATTGAAGAAAAAAATTGGAGGCATTTTCGAGAAAATGGCGTTTGAGCGTTTCTGAAAATGCGGAATTTTGAGCTCATTTTAAAAAATCTGTAGAGTTTTCTAGAAACTTTATACGACATTATTTACAGCACATGTACCCATAAATACACGAATGTTAATAAATTGCCGCTAATGTAAATATTAACGTGAGAGACAAGTAATTTTTTTTTTTTTTGGAATTTTGAAAAACCACGAGAATAGAGCAATATATCGTTTATGTCACCTTTTAGAGTGCATTTAGCACTATCCCAACCAAAATTTTAAAGAACAAATTTGGAGCAGTTATTGAGAAAATCTTGTTTTTGTATTTTATTAATTGCAAATATTGCACGCAATGTTGCTCGAAAACTACGTGACTTCAATGAAAGAACTATTTATGGACAACAAATTTCATTTGAAAGAAAAATCGCCATTTTCAATTTTGTATTTGTACGAAGACCCCCAAAAAATTTTTAATTTTCGAAGATTCTTAGTTAACCGTGAAAGTCGGACATATGCCATCTTTATAAGTCTATTTTTACAAGAAATTTACAGAAAAATTAGAGCCGTTTTTAAGAAACTTTTGAAAATGTCCGGGCGGCTTCATGCAAATTCAGAAGAAGGTTTTTCAAAATCGCAGCGCCTCGAGTCGAGCCCAATCGACCAAGAAATTTCCATTTTGGAAAAAAAACTATGTATGGTTTAGGCGCTAGTAGTGTTCACAGACCGACAGACACGGACAGACGCGGACAGACACGGACAGACACGGACAGACACGGACAGACACGGACAGACACGGACAGACACGGACAGACACGGATAGACACGGATAGACACGGATAGACACGGATAGACACGGATAGACACGGATAGACACGGATAGACACGGATAGACACGGATAGACACGGATAGATACGGATAGAGGGGCAGAGGAGCAAGGGACAGACTTTTTGTAAAAATCCACTTTTTCGGTATCAAGAGACTTCAAAACGTATTTCCGTTGAAATCTCGAAATCGATTTTCTGCAGCATTACGTAACTTCCTCTACACTACTATATACTCCGCATACACGTACTACGTATACGAGAAAGTAAAACGCAGTGGTCGCTATATGTTATCAGTGAAAAGCGACAAGAAAATAAATTTAAAAAATGAAAAATATAAAAAAGACCTAAATCTTGAAGTTCAATTGAAAATACCATTTTTGACGAATAGGCACTGGTCGCGTGTTCGGTTGCTCTCTTCAACCATTAATTTTCCAAAACAGCAAAATAATATTATATGCATTGGTCATTTGTGAAAATTGAGTGTGTTGATAGTAGTAATCGTTGTTATGATGAGGTTAAAAAAGCAAAACAAAACGGTAATGTACAAATGCGCAGAGAATTCGTTGTGTTTGCAGAATCACTACGAGTGACCAATGTGTGTATTGTTAATAGATAGGAAAATAGTGGAAGTAGGAATAAAAGCTTGCACGAGTGTTCAATAATGGTATGAAACGATTTTTTTTAAAATGCAAACTGTTTTGATTCATTCAATACATCCTAATATTTTCTAAAGAGCTTACAGAAATTAGTTTTTGAAAATAATATTACGTTGGATTGGTACAACCTTTCAATTCTCTTTTCTACATAATACTATGCCAAAATTAATGAGTTAGTAGGATGGATATTTTCAGATTGTTTCTATGAAGTTGTTTTTGAACGAAATATATGAGTATTATTCATAACACACGTCTTTGGGAGAAAAAATCTTCTATTCTAATATAATAGTTTACATGTTTGATCGGTGTGACAAATGACATTTTTTGGAGATTGAGATGGCGAGTTATGAAACTACATTCCTTAAGAGCTTACTTAGTAGACTATTCTAAAACTAAAATCGGTATATTTAATTAAGGTCTTTTTTTTGTGAAATGAATTCTTCCTCTGGCCACAAAATATGAGGAGTAAGAATATTAATTTTCTTTTTATTTGGAAATAAATGATTGGTGTCTTATCTCTTCAAACTATTTTTCTTTCTCGAATATACCTACTTTATTTTGAATAATAATTATATTAGTAATATGCATTATAATATAGGTCATCATCGTCGCTAGTTAAGGTTCTTTATTTCCTCCCCCCCCTATGTTACAACCTATGGGCCAATGGCCGAAGAAAAATCATGGATAAAATTGTTTTTCATGAATAATGAAGATCATAAATTAAAAAATATTAAATATTAATTTTATATACTCATTCTGTATGAACATAATTTACAAAATTAAAATTAGAAGAATAATTAATTTACCAACCTGCATATATGTAGCGCAAAACACCACAAACGGCATCAAGTGAATAATTTACATATTTCTCCCACACGTATTGGTGTGTTATCCATCTCATTAAGAGGTCTGCTTAGAGAAATTGTTGTGTTTTTTTCTTGTTTTCTACGGATGTGTGCCTCTAAGTGTAGTTGGACATACTCCAGTCGCAACCAACGCTATTGAGAGATGCACTTTCATCCAGTAAATAAAAATAAATAGCTATTGCTTCGCATGCGCGCCTCCCTTTCATTTTTCTTTATAGGCCGCCCAAGGGGCTGATTCCAACCCCTACATTTCCGATCCATTTCCGATCCGGATTCCTTGAAAAGTGCCTGGGAGCGTTCTGCGCGGAGCAGATGAGTTGTACAACAGCTTAAAGACGATGCGACGACGCAAATCACTAGCGGAATCAACAGAAACAAAAGTAGTTATCCTACGACGGTGAACTCCACCCTAAACACAGACCTAAATGAACGACATTATTTAATGCAATTATGTGTAAATTGTATAGTGATCATTTACGTTTTATTTTGTATACAGCCTTATTTATATATTTTAAATTTTACTAGTATGATGTTAAAAATAAGAGAAGGCTTTTCCTAAGCATTTGCTCACAAAATGCAAAGAAGGAATTACTGCAACTATTTAATGAACGTAAAATCATTGTCATAAAAATCCTCTCTCCACTCTTAAATACACATATTCACATCACAAGAAATATTTTAGTACTTGTTTCTGACAATCCAGTTCTTACAAACAAGTTACTTGACTGAATTTGATTTTAATATGAATAATGAAGTAAACAGCAACAAATTGCGTAATGGCGCAATAAATAGTATAATTATGCCCTGTAAACAAACATACCAAGCATTTAACATGTAAAAAATCCTTGTACAACTTATTTTTCAGAAGAAATATTTACAAATTAATACAAATATAAAAATTTGCATTTGTAGTTTAATGTTTATTAAAGAAATGTGTGCATTGCTGCTGTTCAAATGCAATAGTCTGTATTTCCACAACGAACGCCACACTAGAAACACATCCCACATTACGTTGAATTGTATCGCGATTTAGAATGATGGGGAGAATTTATTAAAAGTTCATTTATTTTACAAAAGCTTCGACAGACCCATTTCATCGCCCCATCATATTAAGTGAGCTGCGAAACGCAGATGCATTGTAACGAGGGGCGATGAACGAGTTTGTTCACGATATCAATGGAAACTTTGCTAAGACGCATATTTCTTAGAAATATATTAATCGCAAAGAGACGAACGTATTATTGTTAGTACGCCTTTTTGTGAATTCGTTACTTTGTCGATCGATTTAATAAATTCTTATCGTATCTTATCCAATCTTTTATTAATCACATTATCCTGTTTCATCAATTCAATTACTGTCCTCTTCAAAGCGTTGAAAAGAGAACAACGAGTATCTTTTCTCTTCTGTGACATCTATTTACAGGCAAAATATTTTAGTATAGTTTTCATTGAGCATATTCTATTCTATTTTGAATCTTAAGATTCAAAATATACCATCAAACAATTATGTTAGGACAAACGTATATAATTAATGATGGATTCCGATGTCACAATTCAAATTAATCTGTATTACTCATCTGAGCACTGGTTGCTGAGACTATCGATTTCAGTAAAAAAAAACTAACTCAGCTTTTTACAAAAACTATTCACAAGGGCCTGCATTCACTACTGCTTGATAAATTAATGCAAATGACCGAAATTGTTCGTAAGGAAGTAGGTTTACGATAAAAGATTAGGTACAGTGCGCCACGATCAGACGGGTTGCGGGATCGAATTTCATCCTCGTCATGTTCGCCCTAGTTCGTGTGGGTTACGTCCGGAGGATCAAGCTTTCTGAAGGCCAAGACTCGAGAAGCTCGTCAAAGTGAAATGATTAGTGTTCAAGATGCGCCCTATTGAAGCCTAGAGGGTACATAGCTTCTGTTGAAAATGCTTGAAGACGAATATGAGAAGAAAATATATTGACGGTTTGTGCTTAAGAAGGGAATTACAATAATTTATCTATGATAGAGGTATAGGTTTAATCAATTACAATGAAAAATTCCAGATACAGTTTTTAATCCTCTCAGGCGACTAGAATAATACGCATATCGTCAAGTATGTTGAATATCACTTATAAATCGTAAAATTAGATGCATAATGCTTTTTTAAATTATTTGTTACTTCAGTAAGCTCATCTAAACTTGATGACAGAGTTTTCCGGATTCCGATTTAACTCACTGACTGATAAAAGTAAAGGTGAAATAAATAGGAAAACTTTATGAAATACGCAGCCGAATGAGAAAACAAAGAAAACTGAGTTATCAGAATGAAAGAAAAGAGCGTAGCCAAAGACTGAAAATCATCCAACCCAAACAATTGCCTAAAGGAGACGAGATGCCCGTCCAAAAGACCTCATCTACCGTGTTCTCCCTGTGTCCACATACCCTGACAGAGAACGAATAGAATGAGGGGTAATCACACTAACGGGGGTAGTCACCTCAGTCGTTACCCAGAAAACGCAAAAGCCAAAACAAAAACAACAAAGCAGAAAAAAAGACTTCATTCAAAACACGACACGCGACATTTTTGAAACCATAGAGGAGCGTAGACAAATTGCGCAAATTTTTCCCTACGCTTATTCTGAGCACGCCGCGCATTAACTCGGTTTTCGAGGACAATGCATCTCGCTTACTTTCCTCTATTTCAAAGCGTCACGCCGCGATGGTCGGCGGGCGGATAGCTAACGCTCTGCAACATTCACGCAAAAACGCCACCATTTGCCGCAACGTTCTCCACCGCCGCTGCCCACGCTCACTTTGCGGCCAAGCTGCTTCGTATTTCATTCTACCTTGCGCCGCCCGCCGCGGTCCAATTCCTTTCTCCCTCTTTGAAAGAGGAAGGCCTCCGAGTCTACTGCTAAATTAATGCATTTCCTATGCAAACGTCCCGATATCTATTACTTGCCTCGCCGCCCGAACGAGTGGAAACGGAATGAGATAGATGGCGAGAAGTCGCAAAGAACGTGGAGGAGATGAGGAAGCGTGAAGATTTAAATACATTATCTAAATGATGGGGGATTGCCCAATTTTCAGTCGTGAGTGACGGAAAGATAGTTGGAGTTGAACCCCACCGACTTCGTTCTACTTGATAGATCTTTATTCGTTGAACTCTACTTTGGAATACGTTTAAATACGTTGAAGTATTCTGCTTATCTGCAGGGTTACAGTACTGCTTTGAATCCGGTATAAAACTGCAGAACGGTTAGGTGCAATCTAGTTACGCAACTCTTGTTTCCCAATGATTATCATTTGTAATGTAAAGAAACAATACGAAATATCACACACGACATAAATCATTCAGAATATTTTATTATAGTATTAATTTTTAACAACATCGTTTCCTATTTCAAAGAACATCATAAATAATAGAATATCCTCTGAAACCTTCTTTGAAACTTAGGTAAGATGAACTGCATTTATGCGACATTGGCGTACGGAGTATTGGTAATTTCTCTCTCACCGATTTGAAAAGAATGTGTAAAACAAATATTTCATCATATAAGATTTGCACATTCTTTATTTTCTCTTGTTTTATTCTGGCGTCATAATTTGTCACTCGCATTCACAATACACATTCATCTTACATGGAATATAATCAAGATCTTACTTAACCCTCACTCACGTTCCGGGGGCAATAAATTACCGGTATTTTCTCCTGGAAAATGTTGGTTGCAAATATTTTTCAATTGTCTCATAATTATCTCTACCACACACGTAAATCGCGACGTTTCTAAAAGAAGTTCACAAACGTGAAGAACAGGTAGAAGGAGTCAAAGAAACAGTTTTTGGCAGTCAACTTTCGGTCTAAAGGGCCCAGTACCAACTTATACTTAATAAGAATAATAGAATTTTTAAATATTGAATTGAGTTGAATAATAACATTTAACGTTGAAATCAGGGCACATTTTGCAGAATGCCTGGGTCCTATGAAAAAGGGCGTCTTTGGTGACTAGTACTGCAAATATTAGTCCTTAAGTGATGCCTTTGACTCCCGGCTACAAATAATGCCCACTCGTTTCACTCGAGTAAGTGTTGGTACGCCGACATTGCAGGAGGACAGTCGTGTTTTTGACTTAGTCTAGCGCCGACTACCGGCCTCTGAATCCAAGATTTGCTAAGGAAAACTTTCCTTTGACCCTCTACTTGCCTCTGCATTTTTCTTTTTTTTCTGAAACATTCTGAGAAAATATGATTTGCTCTTATTATAATTTTACATTAAGAAAATTAAATGAAACCAATCATGAGAAAATTATGAAAATTAAAGATCACTTATGAATTTTTCAGGTAAGAAAATATTTGTATTACATAGTTTAATTTCTATTTGGTACAGAATAATTTTAGTATAGTTTTTGGTAGACGTCTATTGATTGAATATAAGGAAGTTATTAGTTCTGTAAGCACTATTGGTTCGTAAAGGAAAATCAGTTCAAAATGAAACAAGAAGTTCGTAAACATTTAATTTCCAACTGATTTGTTCTTCCTTGTAATGTGGTAATTAACGTAGTAACAACGTGTATCTCTGCAACTTTTTCCTCCGTCATATTTCTTTCGTACTCATCTCAGCGTAAGAATATCAAATCCTTCTACTCCACAAACTCTCTCGATCTTGTTACAACAGTATGCTCCGCAGGTGTAAGACCTTCAGGACTAAATAGCTTATGCTACGCTCGTTCATTAGGGGGAACACACTCATTAAGTTTCGCCCGTAAAGCAAGTGCGTCGTCCGCTGACGCAGCTCCTCATTATGAGCAAAGGAACGCTTACGTGTTCACAACGAAACAAACAAACACGACCTCATGTCGGCGTGGACGACCCTGAAATCAAAATTCGCCCCTTCATAACAAAGTAAGCAGTTGCCGTGCCAAACAAGCTCGCGTTTCTCATCACGTTGCCAGGAGAAGGAGGGAAGAAAAGAAATGAGGAATGCTTGTACATGTATACGGAGGGTAGGAACGGGGAGCGGGGTAGGGAGACTGACGGGGAAAGCAGGACACGAAGTCAGGGCAGCGGGGAAAATGGGTGCGGGACGCAGCAGCGGGCGAATGGCTGACGGTGGGTCGATTGTCGGACATGAGACGAGTGCCCAAGGGAAGAACCGAAAGGAAGCGATGTAGGAGAAAAAAGCACA
This sequence comes from Teleogryllus oceanicus, assembly GCA_964035755.1. NCBI lineage: Eukaryota > Metazoa > Arthropoda > Insecta > Orthoptera > Gryllidae > Teleogryllus > Teleogryllus oceanicus. The sequence goes on along the minus strand of CAXIVR010000001.1, from coordinate 238,522,817 downwards.
GCAGTGATGACAGAGAGGGATAAAAGAGAGAAGCGCACACATGACAGAAAGAGCGTCGGGGCAACGGAAACAACAGAGCAGCGAGCGCATCGAAGGCGGCGGAGGTCACGGGCGAGAGTGACGACAGAAAGAAATAACTCGGAAGCAAAGGAAACTGACGATAAGGGCAGCAAGGGAGTGTACGCGTTAGGGAACAAGCAAGAGAAAAACCTGACATGAGGATAAGGGGAACGGCGGGGACGATAAAGTGTCTCACTCACGTCGGAAGTATCGGGGACGCTTCATTGGCGAGAATGATGGAGGTAGTGAAGGCGGGAACCACGGGAAAGGCATTTGAAGCGGGGAACCGGAAAAGGTCAGAAGAGAATGCGCGCAAGCAGAAACTATAGGTTTGTTGGGGACGGCGGGGTCAGAGAGGATGGCAGGAAAGCGGAGCGGTGGGGTGGGGTTGGCGGGTTCGCACAGGCAACGGCGCGTCTAGTTACGAGAAAACTCTATCGCAGCGCGTACGCACGCTGCTCTTTTTGCCCCTCGTAAGCAAGAATGATTTAGTGGGCCGCTTTTTTACGACAGGTGTGCACGCCTTGGCGCTCGCGCCCACGCGGAGGTAGGCGGCTTCCGCCCCTCTCGCCCCGGCCCCGCCGCGCCCCCTCTCACCGCGCCCTGGGCCGCCTCGCCTCCGTGCCGTGCAGACGCCAATGCCAAGGCCTCACGCTGTCCACGACGTCCACATGCCCGGCTGCCCTCGTTGCACCAGTGCTTCTTGTTGTTCCGTGTACATCTGAGCGCTCTTTGCCGCGTCTACTACAGCTACTACAGCTCGTACATTAGTGTTTTCACACATTACATTCATGAAACTCGCGAATCAAAAGTATCCCTTTTCCCAATATTTATTCTGTCCTCTCATATGTTCTTTCTACGCTTCCACTCAATTAAAAAAAATTATCAATGGATTCGCCTCGTTATTCACGTGCCCTTTATTTCACTATTTCGCATCATTGTTCACATTATTTCACCTGGTTATGATGATGTCAAGTGTTCAGGAGTCTTAATTCTCACATCCCTGTATGCTATACTTTAAAAATATATCTTCATTTTTATGTGCTTCTCCCCCCTCCTCTCTCCCCGTTCCCTCACCCATTATTTCACTTTTCTCCGCCCGCACTTCGGCTACCTTTCCTCCCCTCTCCCGGCTTTTTCCTTCTCCTTTTACCTTTTATCCCCTTCCCGCGTCGCCTTGCAGCGCACCGTTTGTCTGCCGGTCGCGTGGAAATGGCAGCGGCGGCCGTGCCGAGATAGTGCGCCGGGCGGCGGGCAGAGGAGGGCGGGCGCGCGGGGCGAGTTAGGGCCGCGGAGGCCGGACGCAATAGACCAGCGGCGCGCTTCCCCGGGACACGAGGGCGATGACTTATTTGAGGAATAAGTCTTATTTAACCCGAAAACGGCCCGCGACGACAGTTAAAACCGCGGCCGCGGCGTTTAAAAATGTATGAGCGTTGGAAGGTGGAATTCAATTTCTTCTTTAAATTTAGACTTGCCCTACCTGCCCGGTTAATTAGAAGCGCCCAGAAACCCCGCTGGAGAAAGCCGGCTGGAAGAATATTCTTCCAGTTTCGCGTCGCCGCGTGTTCCCACCCACACCTTATTTGCTTACGGTAAAAGAAACAACTTGCTCGCTTCCTCTTAAGCCAACGACCCGCGTCGGAAAGAGTACGCCTTTCAAACGCGTCCTGCTCCTTCACAAAGCTTTCACTTACACTCGCTCTCCTACTAAGCTGAAAGGGAGAAATACGGAATACAGAGCCAAAACTTTGTTTTTAAAAAAGTTTCTTTCGCGTAAAATCAATACAGTGTATTTTGTCGCGAAATTGCTTCGTTACGAATTCACCCTTCGGGAATATTAAAGTCTTCTCTGAATCACGAATTATCAGATTTAGAGATCGCGAACGCGACTAGGGATTTCTATAGGACAGATGTGAAATAACTCAGCACACTTTTCAAAAAAGTATATAATGACCTTAGACACAGTATTGAAAAGGTCATAGCCTTTTATTAATCTTTGAGAAATCTAAAATTATTTTTCTCTGAATCTTGAAACCGGTTGTCTCTCTCCCAGTTCTGCTGTCTAGTAGAACACCAATATTTGGAGCAAATTTTATTTCTCGCATTAAATTCAAAATGGCTTCTAGAGTTGATTGATCATCAACAAATTTCGGTAGTATTGATATTTTCATTGAATTGAAAATTACTTGAATAAAATTAAATGAATAAATAGTAATTTTTAATTCTTTAATTAAGTTTAATTCTTCAATTTCCAAAATAATACACTATAATTTCTTCATCTAACTGGTTATTCGAAATTCCTCATCTCCTAAAGTTTCAAAAATATATTTATACTCCTTAATACACTTCGTAGAAGATACAAAAATAACTTCAATCGTGGTATTAAAATGTTATGTATATTATGGCAAAACAAAGATATTTTTTATAAAATATATCTCTATCAACCGACTTAAATTGAATATAAGATTTCTTAACAATCAATATGAGATTCTTATTGATCAGATAATCATATTTTGTGTTTTGTTTTAACTATTGAACACACGTCAGCGCTGAAATCAATCGCAGAGATATAAGACTAATTACTTCCATAATGACATTTTCCAAAATAACATACTGAACTTTTTCGGTCACATAGCAGTGAAGATAATACTGAATACATAATGAGAAACTTGATTTTAATCGTCATTATATATCATAATATATCCATTTTCAATCCAAACACTAAATGAAAGAGCGGGGGCGTGCAGGTCCACATTGAAGTGTTGGTTTAGAAGGCGGCCCGCGTTTAATTCGTAGCACAGGAGTGTAACGCGAAATATCCAGCGGAAGACGCGTAATCCCAAATCCTGTGTAGCGAGAGAATCCTGTGAGTCCTCGTCATTTGAGTGCCTCTCGCGTCTCAACGCTCGATCTAATAAGGGTTGAAACATTGAGAAAAAGGCAGGTAAACGAATTGCGCGGAGGCAGGTAAACCGAGGGCCAGGGCGTACGAGGCGCGGGAAGCGGGGATCGAGAGGCGGGGGGGGGCCCCGGGGTTGGGGTGCGGGGCAGGGCGAGGCACAGCACGGCGGAGGGAGCTGGCGGCGGGCGTAGATAAAGGGGAACCACCAGGTTTCGTGACCGCACAAAGTAACCCAGCGCGCCCCGCATGGAGGGCGGCGCGTCGCCCAGCGTCGGCCGCGAGGGTGGGAGGGTGGGTGTAAGGGGGCGGGGGCCGGAGGGAAGTGTCATGCGTTGTTGCATTAGGGCGAAGTACACCGCTGCACCGACAGCATGCGCGCGCCCTCTGCATTAGGATTGGCACATTTTATTTTTTATTTAATAGGTAATTATTATACATATAAATTAAATAACTTGATACAACGTGGCCAGACCGAATGCCTTTATGCCATTACAATACCTCCATCCTACCACGTGGCAGTTTTTGCACACACACATTGATTGATTGGACTCTTTTCAAATCGAAAACGTGAATATCCAGACGGCCAAGATATGAATTAAAATAGACTGATATTTAGTGATATTTTGTTAGATTCAAATGGACAATAAGTTTAATAAATATATTTGCATACACATTAAATATATTCTTAATTATAACGTCAGGTCGTGAATACATCACATAAATCATTACATTAGGTGTTAAATGTCAGCAATCCTTTCAAAACCTGATGTGTACGTTATTTTACAGTACACTACAATGTAACATTAAACAATTAAAATCAATATACAAAAAGGCAGAGAAAATCCTATCAACGGCACAACTGCTTTTTTTAAAATAAAATTAGAGTATACTCAATATCAAAATTCAAAATAATTTTTATTTTAAAATAATAGCACTAATGCATTAGTTATCTTTTGTATTCAATAATTCTAAACCATTGAATAAGGCTTTCACAATTGTTTTAATTTGCTTCGAGAACAATGGCTTCATTCCCATCGGGGGTTCCCCTTCAGTGCGTTTGATTCATTTCCCCTCCCAAACGTCACAGTTTTTACTTTTTTAATGTGAAAAAACTAAAGAAATAAAGTGTAACAATATTAAAAACATTTTAATGTGTTAACGTAATAAATATTTTTACCCCCACAGACGGCGGCGAGTGTAAATAAAATACCTTAGACCAGCTGAGGTTAGCTCAGAACGAGCATAGCCGCCGACTGCAGCGACTCTGATAGGCTGGTCCTTGGTTTGAGTCCCGACAGAGGCAGAATTATTCGACACTCACTAGATAGCTAGGTCGAATTCAGCCCGCTGCCTAGGGGAGAATTCTAGGGACCGACTCCTTGCATGGCTAGTTTTTCACGGTTTTTCTAATTGATAGGTGGTTTAAAAGTGGTTTTATAATTAAGTAATACCATTTAATTTTAAGTCAAAAGATCCAAATAAATTTCCCAGGATCCCAAATATTCTATTGAAATATAAAAATTCAATGTGATTTGTGTTTTTGATTTCTTTCTATCTCAGATTTTCTTCAGGAGGAGAGCATTATTTTTTCTCTTTTCTTTATTTTCTTTTTTCTTACTTCCGCGTCAAAAACTGGTAAAAAACTATTGTAGGTAATGTACAAAGGAGAAGTTGTGCAATGTTCACACGTTATCTTTAGAGTCAGATCTCTATTTTCGCTCATTTACTATACCTGAATTTTGAGAAAGGTATTCTCGGAGTCTTTATATTCACTGCAAATCTTGACGTCGGTAGTGTAGCAAATAAAGGTCGGTAGTGTAGCAATTTGAAAATATTTTGAAACAAAACCCATTAAGCTTTGGATTAGGTTAGCAGGTGAACAGGCTGACACGCTTGTAGATAATACTTTAAAGTGCAGTTACAGGGAAGCGACCAACGCGCAGGAGATGGTTGGAGATATAGGAACACGTGAGATATATCGGCTAATTTCTGATAGACTTTCGGATATTAAAAGGCAAGATATCCTGGCAAGAAAGGTGTAAAAGTGTTCGCCAGTTCACAAATTCACACACGTCCGGTAGGAGGTTGAAAAACTTACGTTCACACACTTAGAAAGGACGCAAGAGGGGATACGCTTGATTCAGGGTTGGGGTGGATGCAACGTATATTGAAAGACTCTAATGGCAATGGCATTTGTGTGCTTTGCAGTGATAAGGATGGTTGTATCAACATCCTCTTAAATTGCTGTACTACCGAAAGAGGGGAAAATGAATGGGAATGGGGAACTACGACTTCCAACATAGAAACGTAGCGCCCGCCCAGAATATAGTATGTGATATAGTAAGGATATAGTAGAATATAGTATGTGATATAGTAAGGATATAGTAAGTCTCACCTCGTGAAAGAATTAGGAACATTTCTAGGAAAAGGTTCGGATTATTAGAGAAACGGAAATTAGGAAGTGTGAAAGCAACACTGGTTAGTATGAGCGGAGCCTAAATTAGAGAGGAAATAAATAAGTTAATAAGTAAAGCATGAAAAATTTAATCAGTAATTAAGTCGTTAGCAAATTGAAAAGTAAATAAATAAGTAAACTATCAAATAATTCAATAAGCACATTAGGGTTAAAAGGGGGTAGATATCCGAGAAGTAAGCGCAGAGGCGATGGTGCGGACGATCTCCTGTGGTGCTGTTTTATTTCAGGTGCTGAAAAGGCCGAAGACTGGAAGGAGAATGCATGTTGTCCTCGCCAGGAAATTAATAAATAGTTTAGAAAAAGTTTTCTAGATTAGCATGTCAGTCTTTTGAAGGCAGATTCCCCCTCCCCTTCAGGGATTTTTCCTCAGCCGTACTGTATGGTCTCTTTTACACGGTTTTCATGCAATGGAGAGACCATTTCGGGTGAATACGAGGATTCGAAAGGATAGAACGCGGTAGGATGTAGGTTTATTTATTTATTTTATTTTATGTCAAAAAACACTTGAAACTGCGTATGTCGCGCTATGGGGAGAATTGAATTCTGTGTACATTTTCAAAATTCTGTGATCCCTACACTGAGTCACATACTACTAAATTTTGAAAATTAAAAAAAAGCTCTCATGTAATAAAATCTATTTTCAAGGATAAATAAGCAATAAATTTTGGGTTCTTATCCATGATGTCCTTCGTCAAGGAATAATACGTCCTGCCGCAACAACATGGAAACAATAATTTGAATGAGTATATTTCTCAATGAATTCTAGAAGACGTGCACAGATAATGAATTACATTTATTTAGGTATTATGATGGCTTAAAGGCCTTCAGCCTAGCCACAGAGTATCAAGATATTTAATTCATAGGTGTAATAATTTCCTATTAAATAAAAAATGAATGCTTTAGAAATATTAAAGAAATATTCAAACTATGTGTATAACAAATTATTTGCATCGACAAATTTTCTACAGATTTGATTTCATACGAGCAAAGCGTGATTATCAGATCCTTTACCTTTATTACAAAATAGTTGTGGTAGAAACGAAAATTATATTCACTTCAATAGGTTTTAAATAACGATAAATTCGCAAATTAATATTTGTTTTAAATCCAAATTAGTTAAATTTTCTTTATAGGAAAACATCAAATAGTCTGATCACTACACTTTTATCCTCATTGTGAAAATCATGGTTGCGCCTCAGTGAAGCAGTAATATTCTCCAAACACAACTTGGGCTACAGTGAGCTAATAACTACAGAAAGAACACGCGCGCGGCATATGATATAATGGAGATGTTATTCCAGAGGGACATTGCGTGGACAGAAAAAGAGACTAACAGCGGATGTTCTTCTCTCTTCTTGTGACATCGTTTTCTCAAAGGGCGGAAGGTCAGGTTGATTACCCTTTCTACCAGGACTTCCATAATTAAAGGCAAACGCGACTGGTTGATCTGTTAGTGTGCAGAGAGCTCACGACAACCGCCGTGCAGAGCTGTTTGCACCACGTGAGGAGAATAGCAAAAGAGCTACAAAAATGCTTGTTTTTCAAGGCAGGGTTGCCCAAAACAAAACTTTATTCATAGAACTAATAGGACATGGAAGCATAAACATGATCGATTGATTAGTGATTCCGGGCGCATCAATGCTAAAATAATTATTCCCCTAAGTGTAGTGCATGCTTTCATCGCGAGAGGTGGCGGTGATCTTCCCTGGCGGACAGGGTAGAACCGGTGCCGCCCTACGTCCGCTTGCGGAGATTTTCCCCAAACCAGGTATCTCCCACCAGCGGGGCACCGCCCCAGCCGAGACAAGTTCTAAGCTCTCGACTAGTGTCCAGGCATGTATTGTAGATTAGTGCATGCAAGCATAGGTTTGTGTAAGGGGTGAGAACATTACAAGGAAGGGGAAGGAAAGATCGCAGGCAGTCCGTGGCCCGTTTATTAGAATATTTCTCCGACATTCGTCTGGTATTGATCGGAGAAATCACGGAAAACTATCACGGGTCAGAGGAGTCGGCCGCCAGAATTCTCCTACAGACAGCGGCTGAATTCAACCCAGCTATCTAGATAGTGCCGAAAACCCTGTCTTGAACCTAGGCCCTCCCGGTCAGTGACACTGCAGTGACATCAGTTGATGCCCTGATGCACCTTCCAGGTGAAAGCGTTAACTGTTCATAACTTGTCAATCCCTGTCAGCGTCATATCTAGCTGCACTTCATGCGTAAGAGTGGTCAAAGGAAAAACTTGCTTTTCGGCATATTTATTATGGACGCAAATAGATGCGAAAATATATTTTAACTAACGGAACCCGGTGGACGTTGTTCTGTGTCCCTCCCTGTTCCTCCCTGTCCTTTCCTGTCTCTTAAGTTTTGTTCTACAGCGCCATATACTAGAGTTACAAAAAATAACAGCCTATACACCTTCTATGTAAAAAAAACACGTAATGAGCCAACTTTTATGGAGATCGGCACACGGAGTGAGTTTACCGCTCCTATATATACCATTTAATGAAATTTGAGAATTTAGTGTAAAGAAATAAATATATTATTCAAATAACTTAACACATTAATTATAAGTTAAGTGTAATACGACGAAGATTTGAGTGGCTTTATTATTCTTATCTAATGATTATTTTCTTTTCAACGCTTTCATTGGGAAACGATCATAATCTATTTCTTAATACAATATCAATAAGTTGCTCTTACCGAGCGAAAATGAAAGATAACACATTCTTCAATATTATATTACTTTCTCTAGCATTTCCTATATTACAAAAATTATTAACTTTCATAAAAGGAATGCCCTTCCAAACGCAGTGAACTCAGCAAGTCTCCTACGTCCTTTTTCTTGACGCTGCTTGCCGATTTGAGAAAATCCTCCGGCGACAAGAAAAAAATCGCGACAGGGCAGTGGTTCAGCGCCCCGGAGGCCAGCTTGAGTAATTTTTTAGCCGCGGCCGGCCGGCGCGGTGGGTCAGGGCGCGTGGGCGGTGCCGCCCGCGGGGGAGACGACCCACAAAGCCGCGTCCTATGAAGGATTCAATGGCTCATGAACTCGCCACGGAGCGCGTGACGAGCGCACACCGAAGGTCATGGGCCTCCGTCCAAAGGCCGATGGGGGCAGGGCCGTTGCCGTCGCATGGTTCTGCAAGAGGCCTATGAAGCCGATTCAACGGCCCGCGTCCCCCTCGCAAGAATTTTACTACCCGCACGACGAGAAGTGGAGCTGCAGTTACGTACCGCCACGACCCGTCGCGACCCGCCACGCCTTTACAATGGACGCGTAAAACCAGTTACGCGGTTCAGGGACGGCCGAGCTCCGGGGCTACAACACGTCATGTCCACCTGCGAATGGCTTAATTTCATGGGATTTCCGTTGAACTGTTTACTGTTGTCTATAGTAAACGCTGCTCATCAGTTTTATGAGGGACGTTTTTTTAGACTACAAGTATTTCACGGTTTAGGAGAATAGTTTAATACGAGTGATGTACTAATTTCTGATAGCACTTTGAATTAATAAAAAAGAATCCTCGTTGTTTACAGATTATAGTACATAATGCAATTATGAATACCACCCATTGAATAGCAATTACAACGAGTTATCAATATTTAATTTTTACGCAAATTATTAATAAATAGTCCTATCTTCCATATGCGGAAATAAGGTTACCCATGATGGGTTATCTTGGGAGTAAATACTCAGGGTGGTTTCCCGTTGCCTTCCCTGAGTTTTCGACCCAGACTTCTTTAGAATCCGACACGGGTCTGGGGATCTTATCGAGCAGGCGCGCCTCCTCTAATACGCCTGGGATTTGACTCTTTCTCCGCCAGATGACGGTTTCAGGTACTATATCCGAACTGTGGGGGGGGAAAGTGGGATCTCGTTAGGGCGAATGTCGAAAAAAATTAATTTTCCTGGGCATACCGCCAGGGTTCTTTTACATGCCACAAGTGTGATATCACCACTGCTGATTTTCCGCCCTTCAAAAATCCGAGCACCTCCGCTGGGACCGAGCCCGTGCACTGGGGGTTCAGAGTCTAGTAAGCTAACCCCTCACCCAACGAGGCCCCTCCTGTATTATAAACACTTACTATTATACGTCGTAATATTGCAATACTGATACTACCAATTCTTCAGTCATCTCTTTAAAAAATAGTTTTAAAACAAGAAGCGCGGATTCGATTTGACATTTTCAAAAATTTGCCGTGATTTAATCGTGATTTAATGAAAATCGCACCTGTACCATCCACACCACCGAAACATCAAGGGGCAACAACATCAGCCAGATTGATCAAAGAATATCCATTTTGGAAAAAATCCTCTGTACGGTTTACGTGGTAGTGCCGTTCATACAGGTGGGCTATGTAAACAGCAGACAGGCGGACGAACTTAGACGACGAGAGACAGAGGGACAGTCAGATGCTTTGAAATAAAACATCTTTTCGGTATCAAGGACCCCAAAATTCTGTATAACCGACAAAATCTCTACATCAATATTTTGCGGCTTTCAAAATATTTCTCTACACTACATTTACCAGAAAATGAAAACGAACGTGTGATTTGATAGAATGAGCAGAATTAGAATAGAAGCAGGCGAATGGGCTCCTTTGTAAAAGACTGAGTGGCCGGCTGGTCGGAGCCGGCTGGCTCTACGACAGCCCCGAGTCGCCTCTTGGGCGTCTCTATAACGGGCGGCGCGCGGCCTAGCTCCGTCGCCGAAGCGCATCCCAGACGACGCGCGGCGGAGGGCTCGTGAGCCGGCGGTAGCGGCAGGGGGAGGCGAAGGAGGACGGGGCGCCTCCGGGGCCCACATTTCTTTTTCATTAGATCGAGCAGGTGCGGTGGCGGCAGTGGCAGTGGCAGCGGCGGCAGCGGCGCGAGACACACGGACGGGGGTGGCGCGGGTGGCGTCCCGGGGGATCGGCTTTACATACGACGGCCTGATCACGCGATCCGGGCAAATCTCCCGGTGCGGCACCGAGCCGAGAGGCGAGGCGAGGCAGGCAGGCAGGCGCTGGGTCGAGCGGCGCGGTGTGGCGTGGTGTGGCGTGGCGCGGGCTGGTGCGGCGTGGCGCGCGGAGCGGAGCGGCGAGGCGTGGAGCCGCGCGCGCGACCCAGCACCGCTGTCGCCAGCCCCGCCCCTGCGCGCCTCCACCTCCCGCGATCCCTTGTCCATGGGGCTATAGATCAGAATCTATAGAGCACGTCGTTGTAAAGCGCCCCTATATGAAGGTCCGGAAACTCACTGTGAGGAAGTCACTCGATTCGTCCGACAATCCATGGTGTCTCGAATGCTAACTAAATCACACTTCGAAGAATTAATTAGTGATGCTACAACAACACGTGCTTTATCGCATTATTTCTAACCTTTGCACTTCCCGAAAATTTAGAAAGTTCAACTAGTATGAGACCTGCGCTATTCTTTTAAGCGCCCCTTGTTCCATCTATAAAATGGTCATGTGCATTTTTGAAACGAAATAAACAATAGCTTTTGCGTATTTTCTTCTTGAAATTAAAGCCATTTATTAAAAGCTGCTCAAAATGCCCCACAAAAAGGCCCCAAATTTTTTCTTTAATTTTTTTCGACGTATAGAACAAAGGACACTTAAAAATGACGTCTCATTTCGTTGAACTTGGAATGTCCGAAAATTACAAAAATTAGAAGTAGTGTAAAATGCGTTATAGCACCTCCAGTTCGTTATAACAGATAGTAAGATTTTTCTGTCGAAAAAATTGCCATTTTCCGACTCACGATTAAAATACGTTCTCTTCTTACGAAGTAAAGCGAGAAAGTAAAAGTATTTAAAGCAAACGCATATAATAAATTAACAATAATAGTAAAAATAGTTTGATATCTATGAAATACATTTGATATTATTCTTATTAACATTTAGTATACAAATGATAATAAATATTAAGTAATTGAAGCAAAATAAATCTGCAAATATCTAAAATAAAGCATTTTCGATGTCATGGGATCATTTTGGATGTTGTGAAAAAAACTAATCATTTTCACCGTTTAAGTAGAATAAATATCATGTTACATACATGGTTTGCTAAGAGATTACAAATTTATTTTTCACTGGTGTTATTTGTCAAACTCATTGCAATATGCTAACGTAGTGGAGGCCACCGTGATACAATGACGTTCTTTACTCTAAAGCAGAAATATTTTCATCTGGCGCTGAAGACATGCTACCTGAAATTTTAAACGTCTACTGTCGGTGTAGATATTATACCAAGATCATTTCAAAACCCGCGTCCTCTTCAACTGATAGCAACGCATCTTCAAAGCCTCCGAAACTGATCAGCGCCACTTTTATCACGTCTAAAATTTCATTTACCAATCGCAAGGAATTCTGGTTATTTCTTCGGCGAAGAAGTTAACGATGAACGTGATATCCAAACACCAGAAAGTATTACATAGAATAGTTCTAGATGAGTGTCGTGGGAACTGGTTTGAACAAGCGAAATTTCTAAGGCATAAAAATACGTCGTAACCTGCATATATGTCATGTTTTCGTTAATAATATTTCGAATCATTGTCTCATTTGCAAAAGAAATAACTGTTTTTGATAAAGGTTGCTTCTTCCAAACGTGAACTCAAGACAACATAACAGGGTGCAGGTTGAAACACGGGCTAATAGATTGCAACGAGACGCACCACGGACATTCGCGAGCATCACTGCCTCCGCTCCCGTTCAGGCCAATATAATCAGCACCGCTCACGTCACCTAGTCCACGGAGGCAACCGTTTCAACCCCACCGCGTGCGCGTCCATCGCCGCCGCCGCCACCCGGCCGGCTGCCTTGGTCCGGCGCAGTCCAGCGCGACGGCGCAGCGCGGCCAGTAGGGCGCAGCAGGGCGCGGCGCAGCGCAGCGCAGAGCGGGCGGCCGGGCGGGCAACGGTTCTGCGGGCGCCGCGACACGGCCCGGCCATACGGGCGGACAAGCGCGTTCCATCATTCACCCGGGGTCGGGCCCGGCGTCAGAGCGCGACGCCTGCCCGATAGCGCTGCTCATTTGTATCCCGCCGCCGCCGCCCCCGCCGACGCTGCCGCCGCCCCCGGCCTGGCCGCCGCCCGGCCCGCTCCGTTCCCGCTCCGTTCCCGCTCCGTTCCCGCTCCGTTCCCGCTCCGTTCCCGCCCGTTCCCGCTCCGTTCCCGCCCGTTCCGCTCCGTTCCCGCCCGTTCCCGCCCGTTCCCGCCCGTTCCCGCCCGTTCCCGCCCGTTCCCGCCCGTTCCCGCTCCGTTCCCGCCCGTCCCCGCCCGTTCCCGCCCGTTCCCGCCCGTTCCCGCCCGTTCCCGCCCGTTCCCGCTCCGTTCCCGCTCCGTTCCCGCTCCGTTCCCGCTCCGTTCCCGCTCCGTTCCCGCTCCGTTCCCGCTCCGTTCCCGCTCCGTTCCCGCTCCGTCTCGCTTCGTCTCGCTTCGTCCCGCTTCGTCTCGCTTCGTCTCGCTTCGTCCGCTTCGTCCCGCTTCGTCCCGCTTCGTCCCGGTCCGTCCCGGTCCGTCCGGCTCCGCCGCGCCGCGCCCGTCGCACCGCTTCCACCTGACGGAGCGGTGCTCGCCTGCGCGTCCCGACGACCTCTCTGCGCGCGCAGGGAGAACCTCGCGCTCCAGCCGCCTCCTCCTCTTGGGGTATCTCCCCGCGCGCCAGCCCCGCCCCATCCCACCCTGCCCTGCCGCGCCCCCGCCACCCCCGAGGGCGGTAATTAGGGCGCTCATTAGGCGGCGCAAGTCGCCAACTCGCCGCAAGTCAAACAGCGGCCGGATCGGGCCCTGCCGCCGCCGCCGCCTCCACCGCGCAGCGCCGTGCCGGTCGGCTGGCTGGCGTCTGCTCCGTGCGCAGCCCACTCGCCGCCGCCAGGTCGCGTCCCACCGCCGCCGCCGCCGCCGCCGCCGCCGCCGCCGCCGCCGCCGCCGCCGCCGCCGCCGCGGCCGCCGCCGCCGCCGCCGCCGCCTCCACAGCCGCCCCGCCGGCGAAGGGCGCGCGCGCGGACGGCCAACGGGCGAGCGCCGCCGCCGCCGCCGCCGCTGCTGCTGCTTCCACCTCCACCTCCGCCATCGCCGCCGTCTCCGCCGCCGGCCCAATTACGGCGACGCCAAACAGCGCTTCGCCGAACCACCGCCCCCACCGCCCTTGCCGCCCGCCATCGCCCTCGCCGCCTGTTCCGCCCGCACCGCCGCACGTGCCCCGCACTCGCAAGCAGCCCTGCCGCTGCCGCCGCCGCGTGCTCTGCGCCCTTCACCCTGCGCCGCGGATCACATATCAAGGGCCGAGGGCGCTCGGCTTCATCCCGATCTTCTATCGAAATTAGTTTTGGCGAATAACAACTGGAACGAGCGCCGCTTTCTCGCTTGAAGACGCACGCCTCTTCCGGCGCTCTCCGAAAGAACAGAGGAGGTTGGCAGGGAAACGGAAATGGAAAAACGGGATTCTAAACGATATCCCCAATGGACTGTCACTGATGTCAAATACATATTGAATCTGAATTGGAGATAAAATTGCTAATATATTTTTGTTGAAATAATTGTTGGTATGTTTTTGACAGCGTTATAACCATTTGCAAATAAATGACATAGACTCGTTATCATATGGCGTTCAGATCGTGTTTGCTTATAGATGCGACAATATGTAACGTCATTTGATTTTTTATAATTATACTATTTTAAAATTATTTAATTAATTCGCTTTTCTTGATAAAATGTTTTTATCTCGCTTAGGCTGGGTAAATAAAGTCAATGTTTACAGCATTCTCAATCAGGTAAAATACTTGACTAAAATTATCCAATTAATCTATTAAAATTATTGAATAAATATTTGGTTTCCTCATCATGAAATGATTAGGAAATTAAACGATTCAGAACGTTAATATCAAACTATTTTATTAATGTAGCTTTATTATGCGCACGTTTTGTTGCGCTCTCAAAATGTTGCTGGTCATGGTAAAAGTAGATCCGAAGGATATGAGTTGCAATTTTATTAGTAATACAGTAAAATCAAATCTGCAGCCCCTTTCCCGATGCAAATAAGTATTACTCGGGAATTACAAGGGAGTAAAAAGTTAGAGTTCAAATAGTTCTAGCCACGCTCATACATCACTCAACTATGTATGGTAAAACGGTGGAGCAGGGATTCTGGAGAAAGTATGCGCAGATAATTCTTTTCTCCAGTATGTCACCTACTGTTTTGTACCGAGTTCAGTCGAAATACATCAAATAAACTGAACTCAAATATTATTTTCTATAACAATATTCATCTCATGACATTGTATGATTTCACTCTTCAACCTACTTTCAATTGATTGACATATATATTCTTTTATTACTCAAATAACTTTTATTAAAATGATCGGTTTTCTAAAATATCAATAATACAGAAGGTAAATGGACTTTTGTCATAAAATCGAGTTAATATTACTATATTAATTAATATTTAAACCACAGATGTGCAAGGTTAAAGTTTCGTTTTGCACAATGGTAATGCCCTCAGCCTTATTTAATTTAGGCATTATTCGGATAACCTACTTAATCGTACGAAGAGATCCAGTAACCATCAATAACTTCATGTATTTAATTTAATTTTAATACACAAATGCAATGCACTCAAATGATTTTCATTTTTATAAAAGTATCTACTGTTGTATCAAAAAGTAAATAAACACTTAATGCAAAATATTCCAAGCCCTGATGCTGTGTCTTTACATTAATGAATGAGGTAGAACGTATCACAAGCAGTGTCTCCGTCAGTCATTTTGTGCACATGTAACGTATAACGATTAAATTTAAAAGATACCAATAGAAATATCATTAACTTAGTGTCATTGATTTAACAATATTATATCAGAACTAAGAACCAAAATGATATCTATTTAAACGTAATAATACGTTCAAAGCTAAATTGATATCTTTGAAAGAATAATGCGTTAAAACAAAAAAGGATTTTTGAAAGAAACGAGTGGTTATTTCACTTCACGTCCATTTTCGCTTATGCTGCACAGCCCTAGTAGCAAAACCAGCCCAATTAACGGCACAACAATGAAAACGGAGAAGGAAACATCAATTGACGAGAACGATGAACTACAAGAAACGTCGCACCAACACACATACACACACCCATTATTAATGGCGAGTCTGGAAATCACAGCTGATGGCGTGTGTAGTTGATCTAGGGCAATGATAGCAGCACGGCGTTCTTACTGCGCGTAGAAACACCCGTTCTAAGCGCAGACACACATCCAAGGGCCGTGCAAAAAGGGGCGGGCGCGGGGACGGGTGAGGGCGAGGGCGCGGGGAGGTCTTTGTGCTGCCCGGAAGCCTGCCACCGTTTCCATGTTTGCATTTTCATTCATTCAGACTTCTGCCCGCGGACAGGCTGTATGAAGGCATACGCTCCGGGCTTTACTGTAAATGTCTTTGACAGTTTACGACCGAGGCGTGACCGTGCCGGGCTCCCATCGATCCTTACTAGGAAGCACTTAATTCATCTCTCGTTTAAGTTTCCTCTCTCCGCTTTAAGATGTTACTATTGATGTGGTGATGACGCATACAATCTCCAAGTCTATACGATAGTCGGGTCGAATGACTTATTTCATTTTTATTGCTTCCTATAAACACGCATAATGTTTCTTTTTTAAAAAAATAAAGCAATTATGATAAAAAAATTTGAAAAATAGAGTGGAACAACTAAGTGTGAATAGAGTGAAATAGAGTGAAATAATAACGAATAATCTAGGTTACAGTGACCATGATGCACAAATTCTTACAATTACTAATAACATGAATACTGACACAATAAATAAAACACGCATGTGCAGAGCATTTACTACAGTTAACATAAAGTTATTTACGGACTACTTGCTGAAAGAATCATGGGAGGCAGTTTATAACGCTATTGACACGAATGAAAAATATAATTTATTTTTCTCAAAGCTTTCATTTCTCTTTAACGCATGCTTTCCTATTAAAAGAGAAAATTAAACATTTCACGAAAAAGTAATACTTGGATCACAAAGGAATTAGAACATCGTGTAAAAATAAACGTACTCTATATTTTATTTCTAAACGTCATGACGTATCTCAAGATTTCTTATCTACTTTAAAAATACAAAACATTGTTACGAAAAGTCATAAGACAGGCTAAAATCATGAAAAACGATCAGGATATTTTGAACTCAAGTAATAAAACTAAAGCAATGTGGAATATAATAAATAATACTACCAACTCAACTAGAAAACCCGTAGAGAATGTTGTTTTAAAATATAACGATATAAATGTGAACGATCCGGCAACAGTGGCTAATCTCTTTAACCAATACTTTTCGAGAATTGCTGCCGATCTCACTAAGGGTCTACAGGCACAAAATTCAAAAACAGACAGTTCACTCAAAATATTAGACACAATGTTCGTTTCGAAACTTCTTCCTATGAAATTCTTAAAATAATCGGTAAACTAAAAAATAAATATTCGTCCGGTTTAGATGAATTCCCGGATTCTTTGTTAAAGACTTGTGCGTATGCCATTATACATCCGTTAACTCACATATTTAATGCATCTTTATGCACTGGAACGTTTCCAGATATTTTCAAAACAGCTAAAATTAAGCCGCTTTTCAAAAAAGGCAACAAAATGAAATTCAAAATTATCGGCCCATTTCTCTTCTATCAGTTTTTTCAAAAATATTAGAGACTTTTTTACGTACGAATGGAAACCTTTCTCACTAAACACGACGCGCTTTCAGATTGCCAACATGGATTTAGAAAATCAAAATCAACGGAAACAGCTATATTTTCTTTTCTTAAAGATGTCGCCTCATCATTAGATCAAAACGAGGCACCTATTGGATTATTTTAGATCTTTCAAAAGCTTTTGACGTCATTGATCATGACATTTTGCTTTCCAAATTACCT
The DNA here is from genome assembly GCA_964035755.1 of Teleogryllus oceanicus. NCBI lineage: Eukaryota > Metazoa > Arthropoda > Insecta > Orthoptera > Gryllidae > Teleogryllus > Teleogryllus oceanicus. The sequence goes on along the minus strand of CAXIVR010000001.1, from coordinate 238,505,472 downwards.
TCATATGGAATTCGTGGTATTGCTCTAGATTGGTTATGTTCGTACCTTAAACAACGATCTCAGAGAGTTGAAATACCTTACTGGAATGATGGAACATTACGTACGCACCTTTCCGACTCTTTGCCCGTTGCATGTGGAGTTCCTCAAGGATCGATTTTAGGCCCTATTCTGTTCCTACTTTACGTAAACGATATGCCCTCGACGATTCAAAACGGAAGAACGGTTCTCTTTGCAGATGATACGAACATCCTTTGCAATAAAGAAACAGTAAATAGTACAATATCAGATGTTTCAAATTGGTTCCGAAATAACAAATTAATAGTAAACGAAAAGAAAACGGTTTTAGTGCAGTTTTCCATTTCAAATAAACAATTCTATGCTCCATTGAAAATGAACAGTGTACCATTGACTGATGTTAAGGCAACAAAATTTTAGGTCTCTCAATTCAGTCAAACCTTAAATGGAACGTCCATTTAAATGAATTGAACACACAATTAAGTTCTTTATGCTACGCGTTCAGAATTCTTGCAAATTCAGTCAGCCTTCATACTGCTCGTTGTGTATACTTCGCGAATGTTCATTCCCGCCTGAGATATGGCATAATATTCTGGGGAAATACATCTTATAGCTCCCAGACTTTTAGATTACAAAACGAATTGTACGAATAATAACCAAATCCAATGATACATAATGCATTATTTACCATTTGGACTGTATAAATGAGTATAAACAACCTGTAACAACTATTGTACTACAGCTTCCGGGTCAATGACCCCATCTCGATCAGGTTTTTCGTCCAGTTTCCTGATCCATTGAGCAAATGCTGAGATGGCCCTTGTTTTGCTTCTGGACATAAATGTAACTTCATTTTCTGTGCACGTCTTCTAGTATTCAGTGGGAAATACAATGATTCAAATTATCGTTTCCTTGTTGTCGCGGCAGGAAGTAATAAGAGCCAAAATTTATTGCTTATTTATCTTTGACAATAGATTTTATTACATGGGAGTTTTTTTTCTCCTTTCAAAATTCAAAATTTATTGCTTATTTATCCTTGAAAATAGATTTTATTACATGGGAGTTTTTTTGTTTTTTTCTCCTTTCAAAATTTCAAAATTCAAAATTTATTGCTTATTTATCCTTGAAAATAGATTTTATTACATGGGAGTTTTTGTTTTTTTCCCCTTTCAAAAATTCAAGATTTAAGTAGTATATGAGTAAGTGTAGGGATCACAGAATTTTGAAAATGTGCACACAATTCACTTTTCCCCATAGCACGTCATACGCAGTTTTTAACTGTTTTTCTGACGTAAAATAAATAAATAAATAAGTGAGAACACCCCTTGTATTTCCACAACCGTGCAAGATACGAAGATGCGGTTTGGACAGTCGTATCATAGGATTCCATTTAAAAACAAAGTTGATCTTATATCTTCGAAGTAAAAAAATAGTACAAATACGAAGTATGATGTACTCAAGTAGCCCCAGTTTATGCAATCGACTGTCCAAACGGCATCTTTGTATCTTGCAAGGTTGAGGAGATACAAGGGGTGTTATCACTTAGTAGTTCCATACTGTATATATCTCATTTTTTCGGAGTATTACTGTAGTTGAATTATCTAATAATTAAAATAAAGGGAAAACATTGTAACAGTAGCAAGCATCAAGACTTAATATTCAATGAAAATGTGAGATTTTCCACAGGATCATTATGTGGTGTTCATGCATCATTAGCTACAAGAAAAGAAAATGTCAACCAGAGAACTTTTTTCTTGAATTGAGGGATACCGTTGCGAATAATTTAACTGAGAATTCCAACAAGCACTACAAACACCAAATAATTGTTCTTGTACATATAGAGGTAGCTGTAATATATTGTGATACTTTTATTTTGACCGCAATTTCCAGAAAGTAGGATAAAGATACATCCATGCAATTAGTTTTCTGATACACGTAGTCATTTATTATTCATACAGTCGTACAATTGGCAACGATGCCTTTTAAAGTAACTCTTTAATATGAAATTTATTTTCCGCTATTCTAATATTATAACCGATTCTAATATTTTTTTATTTTTATTATCATAAATACTAATTGCATATATCTATAATTATTCAAACATAAACAAATCACAAATTTTAAAAAAATATTGTAAACTATATTCCTAGTAAATAATAGTAGTTGAAATCGTGCGAACATTCCGCACTGTAAAAATCGTTTTAAAAGAGAAGATGGCTTCAGGCTAGAACTTGACTTCGAACATTTCTTACAACCCATGCTACGAAGTAAGGGTACATTCGAAAAAGGAATAGAACGTTCAACAAGGTCTCATTGTGTAAATGGCATAAGAAACATAACTCTTTTTCTTTCCGGAAAATAGAAATCGTGTTTAAAGACCCAAAAAACGCATCGTTTTCGAGTGAAACACGATGGTTAAGAGATTTGCAGCCTAACATGTGTTGCGGGTTGCATGTTTACCTTTCCTCCTGGCCTATTATTCCCCTGTAGCATTACTTGCGAACTTCTATTTTTGTGGTCTTAAATCTGTTTCATGCACGACTGGATGGTAATTACATACACTTCAGCAGCAGTAAACTTACATGATTTTGTGTTGATAGGTTCTTGAAAAATATAAATTGTACAAAACCGCTATCTTTCCATAATGTATTACATAGAGAAAGTGAAATATATTCATAAATATTAATCAATGCTAATACCAATATAAAATAAATATATTGTCAATGTCTTTGTTCTCAATTGAACGATAATTGTTTTAGAAATTCTAGTCGTCTTCTTTTTCTTCTCCCTTACAATCTACTAAATCTGAGAGGAAATTTTCATGAAATTTTAAAATTATTCGAAAAAAATTAGAAATCGATTTTATCATCGGATAATCCTCACAGAAGTCATATTCTATTAAAGTAACCATTTTAGAATACTCGCCTCAAAATGTCATCGAGGGACCTAATATTTCCAGACAATTGGTATTGAGTTCTATAATTTGCCTAGATTTAACAATGCATAAAGATGACATTCAGACGCATAATTTTGGTTTATAATAAGCACTCAAATCAAAATCACAGTCATAAAATGGAGTATTATAGAAAGCAAATTTATTTTTTTTTAAAGCAAATCATAGAATACAATGAATGCATTAAACAAATAATTTCCCCAAATTGAAACATACAGTACCATTTATGAACTAAAATAGGCCTGCTCAGAACTACATTCAATGCAAACAAGTTGTATTTGTGTGTTCTTTACAAGATGTTTGGAGCAAATATTACACAATGTTGCGTGAACCTGGTTTGCCTCTTCGGACAATAAACGAATCTTCTGTTCTCTCTTGGTTAGTCCCTGACACAACTTTTTACACTTAAAAGGAAACAAAACTAAGTAACAGAAACTACAGCGAAGGGATGGTGGAAGATATTCTTGCTAAATCTATGAATCTTACCTTTGATATCAGATATAAAAGAACACGATGAATATGAAACACTAGGCTTTTCGGATCTTCACGCAAGTACGCGAGACACAAAACAGAGTAAATAACTGGGGAGGGAGTGGATACAATAATCGGATCGAAATATAATTAACTGATATATGATCGTTCACGCGTGAGAAAATATTTTTCACAATGCACTGAAATCAGCGCCTTGTCATATTGTTTCCCTTTGCAAAAATGATAAGAACGATCAAAGGATAGAGAGTTGAGTCCTTCGGTAAGGCATTGATCGAGCGTTATCTGTGTTCAAAAATATCAATGCTATTGAAATAAATCTAGAATTGTTAGAGTTTTCTAACAGCTCGAGTAACGGCGGGTTAAGGTTATCTTAATGCTTTATGGTAAGTATTTGGTGGGACGGGTAGATATAGTCTAAATAATTTATGGAGTTGATAATGATTAACAGTTTCAAGGAGTAGAGCTACACGCGTATCATTATTTGAAATGATGGTTGTTGAAAGGTTGTGTGTTTAGTCGGCGAAGATAAGAATCTTTTATAGTTATACCTTTCTAACTTACACATGCTAGTTACTCTTGCAATTATGCTCACATCCATTAGTTTATACCACATCTGTTTTATCGCGATTTCACTGGTCTGGACGCCGGCAAAGCTATACTGGCTAAAAGAGCGATAACGATCACTATCGTACTCCTGCCGAGGCCGCAACTTCAAAGGGAACTGCTGTATTAACTATTGGTGCTACAAATAGCACAGAGTTTCTCGTTTTAGTTTCCTATTCTATTGAGAACGACCTATCTTTTCGGATTTGCACTCACCTCTTCTCAGCTTCTGTTGAGGCCTAATAGACCTACCTGGGCATCTCTACCCTTCCTTTGGCGACATTCCTAGAGATGAAGCGCATTCGCGTTTACCGAACAGTGCATATACCTACTACATATTTGCCTATAGTATCCCTTGACTCCAACGATCTGCGTACACCATTGGTATTACTACACAGATTGCACACATCTCACACACATTTGCCTCTCAGGCCAAGAGAAAATGGAAGGATTAGGGTGTAATTGGATAACGATAAGCAATAGTGATCCAAGCACCGGAACCGAAATACTGAGATAATTACTTCGCTGCATCCAAACAAGCTCCATTCTCGTTTAGGAAAAAATATACAGGCAAAAAATATACAGGCTCCAATGTACTTCTACTTAGCGGCAGTTAAACCAAGCGCCATTTTTGTCCATTTCGTATTTGCAGTTTAGCAAAAGTGATACAAGCGCCATCTCTTTGCAACATTGACATTAATGCAACTGTTTTATTTTCTCTAGGAACCGCAGGTTGAGGTGCTCGAGAAGAAGGTTCGCATCTTCAGAAGTACATTGAGAATAACGAAAAGGAAAACGTCTCAGAAATAGTTCTGTGGGCACATTCAAGCAGTGGCCAAAACCGTAACATCAAACTAACTTTGAAAGTGAAACCTATTATGGAAAAACACTCCCCTTACTGCAGGGTCTCAAAAATTTCTGAATCCCAGATGCAAATTTCTTCCTAATTATGCCTTTTTTGTGATGTTCAGTAGGTTTTGAACGTGCAGAAAAGTATGTACTTATCAGACGACCAAAATAATGTTGAGAACCTACAAAACTATTGTAGAACATAATATTTACAACACGTATCAGTTAACACAATGATTTATTTTGCTTCCTTTTTCTATATATTGAGGAAATTGTGTTTTATCAAAAAACGTACATTTTAAATATATTCTTTAAATTTTTCGTTTACCTCAATTATAACAATCACATTTAATGTGCTTTATTCCCTACTGTGTACATGTAATATAAATATTAATGAACCAACATATTACATGAAATCATATTTTGTGAATTTTTCAAAAATCTGAACGTAACATCAAAATGGGAGAATTATATAAAAACTACTCATGTTTTAGAAAAAATTAAGACACCCTATTTAAAGATCGTTGTGATATCTTCCCCTTCTTAAAGAATATGATATTATTTAAAAAGAAACTGTAGGGACCCACCGCGCGCGGTTGTAAGACCCGCCGCCGAGCTACGTCAGCAGGGCGTCACCGCCCTCGGCCGGAGGGGAAGGCGACCGTTGCGGGCCGGCCGGGGCTGGCCGCGCGCGGCCGTCACGCCTGAACAAACTGTTAGGGACTCGCTACCGCCCCTACTTCGCAGCTAGTCGGCGGGCCGATAGCCCCAACGGGCTATAAGAGGGCCCCAACCCGACGCCAGGGCAGACTGATAGCGACGGTGTTGGCAACGGTGTTATGGCGAGTGGTGTACGGAGTGTAGAGAGGTGATTAGTGATAACGACGACCTGTGCTACGGAAACAGAACTCTCTGGTGGATATTCTACGACTCTGCTGCGTGTGGGACTTCTACTGGACTACGGTGAAACGGCTTCGAAATTGGCACACTCTACAGGTTATTCAGAACTTTGGCCATTGTACACGAAATTCTCATTATTGTACTTGGATATTGAATAAAAACCATTTTATGAAGTTTTGCCTTTGTTTAGATACTACAGAAACATTCCCAATTTTTATTATTACAGTTGTAGAAAGTCGCCAAAAAAGTTTAAACTTGTACTATTTTAGAAATTACAGTGAATTTAACTAAAATAGAACCTGCACCATTTTTTAAGCGTATATTTATCTCTTCAATGGATAAAATTAAAAAATGGAGACTTTTTAGAAAATGTTTAGCATCGTTGGATCTTAAAATTCACCCCTGCAATTCAAAATATCAGTTTTAAAATTCAAAAGGCCGCAACATCAGCAAGGTCGATCTAGGAATACCAATTTTGGGGCAAATCCTGCATATGTTTTAGCTCTTAGCATTGTTTCAAAAGGACAGACTGACGGACGGACGAACATTTCGACATAAACCACTTTTTCGGTATCAAGGACCACAAAACGTTAGTTCTGACTACAAAATGTATTAGAGGAAATTATTTACTACATAGAGAAGCAGAAATTGTCGACCTCGGTGTCAGGGTACATCAATGCAAGTTCTTTCAGTCGAAAAATCTGTTTTACATACGAAAAGTAATAATAAAGTCTGATCGGGCTGATTTATTGATGTGAAGGAGCTTTCTAAACGCTATCTGTGCGTTTTATCTATGCGTCCGTCAGCCACTTGTAATGAACTATCTTTAATCGCACTACCAACAAAATATTAAAAGTGACTAATAACTTAAATATTATTTTAATTGGAATGAAGAAGTCCGTTTACTGGCTCCGTTTACTGGCTCCGTTTACTGGCTCCGTTTACTGGCTCCGTTTACTGGCTCCGTTTACTGGCTCCGTTTACTGGCTCCGTTTACTGGCTCCGTTTACTGGCTCCGCATTTCTTTGCTTTTTGTCATTTAGTTTCAAGTCTCTCAATTTATGATCACTTATCCGCGGTAATGGTTGAGATCTCCCGGTTAGTGTACTTCCTATCTATGACGCTATTTTACAACTTGAGTAAAATTGGTACAGTTGCTTTGTTGTAAATTGACCGTACAGTAAAATCTGTATAAGACGGAATCGATCGGGACACAAAAATATCCGTTTTAGGGAGTTTCCGTTTATGCAAGGTTGTCCATTTCATTACATTTGTGATATTGGCGTTTCTGCCCTGAAAGTAGTAAATTATGACTATATTATAATTATCAAAACAAATTAACAAATTTTTATTTATTATTTATGGAAGAAATTGCCCTTAAATGAATATTAAACATTCATTGGCAGCTTCTGCAGAATGAATGCAGAACACCTTACTGCCTAGTGGCTGCATTCGGACCGCTTGCTGACTCTCAACGCACAAAGCGTCACTACGCAGTACCATGACTTTCTGAAACCCTCGCATGGTCTTGAGCAATGCATATCTGGCCGAAGGATTCTGATTTTCAACGCGGGGCAGGGAGACGTGTGAATAGAAGCAAAACCCGTACACCTTCCCACGCTCAGAGTCAAGAGAGAGGGAATATCCTACGGCCTACGCCTTCGGGGACAAGTGACCCCAAGGTCGAATTCTACCCTGACAGCTGAAGCCCCTCTCTATTAATGTCCGGCTCCCGCGACTAATCACATGTCTGAGAGGTTAGAGAATTTAAAATGCTTGCAGATGCATTCAGTTCATTAAGAACAGCTCGCGTCTCTCTGCCAGTTGCATTATATTCACAGGAATTCCGTTTTATAAAGATTACGAGCCCAACGGGATCTAACGTCCCAACGGGACAAGACAAAACCGTTCCGTTTCCGTGTTGGCGAGGTTCCGTTTTATGCTGCGTAAAATGCGATTTAAGACCGGAGAAATTTTCCGGTTAAGGCAGGTTTCCGGCTTCTTCAGATTCCGTTTTAGACGGATTTTACATAAATAAATTTCGTATTTCAAAATATATAGGTAATGCAAACCCAAGAAATTGTTCACGAAATTCTGAACTGCTCTCAATTCCTGGCGACACTACTCGGCACACTGCTCCTGCATCTTGGGCCGTTGTTCTATTCTGTCAAATCCAATTATCGAAAATATCACATGTATAAATGGAATCGGTCACATTCATATTAACTCAATTTAGTGTCTCTAAAACGAGTGTGTTCAAAAACGAAACGAGTCTAATTGGTTTCCAATTTTACAGGCGAAAGCAATGGGTATTTAATTTTTTTACTTAATATTGCCAATAAAACGTAACTTGAATGTCGACAATTAATTGACATTCTCTGAAAAATAAAGTACTAGCGTACCCGTACGAGAACTCTCGCATGTTAAACCCCATTTCCATATTAAGCCATAATATCTTTTTCTTTAAGACCCTCTTATCCTCCATCACTTGTTCTCTTTGTAATTGATAACAATACAACACGCTCTTGTCAATACAAACTATTCTTATTTAACGTTATTACCGAGCAGAGAGGTACAACCGTGTAATTCAAGCGCGTATAATATTAAATTAGTTTAATGTAATATAAAGTTGCAGATTCTACCGGTTCTGAGCAGGTGGGGTAGAATGGAGAAGCGTAGAACCAGCAAAAATGTAATAGAACTTTTAAAAGTATCACGTGGATTAAGGCGTTGGAAATGTTTCTTTGATGCCTTTGTCCATGAAATCTTAGTTTTTAGACCCTAAAACCCTTGGTTTAGGAGTTATTTCACGATATACAGTCAGAAACGCGGCGGTGTGATGCGGGTTGCGTTTGTCATGACTATTTACATTAGTTTTTTTTAACAAATCCATCATATTTTTAAAGTGAAAAACCAATTCATGACGTCGCCGTGAAATTCTCTTTCTTTAGAGACATCATTTATAAAGATTGGTCGCGTGTGAGAGCCGCAAGGACATGTATACTACTGAAGTAACATAGGAGACGATAGGGAAGTGATGTATTATAATAAAGAACAGTGGAAGCATGACCATATATTCATGCGCCCAATCTCCATTACCGATCGCATAGAAAACACAGAGAAAATCTTGAAAAAATGAGAAAAAACTCGTTGCTATTTGAGAACTAAGACTACCAGTGAACCAGAAATGTGATTATTCAAAACAACAACAACAACAATAATAATAATAATAATAATAATAATAATAATAATAATAATAATGTCTTGGTAACAAAGATAAAACTATCAATAATCACACTAGGGTTGGTAATGTTTCCGTGCATGTCATTGGAGAAACTCTGTAACGCCGTTTTGCAGTCAAGCTGGAACGTGAACTTCGTGACACCGTGGAATTTTCATTCGACACCCTGCATTTCGCCAATCAGCCGTGCGTACAGCGCCTCACGAACCCATGCGGTGTAAAATGCATGCAAATACGAAGAGCGTGCATCGACCGCGGGCTACGGCCCAGGCAGCGGCGCTCAGCTCGCGCGGCGGGGACCGTTCAATGCCTCAGATATTTCAAGTACTCTTACTCTTATAACTTTAATAATAAAAAAAATAATAATAATATTTAATAGATGGTTGGTCGTAAAGATACCTTCTTATATAAATGTAAATAAAATAAGTTGTTTGGTATCAATAATGGCCAACAATTTATTAATACATCTTTTATTTACATTTATAACAACAACAACAACAATAATAATAATAATAATAATAATAATAATAATGATGATAATAATAATAATAATAATAATAATAATAATAATAATAATAATAATAATAATAATAATAATAATAATATCAAAAATGTACGTCCATTGGCAGATCTGTCACGCCCTGGACTTTCCAAATACATGTTCCAAATGCTACAAACACACACCAAAACCGGTGATGACTGATAGGCTGTGAGCAATTTAGTACGATTAACAAATTCAAACTGATCGCACGATAGCGTCAGAGAAACCGGAAATTGTTATCTGGGATTTGGAGACGTTGTCTACTTGCAGATGTAGCTGTGCCAAGCGATCAAAACGTAACTAAGGAGGCAGGGAAATGTCTTCAATACAAGAGTTTGGGAATCGAGATCGGAAGAATGTGGGGCGTTCAAGCATTGGTCGTCCCGATAATTATCAGAGTTTTGAGATTTGTTCCGCGTAATTTGTTTAAGAAATTCGCTAAAGTCCCAGGTCATTCAAAACACTGCGAAGTGCAAGACATTGCTTCATTGGGCAAAGTATTGTAGAGGCACCGATGTCATTTTGCGTGATTTTTACTTTCTCGTATACGGCGTAATATACGTATTATAGAGAAAGTTGTGTAATTCTGCGCAAAAAAGTGGATCAAATCAGTTGCTAAATTAAGAAAAAATCCTCTAACATGTGTAGCCAGAATCCTTGTTTTGAGGGTTTCGGGTCCTTGATACCTAAAAGTCAATTGGCGCCAAAACGTCCGTCCACCCGTGAACACTACTAGCGCATGAACTATACTTAGCTGTTTTTCAAAATTGAAGAAACCCCCGTCCAGGTAGCTCTAGTTAAAACTTTAAAATTTTGAAAATCATTTTTTAAAATTTGGGGATACTTTACATGAAGTTCCCCGTACATTTTCAAAATTTTCTCAAAAACGCCTCCAAATTTTGTCTTAAAATTTATTTTAAGAATAGAGTAAAATACATTTATAAAGGTAGCATAGGTCCGATTTATACAGTCAACTACGAATTTTCGAAAATTTCAAGAGTTTTAATTATTTACGGCGTCTTCCTACAAATACACAATTAAAAAGAGGTTTTTCCTTCGAACTAAATTTGTATTTTATAAATAGTTCTTAAAATAAGGTCATGTAAATTTGTTTGAAAATTTTAGTAGTTTTCGCGCAATTTTGCGTTTAGTATTTGCAATATTAAAATATAATAAAAATAAGATTTACTCAAAATCGGCTCCAAATATTTTCTTTCAATTTTTAGTAGAGATAATGTTATACGTACTGAAACAAACTGTCTAATTTGATTTTTTAATTAAATATCTTCTCTTCCCTTCTAATATAATTAAATATTAATTCAACATAATCCGTTCCAAATTTATAAAAGAATATGGGCGCCAGGAAAAGATTACGTTAATTCTATTATTAAAATTAATCTTCAACTGCTATTTCCAATAAATTAATATCCGGCTAACTGGGTCGATGGGTCTTATAAGAAATAATCGCTATTGACTGCTAATAGCCGATTATTCGGTCTGCTATCGTTACAGAGTGGTCGAGGAATCTGAAAAGCAAGTATACATTTCTAGCTACTCATTTGCTGGAATTGGCTAAATGAAAATCATCTTTTCTATTCACAGAAACTTGTAAGTTTATTCAATGTTCATTGGTAACAATACGAAACTTTCGGTCATGACCAGTCTCAAACCTTATATTGCAGTATCCGTCTTCGCGCGCTCTTGACCGATGTCGCCGCGTAGAACCATTTTCAATCTTTCCCGGTGTCGATGGCTCCAGGTCCATCTTTTCTTCCGTTCTGGCACAAATGTACTGAAGTCACTGATCCTCACCGCCTCATAAGTTGATAAGACTTAATTAATTTTCCTTTTAAAAATTCCCAGTTCTTTCTACACGTATACTTAAAATATTAAAATTCAGCAAACTATTATCTGCATCAAATACTCCCAGTCCTGTTGCCGACAAATTCACCTAAGTTCACAATTCTAGCTGCTGCACTCGAAATATTTCCAAGTTCCTATTTCCGACATTACATCAATGTTCTAAGCCGACAACCATACGCTCCAAAGTAGATATTCACAATTCCCAAACTCCCAACATCAATTGTCTACACACGATCCGTACAACACCACGGCATAAGTCGGAATGCCTCCATATTCCCCTCATTCAGCTCTTCAAAACTCGGTTCATACTTTCCACTGTTTCTTGTCAGAAAATTCGACCCGCTTCCGTCGAAATACATTGTTATTCCATGCCTAGCCAATCAATAAATTACTTATAAATTAAACTAGCCGCGCCCCAGACTGTCATTGCTTTCTCGGCCAATCCCCATACGGTTTACTTTATCAACTACCGCGCCCCGTGGTTCAAAGCAATGAAGTTTGTTGACCTAGATGACAACTCATCTACCGTTGCTATGCCGCCATATTTACATACGTCTATCCTTGCAATTCACCCTGTTTACAATAAATGTGACGCAATACAAGGTCCCACATATTGGTATGTCACAGTACCTTATAAGGTAACGCCATATTTCACTATTCTTATGTGTTTTCAAAAATTACAAACGTGTAATATTTTATTTGTCTTTACCGGCAATTTGTTCATATTATTGAATTTAAATAATGTCATAACGTTTTTTATACTCAACAATTTTCTGTGAAAATTTCCGCATTTTGAGAAACACTCAAATGCCATTTTATCAAAAATTACTCCAAATGTTTTCTTCAATCTTTTTCAACTGATAGTGCTAATTGCACTGTTTAATATGACAGTTCATTTTTGTGTATTCTTTTGTTGTTGTTGTTGTTTTTAATTACACAAATGCATTTTTATATGTTTCTCGCGCCATTAATACACCCATTTCCACCTATTTGTATATATTTTTGCATTTATAAGTGTAAGTGCTTCAAATGAATTAGACCTGCGCCGGATCTAACGTATCAGCGGGGAAGAAACACCGCCACCTCCCGGAATATAACATGCAATGTACTTAAGGGAATAGCTAACGCAGCCGAAATTAATACTCACTCCCTCACTCACACATAGCAGAAAAGCAGCTGAATCGGAGTGAATCGCTGCCTAGATGCAAATTCCACAGACCAAGCTGCTTGAATCAATTCTTTTCGTGGTTTCTTCTGATCAATTACAGGTGGGGGCTGCTGGAACACTATCTTAGACTACAGGCCACAGTCTAGGCGCGTTCCGAATATTGACCCCTGATTCCTTCATCCTTGGACCCGTGCAAAGTGCTCCCCTCCCTTCCCCATTCCTCTTGATTTAGCAGTCTCTCGTAAGTGTCGAAGATACAAGATGCGGTGGTACCTGTGGGATCCGCGTAAGAGAAAAATCTAAATCAAAAAATTGCCTACCTTGCTGGCATAGGGATGTGGAACACCGTAAAATAACACCAAGCAGAATACCGCGTGCTCCAAATTCGCGCCTTTCACCTTACAGAAGTCCGCAATCTCAGGGAACTCCTTCATGTCTCGGATCAATGAAATATACGTTGCCGCGAGTCCAAAATGTATAGCCTTCGGACAATCAATGACGCATTCGTAACCATCTAGTGGTTTGGTTGTGGTGAGGTTGGCCTCTTATCACCAAATATTCCATCTCAGCCGGGATGGGCGAGGAGGCTAGGAGCTTGGACAGGCTCAGCGTGTCAGTTTGAAGGGTCGCGGGGTCGAGTCCAGCCTTGGGAATGGATGTTTGTCTCTTGCCTCTCATGTATATTTTGCCTCGGAGGGTGTCGCGTTCTGTTCAGAGGAGCCCGTAAGTCTGTTGGTGTATGGGCGAATATGCATCCCATCGGGACATAAAACGTAACCAACTGTTGGCAGGAAAAAGCTCTAGGAAAAAGATCTGTCTGAACCTTCGTTATATTCGTAATCATTCACTACTCATCATCACTTCTGTCTTCATCGTACATTGGAAAAGCAAGGCAAATCACTACTGTGGCCATGTGCCTAAGAATGGAGAGAACAAAAAAGTATATTACGTCGCCGACACGTAGTAATGAAGTATGGCAATCATAATCAATTAAAAATACACGTCATACGCAGTTTTTAACTGTTTTTGACGTAAAAATAAATAAATAAAATAAATAAATAAAAATAATTATTTTTATTAATAAAAACAATATTAATCTTATATATGCCCAGTAAAATTATTAAAATGCAAGTAAAAAGTTTAAAACAAATATGCAAACATAGCAATATACATTTGTAAAAATATGATTTGTTTTCCAGTTTTGTTATCTCTTCTTCTAAGAGATACAGACCTGACGGAACGGTGTCGACAAAGTTAACAGAAGTAATCTCCGGCATTTCGAGGAAATAGAGGTATTAAATAAATATTGAATAATAAATAAAATTGCCATTATGAGATTCGCGTTTTTCATCCTAAATGACACAATCGTAGAATGGAAAGAGCTTTACAAGAAATTTGAATCTAAACACAGCGCGAGGCGGTGTGAATTTTTACATAAACAAATTTTACCAAGTTATTGCTAATTTGCGGACACCGTTCTCTTGGGACCAATAGCACTTCGTAGGGATTTCCCGCGAAGTAGAAATAAAAAGTTTTACACACATAGTAAGAACTTTCCTGATTCTTCAGTACATTTGATGTAGTTTGTTTTCACAAATTTGATTACGTAAACAGTGGGATCTTGATTCTCGGATTGCAAATGCCAATTAAAAGAAAAAAAAACAGTCTGATTTTTCGATAATATCGAGGTTTGAGTTCCAAAAGAAATAATCCAGGTCTAAAGATATAATACATGTTGCAATTCTAGAAAACGACGGTTCGTTCATTGAACAGCTTTATGCCATATGCTTTTATTAACGTTATTAAATCAACGTAAAAAACGAATAAACACTGACAAGATAACGAACAATGAATCATTCACTCAAGTGTGGGCAAACATTTCCCTGTGTATGGTTTCCCAGAAAGTTCCTAACCAACAAATATCTTTCATATATGCAGCAGGTCAAAATACAGTAGGTCAGATTAAAAAACAACACAAAAACTATTTCATCCCCACGGGTTATACGAAGACAGAGGTGAAGAGAAGCGCGATGACTTCTCGCGAAACACCGCTCGCCCATTCATTTCCTTCCAGTTTTTCAGCCTTGCAGCTTCCTCGCTTTCTCGCCGCGGCGTGCCTGCAAATCCGCGCCCTTGCGCAGCCACACAATCCCACCCACGCACGCTGTTGGGTCGCGCTCTCGCACGCTCACTGGCGGCCGCTCCCTCCATCAGCCTCCCACGCACCGCGCGCTGTTTACGCACTCCACCCTCCCCCGCAACGCCACACCCCGCTTACGGCTGCCGTTGACGCCTCCGCCCCGTCATTTGCGCTCGCCTCGGGGCCTCGCCGCGTTTTTGCGTCCAACGTTGTGAACGAAGATAATATGTAAAGCAATCACAACGTACACATTATTATTATTATTATTATTATTATTATTATTATTATTATTATTATTACTAATACTATTATCATTACTGCTACTATTTCTATTACTGTTATGACTACATCACAATAAAAATGTTATGTGTCAGTTGAGTATAAAATGTACTCCAGATTGCAACCAAATTCCGAAGGAGCAGATGTAGAGACTCTCATGACCACATATTTGCGCAAAATGTGGGCTTTATTATTATTATTATTATTATTATTATTATTATTATTATTATTATTATTATTGGTAAAAGTGTGCAGCTTCTAGAAATAAATATAAATACATTTTTAGGCAACTGAGTATTTTGTGCCTTTACTTACGAATAATTAAGGTGGCAGCAATTCACCAAGATTTTTTATAAACCTTTTCTCGAGAATCTGTTGTACCTTACATTTTTGTGGCATTGCTATGTGAAATTTCTTGTTGCAACATTTTTCAATGAACACTGCATCTTTAAATTTGTCTTCCGAAGCCACGATCTGCTTCGGTCTACATCCTCTTATTCTCACTCTTCCCTTTCACACATCTGTCCCCTATTTCAAAACTCATCTCCTCCCTTTTTTCCATTTTCCCAACGTTGGATTCGCTACCTCTCGCTTACAGTCTCTCATCGTCCATCTCCCACTCCCCCCCTTCACCATGCGTCTCCCCTCAGGCAACGCTCGCCTCGGCCGACCGTTCTCCGGGCTCCCCGTCCCCCCCCCCCCCCTCGCGCATTATGACACTCGATCTTCGTATATACACACCCGCAGACACGTCCTTGACGCGTCCGGTGGCTATAAATCACGCACTCAACGAAACAATGCCCGGGCCGTCTATTGCGCGGCCGAGCGTCGCGTGGCAACGGTTACGGAGGCCCTCCGCGCGACAGTACAATAGGGTCGCTGACTGTTCGTCATTCTCGTTGAAAAGAGTACAGTGCGAACGAAAATATATGAAGCGTTCCGTTTTGTATTTAATTCCGGCGTCCGGCAAAATATACAAATTAATTTCGCTCCAAATTATATCGTCGGGCGGCAGCGGCGCGCTCACCGCCGGCTGTCCGCCACCCGGAGGGACGCCCAGCACCTGCTGCCGCCGCCGCTAGCGTTTGCCGCCGACGTTGCCGACGCCGGCGTCGTTTTATTTATTTCGCGCGCGCCCAACGCGTACGACGCTCCACCATACCGCACCGCCCGGCCAGGGAGGTATTAGTCATCGGAGATTACCCGCCGCATCCGCCGCCGACTGGCCCGGAAGTTTCTGTGAGCGGTGACGGTACAGTGGGACGTAAGGGCCAACGCGTTTGCGATTGGGGAAGGAAAAATGTATTGCTGATGTGATACATTGAGCCAGAGTACAATATGGCGTTCAAACTGCATCAGCAAAATTCGTTTATTGGCGCGATTACCAATGAAAAACGCGCTATCCGAACAGGGTAAGAAATTTCTGTAAATGAAGGTTTACTCCATCAAATATTTACATAACCGAACAAAATAAATTTATACAAGTTAACGCGTGTATCGTAGACACTGCAGTAAAAACAATAAGAAATTCTCGATAAAAATCAAAACATCTTTAAAATAGTTTAAATGTTCCCGAAAGATAATTCGAGATAAAATATATTCGTCCTAGAAAAAAATCGCCCATGCTTGTTATCATTACAGAGTTATACAATTGAAAACGTGATAGCAGGACGACAAATCAAAAGTACTCAAGGGAAAAGACCCAGTTGTACATTGTAAAATGTATGAATGGGAATTTTTTTCTATTTTTTGAAATAATAATGTAGTTTGGTTGGGGAATCGCAAACAAGCAATTAATGAGAAGTGGAATTATCTGTATATGACGTGAGTAATACGGGTTGCCCAATAATGAACATGTAACTAGTAGTTAAGTGTTCCAGATAAATAAATCATGCTTCTGTCACCTGAATGCAGAAGCGTAATATCAACATACGCTAAATTATTACATGAGACCAACACACTGATGTTATATTGAAATATGGTGAATTTAAGAAATAAAGGCAATGAAATTTCGTCAAATCTGGGAAATTCGTTTGTCAGACTCACGAATATACTTTTATATCTTCATTTACAATTATTTTAACACTATCATGATCTTTTCTTCGGTATTATTTGGCTTCAACATATGTATAACTGGATCTAATTAAGCAAAACGGAATTCATTAAAAGTCCACAAATGATATCGTACTTGGGAAATGTACTGGTAAAACTTCATTAGAATGTAAAGTAATTAATCACAAAGAATTTGGGAGATATACAAGTAGATTTAGTTTCCTTGAAGGTAGTTTATTAGTAGAAAATAAGTCACCAAAATTTACATGAAATGTTTTGTCAAAGATCATGCATTCCAAGTTTCTATAAAACTGTTACTGCAAATGCAAGCATAACTAAAAAACAAATTACAGAAATAGTAACAGAAGTAATTGCACCTATTATACCTCACAAAGAAACTGTATGCAAATAAATATTCCAAGAAGTGTTCAATGCCAGAAATGAAAACTAATATCAAATTTGTAAACTGGAATGCAAACGGGCTGTAAAGGTCAGAAAATGAGTTCAGTTTTTTTCCTTTCAAGCTGGGTTAAAGTTATTGCCTGAATTACCGAACCCCATCTCCATAGCAAGTTAAAACTTAACATTTCAGGATATGAAACCTACAAGAAGGATACAGCAGCAGAAAAGTAACCTGTGAGAAAAGCATTAATAATAAAAAATCATTCAGCATCATAAACTAATTATACCGTATTTTTAACTTAGAAACGGTCGGGATACAAATCAGCTCAGTTCATGAGACATGATAATAATATCGACCTATAAACCACCAAAAATCCATTCCCAGAAAGGATGTTAAAATGCATTCTAAATAGCAATACACCAACGCTAATTGCTGGTAATCTAAACTGTAAAAATATTGTTTGCGCGCTGTAACTCAACAAATAAAGCAGGAGAAAAACATTAATTTCTTACAAAATAATAACGCTGATATACATGCACCATCAGAACCCACAGTTAATCATTATGGCCAGGATATTATTTCAGACATCCTAGACGTTACAATATCTAAAAAATTTCATATCCCATTATATAAATACTTAACATCTGATCTTTTTTAATTTTAAAAAAAAAAGGTTTTATCTAAATTAACATTATATAGAGAAAGAAATAAACTTACGAAAGCAATACGGTTAGCAACAATATTGGCCAGGAAGTCGAAAACAAGTAACAATAAGAAAGAAGCTAAAATCTCCGTATTCATACTCAATTTAATAAAAGAAAAATGAATGCTAAGACAGAAATGGGAGAAAACGCGAGACCCACACATAAAACACAAACTAAATCAAACTTAAAGAAAAATAAAAAACAAATATAAACGAGTTCCATTGAGACAACCGACCGAGACACATCGTGCTCCGATCGCGGCCAGTGAAACGTTATCATACTGTCATTCAGACAGTGAACTTAGTGACATTTAATTAGTGGTGATACTCTAGTTCAACGAGTTGTGAGTGTCTGAAATCAACTATAGGTCAGCCGTTGCAGCGGCTACCCTGCTCAAGAATGGAGCCCTCAGGCATCGGAGCTCCCATAACCTCAACACCACCATCTCAGGTATCTACTCAACCAAAGCTGAAAGCGTACGCAAATGTCATGTCAACTGAAGTGTTTCCCACCAAGGACCAGGCCATAATCATTGACTCACTAGAAGGTCTCACCATTAAATATTACATAAACAGTCTCTCCAACATTATTGACCCTAATGAAATAAGATTTATTTCAAAAATTGCAAACAACAGAGTATGTATTTTCCTAAGCTCTCAAACAATAGCTGATATCCTTACAAAGAACCATAAAGTCATTAAAAGAAAAAACCATGAACTGAAGCTGAGACCACTTCTAACAAAAGCCAAAAGAATAATTATTTCAAACGTCTGCCCCATCATCCCACATCAGTAAAAATGTACTCACCACAAACAACATCAAATTGGCATCCAAAATTTCCTTTGTTAAAGCTGGTATTCCTGGACAGGGGTTCTCCCATATTATGAGTTTCCGGAGACAAGTATATGTTTCTCCTGAAGATGTAGGTCTACTAATTAAATCCACTACTGTATATTATGAATGCTCAACATATAGGATATTTTTCACAACTGATGAAATGACATACTTTAATTGTCATCGAACAGGGCACTTAGCTGGACAATGCCCTTAACCCAACACTTTTAATCAACATAAGACTACCAATTTAAGTAATGCTCCCATCGAATCTGAACTATGAAGAAATCCCAACTAATAACAACATAGTCTCCCTCTATACCAATGAAAGATGTCTCCAGACTGACTCCTCCTGACCTTCCAAGTCTGTAAGCAACACAGCTGAAACAAATAATATGGAAAAACTCTCAAAACAACCAAAAAAGAAAAAAAAGAAGAAACAGAAAAATATAGAAGAGTTGATATCCCCTATCAAACACATCATTAAAGATTCTCAAAATAACTACCCCCTTACTTACATACAGTTTAAATTCTTTTTAGAGAACTCTTTCTGTACTAATGATCCTATACTTATAGCTACTGACTACTCGCATGACATATCATCCATCACCAGAATGATGCATAGTTTATATCCACGTCTCACCAATAAAACCATAAAAGGCAGATTCACCAAGATTATCAACTCAGTACTTCATACTGCAGATGAATCAAACACTGAAACAGACTCCAGTCAATGAAAATTCTTCAGTGGAATGTAAATGGCTTTTACCCCAGACTAGAAAGTATACAGTACCTATGTAACCTAACACAACTTGACATCCTCTGTATCCAAGAGACCAACTTCAAAGACTCCAAGCATGGCAATATCAAAGGGTATAATTGCTCCTTCAAAAATAGAACTAACTCCAATCATGCCAGTGGTGGTGTAGCTATATTCATCAAAGACCATATTCTATATCAAGAACTGAATATTCAATCAAGCATTGACGTCAATGCTATAAAGATCTTAACACCTGTTCAAATTAATATATTTAATATCTACCTATCAAATAGCTACATATTTGATGAACAGGAGGTAACTTATTATTAACAAGATGCAAAAACCATTTCTTATTATGGGGGATTTCAACAGCCATAATCCAATTTGGGGATCCAATAAAACTGACAACAGAGGTATCATGGTTGAGGAAATATTTGATAAACCAGATACAATTGTTCTTAATACTGAAGAACCTACTCACGTCAATACCAGTAACAACAATTACAGTGCCATTGATATTTCCATTTCCTCCACCCAATATGCCTATAATTCATGGAATATTTAGATTACCCCAATGATAGTGACCATTTCCTATTTTTATAAACATTCAACAACACTCCCAACACGTATAAACATGACCAAGCAATCCCAAGACGGAATTACAACAAAGCTTACTGGAATATCTATAATGATCTGATCAAAAAGTACCTACCTAATACTAATGTTCTTCTAGAAACAGCAAACATCGACACTTCATATTCATTTAACGATGTCATAACCAAAGCTGCAAATGGATCAACTGAAAAATCAAATCATCAAACAGAACCAAACTAGTCATTGGTGGAATGACAAATGTAAATTGGCACTCGAAAATTCCAAACATGCCTTCAACAAATACAAAAACATAATACTGAAGAAAATAGGTGAGAGCTGTTACAAGAAGAACCATAAAAGAAAGTAAAGCAAACTCCTGGTACAATTATGTCTTAAGTTTATCAATACATAGTAATATTAGTGAGTCATGGGCAAAAATAAAAGCTATCGAAGGAACAAAAAAGGTAAACAAATACATTTTACGGTCACCCAAGAAATAGAAATTCAATTGCATACTTTCCAAAAATTCAAGCTCAAAAACTATACAGAAGCCTTCTTACAACACAAAAAAGATCAAGAGAACCTTACAGAATTTACAAATAATGAAGACTTGGCTACTTATCACCATCTTAATGATCCTATTGGAATTAAAGAACTTAATTCTGCTATCAACAAGACTGGGAACTCATCACCTGGACCAGACAACATTCCAAACATTCTTTTGAAGAATCTACCCCTAGAAGAAAAAGAAAGATTACTAAAAATATATAACATAAAAATGTATTTCCCGAGCTATGGAAATCAGCTATTGTTATACCTATACCGAAGCCTGGAAAAGACCCCACAAAAAATACAAATTAGACCCATTTCTCTAACATGTTGAAAATTCTGGAAAAAATAATTAACATAAGACTCAGATGGTTTCTAGACTTTAAAAACATCATATTCAACAATCAATTTGGTTTCAGAGCAGGATACTCAACTACTTCTCACCCAGTAAGTATTGATACATCCAAGTAGCCCTAGCTAATAAACAGCATGTTTTAGCAGTGATCCTAGACATTGAAAAAGCTTACGATATGGTGTGGACCCATGACAAATTACAAGATTATGGACTTAAAGGCAACATATTTAAATTCATCAAGAATTTCACCAAAGAAATAACTTTTAGTGTGAGAGTTCATGGTAGCTTATCATCAGTACAACACGTGGAGAATGGACTACCAGAAGGTGCAGTAAGGAAAAATCCATAATCAAGGAAGTATGCAGATGACATTACCATTCTTTGCGGAGGAACATTTATTACAACCAGTCAAGAGATTATACAATCTGCCCTAAACAATCTACATGGATAGTCTCTCAAATCAGGTTTTAAATTTTCAGCTTCCAAAACTCAATGTAAAGTATTCTTCAGACAAAATATTGTAAATTAGCCCATATTAAAAAAGGACCTACATAAACAAAAGTTTGATCAAAATATTAAAGTTTTAGGCATACATTTTGACTCAAAAATTAGCTGGAAAAGATACATACAAATTGTATCTAAGGAATGTAAGAAAAGACGAAACATACTCAAGTGCACTTTCCATAATAACTGGGGAGCAGATAAACATCTCCAGCTAATGACCTACAAAGCAATAGTACGATCCAAGATCGACTACGGATTATATGATTCAGCTAGCAAAAAATACCTAAAAAAACTTGATGTTATACATAATAAAGCTCTACGAATAAGCACTGGCTGCTTTCATACTAGCCCCAATCTAATAGAAGCCAAAGAACCAACTCTAGCTCATCGTAGACAAATGCTAACTCTCAAATATGCCATCAAAACAGCTGAGTCAATCCTATAATCTACCACGATATATATCCAAAACTTCAAAATTACTACAAAGAACAAAAATGCTTTTCACTAGTAATACTAAAGTCAAAAACCTACTAAGACAACAAAACTTTCAGGAACAGATATTAATGAAGAAAAAAAAAGTACACCACCATGGACAATTCCTGATATAGTAGCAGATATAACACTGGACACTCTCCAAATAAACAAAATGGCTAAAAAGGGTAAGGAAATAAAATTTCAAGAAATAGAAAATAAATACAAATATTCTTTTAAAATCTATACCGAACATATCAATAATAGAGGTGGAAAATACGCAACTACATTTACCGAAGATGTTAAAATTATAAACAAACTGCATTCCTACGCTAGTACTACTACAGCTGAAATATGCTCTATAATGACAGCCTTCAAAATGTCACAAAAACTCAGAAATAACAAGTTTGTCATTTTCTCTACTTCTCTTGAAGCAATAAATAATATTCACAATAACTACCCAGGTATACCAATGATAAACATTATTCATGAAATATATCAAGACATTGTACAATCTAAAAAGACACTCATAATTGCCTGGATACCAGATTACAAAACAATGCCTGAACACAACACAATGAGCCTTTAAGAGGAAACTGTAAGTCCTGAAACTGGAAGTATTTTAACAATATCACACACATGCAAGGATTTATGGGCACATATCAAGAAAGTAATGGATGAAAAGTGGAGCAACCTCTGGAAAACCATGAAATCCAGCCCTCTACACAAACTAGTTAAAATGTTTACTCCCTGAAAACTTCCAAAACATTCTCAAGAAAAGAGGACGTAATAAAAACAAGGATAAGAACTTGTCATTGCAAGTTCAGTCATCAACACATGCTAACTAGAAATCCCCCACCCACCTGCCAGCACTGTGATACCCTTCTTAACTTTCAACATATATTAACTCAATGCTCAATGTTTCAGCACAGCAGACACAGATACCTAGAGGATGAGCAAAATACCGAATTGATGCTATCAACCAACGAATTCCAAAATAAAATATTACAATTCTGTAGAAACAGCTATTTTCTTAAAGAAATCTAATTGTAACAAGTATGTGTGTGTGTGTGTGTGTGTGTGTGTGTGTATATATATATATATATATATATATATATATATATATATATATATATATATATATATACTGTTAAATTGCCGTATTAATATTGTAAAGTATTTAAAGTAGTCGTTAATGAGCTCAATTGTTGATGCAACTTTAATAAAAAAAAATATACACGAACATAGATTTAATGGATTCCACAATTTCATTGCTCGAATACCGAAGGGATCTAGGCACCTAATGGACACAATTAAAAAATTAACTAAAGAAAGTAATAAACTACCACCTTTGAGAGCAACAAATAATCTAGCAGCTCTAACAGATAAACAAAAATCGTGTTTTAGCCACCAATTTCGAAACGACATTTACCCCAAATAAACCGTAAATTATGAATCAAAATAAGCAAATTGAAAAGTTTTTCTCTCTTCCACAGTCCCTCACAACAGTCCCTCAAAACATAAAATTCATATCTCCGTCTGAAACACAAAAAATAATCTTTAATTTAAAACTAAAGAAATCAGCAGGCAATGATCAAATAATATCCTACACCAATAACCGAACCTGGTAAGGACCACATTTGGCCCTCAAATTACAGACCAGTAAGTTTACTACCTAATACAGGAAAAGTGTTTGAAAAATTAATTCATCGAAGGTTAAATAGTTTCCTAAAAGAAAACAATAGAATTCAAAAATAACAATTCGGATTTCGCGAACATTACTCTAACACTCAGCAGCTTATAAGACTAACAAACTATTACATGCAACTCATTTCACCAACATAAACACACGTTAGCTATTTTCCTTGATGTAGAAAAGGTCCTTGATAATTTTTGACATGCAGGGCTACTATTTAAAATGGGAAATTTAAGAATACACCATTATCTATACGAATTCATTAAATGTTTCCTAAAATTATTCCTTTCGCGGTGAAAGTGAATAATACCTGAAAGTGAATATCAGATCAAAAAATTACACAGAGTACCGCAAGGGTCACCGCTCCCACCAACTCTCTTTAACATTTACGTTGCAGACTACACTGAAATGAAAAGAACAGAACTAACATGTTTCGTAGATGACACAGTGCTGCTCACAACAAAGATGTGGATCATGGTAGAGGTATTTCACAAAAATAATTAAATGCATATAAATACATTGGTGCTCAAAATGGCAAATAAAAAAATACCCTACTGAATCACAACCCAAGATATTTACGCTACGAAGACCTAAAATTCCCAACCTCCTAATAATTAAAAATGTAAATTTAAAATGAATAAAAAAGATCAACCAGTGAGATATATAGGAGTACTTCTACACCAAAAACTAACGTGGAAATATATTACAGAAATTGCCAAAAAGACATACGTGAAAATAGCAAAACTATATCCACTCATAAAATGCCTCTGTAGACTAAGCATCGAATGTGGCATAAATTTATTCAAATCAATTAGTTGACCATCTCTTACATATGTTTACACTGTCTGGGGTAGAGCCGCAAAAAGTTAGAGAAAACCCAAGTAGTTCAAAATTAATTTTTAAGACTGATAATTAAAGCACCATGGTTCGTGTCAAATAGAGAGATTAGAAACGAACTGAAAAATATAAAACTTAAATACTTTTATTAGACGACTATCACTTAAATTTTTCGATGAACTACCAAAAGCGGAATGTGTTAAAAATTTTAATCTAGGACGTTCAGCAGAAGACATTAAAATTATTTTAAGATACCCCAAGGATGAATTACGCCCACCATGAACGCTTCAATGAATAAAATTAAACAAAGATTGTCACAAATTCAAAATAAATATTTAAAAAATCCTAACACTAAATTAAGAGAAAAGTAACAATAAGAGGGAGCTTCGACTAAGTGAACTCCCCGCCTGCTTTATGCCTAACCCAGTTCTAGTAATAGGTCATGCAAATATCTGTAAAAGTAGTGGTTTGAACAGATATCAAATAAAGTAGTTAAAAAAGATACCGACTTTTTGCCCCTTGGTTAGAGCAAAGTTCACTAACGAACATGGTGCAGGTCTCGTTTTTGGCGAACACCGACGGATTTTTAAAAATGCAAAAATTCAAGTTTTTCCGGCGTCGTTCCACAACTAGAATATTGAAGATAGAAATTTATTTTCCTCATCAAATCTGCTCTCCAATGATACATCTTTAAATAAGATCATGCACAATTTCTAGAAAATAAGAGCAGTTTTGCGTGAAATATTGGCAATTAAAAAATATCAAAATAGACTAATTTTTTGTTTGATTTTTTCTCGAATAGAGGAAAATACGCTTATGAAAATGGTGCAGGTTGCATTTCTTGCAAACGCTTCGGTGATTTTCGTAAATTGCAAAAGTATAACTTTGTCAAAAAATGTGTTCAAAAAATCTTTAAATAAGCTGGTGAATAATTTTATTGAAATTACGGGTAGGTTTAACGTATATTTTGCTGGAAATATAGCAAACTAATCAAAGAAAGTTTTTAAAACGGTTCCCAATTTTTTCATTTTTGCGAAATGACAAACCTTCACTTAAAAAATTGGGCAGGTTTTTTGCTATCGTCTGCGACAATCAGCGATCACCCTTCAATTGTACCCCATACGTCAACCGGGCATTACGGATCCCCAGCCAGCCCCTTTTGCCTGCTCGATCGCCTCCGCCGCGCCAGTTCTGCTTTATTTATTTGGCGTGGGTCCGAAGCGCAACCCCCTGTTGCTCTGCAGCGTAGGATTAGTCACCAGCGATTGCCCTTCTACATCCAGCGCCAACAGACAAACCGGTCCTCTGTGAAGAGATCGACCAGGGACAGGCTTCGGGAGTCCCCTTCATACTTCATAATCGCATAAAGGCATTGGCGATACGGTGAATTTCCATTTCACAACATGAAATTGCTTAATCAAACTGAAGAGTTCCATCTTGGAAAAGTTTCTGGAGAAATATGTAAGAGGATAATCGAGGAAATGAAATTTCTAGTAATTAAAATATCTGAGGTTTTTATGGGAAAAATGAAATCCGGTGGTTCCACATCGCATATTTCCCGCTACGTCCACAGAATTTTACCAGTATACACTTATCGATCCTGTTTCCATGCAATAACGTTCATGAAATGTATTTTTACATAGTTGAGCAATGTTTCAAATGAATCTAAAAACACAATTTCTTTGTCTTAGTTGGGTGTGAGCTGTCCTGAGCATTTTAATCAGAAACTTCTGAATATAGGGGAATGATCTAGACGGGATCCCCAGATTTTAAAGGGAAACCATGGTATGGTTATAAAGGACCTATAAAGAATGCAAGGTTGTGTGCGGTTTATTTTAAACACAATATAAACGAATAAAACTTAAGAGTATTATTTTTCAGTGAATAAATTACATCCTTGACAATATTAGTGCAAAATAATTAATTTCTATTTACTACAAACACTTCATCAAAAACCTGCTGAGGTGGCTCAGAGCATTTACTGATGTCACTACAGTAGACGCCTCACAGCTTCCCGGGTCCTGGGGTTCGAGTCCCGATGGTGACATGATTGTCGTCACTAACTAGATGGCTAGGTCAAATTCAGCCAATGACTCGAGGAGAATTCTAGCGACCGGCTGCTCTGACTGGTAGTTTGCCGTGGTTTCTCCGATTAACGGCTAGTGCCGGGGCTTTACTCTGACAGCGCGCGATTTTTTCTTCCTCTTTCTTGCCTCAACCTCACTCCTTACTTATACACCATAACGCAAGCATACACTACACTTCTACACTACCTCACATGTCGGAAGACCGATCAGGAGCTTAGGCAGAATACCGCCACCACCCCTGATAAAATGCAGTACACTTACGGGACTACTAACCATAGCAGTTGACGCACCCGGAAATTAGAGATAATCAATTCATCAATCACTTAATTACATAACAATTAAAATGAAAACTTTTTAACCGACTTCAGAGGTTATAAAATTTCTCGTGGCCTTTTCTGTTTGTTTGTTTAGTCATAACTTTCCCAAATGCATTCAGATTTAAATGATTTTATATCTGCCTTAAAGAGTTATCTCTCGATAATGCCAAAGTATTTTAATTATATTCTGTTAATCAGGCTGAAAGATATAAATCATATTGAAAACTGATCTCATGTATGAATGAACGAATATGATATATTCGACGCTGGAGCTCCCCTAACATTAGTCCCTAGGAGTGTAAAACATCTGCCAATATTGGAGAGTACCCAAATAACACAACAGGGTCTACTACATTTTAAACACTTTTTCAACAACAGACAAAATATTTTCTTTAAATTTCATAACAAATAGACATGCAGTAAGTATAGTAATTGTATAAATGCGGTAAATGTCTTACTATGATTATAATCAATGAATTTTCAAAAATTGTAAAAATGAACTTGTTTCGAATATTTCCTTCATCAATTTAAAGCTACAGTTTTCGAAATAAGATTTAGATTTGAAAATTGTATAACACATATCAAAATGGTATCAGTTTCCGCAAAATTTTGATTTTTCCGCAGAATATGATTTTATCAAAAGTGGCTCTATAATTTTAGTATAATAACTTTACGTACAGGGTATTTGTATCTGCGTTTGAGTCTGTTTTGGTTACGTTTTGCACTTATTTTCTGTGATGCTTCACTTGATGGACTTTCTGTAATTGAACCTTTAACATTTTGTGTAATTTGGCATCCCGTGTTAAACTCACAAATAATTTATGTGATACAGTAGTCAAATTTTTTTTCAAGAAATGTTTCGTTTGGACGTTTTGACCAAAACACACTGTGGAGTGATTCGTTTGCATTTTGACTCTTCCCTCAGTGCATCATTCTAATATTTCATCAGAAGCAAGTCTTATTTTTACAAAGTCATCAGAAGCAAGGCTTATTTTTGCAACAACTTCTGAAGAAAGACTAGGAACTTCTTCTCCCTTTTATTCTATAAAAAGCTAAAACTTGTACAACTATTTCACTAAAAAAATATTTACATTTATAACGAAAAAACTGACTAAATGCTCAAGAAAAAACAGTAATAACTTAAAATGATAGTAAAATATCAATCACAAAACGCTAATGAAACTTCTACAAGACCACGAAACAACCCCAAAACAAGGAAAGGCACTGTATTCAAAAATCCTACTGTAACAATATGTTTCACGCACTGATTTCCAGCATTAAGATTTTCTTCAAGGACTCTACAATAAGTTCCTTAAAAAAACGGGAAATTCAATTATTATCCTAGTAATATTTGGAAAAGAACACACAGTGCGCAAAAATGGGGCGTGGCACACAGCGCGCATGAGCATTTAAATCATAGTTTCGAACATTTAAATGCAACTCAGAGGAATACGACTCCGCGACAAGAATACAAAGTGCGATCTTATTTAGAGTGAAAAACAATAATTGAAATTTTCATCAAATTTCACAGGTGCCTTCCCTGAAACTAACTAATGGTGCTCTAAAGCACATATTTTATAGCATTTTTGTAACGGTTACGTAATATTAAAATATCTTTAATACTTGAAAATGCGAATGTTGTAATGAAAAGAAATTTGCGCAAACTTGTACAAATCGTCTGAGTTTGTACAGCTGTGTGAGGAAACACAGCGCATGCAGGAAAAATAAAGCTAGATACGGTCATGGGATAGCGATATACTCTCTACATATCTGTTACCCCCAGACCTACACGTGGGATCACCACTATCTAAGCAAAAGTCGGATTAGTCTGACCCTAACACGTCACATACATACAGGTACGAAATATTACATTATATTTAAGAATCCTCTAGTAACATTTCCTGGTTGATGTAATCTGAGTTATCTACAATTACACTGAATTCCGAGTTTTATCTGATTACGATGAAATAAAATGCAACATTGGATATTGAGACCTTGAGAAATAATTAAATTCAAATACAACGATCTTTATACTTTATAACTATTGAAATACTGCATTCTGTAATTTCGCAAATAATCAGGAAATCGACAGACTTACACGAAGAGCAGTACCTATTCGGAGTAACACACTCAAAAATACTATATTCATTAGTAATCAAAAGTAATTTCTTGCTTCTTGAAAATGTAAGAGAGGAAACTAATAGATGGAAGAGACTAACATCCTCACTCGCAATCACTAAATAGACTTTTACCACTGAAGTTTATTTTATCCTCAAGACAAGGATGAAATATTAATAACTACAATTTTTAAAAACTTCAAAAATTTAATAAATATTATACTTAAGAACATTCAATACATAAAAACAATTATAGTGTTACCTAATTGCATGAGATCGCGCCAGCAGTAATGGTATCCCATGCGAGAATTTATGAACGCACTCTCGTAGAATGGAGCAACAACCAATCAAAAATCACCCTTGAAACTATCAGCACTAGCGCAAAGCACCGCTACGAAAAGCTTTCCCTTGTGCTGCCGACCGCCGATCTGGACACACCAGAATTGTTCGTGCTGGACCGAGAGGAGAATTCGCCGTATTTCGACGATAAGAAGCTTGAGAAAGGTAATTCGTCTCATCGAGTTAAAATAACGATACCATGTATGAGAGAATTGAGAATTTTAAATATGAATATTCTGATAAATTCACGTGAACGCATTACGCAGAAATATACAATTTTTCTATCAACGAGAAAATAATATATTTCAACGTTCAAGAACGTATACTGAAGTGGAAAGCATGTGCTATAGGAAATGTTTCTTTCTAATTCCAACTATTTTTTGTCTCTGGTCTTGGCTTACCACGTAAGAAATTCATTGCGCGGAGATATTGCAGTCATATTGTATAAAATTCGAAGGACTGTGGTAGCGATTCACCAGAGCACGTGTTCACCGAAACAAGGTGTTGCCACGACCTTGAAAGGATCTGGGTCGCCATCGCCACTCCAAGCTGTGGAAATATTTCTTCGAGACGACGTTTCGTGAGTCAGAAAACTTCACTAGAAATTCTCAAAAAGAAAACTGTTTAAAGAAGCGAGAATTATTCTACAGAGATACAATTCACCTCACTTGCAGACGTAGATAGTCGAGTAATTATATTAAAATCATTTAAACGTAATCTTATACAATACTGCAGTCGTAAAAGGAAGCCAGATAGCTAATTCCTGTAAAGAATTGTAAAAACCTATTTTTTCATTTTTCTATTAACGATAATATTTTGTTTTTTAGTGTGCGTTTTCAATTTATTGTTTAATCAATTTCCAATTGTTCAAAACCAATAATTAGTAAAAGAGTTATTATTAATCGTACGTTCATTGCGTAACGATATTTCTTTCTTTGCTGCCTAAATTGTATAAAGTAATTATCTACGGGAAAGTGAAACGTCTTGTACACATTTCATTCACTATTCAAGTGACAATTTCTATGAAAGTGTATGTAAAGGGTATTTTGGTATGTGATTCTTTCTCAGTATTTTGTGTTTCCATATTATTGTCTTCTGTACAGGTATTTTATTGTGTTTTTTTTTTGTGAAGTAAAGGGTAATATAATTTTATGTAAAGTGTTTATGCGAGTGTTAAAACGCAACTGCAGTTGTTAGGTAATCACGTAATTGCTAAAGGTAGAGCAAGTGATAGAATTTTTCAATGCAATGTGTAAATGCTAGATAAAATTGTATTCAAGTATTTAACAGAATATATCCAGAACGCTGTTCATAGTTAAAAGATTAACTTGCCTATGTTTCTTTTATTACAAAAAAGCAGGTTCAAAGACGAATCCACTCTTGTATGGCAGTTAGTACATATAAAAACCATTCCTAATTTTTGGTGTGACATTGTCATAACAAGTCACAGGTCAAGTAATACTACTAGGTTACTTGAGTGACCCGCAGTACGCTTTTTAGTGAATACAGTGAAAAGGTAGAGCGGTCACAGTGTGGAAACCTAGAGCAAAACGCACCCGTCTGGCCCACCGCAGTCGACCTCAGCGCGAAGCCGCCGCAAAAGGCACAAGGGGCTCAGGTGCAAACGAAGCGATGGAGGGCGAATGGGAGCGTGGGCAGGAAGAGGAAAGGAGAGGAAGGGAAAGGAAGAGAAGGAGGTTAAGCTACGCGGTGGGCGGAATCGGATAGCCTCACTGATGACGCGAGAGTGGGCGGGAGAATGGGGACGACGCGACCGTGCAGAGGGACAGTGGTCTGAATATAAATTTCGTTGCAAAATCCAGTGAATGTAGTAAAAACGGAAACGAGGTAAAACGTTTCAACAATTATTCTGATCCTAAATAAATGTGTTTAATTGCTTTCTAACACCACAGCCTTTCAACCAACGAGCAACTTAAATGTCATGTTTCATTTTTTTAAAATAAAATTATTTAATGTTTAAGAAAAAATGAAGTGGAAATTCATTAAAATATTGTTTAAAAAGTAGATTAAATATTGAAATTTAAGAAACAAATTTTTATTTTTAAACAAATTTGATCTTTGATAAAGTATTATGGGTAAAAAACGTTTGAATTATTCCTGAGATTTGTGCGATACAAATTTAAAAGTTAAAAAGTAAAAAGCGCGTTCTTTGTTTTGTAAGTTGGTGAGTGGGATTTAAGAGTTGGAAACTAGTTGAAAACTACGTTCTTCTGTTGAAATGATTGTGCAAAACGTTCTACTTCACTTTGATTTTAAGCGTATTTTGCCGTTTTATGCTTCTAGACTTCCTGAAGTTCCTCGTAATCTGTTCCTCGTTTCTGTTCAAATTCAATTTCCAAATGCCAACAACACTCTCCACCTTCTTGCAAATCAATCTCATTGAATGCTAATAAAATCAAATGGAACTATCTCAAGAGCTTAATTAAAAACTGCATATCATCACTTCGTTTTTAACTCTCCCCAAGAAATGAATCAAACAATCACTACCATAACCACATCAATAACATTTTATCTAGCGCCTTTAATAGGTCACATTCAAAAAATGTTTGGTGGCCAAAGCTTCATAAATCACTCCCACCTAACATCAACTGTAACAAAATTTTTATAATTATATAAAAAACAAATTACAGTGCTTAAACACTAAAAGTAATCACTTTCGCATTGTAATAGAAAGCGTTTGAAGAAAAGGAGCAGCATTCCTTTATTAAATGCAAGTAGAACAAACAAGCATTCCACACCGTAGGAAACTGAATTTCTAATGTCACGCTTGGCTTTACTTCAAGTTTGCTATTCATTCCCAAGAATTTTGCAAGAGATAAAAAATTCTGACATTTTGAAAATCTTCAATGGATCTTAATATTTATGTCTCTGACAAAACATATTTCGTTTGATATAATAAAAATCCTGTACAAGCGTTACGTCCTGTGTAAGCGTTATGTCAGGAATACCGGAAGGGAGTGTAATTGGATTGAGTGAGTGAGTGAGTGAGTGAGTGAGTGAGTGAGTGAGTGAGTGAGTGAGTGAGTGAGTGAGTGAGTGAGTTTAAGGGCGCTTCAACGGCTTTATCATCTTCTCTCAGATAAGGCTGTATAAGCCATGGCGAGTAATTGGACCTCTTCTATTTCTAGCTTTCGTTAATGATTTGCCAGCACAATTAATGTCAAATGTCCGGCTGTTTGCAGACGATTGCATAATATATCGCATTATAAATTAGAAAGACAATGAAAAATTCTACAACGGGATCATGATGCGTTATATTCCTGCGCGAAAAATAACGCTATGACCGTAAATAGCTCTAAAAGCAAATCCATCACTTTTAGCAGAGATCATAATTACATCGTAACAAATTACCGCTTAAGTAACGACATTATTCCGAGAGTTTCTTCGTGAAAGTACCTAGGAATTTATTTCGATAGTAAATTAAGCTGGAAAAGTCACGAAGATTTCGTTGTAGGGAAAGCGTGGAGGTCTCTTCGTTTTGTACTACGCATCTTGAAAAAGAGTGCAGTAAACGGGAAGGAAATTGCTTATTTATCGCTTGTTCGTCCGATAATGGAATATGGAGCAATTTGTTGGGATCCACACAAAATTATGCAGTGTAAGAATTTGGAGAGGATTCAGCGTAGAGCATCTAAATTTACTTTCAGGGACAAGAAAATGGTAGGTTGGGATTCACTCGAAAACAGGCGAACATTGGCGCTTTGTATAAAGCTTATAGCGGTCATCCAGCTAAGAAAGAAATTACACGGTGGTTAAGTATTCCTACATACATCAGTAGAGGGGATCACAGGCACAAAATAAATTTAAGACCGCAGAGAACGGATGTCGGGAAATTCTCTTTCACCAATCGAACGATTAGGGATTGGAATAGATTGCCTGCAAAACCTTTGAACCCTTTCCTCCAAGCGTTCAACAGTTAGGAAATTAATTTAGGGTATTTCTAAGTTTGTGAGGGTGTTAACTAAGAACATACAGTTATAAGCGACTTTAGATGCTAGACGTTTCTTTTCTTTTTCATGTAATTTAATGTTTTAAACATCAGCAGTTTTTATATTATTATTATTATTATTATTATTATTATTATTATTATTGTATTTATTCTAATGATTCTAATGATTGTATAACATTAAAAATCAAGCTGTATCAAACAAAATCTGTGTAAGTGGTGTTTACTTTCAACCCACTTGCATCCTTGTTTCAAGTATTCATAAACTGTACCGTCAATAGAATCCCATCGAATAAAACAAATTACATACGAGCAAACCGTACATTGAAAGTTTTTATTTTAAATAGTTAATTAATAATTAGTTAATTCCTAATAATTAATATTAGTTATTTGCTTTAAAGCGACCTAAAATAAATAATTTTAAACAATTTTAATTTACGGTTTTACGGGAACCAACACCTGAACATGGAAAATTAGAGTCAAAATTAAATTAATCCAACGACCCCATTTGCCGTCAATACTGTCATTTCCCCCTAAACGTATAATGCACTCTCAAATCCACTGTGCTATCTCAAGAGTAAATGGTACAAACTTCTAGGGGATGTGTGAAATAATCAACATATAGTGGAAAAAACATACAACAAAGTTACACATGTGACAATTGTCCCTGATTGGTAAGCAACTCATCGTGCATTCTTGTATGTCAGATAAACGTTCTAAAGAACTTTTTTGCGAGAGAAGAATTTGTACCTGTCAAACATCAACGCAAGATAAGTTGCTAAGGCAGTAGTGTCGTAGCGATCTCGGACCGAAGGGTCGCGGGTTCGAGACCCGCCTCGGGCATGGTTGCATTTGTGTTTGTCCTTTCACCCCTAACCCTCACCACATGGTTTCATCTTCACAGTTACCATAATTACCATTACGTTAATTCCAATAGTGGTCGCGTTGTTACGTTAATTCCAATAGTAGATGTTGATGCGACCTTAAATAACAAAAAAGATAAGTTACCTACCTGTCAGGATAAAAGTAACACGTGCAAATTCGTTATGGCACTCCCCTCCTATGTTCTTTGACAAAATGTAATCATCTATGACCACCGAAGGGTATTCAAATAATCTATAAGCTATTTTTATTCTGCGATACCAGTATGCCGATCTTATTTGTATTGATACTGTTCATACTAACAGCAACATAATGTGGACCAAACATTCTTAACGCTAATGGGGAATTATTAAACACCTCGGTTCATCAGCAGGGGAAAAATTGCACAATGATTCCAAAATAGATACTCATAACAAAACCAAATAGATTCACTTTACTTCACAAATCCAACTACAGATTTTGGCATCAACCTTGTACAAACTGTACAAAAATCCCAATTACAAACCGAAAATAAAACAGAATTTTCCATCATTCTTTCTACATTTTTGCAAATATGTAATAGTATTAGATGCACCTTCTGGGTTTCCTGTTTGAAATATAGTTTCAGCTAATTCACTATTTCCCATCGTGAGGACCGTCTTTACCCATTATGACTTTCAATAACACCAAAAATAACCAATAATTATGACTTTCAATAACACCAAAAATAACCAATAATTCATTCCTGATTTACATCTCCTAAATTACATCTTAACCTCACACAATATAAACACGAATAAATAAATTTTCACAAATATAAATATTTACACCCTCTCAAACTCAACAGAATGGAGTATGCATGATAGTCTGATGGCTACAGTGTTCTACCATTCCTGTGTACGCTCCTATTCATAAAACAAATTTTCTATACATTACAATTTTGCCTCGGAAGTTGCCATGTTGCGCAGCTGTCCTGGTGGCCTTGGCAACACTTCCCCCAACGTCGTCGACATCCAGCTTTGCGCCGTGGATGCCAGTCGCTCCACCGCCCCTCGAGTACTTTCGGATGTTTCCGAGCTCCACCCGAAGTTTATCGGATCTGCTGCACACACCGCTGAACTCTCCGATCGCAGTGCCTGATCGTGAGGATTTTACACGTGCAACCAATAAACTCCCTCGGCGAATCGCTAATACAAAGTCATTGCATTAGCGATTGTGTGGCCGGTACCCGCCTAGCAACCACTTGTCCGGAAAATACAGTTAATTCCCTATATTTTAGCATATTTATACTGTCTATTCCCTCTGTATAGCTGAAACTTTTGCTTATAATTCTAATTTTAGGTTCTTCACTGCCAACCACAGTACTTTTACAGTTCGGCGGCCCCTACTCTTGTTCACGCTACCACATGCACTTCGTTGTCTACAGTTTTCATGATAATTGGTAAAGTACCGTGCACAAAAGTATAAATTCCTCACAGTTTACTTGCCACATGTAGTTTTAAGATTAACAAAGTAATTATTCTTCTCCTACTTCGAAATGATTCAGTGTTCGTCACCACATGCAACTTAAAATCGAAAAGTTCACGAATTTTAATTAAATTTTCACTCGTGATATCAATCTCTTCCGGATTACAGTTCCTAATACACTCACAAACCGACGATGTTCATCGAAATATTTCACCAACATTTCTTCGCAAGTTACACACGAACTTAACATAATCCAGGTAACACGTCTTCCGTTCTTGAAAATTTGTGCTCAACTAACTTCTTTGTCCCGATCGCCCTAGCACTTCTGTTCGACTTCCGTAATCGATTGTCTGAAGAGCTGCGCCATCTCTTTGTCACGTCAGCAATCAGACCGTGTTATGCACAAAACGTCGTTGCCGTATTCGTATATTACGGCTGGTGCATATACGATACGTCATAACTTCATCAAATATTAGTAGTGAAAATAATTGGTAGTTTCAAAAAATTGTACACGACCCAGTGAACGATCATTTTTTAGAACATATTCAATTAAGGAAAAAATCTCTATTATGAATATTGTATTTTTGCCGTTTTAATTTTCTGCACTTTTCAAAAATACAGAGAATACCTAAAATTGGACTTCCACCAATTTTAGAAGAGTAATTCCTTCCACTCAAATTAAAGAAACAATTTGTAACGTTTTTGAGATTTCTTAAAAATTGCCTACAATTCACGCCAAAATTATGCAAAAACTGTCCATATTTTTAAAAATTGTACATGACCTTATTTCAAAAATTGTCCTTGAACAACGGATTTCATTTTTTCAAGTTTTTGTTTATTTCGTTAGGGAAAATCTTTTCAATTGTAAGAAAATGTCAAAAGCATTTTGAACTTTTGCAATTTTCGAAAATCATGAAGAGAACAACAAAAAATTAAACCTGTCCGATTTTTTTCATATTTAAGCGTCCTTTACTCGTTCTGATAAAAATATGAATTCAAATGTATGCATTTCGAGCAAATTATGAAAATGTTTTTAAGGGCTCATATAAAATGCCCCCCAAAGTGAAAAGATGTTTTAAATTTACAGGCTTCGATTTCGTACAGATTGGGGAATACCATTGTGGACCAAATCTTCTGAACGGTTTAGATGCTACAGCACAGGATAGACGGAAAGACGGACGAAGGAACAGATGGACAAACAGATATTTTGCTTTAAACCATTCTTTTCTGTGTCAAAGACCCACAAAACCTGTATTCTGACTACCCATCGTGTCAGAGAAAGTAATTTACAACATAGAGAGAGAAGATGTATCTACTTTTTCGATATCAGGACCGCACAATACGAGATTTTCTGACGAAAAATCACCTCTTTGCCAGCACACTACCATAGTTTCGTTTCACTGTGCGTATTAAGGCGAGAAAACGGGGCAAGTAATTTACTGCAAAATATCTGTGACTTCGTACGTCCGTCCTTCTGTGGTCAACACCAGCGTTTGAACCGTTCAGCAGATGTTCTCCAAAATTGATATTTCCCCATCGATAAGGTCGAAGTCCAGGTCCTTCCAATTTGAAACGAAGCTTTTGATTTTGGTGGATACAACAATACTGAAGATAGCGATTTTTCTTAACGAAGGCTGTTCTTTGAAAATCTTGAAATAATATCAATGAAAATCTGTGATTTTTTAAAAACTGGAAATATAAATTTTTAACTTTGCTTTTTTTAATTTCGAGACAGGTTCGTTTAGCTGTGAGCTCGTACTGCAGAAGTAATGTGAATAGCGTGCTAAACCTTAAAACCTGTAATATAATCCTAGAGCATAAAAATCTAAATTGCTGGTTAGAAACACAATTGCAGGTTCAAGTAGTATAATAATATTGTGTAGCTGTTATAAAAAACGCGAAATTGTGTATACTATTTTAACATCACTTGTTAACATGTATTGGGATGTGCAAAATTTGCATATGCGAGTATAAATGAGTTATGTTCATAGTTGAAAAGTAATTCAAGTGAAAATACTTCATAGTATTCAATTAAACCAAATTATTTTTAACCTTTAAAAATCTGAACTTCATTTCCCAAAGTAATACATATTAGTACTTACATTTTATAGTCTTCTTAACGAAACTGACCGTTATATACACAATTTGGTACTTCTTTAATTCACCATGAAAGATCTAAAAAAATGGTGGTCTAGGTTTTATTTTTCAATAAAGTCTATAAAATTGACTGCAACAATTAGAAGCAACATAAAGAAATTTTTGCATTTTTTATTCAAAAAATACGATTAGTAGTAGATTTTCATATTCATTTAATTGAAGTAATCACTTTTTCACATCTCTTTACAATATTATGTTAATTATTTTAATATTTCCATGCTGATGTTCAATATTTACGATAGGCAATCTATTTTTAAAGTTCAGAATTTTTTGTGGATCAGGGTACAGTTTCAAAGTTGAATTTAGAATTTCTTTCTCCCAAGCGAAGCCCTCAGCTCACTGAGCGGGAGGTGCACAGGGCCGGGCGTTGGCCGCCAAAAGAGGATCGGCATCTGAGGAAAACGGGGGCGGAGTGGGAAGGAGACGGATGCCGAGGGGGGAGGGAAAGGGGGGAAGAAAGATAAAGGGTGGCGGAGTGGTGGCGACAGATAGAGGATGGGTCGCCCTGGAGAAAGAAAGACTGCGTGGGCGGGAGGGGGCGGGGCGGGAAGGGAAACGATGATGCATTGCGAATGCTGAAGCGGGCAGGTAGGCTGGCACGGGGAGGAGGCAAAGATAAGCAATGGAAAACGGACGGCGGGGAAGGAAGTAGCAGGAAAGAATTTTTAAGGTCGCGGGGGACCTGATATCAGAAACGCGGGATAGAAAAGAAAAGATTTCGATGTTCAGCAATTTCACTGTGGAAGGAGAACAGGATAGACGAGAAATAAAGTAGAAGGTGCACGAAATGAGCAATTTCTTTTCGTTTCTAAGGGAACTGTAAGACATTTTTGTAATTAGTATTCATCCGTGTTCTTTGCACACTTCATGTACCATACAAAAGCTTTGTAAGAGTTTCGGGTTTACTGAATATTTACAATAATTAAAACATCGAAGAAACTAAAAATAAAACAAAAAATTTCAATAACTTATAGTAAAATATGAGCGCTAACAAATAAGAGAGCCAATGTAAATGATAGAATATACTCAAGATACCCGGAATACAGTGTTATACTTAAGCGTTCAAAAATTATCATCATAGATTCAAGCAGGAAAACTAAAATAACTGTAACTAGATCGGCAAAATCATGTGAATTATATTCTCTTTAAGCAAAAATATGAATGTTTAATAGTACATTATGAAACGATGATGTAATGATGTGTATTGATACACGAGTGTGATATTACGATACGAGCGAGTATCGTAAACGTCAGGTGAGTGTATTAATACCCTTACATCGAGTTTCATACGTACTTTTTCTACGACTTTTATAAGTTAAACTTTTACATTGAATCGTTTCGTGGCAGTTGACATGTAGGATTCAGCCAAGGCAACCTAACCCTACCATCGCATGCTGCCGCAGGTGGCTGTGGTTACCAGTTCTCCTGCGAGGGAGTACTGTGCTAGTCAAATACGATCAAAGTCAAATTAAGATCCAGTCGATTTTAAATAATATTTCACGAAACAATTTCTAATAATAAAATAAATTAAAACTTACAAGCATAATATAGTATCGAATGCTATTTGAATGTACACAATTGAACGCAACATTTACTAGAACGATTCTCAATGATTAATGAAGAGTCAATTCTTGGTTTGTAAACTTCTCTGATTGTTCAAGAACCTGTATCATAATGAAATCTGTATCGTAATGAGTATCATTATGCAACTGGTTGCAGCCAACAAATGCAGCATTATACAATGGGAGTAGAAAAATAAAATGTTTTGAATGATTCAGACTAAGAAGAGTTAGAATATTGTTACGATATTGCTACGAATACATAGAACATATTCCGAAAATCAGTTTTTCATTCCTTCTTCGCCCATTACATCAACAATAAGAAATAAATCGGCGCAACCTACATTTTAAACACAGAAAAAAAAACTCTATCATAAACATGCAATGTGTATTGATAAATTATATTATAAATCCCTCAGATATTCTTAAATGTTCTATAATACGGAAAACTATTTTTGTTCAATAATACTAACGTTACCTTACAGCGAGATAGAATTTGGCTTGTATCTAACCATAAAAGTAGTATTACCTCAGCTCTCCATCTCAACATCGCACACAGGAGACTGTTTATGACGTTAATAAAATTTTAAATTTTAAATCTTGCTGAAGACTGTGTAAGCCCTTGAGTTTTATTTAATGCAACGAGAAAGTTTAATCGTCGGGCGCGCAGGGTAAGCACGTAACGCTTAAAACTTGAGGGTGAAAACCATCGCTGATTTAGAGAATTATAGGGCTATTACAATATCAGAATTTTCTTATTTGCAGCGACAAAAGGCAAGTTTCAGTTGCCTATGAAATCGAATATTAGTTTCTCAAGTTACGTATTTGAAACATTAAAATTAAATTAAATACAAAGAATTGTGTTATTAAGAGAACTATTACAAAGAACTTATTCTCTGAATAAGAACTTATTCTCTGAATAAGTTCTTAGTATTTTCTGAGATTTTGATTGTGTTTATACAGCGGTAGTATATATTTAAATTATTCCCAAACACTTTAGTTTGGCTTAAAATATTTAGGGAAGAGGTTCCATTACTTTCTGGGATGAACGCCAGCAACATCACACACTATAATCTACAACTTAATACGTAGTATCATAAATGTGAGAAAAAATCAGTTTTCAATGTAGCATTCCAATTAGAGATTTTCCCTTTTCAAAACAAAATGCACAATTGATGCTCAATGGCAACTAGAAGAAAATATCAAAAAACTACTTTAGCCTTCCCCGATACAATTACAACACTTCGTATTTTACACACATTTTGAATTATTTAATTCACTCAAAATACCCACACATGATGTTACACTTTATATTTATTTATGAACTTGGAACTTCACAATTATCGTTGATGATAAAGTTTGTATTTGGAAAAACGTATTCATAAACGGTAACATCCGGATATCATGAAACTTAATACATCTGATTGGTTAACCTGTGACTTCAAAAGCCTTCAGATGTGGCAGGTGCGCAATCATGAGGGGCAGAACGCGCTGCTCCGGGTTGCAGCGTGGAGCTGTAGAATAGTGTTTGACGGCTTGACGTT
Source organism: Teleogryllus oceanicus (assembly GCA_964035755.1). NCBI lineage: Eukaryota > Metazoa > Arthropoda > Insecta > Orthoptera > Gryllidae > Teleogryllus > Teleogryllus oceanicus. The sequence continues at coordinate 238,464,254 of CAXIVR010000001.1, read as the reverse complement.
CGGAGGCTTGACGTTTGGTGGCGTGGCGTTTGGCAGCGGTCCGCTTCATGTGGCGGTTTAATATTGTGTCAGTTGGCATCGAGGCGTTCAATGGCGTGTTGTTCGCTGGCACGGCGCTTACAGTGCTGGCGTTTGGTAGCGTGGTGATTAGTGAAACAGCATTTGCAGGCGTGGCATTTGGCGGCATGACACTTGACAGGGTAGCGTTCAGAAGCTTGATGTTTGGGGTTTGGAGCGAGGCGTTTAGTGGAGTTGCATTGTGTTGCATAGCCGCTAAGCGGCCGGCGTTTGGAACTAGGCGTTTGGAGCGTGGCGTTTAGCGGCGTTGCGTGTTGTGACATGGACGATGAATGGCTGCCGTTTGGCCGTCTGGCGTTTGGAACCGCGCCATGAAGCTGCATAGCATTTAGGGTAGAAATGTTTCATAATTTTCGTGTTTAGCGGGTTGGCTATTGGAATTCTTGTGTTTATTTTATCAAAATTCTTTACTGACGGTGTGCCCTGTTATGCTAAACCTCTTAAGAGCTGTAAAAATGTATACGTTGACTGATTTGGTCAATTAAATTAACATTTCACATAAAAACGGATGATCATTATTTTAATTTGTAGAAGAGAACTGGCGCAAAGTTATTACAAATTAAAGGCAATTTAGTGTTACCAAATTTAGATCGTGTTGTGTTATGAGATGCGACATCACAGTGTGGAACGTGGCGTTTAGCGGGTTGTCGTTGGGTGAGGTGGCATTTGGTTACGATTGTAGTTTGTAGCGGGTGGCGTTTGGCTTTGCGGCCTTTGGCGGGTTGGGGTCCGGCGGCGGGGCGCTTGGTGATGAGGCGGGGGGCGGGGGGCGTTTGCGCGCTGGGGGGGGGGGCGGGGCGCCGTATTTGCTCCGTCGCGCTGCCGCCGCCGCCGCGGCCTGACAGCGGGCAAACCTCTGAGCCCGGCCTGCGCCCTCGCCCGCTTCCCCGCCGGCGTGTCCGACGGCCTTATTTACGCAATCCGGACGCGCCTGGCCGGCGGCGCCGGCGGCGGAAGTGGAGGAGAACACGGCTGCGGGGCAGGGGCAGAGCGCGTCGGGTACGGGCTCTAGGGGCTGGAGGGACAGCGAACGGCGAGCGACGGAGGGGAGAAGTAGTTATCGGATGCTAGGTGATGGGACAGCGGAACGACAGGATAATAGGTGTGCTGGAAGGATGGAAGTGTTGGAAGAGATCAAGGTAATACAATGAAGAGGCAAAATTGAGAAACAATTGCCGGTGAGGATTGGGTGGATGATAGCTCGGCAGGAGAAGGCGAGTGGGTAGTGATGGTCGACGTGGCAAAGGTGCGACGGAGATGACAATAGGAAAATATGAGAGAATGCTAGAGGACACTGCTAGGCGCAGGATACTCTGTTCCGTGTGTGGGGGATGTCAACGGAGCATGTAAGGGCAGCGCAAGGAATGGGAAAAGAAAGGGAAAGAACCGCTCAAGATTGTTAGGATTTGGCGCGTCATAAATTGGGGTAAGTTTGGCGCATATTTTTTTCGTGGGAGGTGGAGGTGATCCTCACCCGCTGGATAGTGAAATTCGGCGCCTACCTACTCGTCTACTCGCGGGGTTTCCCAGTGCAGTTATCTACCTAGCGAGGCAACGCCCCAGTCGCGACAAGCTCTAAGCTCCTGGCCTGTTTCCCGGTGACAGCAGTGTGGTGCATGTATGTGTGTGAGGCGTGAGGATAGGGCAAGGAAAAGGAAGGAAAAGATCGCGCGCACTCCGTGGCTCATTTTAGGATTCTGCTCCGTCATTCGCCTCCTGTTGATCGGAGGAACCACGAAAAAAATACCGATCAGAGCATCCGGCCGCTAGAATTCTCCTCCGGACAGCGGCTGAACTCTTTCCAGCTGTCTAGCTTATGGCGAAAATCCTGCCACCGTCGGAATTTTGACCCTAGAACCTCCTCGTCATAGGCTCTGGAAAAGAATCGAGAGCGGGGTTTGGAGTAAGCGGCAGGCGAGTGTAAGTGAAGCGTGGGCGTGTCCAAGGGAGGCGCTCCGGCAGGCGCGGCGCTGTCAGTCGACGAGGGACCGGGCTGTAGGGTGACGGGGACATGCGTCGAGGCGAGAGGCGGGTAACCCGGGCGAGAGAGAGAGAGAGAGAGAGAGAGAGAGAGAGGGAGAGACAGAGACAGAGAGAGACGCGCCACGGCCCGGTGACGAGGCGAGGCGAGCAAGACGAGACGGCAAGCGGCGGGCCGCATCTACGCGAGGCGGAGGCTCTAATGTAGGCGGCCGGGCGGAGGCGTGCGGCCGCCCTATAAAGAATTCATCGCGCGGCGGAATCCCTGCATGCTGTGGCTCCGGCGCACCGCCACGGCGCCCCACACGCACGGCTCCGGCGGCGGACGTCTTTGTCGGCCACGCCCCCGCCCCTTTGTAGTGTCCCCGCGCGGCCCCGATGGCCACCGACGGCCCCCACGGGCCTCGGCCCACGCCGCGGATCATGTGCCTTCTAGGAGACGCTGCTGCCTGTTTTCGTCTCGCCATAGGATTGAGGCCTACGCTTTCTCCCTTGCGTGGTGCCCCGTAAGGTCCTTTCGCAAACACGCGGATTTGGCTCGGCAATGCAAACACTGAGCTGTGCGGTGGCCTGTCTTTCTCTTTACGGCCGATCATTATGACTGGATTCCGGCGTGCGGGAGAGGAAATGGTTTCTCTAATTCCTTATGCCATTCTCTCGAAGAGCATGGAAGGGTCTTTTTTATTCGATGTCGCTTCTCTGGCGAGGTAATAATGGATTTATTTTGGTGATTTTGTTCTGAATAATTTCTTGCATAACCCCGAAGCCTCCAACGGCTTCGACCACCTCCATCTCAGGCAAAAGAGGTTCGGATAATGCGCCTCCGCGGGGATATACGTGGCCCCACCTATGTTTGCCTGGGCTTTTCTCGTTGGGAGTTTGCGTCTCACTTTGCTCCCTTGCGTTGCTCATTTCACGCAAATTCTTTTGTGTGTACGTGGATTTTGTTTGATAGCAACCTGAAGGGTGTGCGGGAAACTTCTAACATTTGGATTGGATGTTGGTTCTGCGGGGAGGAAATAGATTTTGTTATTCTTGCTATTCTTTCCATGTGCGTGGAATGTTTCTCACTACAAACTAGGTTGTCTGATGGTTTTGATACAAACATTTTTACTTTGTCGCCGTTACTTTGTAAGAACAAGAGAAAGAGCGAGCTCAGAGAAAGTATTGTTACCGAAAACGGCCAATTTTCGACAATAAAACTTTTATTGCCTGGCCCTGGTAACGAAAATTTGGATAAATCTTGTTCCTGTATATAGCAAATTACTTCCTCTAACACATGAGGGCAGAATCCTTGTTTTGTGAGTCCTTGATACTGAAAATAGATTAACGACCAAAAACATTTGTCCGTCCGTCCTTCCGTTCGTTCGTTCATCCGTCCGTCAGTCCGTCCATTCTGCCGTCTGTTTGTGTGTCCGTCTGCGGAGAACACTTAAGCCTAACCGGTTTAGTTCATTTTCCCCAAAATTAATATTGATTGTTGGATTTAAATAAACTCAAGGCCCTGTGAGTTTGTAACATTTTTTATTTTTGGGGGTACTTTACATGAAGTTTCAAAAACATGTTCAAAATTTTCTCAAAAATGATTTGGAATTTTTTATTAAAATTTCCCCTGAGTGTAAATAACGCCCAAAAGAATGGCATTGGTTTCCTTTTCGTTGAAATCTCTTAATTTTAAAAAAATTGCAAAAGTTAAAAACTAATGCGTGAAATTGTGTGCTGTTAGAGCACCACTGCTTTCCAATCCTCGTCGGCTTGCGAAGGCTCCCGTCGGGCCTCGTCAGTCGAGGATCCCGGAGCACGCGTTTTCACGAGCGACGCTGCGTCACTGTCCGTCCGTTTGATTAATTGATTGTTAGTGATTCCGGGCGCGTCAACTACTATGATCATTAGTTCCGTACGTGTAGTGCGTGTTTTGCTCGAGAGGTGGTGGTCTTCCCCCTGGAATGCCAGATCCGGCGCCGACCTACCGTCAGCTAACGGGGTTTTCCAAAACCGGGTATCTCCCACCAGCGGGGTACCGCGCCAGCTGGGACAAGTTCTTAGTCCCCAAACAGTCTTTCGGCATGTGTGGTAGTGTAATGCATGTTAGTGTAGATGTGTGAGTAAGGGGTGAGGATAGGATATGGAAGATGAAGGAAATATTGCGCGCGGTCCGTGGCCCGTTTGTTAGGGTATTGCTCCGGCATTCGCCTGGTGTTGATCGGAAAAACCACGGAAAACTACTGATCACAGCAGCCGACCGCTAGAATTCTCCTCTACGTAGCGACTGAATTCGACCTAGCTGAAAAGGTAGTGTCGAAAATCCTATCGCCCTGAAGACTTGAACCTAGGATCTCCCGGTCAGAGGCGCTGCAGTGAGATCAGTTGATGCACGGAGCCACCGCTCCCGGTCTGTCCGTCCGTCTTTGCCGAGCTTTCGCCAACCGATTTTATCCCGCCTTTTGCTCCCTTGCGTTGCTGCTCTTACGGAAATTCTTTTGCAAACACGTGGATTTAGCTTGGTAACACAAACACTGAGCTTTGCGGCGTACTCTGTTCTCTTTAAGGCCGATTTTGTCTGGATTCTAGCGTGGTGGAGAGGAAATGGTTATTCTATTTTTTTGTGGTATTCTTCCCGTTCGTAGAAGAATGTGTTGTGAGTCACACGACATGTCTGTCGTGTAACAACGTCGGATTCAATTCTGAATATGATTTTGCAAAATTCAGTTATTTTCAAAAATTAATCAGGGAGTCTTTCAAAGTATTTGATTAGTGATGTTTCTACTTGTATGTTTTGGTCTCAGTATTATTACTGTAATTGGTATTATAGAATCAGCATAACAAGGTACAGTTGCAGACTACGATGACAGTCCGATTAAAGTGAAAATTACATGAAGGGGGATATTTTCAATACTATATCACACTTGATTTCATTCGTATTGTCTGTCCTACATTGTAAAACTGTACTCTTCCAGAACAAACAGATTACATAATATCTACAGCGCACTGCCCTTGTCGAAATCACACTTATCCCTTATTTAAAATAAAGACTCGAACTGGCACTTTTGTGTCTTCTTCTGCGTGTTAAAGCATAGTCGCCCACATTGGCCAAATCCTCATGCGTAGTCGACAGCGTGGACGAGCTATTATTTCCTTGGCCTCGTGCAAGTGCGTCGGTTTCCAGTTTTCATCACTTCGCCTCCGGCCTGAGCGCTGCTCCCGACCTCGCCCCCGATGCCCGCCAGGGCGTGTGCCGCCTCATACTCAGGGCATCGTATCGGCAAGCTCCTCTTGATAGCAGAGAGCAAATTGCGAAGACGATCGGGGCAATTTCGCCTGGATTGCTTAAGTAGACCAAAGCGTCTTTCACGAAAGGATCGCTTCTGCTCCGGCCCATAATGTTGTGTTTAGGTGCACGTTCACACAAAGCGAAGAATTTAAATTCTTCTCTTTGCAGATGGCATATTATAGTCAAGATATCTGTGTTCTTCCACTTTATTACAATCAAATACTTTATATGTTCTGTCAGAAGGCCACGTTTATAACATCCCGTAAAATTTGGAGACAAATTTATAACATGCATTGTTGAAAAACTGGACGGAAAATATTCCACGAGACTTGACGTTGAGCCAACAATATTTCCTATTACCGGTTAGAAATAACAAGGAATACATATTGACAGGTCATACTTACACCACAGACAAAACAAGAATTAATGCATGAAGAAATGTGTTTTATTATGATGGCGATATAATTAAAAGTATTGTATTGATTTAAATGTAGACAATTTTTAAGATATGAAATTTCAAAGGAAATGAAAATGTTGTTTTGGTTTCATTGAATGTGTGACAAAATACAATAATATGTGTTTTTTAAAAACAACGTTTAGAGAATCGTTTACAAATTGAGAAATGCATTAGATATAACGAACGTATACAAGCAAACAAACGAACAAATGAGCAACATTCGATACAATGAGTTAGCGAATGAAACACAATAATTAAACTAATGAATGATACAAACAGTATGAACAGCACACAATAATGTCGCAGAGAGACCAGCATGTTTAAACAACAACCAGTTCATTAGCCAGTGGTCATCATGAAATCCAGAGACGCTGTCGTCCACTGTCAAAGAGTATTCGTATATACATTCTGACGAATGCAAATTAATCAGTTCATTTTCTGATACGAGTTCTTAATATAATTAGGCTCTTCCATTTTTTAGGAATATAAAAAGGTAGAAGCAAATTTAAAAGATGTGCTGTACAACAACGTATTGAATATATTGTTGGTCAACAATTCCTAGAGTAATCTACATTGTACAAGAAAATTATTTATTTTGAAGAAATTCGCGTTATAATTATTTATTAATGTAATACCAATGGGAAAGACACGAATTGCTAGTCAGTTCAATAGTTTTCATTGACAATGTGATAAAGCGAGAACTACTGGGTACTAACGAACGAGTAAATAATAATTTCTAATTTTAACTTATCGTAAAATATATAATAGCATTTGCCAGTCAAATAACTTTAACGAAAAAAGAAGCACAATTACTAGATTTTCAAAATGGCTATGAACAATATTACTATTACTATTACAGATACAAAAAAAGCATTTTTTAACGCTTAAACAACCATCTCCGAGACACGAGGATTGTGACAGGGGTCATGACGACTATTTTTGTAAACGAAATGCTTTTGAATTACACAATTGTTTTGTCTCGTAAAAGAAATGCTGTACTATTGTGCGTCCACAACATGGCTTTTTGAGTGTCTCTATTAGCACAGAAAGCAATGTGAAATCAGTTGTCTGACTGCCGCCGTGCCAGATGAATGTAACCCATTTCATGTAGCGCTCATTCTCCAAGATAACCGTTCTCCGTTGGAGAAACGTCTATGAGTATCAGAGGGAATTTATGGAAGATCTTTGGAGTCATGCAGTTCCATATCGGAGAGTCACGAGATGGGCAGGAGGGTTTCTGCGAGGATGCGTAGCAAGCAGTGATCAGCAACGCGTGTGACGACCTGGGATTGTGCGGACCAATATCCCACGTGCAGTAATCAAGCATAAGCCTAATCGGGACTTTAAACAAGTATGTAATGCTTTTGGATTATTACGAACTCCTATATGCTAAAATGCTTTGGAACTGTCAATTTAAAAACCTTAATAAATATGTGAAACACAACTGTGGTGTATCTTTAAATGCACATGCACTTAATTCATACCTTGTGCTTTCGTTTGTATATTTCACATTTTCCATCAGCTCTCGTATTCTCCCAAAAAGCAGTTGCCATGACTTAAGCCCCAATCCTCGTATATTGGTTGCAGAAGTAGGGACTCGCAAAATAATCTTAATTATTTGAATAAAAGTGTTTCTTCTATTTCTTGTCACTACTGATAAATTGCGTGTAACACAAATTTCGAAATTCTACGATGGGGAACTAATAAAAACATTTATTCTCACTGATTTTGCTAATTAATTAGCACATGTAGTTTATGATTCAAAGTGTATACTGAATATGAATTTAATATTTATGAACGCTCATCGTGAGCTGTAGAAGTAGTTATATAATTGACCCAAATATTTATACTGTCATTCTACAACAAATCAGTCATTATTTTAATTCAATGGTGCTTTCTGTTCCATTGATATTAAAATGTAGTTATTAAGCAACGTCCGCGGAAAACCATATTTTAAATATTTTCTAACATTCTGCAAAATTATTATAAAGTTTGCTTTTGTTATTCCGTTATTCAGTGAGAATCCATGTCTGTCGGTGTACACCAAGCAATTTATCCTCAATCAACAAACAATTTTATAACGTCATATATCATTTCGTTGGAGGGGCAATCAACACGCAAATGAGCAAAACATCGATGTGATAATTCCGACTTCTGACCCTCACTAAAAATTAAGCTATTTCGGTATATAATGAGATAGAAACATATCGACAACAGCACGACAATATTAACAGGTTTCATTCACGATTGCGCAGTATTCGAAAAGATGTCACAATAAAACATCGATAAATAAATAATCAGTTTGGAATAACAGCAAAGAGGTTGTCGAAAATAATTCAGGACAGTTTTGAAATTACTACGCAATACAATTGATTGGAAGTGAAATATAGAATTAGTCATCAATTAATCTATCATATTTTGCAGGTGTGATATGTCAAAGTTCTTTTCATTCGACTACCCTTTGTCAGTGAATTCACAACATACGCCAGTTTGCTTTTATTACACTTTTTACTCTCAGTTAAAGCACAGCAGCTGTAAATGTTTTAAATGAAACTTTCACAGGGATGACCATGCCATCAAATGGCGAATGCGTGTGCAGTCAAAGCTTTTGTCGGGATTCAAGGGTTAGTTGGTTCGACGCTCGACCATGTACGTTTCTATCAAAGAAGCCATGCATTTACTGCGTATGGAACAACAGAATGGTGTTTATCAAAGAAGCCTTGCATCACAAATTCACACAGGTCGCGTAGTTTCAGAACGCAAGTTTTGACCATTGATCCATTTATGATGCAAACTTGCATGAAAATTTGAATCATTTAATGTAAATCAAGGCAAAAAACGAAATCAAGAAGACCCAAGTAAAAAAAATCAAATACAATAGTCCCTTTTTAATTAGAATTTAAATGGAATTTAAATGCCAGAAAAATCAAAGGGGGTGCGTTAGTTGACGCCGTTAGCGGAAATGCTTAACTACGCCTCGTAAAATCACGGAAATGAAGTAACGCGAATAACTGCAGATTCCAGGATTGGTGACCGTCCGGGATACCCAGTTACTAACGGCGCCGAACCCATGGCCGAAGGGATAAAATGCCATGACTGACTGCGACGGTACGAGAAAAAGGAAAAAATAGAAGAGGACACATACAAAGAATTTTAACAAACATTACTCAAATAAATAACAATCAATTAGTTTGTATCATTATTTTCATATTATATATTACATTGTCTCATTGTTTAAAACGTAATACAATTTTTTTCGACACACATTGTATAAAATGCTTATTAGATGGCTGCAGTTCATTTATAAGGATGTTGTTCATTATGATACAGGTTGATAATAGTGCACGTTTTTGACAAATCCCAGCAACTTTGCAAAGCAAGCATTGGCACGTAATTAATCATTCGTCGTCATTTTAGTAAATGATTGTCGATTGTGACTATTCGCATAGCTGGCCGCGACGACCCGAGACTTGACAATAGTAACCCAGAGCTAAATAGTGAAATGTTGAATGGGAGTGAATTATATAAGCATTTTACACCGCCGTAAGAACAAATTATTTGTGTTAATTTCTCGCATTATTTCTAATTTTGTCATTCTAACCTTCAGAGATTTCGATGAAAATGAGACATGCGTCATTTTTAAATGTCATTTGATTTACCCGAGGAAAAAATTAAAGAAAAAGTTGCAGCCAATTTTGAAAAAATAATTGTTTAAAAATTGCTTATATTTGACGCAAAGGAACGAAAAATACTTATATGTTTGAAAACTTTTAGATGGTTATATTTAAAGATATTTATTTAAAAAAAATTTAATGAAGACGTCGAATTTGTTTGAACTTCTGCAACTTTTGAAAATCATGAAATTTTATTATATGGAGTTTCCCCCCGCTCTATGGAAAAAATATTTCATCCAACAATTTTGAATCGAATTTAAGAAAAGAGTGAAAATGTTGGACTACGTAATTAAAATCAAAATATGTTTTAAACTGACAGATGAATTCATCCAGATCGATAGGGAAATACACATTTTGAAGAAAATCGTCTGAAATATTTAGGCGCCAGCGCTGGTTACAGACAGACGGACAGCAAAATGGACAGACAGGCGTTTTGCCGACCACGAATCAATGAACCACAGAACGTGGGTTCTGGCTAAACAACGTGTTAGAGAGAGCAATATAATACTTTATTGGGGAACGGATTTATCTACTTTTTCATACCAGGGCCCGAAAATACGCGTTTTTCTGTCAAAAAATCGCGTATTTTCGGGCAAATACTTCGGCAAAAAAATGTTTGCCGAAGTATTACAATACATTCTTTCCACAACGAAAATATCTAGTCGGGCAAAAAAGTAGAAACAGAGAAATGTTAATTATGTTTAATTTATATGAGTTTTCATAAGACATAAAAAGTACTGTTCTAAAAAGCGTGATGAATAAATATTTATTTAAATGCATTTATTTTACTTACTTTACTTTTAATTGTGCATGAAATTATAGACATTTCATGTCGTTTTAAATATGCCAGATCCTCACATTATTAAAAAAAAACTATATTCCACCTCACTCGTTATACATCTGTTGCAGAGGGGTACGGCATTCTTCTGTATTCTAAAGCAAATCGTTCTTTAAACCACCGTTGGCCGACCCCTCCCACACGGAAGCCGTTTGGCGATGGAAACAACAGCGCTCACCCATGATCTTGGCGTAAATTAATACGTTTCTTCAATACTTTAGTCTCTCTAACGTAAATTTTTACAATTAATATATTTTCATTTAATATTTATTAACTTAAAATCAATACAAAATTATGACAATGGAAATAAACATTTAACTTTTATATATGTTTCCTGAATTATTTTGTAAGTCATGAAAATTATTTAAATACTTTTCTTGATAATGAAAAATAACTATAACAGTTTGTTTTCTACATAATGTCAGCTTCATTTTATACGGTGAAACTGTGGTTTTCCCATTTATCTTCTTGGAACAAAAGGCACTTTTAATTCTGTCATTTTGTTTCGGTTATGATTTCTGTATCTCGCCTAAAAAGCTAAAAACTTAATTAAAAATGAAATTTAGAAAAAATACCACCGCCTGCTCGCGTAATTGACTGAAACAGAACTACATTCTCCGAAGAGAATTTCTTAAGTTTTCTTCGCTCCTGATGCAACACACCTTTTCGCCCGCGAAAGTAATGAAAATTGGGTGATGATCAAGAGGATATGTGAGACAGCTGCTAGTGCCATACGTGCTAGTGCCATACGCTGTGTTCTTCTGCTCTAATATTCTACCAGAAGAAAAACCTCACGCAATACGACGGTGGTTTTTTGACATTAATTAATATTCAGTATGAAAATAGAGAGCAAATCTTTTAAAGCAATTTGTTTTGCCCCAGAATCGTCTAGTACTTTGAGAGTAAAGTAGATCAGTTATCCCATGTACACAAATACCAAAACTGTTTTACCTCTATTTACTATGTAGTACAAGCGAGTTACTATTACATTTCTTTCAGAGATAAGAAAAATCTGTTTTTCTTATAAAAACACAAAAAGGAGCATACACTACGAAAGATGATCGCAAAAGAAGCTATTCAATTTCAATAATAACAATCATATGGAGTACTTCTACATTCAGATCAATGCTGGTGAGTTACATTAATAAATACGAGAATAAATTACTAAGGCAGATGAGCGACAGTGACGGTTCTCAGGCAATTGAACGTGCAGATGTTTGCGATACTTCACTGTCGTATCCCTAACACATTTCTAGCAAGATACACGGCGTTTTAAGAATATATTGTAATAATAACTTGTTATATTATTGCAATAAAACAATTTAATTGTTATTGTTACAATAAGAATTGAAATCAAAGGTGAGCGTGACGCGCAACCGCCGATCAACGGTGTCAGCTTGCAAGTAATTTACGAGAGAACTAATTTTCCGATTAATTAACTTTCGCAGCTTTCCTGAAGATGGAATCCTAAAAGTACCTAAAACGTTCAGTGAAATTTAAATGCAGTATTCAATATTAAAAGATTCAAATGAAAGGAATGGATAATACTAGTATGGGAATAATTAATAAGGACATTTACTACGCTTATTATAATATTTATTTCTTGGTTTATCGAGTTTTTTGAGTAGTTTGTTGGAAGAAGTCGAGAAAACAAAGAAAACAAAAATCAATTTTTTTGCGAAAAGTCTCATGTTGAATTTGGTGAAAATATTTCTTAATAACTGCAATTTTTTATAAGTATTAATTAAATAGTATGTTCTCCATTGTCTGATACTTCACGTCTCTATCATTTTCTCCAAAACAATATACCCTAAGAAAGGTTCTAGTTGATGTGGTTTTATATTCTTCCGTATCTTATTAACACATTAATTCTATTAATATGCACAAATAAGATCCTCGAATGAAGTTACAATACTACTTTGTTTCTCACTTGACTCAAAGCATACTTCATACTTGCGTATTAATACCCTCATTACATTATAGTTTACAGATGACATTTTATCAAGTAATCTAAATAACAAATGATTGTAAGAGTGATTTTTTTAAAATGTGTATTTAATCTTGAAAGTTCTGTAGAAATTGGATCTACCGTGAAAGACATTGTGACCCCTACGCATCGCAAAAAATGTTGACGTTCTCGAAATTTCAGAGATATTAATGAAAGTCGCATATGTATCATATTTAAAAGTGCAGTGTGATCTGTTCGAGTAAAATATATAAGAAAAGAATTTGGAGGTAATGTAGGAAAAAATTATTTACATAAAGTTTGGAAAATTGTCAAAAATTGTTGAAAAAAATGTATATTAAATTATTTAAAGACATACTTTTGAGGAATGAATACCATTAAGACGAAATATCTAGCTTCAGTCATGAAGAAGTAAATGAAGATCGCAAAAAATAAACTTTTGTTTTTGTCGAAAATTCAAAGGTCTTAATGTTAAAATCGGGCCCTCTCAAGTTTATAAGCGCACTTTGCTCTGTTGGTGAATACAATTTAAAGAAACTTTTTTGAGAAAATTTTGAAAATAACCTAGATGTTAAAGTAAAGTATTGAAGGAGATATAGTTGCTCGTCCTTTATATTATTATACAGAGAAATGTAGCCTTTATTATTAAGGACAGTAAGTCAATAACTATTAAGTTAATATGAAAAAATCTCATTGTTTTTTAACATTTTTATTCTTAAAGAACACATATTATGCGACCATTAAGGAGTTTTTTATTCCATCATCGGGTTATAACTTTTTCAGGCTTTCTTGTTCATGTTACAGCCTGATGATGGAAGTGAAAATCAAGCTGCAAAAACGTCGCATAATGCGTGATCTTTAAGAATAAAAAATGTTCAATAAATATCAATGGGTTTTTATATTGACTTAATAGTTATTGACTGCCTATTCTTAATAAGAAAGCTCACATTTCTCTCTAAAAGGTGACGTATCCCCAATAGTTAAAAAATCCGTGTCACATTCATAGGCCTTGGATGCGGACAGATTCATCAGGTAATATTCATTTTGGGGAAAATATTGTGTAAGGTATGAGTGCTAAGAGTTTTTCATATGAAAATGGACAGACGAGAGACAGACAAACGGACAGATGGAATACATACGTGGAAGAAAAAGCAATTTAATTTCATCGTATTACGATATCGCTTCAAACCAAACGGTGTAGGTGAGCGTCGACCTCTATACTCTTAGCAGCGAACACTTGAAGTGGCGGTTCTTGCTCAGCACGTGCTTTATCGTCGGGAATGTCACCCAAAGAGAAGAACACAATAGCGTGCGAAGGGCCCCGGGCGGGGCTGGCCTCTCGTAAACGACCTTGATTCGTCGACAGACTTTTAACTCTTTATAAAGAGTATAGCACAAAACGTTCCTTGCTCCACACACATTGTCTCTGCCTCGAGAAACGAAATGGAACCGGATTTCCTGCCCGTCTCAGACGAGCATTTCCGTCGGAAGAAAACCATCAAAAACGGTTTACCGCGGAAAATTTAAACAACTGAGGCGGAGAGAAAAACGAATGCCGCACTCTGGCAAAGAAGAAGCGAAAAGGACGTCCCGTTTCTAAAAAACCGACAGCTTTTATTAAGGTCACCTTGGCAAAGTTGTGTCTGAATATGCGAGCGGTTATCTCTTTAGACGCAAGGGGCGCGTCCGGGTTTCGGCAAGCGCCGCGTTGCGCGGCAACGCAGGCGACCGCCCCGGCGCCTCCCCCACCCTGGACCCCGCCCCCGTCCCGGCCTCCCCCGCCCTGCGCCAGCGAGGGCCGGGCTGGATAAACGATGAATGGGGGTGCCTGCGTCCGCACCGCGCGAATCCCGCGAGCTACGCGCGGCATAATTCGTGACACAAAGCAACTCTCAACGCCCTCGGGATCCCGGCAGCGCGCGTCCCCGGAGGCCGCGGGGCGGAGCCGGGGCCGGGGCGGGGGTCAGGGCGGGGGCGGAAGCGTGGGGCGGGGCGGGAGCGGGGCCGCCCGCCGCACACCTGCGCTCCGCCCGCGCGCGCGCGGCTTCGGGGACGTAGCACCCTCCTAAGCCAGCACCCCGCGCGCGCCCCGCTTCCCCGCCCCGCCCCCGCCGCTAACGAGCTGTCGCCGCCGCCGCCGCTGCTGCCGCCGCCCCGGAATCCAGTTAGGTCGTGACCTGCGTCGGCGCCGCTCCGTCCTCCGCCGCTGCCGCTGCTGGCTGTGTGAGCGCGTCGTCGCGAGGGCGGCGGCGGCAGCAGGGGGCGGCGGCGGGGACGAAAGTGGACCTGCGACGGGGTGGCAAGCGGCGGGGGCCGGGGACGGGGGGGAAAAGGACGGCGGCGTGGGGGCGGGGGGCGGGCGGGCGGGCAGGGGGGGGGGGGGCCAGCCGCGTTGGATTCGCCCGAGGCGGCGCGCCGCCGTTCCCTCGCCCGTCACGTCCCCAGTGCGCGCCGACCTTGCAGTAACTCAGTTTACCGCTCTTAAAGCGGACCAATCAATTTAGCGGCAGTGCGACGCGGCGTCTCTCTGCGACCGTTGGTGGAGGGGCGGAGACGGCGGCGGCGGTGGTAGTGGCAGAGACGGGATTCGGGGCGAAGGCGGCGGCGACGGCGATGGTGGCCGCTCTGAGCACGGAGGTATTAGGCACGGAAGTGGCGACGGGATTCCGAGAGCAGGAGGGGGTCCGGTTACCGGTGAGGAAAGGCACCCGCCATGGGCCGGTGGGATTGGGAAGACTGGCTCCAGCCATGGGGACTGGTGGGGGGGGCGCGGGCGGTGGTGGTGGCGGTGGAATTGGCGCTGGCGCTGCCGATGGGGGTGGCGCTGGCGGTAACGCTGGCAATGGCCCTGGTGGTAGCGGTGGCGTTGGCGGTGGTGAGAGCAGGGAAGGCCTGGCGGGTGGTCGCCGCGCTGAGCGCCACTGCACGCCGCTTCCAGTAGCTGCCGCCTCCACGGCCGCCGCTGCCTCGCCCCGCATATGATCAATCCTGCGCCAAATGTATGGGCCTATCTATCTCCGCGATACTGCAAATATATTGTACTGTCATTACGCGCGACGTATCGTACAGCTGTACAATAAATGGTATTTACATTCTATACGCTTTTGTACCGTGGCCGGTGGTATATTCGAATATGTCTTTTTACAAACGCACCGGCCAACGCGAACGCGCTCTTCCGCAGCGCTCCGCCGCCGCCGCCGCCGCCAGGGGACGTAGATCACGGGGCTCTGCCGCTGCCGCCGCGGATCCCCGTTGTCCTGCCACCCCGTTTCCTGCGTCCTTGGTATCCTGCCGTCCTGACTTCCGCTGCTGTAACGGCGTGCTTATTCGCCTCTCTGCCATCCCGCCTTCCAGCCGTTCCCACTGATGACGGTCACGTACTCCCATCGCTACTCTTTCCATACACCTTAAACCTTACCTCGAATCGCTACTTCGCGTCGCCTTCAATTCCTTCCCTATGCCCGCATCAACTTCCTACTCCAATGAGGTTTTCGGGTATTCCTTCCTCTCTTCCCAGTTATTCTCTATCTATCGCTGCATGCTATTTGTCTGCATGTATTCCCCAATAGACTACCTTTTCGCTGTCCTCCCCTTCGCTAGTTTACAGCTGACAACTGCTCTGCTCTGGGTCCTATTCCTACTATCCCAAACAAAATCCGTTCTAATTGCAATCTCCTTCAGTCACGGTTTCGGGTCTTTCTACCGCTTAATCCATCTATTCTTTATTCCTTCTCATTGCCTTTCCTTCGATGCTCGGTTACCAGACCAATGCTCTAATTCGCCACCCCGCCAAATTTCCTTTCAGTCGTTTTGGCTGTCCACTGCCACACGGATCAGCCACTGTAACTCCCCATCTTCCTATCTCCCGTCCCTACTGCCACGAGTAGACTTCATTGCAGAGCCGAATTAATATCTTAAGCGGCCCTATGTAAAAGCAAACAATGGCATCCCGTAACATTATTAAATTATTTATCATAATTACAAACAAAATCAATATAAAAATAATCTTTAATGTTTTTATTTTCAAAAATTAATACGAAAACATTTTAAATAACGTGCGTCGTCTGCTTATGCTTTAACCCGTCTCTGCTTCGTTCTAGTGACCTCTACCAATCGCCACTCTCAGTCGTCATTCAGGAGTGTCATATCATCCCCCTCGTGTATCTCACCTCTACTGTCGTGGCTAAGCCAGGGATTCCCAGCCTTTTTCGTTCTTTGATCATCAATTTTAGAAGAACTGTTGTCTCCATACGATATTCTGTACAACATACATAATCATAAAACAAAGAATTGCCATTAAATGTCTTAAAAATAGTAATTTCCTACACCAATAGTTTGGTAAATATCTAGATTTACAATTATCCAAGACGCTTTCGCTCTGTGTAGCTTTTAAAATTTTCATTGTTGCGATATCATCTCAAAATGTTCAACATTTTTATCTAACAATAACAATTCACCAGTCCGTGTTGCAAGGAGTATTTCCTTCCGCGATGGATGACAGCATATCGTTGTCAATACAGAGTTATAATTTGTCGAGTTTTCTAAACATCATAAGCAGTTGCCTAGGCAAGTTCTCGGATGCCCAGGTACATAAAATCAAAATGGGGCTCTTATCTGCAATAAACGTGAAATTAAGAGTTTTAAATCTAATGATATAAACAGGAGAAAGTGTAGAAAATATGAACGGGGTGAAGGTTGTTACATTCTTGTCCATCACTCATCCGCGGGTTCCTTGTTAAGGGCTCCGTTCTTCCGAGGACCTGGTGCTTCGGTTGCACCCGGCGAGATGTGCCCGTGATTCTAAAGATGAACGACGGATACGAAAGAGAAGAGGATTTGTAATTTATTAATGTTTTATTTATCTCTATCATAAAACAATTTATCAAGTTCATTTATTATTGTTTGTAACAAATAAAATGTTGTATATGTCGATCAATCGTCCGTTCATACTCGGTTAAAAACAAATCGATCCCTTGGTCTTCATTGACCCCTCCAAAATTTCATTGACCCCCAGGGGGCTGATACCGACTCCCTGCTATAATCTATCGTAATCATGTACGTGTCCTTTCGGTCTTTCTGACAGACCACCGTTGCATGCTTCCACCTTTACGCTTTCCCCGACATCATTTCTCCCGTCCATGATCTCCGGACTCCAAATTGTTCCGACTGAACCTTGCAACTCAAATCGCATTTCATCCATTCCAACCAAACCTAATTCCTCCCTGTTATCTCATAAGAAACCACATTAAATGTGTATTTTTTTAACTTTCTTGTACCACTTCTTATTTTCACCAAATATGCCGATTAGTAAATTCGTTCATTTAAACATTCTGATTCAGCCAAATATAATCCGTATTGTTTTTAAGAGAAGTTGTGATTGGTTTTAGAAACCTATACAAAACAACATTAATAACAATGTAATTGTTTTTTAATGATAAATTAAATTTTACGAACATATTGAAATTCACAAACATAATAAAAATGGGTTTCAATGTAATATTAGCGAAATATAGCCAAATATAACAATTGTAACTATTTCGGCAGACCTGCATGGTATCCCATTCCACATATCTGAATCATCTATTCTCCAGTTTCCCGGCACGTCTTTACGTAGTCCCCTTTTGTTCTCTCATTTCTTCCTCCTTTTACTACCACGTGTCACGTGATTCACCTCACATCACGAACGCCCCGCGCCGCCCACCGCCTGAAGTCCCCCGGGATGAAATCGCATCGTGATTTTATTTACCACGTGACGTGTAAGTTCTAGATTGAAATCGTATCTCAGTGAAGGTAAATTGGCTCATTTTATTGTGCATTTGGTGCCTAAGCATCTCGTCAAGGGATTCTCAATTTAATGAGACTTTCAAATTAATGAGACTTTCTTCAAGAGGCATCAAAATTGTTACTCTAAATATGTGTTCCTTGACTTAACGGATTTTGGTGCAAACTGAGAAAAGATCTGCCCTTGACAACAGAAATGGTTTGAAGGTTTGAAGTGAAATGTCTGTGCATGGTACTGAAATTGTATGCACAATTAATTATATGAGGCACTGGCAAATTATTAAATAAAGAAGTTTTGTTAATAACCAGAGAGTTATGTATATGATTTCAACTCGTTCAACTAAGTATAGCAAATACAAGAGACAAAACTGCAATCTACCAAATGAATCGGGTTTTAGGCAATGGCGGATATAAAACGAAACTCTTTTAGATGGGTTGAGTTGTATAACTATTTAGAAAATAACGGAATATCAAATAGGAGAACGAGAACTAACGGCAGTTACAAAATCCAAAACAGCCGTCTCTTGCCAGAAAAAAATCCCGAGAAGAAACCATTTCTCTTCGTTCTCAATATTACTCCTTCACTAAGCTTGCAACGTGGCAAAGCTCGTCCTTTGAAAGCTTTAGGTAAGAAATTCTGCGCCGCTTCCCAAAGCCAGGAGCAAGAGGATTTAAAACAATGTGTCACCGCTACGCAAACGCGGGAAGGAAGAAGCGCCGCGGGGAGCAGGTGAGGCTCAGAAAGCGATGCCCGAGCGCCGTCAACCAAGACACTGCTTCCACAGATAGTACCGCATCTTCCCTTTTCCGGTGGCCAGGACCTTTTCGACCCGTGCGCGTGGGGGGGGTTAACAGGTATTGTTGCACCCACACCTCCCACCACTCTCCCTTCATCTCCCTCTCTCTCTCCCACCCACTCCTGGGCGCACAGCAGCAGTAACAGACCTTTGTGCCCCCCGGGGGAGGGGGCGCAGAGGGGTTCGAGTAAGGAATGAGGCCTGAGGACTGAGGGACTGAGGAACTGAGGGACTCCGGGACTGAGGGAACAAGAGGCGCAAACAGCGGCAGAGACATTCAAGTTGGATTCCCATTGACGGAGCCCTTTTCCTTTGAACGCGGCCGGTTGCGTCCCGCACTTGGCGTCGCCCGTCGCCCACCGCCCTCTGCCCGCCGATCGCGCGCCTCCCTTCCCCCGCCGCCGCCTTTGGAGGCGTCAACGCATGATTGAAGGGTGGCATCTTCAAATCAGATCGACGCTTCAATACGTCACAGCGAGTGACAATGGCTGGCAAAGAACGGTGCATTCGCAGGGTGCATTACTTTTGAAAACTAACATTTGACGAACAATGCCAGCGAAAATTTTAAAATGAAATTAAATCTAGAATGCACAAATAAGTGTGTAGGTGAGTGGTAAATTTTAATGAAGCCTAAAGAGGCGATATAGAAAATTCCAGTTTTAAAAGGCTATCAATCAATTTCATTCCGTTAAAATTCCTAAATATGCCTTGTGAAAAGCACCTTAAAAAAGTACCAGTGTTGTACAAGGGTTTGAGGTCGAAAGTAATAAAAGGCGATACAAGAGAAGCTAAAGTAATCTATTCATCCATCTCTTCTATAGACGTACAAAAACAACACACAGGAATATTAGATGGAAGTTCAAAATCGATTATTATGTTCGTATAAATTTTGCGGAATCCTTGCTACGTACGAAAGTAGTTGTTCCCATTATACTTTATGTTCAGTGGTATTTCTGAATGGAAATGTCAGCGCCTGAAGTTGCAAGTTGTTCTCTCAGAATAAAATAATTAACTTGTAAAACCGAAAGATAGTAAAATATTGAATAGCTAAACAGTTTCCTTCAACAGATTTGTTAAAATGATGCATCACGTTCCAAATATTAGCTTCGACAAATTTTTCACAGCTAACTTGCGATATATATTTTGAGATGAAGTGATTTCGTATACACGCGTTGAGCCTTGCGTCAAGACCTTGGTTCATATTTTGTATTATCTACATCTCTTAAGTACCTCAGTGCATGCAGAGCAGCACTTGTATTATAGATTAGAGATTATCTTATTTGATATAATACGCGTGAACCAAGGAGGTTCACACAGTAACGATAACTAAGTACTTAACTAATGATATTTTTAAAAAATCGTTGACTGTAAATGAAAATGTTTGAGATATTAATAGAAAAAAGGACATCGAAGGTAATATTAATATACTTAATAATTGTTTAGTTTTTGTATTATGCATACAGGTGTCTCAAAATAAGTATTACATACTTGTAGGGCGAGAAGAGGGATCGAAAATTATCACTTTGTTAATAAAATAGTAGTGGGAAATTGCATATAATGTAATTACATGCAATTTCCTACTACACATATGTAACATTTACGTCCGACTCTTACACACCCCGTATGCACAGTTGTTCGACTGGAACACCAACTCCTTGACTACGTCAGGATGTCTGTCACCTGTCAAACATGAGCATAATCAGTTGCCTAAAATTTAGGGCGAAAATGGTTCATGCATAACATGGTTGTATGAAATTTCCCACTACACGTTCACTTTCCAGAAATGAATAATATCTGAGATGTTTTCATTTCCCGAAAGATAATCCAACGCCGATTCAAATGTTAACATTACGACAACGAGAAAATTGCCTCTCTCAAACAGATATCTCAAACAAATAGCCATTACCCCAGCAACTACATTCAAAATTACTTTCCTAAAGTCGTATGAGCAACGTACCTTTCCTCTTCCCCGACTTCAAAAGCAACACTCGGCAGTCCCCGTCAATTACCTTCCCATTGATATCACTTCCAAAAAATGATTAATGTCCGGGAAAAGGCTAAGTGTCTCGGCTGCTCCGCAGAGGAGGCAATTATAACGACAATTATTCGAATGGGCGCCGGCTAGAGGCGGAAGACGGCCCGCAAGCTCCCGAAGCCAGCCCACCCATTCGCCCGCCCATTCACCCGCCCATGGCCGCCCACGGCCGCCCTCGTCGCCAGCGCCATCCGTTCGCCCCTCCCCCCGCCCGCCAGCGACTCTCGCCCTCTCTGCCCGTCTGCCCGTTCGCCCGCCCGCCCGCCCGCCCGCCCGCCCGCCTGTAGGTCGCCCCGCCCGCACTTGCCCCCCCCCGCTGCCCCGCCCGCCCCCCCGCCGCCCCCAACACCCCCCCCTTGCCGCCCACGACGCCCATGTCGCCAGCGCCATCCGTCCGCCCCGTACACCCGCCTGCCTGCCCGCCACCGGGACGGGCGCGACCGATGACATCGCCATTACGGACGCTGAGCGCCGGTCGGTGTCCATTAAACCTCTGTAAATTACCTCCCGCTCCCCTGGCTCCCTCGCGTGCCCGCCCCGCCCCTCCTTCCGCTTCCGTTGCTTGCGGCGCTGGGGCCACAAGACGGCGGGGAACGGAGGGGCCGGGGCCAGGGCCTCGGAGGCCTCGCCGCAGTGGCGTTGCAGGCGGGCGGCCGGGGCGGGGCGAATGGGAATGATGACACAGCGGGAGGAGTCCACGCCGATATAAAGGGGTAACGCTGGAGGAAAAGTAATAACAGCGATGAAGAGGCACAGGCAACGACGAAGTAGTGATATTACACACACATTACATATATATATATATGAAATATTAGGACGCTTCAAAATTGCGCAGGTCTCTGAGAGTTAGAAATATTGTGAGCGCTTATGCTGTTGTAGTATCACTCGTTAGCGTAAGTACATTATTTAATAGAATAAATGTGGATTAAGGATACTACTAACGCTGAAGTCCATAGTGCTGATTACGATCCGTGGCCAAGATGATCATAGAAACGGTATTCGATAATCCTCTGGTGATGAGAACTCTGGTGGAGTGAGAGGAGGTAGTGGTAGAGATGAAAAGTGTGATGGCAGTGGAGACGATTATGGTGATGTCTATGATGATGATAGAATCAACGAATAAGACTCAGGGATAAACCGTGGTGATGGTAGCAATGGAAGCGATGTTGGAGGTGGCGCTGGAGGTGAAGGTAATAATGATGGTTGCGACGGGGATAATAACACTAGAGAGTGACATCTGACGCAACGACGATGCAATGGCCGTAGCACCGCTGGTGCAGCAGCAGGGGTGACGAAAGCGCCGTCTCTTGGGCAACCCGCCCCCGCGCGCCCCTTGTCAGACCCTGAAGCGGCGCGACGTGCGTCAAAGCGCCCCTTAATCCGCGTCCCCCCGTCCCCGCGCCCCTACGCGCCACCATTACCCTTCCCCCCCCCCGCCACCCCGCCCGCCCCTTTTCGGCACAACGCGCACCACCCCACGCCCGCCATTGTCACCAACGTCTTCCCCCACTCCGCCCCAGCTGTTCTCTGTGCTCGGTCCAAACGGCCCAATATCCTCGCACTATACCGCACCACCGCGTCCTCGCTGTACTCAACGCCCTCACTGGTATTTAGCGTAACAAGCATTCGTGTCTTGCCATCAATGGGTTATCATCCTCTTCGCCCCCAATTAGAACGGAGCAGTTGAAAACCGAACACGAGGAAATGAAATTTCAGACCTATTGTTTTGATGCTTGAACTACGCAAACAACAGGGCCAAGGT
This sequence comes from Teleogryllus oceanicus, assembly GCA_964035755.1. Lineage (NCBI taxonomy): Eukaryota > Metazoa > Arthropoda > Insecta > Orthoptera > Gryllidae > Teleogryllus > Teleogryllus oceanicus. The sequence continues at coordinate 238,441,615 of CAXIVR010000001.1, read as the reverse complement.
ATCAGTTAACATTTTAAATAATTATGTGAGCATTTAAGTATTTATACATGTCTGCCAAGTTGTAAGTGTGTTGTAAAGTATGTAAGTTGAAGAAAAGAAAACGTATGTAGATTTTTGGAATCCTGACTAGTGACACATTGTTTTAGTACAATATACCACATGAAAGAAATATTATAACGCATTGTTTTAATATTATATTTCTTTGTGTTAATTGCATAATTCTTATTTACAACAAGCGATATTTTTTTATTAAATACGCGACGCTCTTATGTAGGAAGTGTTGTGAGTTTCGCTCGGGTCAGATTGAAACTAAATCAGGAAAATCTTCAACAAAATGCAATGACAATACTCAAGAATTAACCACCGCATTTCAGAATGTGTCATACAATACTAAACAATTAAAATGCTAAACTATGAATCAGTTTATGATCTCTAGTATTCTTCAATGCGAATGATCAAACTGATTTTGGAAATAGAGAAGTTGAGGCAATCAAATTGTAAAATAATATGAGATTACAGAATAAGAAAGTAAATATAAATATAAATTAAGGAGGCTATAACTCCGGGCATGATTATCATTCCAGAAATACCACTTGTTGATTAATGTATCTGTCTACCTGAGAAATAAATTCAAGAATTTTGATTCTATTTTGTTTTACTTTGTACATTCTCTTTCTTTATGCTTTTAGAAATGAAATATTTAAAAATCAATTTGCTTATTAATAATTTTACTTCATGTTTTTACTTCAAACATACCTCTTCAACAAATTAATATATCATTTAATTATTTCTTTTAATCAATCACAATTTAATATTCTAGTGAATGAACTAGAATGGTAAGGATGCTATGAAAACTAAAGAGTCAGGACTTGATTATTTGAGGGAAAAAATGTTTACAAATTTCTTCTGGACATTCCTCTTCATAAAACTTAAAATTTTAATGACAGATTAACAATTCTAGTTCATTTACTAGAACAAATCATGTGTTCAACGCTGCGAAAAGAATTATATTATTTTCTTTAATAGTTTTTATTGATGATGTTTGAAGTGCATGAATGTACTGAAAATCCACATTTCGGGAAAATGCATCTGAAGTTCACTCACTAAGGGCTTGGCAGTTGACAAAGAAATTATTTTCTCAAAAACTGAGAATCGTAGCAAGATTCGGTTTGAAGTATTTAAAAGAGAATAAATCAGAGCATACTATCCAATAAAAATTGAAAAATACTAAATTTCGCGATTTTTCTTCGCTGTTGGGCAGACAGCTTAAAATTAATTACCACGTTTGTTAATGAGGAGAACACTGTAATATTCTTCGTCGACGTCTAAGACCACACAACTCTTATAAGATTCTAACAGATATTTCCAGTTGTTGCTACATATTAGTACACTGCACGCGATAGGCGAGTAGCCACTGCGACATATTCAGTCTGTCTGATCATGATTCCTGCTCCCGTCCCGCTGTCCATATCTCCGTTTCCTCGTTTCCTCATTTTTTCAATTCTCCACCCTTCTTTTCCTTTTTCTCTCTTCTTCAACTCCCTCCTTTTCTCTCCATTCCTTTTACTCCCTCTTCATCTCTCCGCCTCTTCGTTTTCTCGTGTTGGTCTTCCTCTTTCCCAGCTCTCTATCCCTACCTTACTCCTCTACCGCTTCCCCGTCTCTCTGCCCGTACCCCATCGCGTAATCGCGCGTCTTCCAGCTGGTGGGCGCCGCAGCATCCCGCAAGAGCAGGCAGGTAGTCAGGCAGATATACCGACAGGTACACAGTCAGGTAACCAGGTAGGCAGGGAGGAAGGCAAGCAGGCAGGCAGGTTGAGAGACGGGGGGGAGACCGGGAAGGGGAAAAGGGGAACGTGCGGCTCCGCGCGTTGTGTGGGCCTCCTCTCAGCTCCGTGACTGAGCCACTCCAGATGCCTCCACCGCCGCCGCCGCCGCCGCACATCGTACATTCCCCGCGCCATGCCGCCCCCCGCCCTATCATCGTCGACGCTCGCGGCGCTCCGCCCGCACCTGCCACGCCCAGCCGTTCACCGCCCGCTTCCCCGCCCGCTTCCCCGCCCGCCTCCCCGGCTGGGCCGCCCTGACACTTGGCAGGGCCTCCTAATCACTGCTCCCACGGCCTCCCACATCGCTCTGCCCTGGTATCCGCCGCTCACTTCTGTGATACCTCACAACACTGCCGCTGCCCGAGTACGAGCCGTAATGTAGTGGCTGGAACTGCAACTTATCATCTATGGATTACAAGAGTTTATACGTGTTTCTCAATAGGGAATTTGTAATGTTGGGTTCGCGGAAGATTTTTAAAGGGTGTATTTATTTTTCCTGCACTTCATCCTGCCATTTCCTTCTCTACGAACTTCAGCAGTTGGTTGATTCTTCTCTTTTCCCGCCATATTTATTATACAAATCACTGCGTTTATTTAGGAAATAAATGACACATATGTAGGTTGCAGAACAATGTAAATATTCCAATTCCAGACCTTTATTTCAAACGAAAATAATTATATTCACTATGCCCTTCTACGTATGTTTTATTTTATTCCGCGCCTTTCACCATATGTTCTAAATATGCCAACAAAATACATAAACGTGCATGTACCTGCCGTTTTCTGCCGCATGTACCTGCAGTTTTCTCCTCAAAAGTAGTGTTATCTTAGTATTCCGTGAATTATTTACGCCGTAATGAGATCCCTACATCACACTACACAATCACCGAAACATTCTTCAAGCATTTTCATATATGCTCGTCCTTACGCCCATACATATCCACACGTCGATTACCATGAAAAATGTTCCAAACCTCACCTTTTCAAACTTTCGGCAACCACTTGTTGCTTATCACATAAGTCATTTCCTTGCATGCATTCTCTGCTCTTACAGTCGCTCATCTGCTCTCATGTTCTACCGTCCTCGCCCACCCTCTCTCCCCTTCCGCTCCCTTCCTCGAAGCTACGACGACGCGAACGTCGCGCGAGGATGGCGGGCAAGGACTGCGGGAAGGTGGCGGGCGAGTGCGGCAGGGGAGGCGACGGGCGAGGGTGGTAGGTGAGGGCGGCTGGTGAGGATGGCGGGCGAGGACAGGGGAGGACAGGAGGTGAGAAAGACGGGCGAGGGCGGCGAGTAGGAACGGCGAGCAAGAGGTTATGCTATCGAGTGAACAACTGGTTATGGTATCGAGTGAAGTCGGTAGGAGAGGGAAGTGGGTGAGGTCGGCGGGTAGGGTCGGCGAGCGAGGGCGGTGGGCGAGGGCGGTGGGCGAGGACGGCGGGCGAGGACGGCGAGCGAGGACGGCGTCGACGACAAAGCAGCCTCCCGGCGAGCAGCGAACGTCCTAATTGCCAGCCCGTGGCTCGTGTGATTTGCTAGGCGCAAGCCTTGCATCACGGCCTCCCCGCGCGGGCGGAGGGGCGGGCGATGGCGGCGCGGAGCATAGCGTGGGGCGAGGCCCGCCTAAGGACGCCGCCGCCGGGGGAGGGGGGGCAGGGGTGGGGCGGGTTGGCGGCGAGGCGGGGCGGGGCGGCGCGGGCGCTCTCACACTAATTAAACACAAATACCCGCAGGCAAGGACACGCGCAAGGCGCTGCACCGCAGATGGGCGTGGCGGCGGGGTGGGGGCCGGGCCGGGGCCCAGGCGGCAGCCGGCGGAGCCCAAGGAGCGCGACGCGGCTTAGCGCGGCGGGGTGCCAGGCGCCCCCGACACCAGCGCCGGGCCGCCGGCTCCGCGCCATCCGACGCACACGCCCCGCACGTGGCACCGCCGCTGCGAGTAATGGCGGAAGGCGGAGGGGCGGATGGCGGAGATGGAAGTGACGGTAATCGCCTCGTTGGGTGGGTGATGGAGATGAACGTATGAAAGTAATGGCGGGGTAGTTGAGGCGGTGTCACCGAGAGAGGTCGCTCAGGGCATCAGCTAATATCACTGTAGTGCCTCTGACCGGGAGGTCTTAGGTTCGAGTCCTGGCGATGGCAGGATTTTCGACACTAACTAGAAAGCTAGGTCGAGTTCTGTCGCAACCTTGGAAAGTTCTACCGGCCGCCTCCTCTGATCGGTAGTTTCTCCGATCAATACAAAGCGAATGTCGGAGCCCTAACAAACGAGATCCAGACCGCGAAAGATCTTCCTTTCCTCGTCCTTGCCCTATCCTCACCCCTTACATAAACACACACTTACATACACTTCACTACCACACATGCCAGTAGGCCGGTCAAGAGCTTGGAGCTTGTCCCGGGTGGGGTAGTGCCTCGCTGGTGGTGGATACCTGGTTGAGGGATACCCCGTTAACCGACCGTCAATCAATCAAACAATCGATTGAGGTGGTGGTGTTTGTGTAGATGAAGGTGATGGCGTGGTGTTGGTTATTGATTGATTTTTTCATGTTTCCCGGCGCGTCAACTGCTCTGGTTATTAGTCCCGTTAGTGTAGTGCATTTTTTTCTCGGGAGATGGCGGTGACCTTCCCCCGCTGGATGGCGAGTTCCGGCGCCGACCTACCGTCGGCTAGTGGGGATTCCCCCTAACCAGGTCTCTCCCACCAGCGGGGCACCGCCCCAGCCGGGACAAGCTCTAAGCTCCCGACCGGTCTTCCAGAATATGTGGTAGTGTAGTGCATGTTAGTATAAGTGAGTGTAGGGGGAGAGGATAGGACAAGGAATGGGAAGGACAGATCGCGCGCGGCCCGTGGCCCGTTTGATAGGGTACTGCTTCTACATTCGCCTGGTGTTGATCGAAGAAACCACGGAAAACTACCGATCAGAGCAGCCGGCTGCTAGAATTCTCCTCCAGACAGCGACTGAATTCGACCTAGCTGAAAAGCTAGTGTCGAAAATTCTGCCGCCGTCAGGACTCGAACCTAGGACCTCCCGGTCAGAGGCGCTGCAGTGACAGTGGTGTTGGTGTAGGTCTAGATAATGATGCTGTAGTGAAAGTGGATAGAGTGGAGACTGGTAATGTTGTGTGGCGTCACGATGAATTTGGAGGTAAATTGGTGTGCGAGTGCTGTGGTAAGGCTGAGGAGTAACATTTTTGGCGGTGAAACAGACTAGCGCTTTTCAGATGGTCTGATGTAGTGGATGTATGATTCCTGCCTGATGATGTTGGTTAATTAGCACTTGCAGCGCCGATGATGTAAACAAGCTTTTACTCTTCTCGCGATTCCAAGGATATCCTTGGACGGTGGAATAATTATTACGGCGACAAACACCTCGTACAAAGGTGAAATGTAAGATTAATAAAATTTAACAGCGAAGTCAAAGAATTCCATGATTAAGATATTGCGTTTTGTGTGTGAATGGAAGCGGTATTCGAATACGTTTAGGAGAGAGTAGTAGAGTAACATGGCCAGGATTAGCCACAGCAGAAATTATGTCGAGGATGAAATTTGCGGAAGCAATTGTAATGACAATAATAATGTAGCATGTGACACACAAATGGTAGAGGGACACATGTTACGTGGAGCGTCGATTCAGCGGGAGATAAGACAACGAATTATATTGTTGGTTTCTAATAGCATGTACTCTGCTGTTGCAATGGTTATGGTGTGATTACTTTGATGTAGATTGTATTAGAATGTTAATCGTGAAATTTGGAATGTGGTTACAATTTCAACAGAAATGGGATATGTATAGTTTATAATGGCATTGACGACAGAAAGAAGAGAAGAACGAACACGAGTAAATAATACTGTCGCTAGAGATATACCCCTAATCTCAAGCAGTATTCTGTTAATGATTATTCAATAAGGTTTCCATATTTCTATCATCAGTTTATCATATAGTGGTTCCTGGAACAAAACATTCACACTTTTACATAGAGCGACTTAGTTTTGAATACGTTCACATGGGCAAAATTTTTACTCGTATTTGGTAGTTAATACTTTATCCTCAAATCCATAATTTCAAAGCACAAATACCAATTTATGTGAGGCTTACCAAAGATAATAGTCATAAAATACAATAAGAAAATACTGTTCAAAACACAACACAAACTTCCTCTCATTTTTATAATGGTGGCGTGATATAATATTGTATCTTATTCTAATATTTCACATATCTCCTTAAAAACTCTTACGAAACGAAGGGCTGGAAATTCAAAAAAGTCTTGAATTTTTGTAAATGAAAAGCTGGAATGAAAATGGCACTTCTACTATAGAAGTTTTGTTGAGTTCTACGTGTTCTAACCCTACAAAAAAATTAAAGAACATTTTCGAGTCGATCTTGAAAATTAATTTTTTACGTTTTTGTGAACAATAGACTCGATTTCATTCAAAATTACGTAAAAATGACCAATATTCTGTAAACAAACATATATAAAATAATTTATAGATCTAATATTGAATAATAGATTGAATGAAGAAGGAAGCATCTACTATTAATTACAAAGAAATAGGACACTTTCCACACAAAATATCCAACATTTTTAATTTTCTTAATTTTAGAGTTGGAATGAAACCCTGAATTTTACCATAATTATAAGAAAACATTGGTGTATTCGAGCACATAATTTAAAGAATAAATGTAGAGCCATTTTTCAGAGAAGTTTGAAAATGTCCTTGGAGGTTCTTGTAAAGTACTTCCAAAATTTAAAAGATCCTTGTGGTCTCTCGAGTTCAGCCAGGTCGATCGGAGAATACCCATTTGGGAGAAAACCCTATAAGGCTTAAGCGCATGTGTTCTTCATAGACCGACGGTCAACCCAATAGAGACGTTTTGAAAGAAATTCTTCTTTGATATCAAGAAACCTCAAAACGTGAATATCCGTAAACATCTTGATACAGATTTATGGCAGCATTACAGGACTATCCATTTTACGTATAGGAGAAAATAAAAAAAGCACAGGTATTCAAAGGCGAAAGATTGGGGCTTCAGATATATCAAATTTTGATTGGTCTTAAACTTTTGATCGATTATTGACGCCATATACCGCAGCGATTACATGCATTTTAAAGCCCCGCATGCAGTTGAAATGAGCATTAAGCATGCAGATCATCTCTTTCACTATTCTCTAAATGGAGGTTACCATGCTCTTGTGGCCAAAAAATATCAACATGTCTGATTAACAATGAAATCAGACCTAGCATTTCTATAAATACCTGTTGATTACTCCCCTGGATGAAGAGATATTTGGAAAAAGGAAACACGCGTCATAAAGGTCGCCATTAGTTCAGAAACTATTCAAAGGGTGGTTGAACACACAATGAAAACCGCGAATACCACAGATTTGCGTAACCGATTCCACAATCTGAATACAAAATGTGTTTACGCCAATCGGAAGCAATTGCGGGAATCACATGGGTATTCAAATAAGGTACACAGAATGAAACACCATCTGCAGAGATACCCAAACTGACCCGACTGCAAATATTGTCTTCAGCGTTGTCGTATTACCCAATTGAAGATACACCGAGTTCATTACTGATACAGTTATATTTTATTGTAAACGTCTGCTCTGATAATTGGCCACATTTACCATTCCTTATACCGTTATTTGTTAAAAATCCAAAACAAACTGTTCGCTTTCTCATGCTCCTCTTACAAAGGATTGCTTTTTAACACCCATTTTCTCACCAGAATTTAATAGTAGGTCATTTCACATAATAATATCAAATGTGATAAATGTAGGGGAATTAATGACATACACCACTTTTTAACCTCCTCAAGAATCTTAATTTTCTTTTAAGGGCTGCAGATGTGATACACGTAGATAAAGTACACATATTAAATATTGATATCGATAGTTAATATTTCATTTGCGTGAGTGTTCACAGATATAGGTGAAGAACATATAATTCAATTTCTGCCAGACTGTAACAGTTTTTCATATCTTTTCATTATTTTGCAGCCACTCAAAATCATACAAATTCGTTTAAATTAAAATAATCCGTGGTGAGGTGTCCACTCATAAGTAGATGCGTCGAAGGCCAACCAAATTAATACAAATATTGTATTTTAAATATTTCAGGCACGATTTGTATTATTAATCAATACGTAAGCATGTTTGAACAATATTAACCGAGAAGTAGTCATTAATGAACATGAAGATCGCAAAGAAATCGCTAATATTAGCGCATGGCATTGAGAGACCGCTCTCGGTGACATCCAGCCTCAGCGCGTTGAATTATTTTGCACAGCGATTAGTGGTGCTCCCACTCATCGCTACACTCGGAGTATCTCGGCTGGGCGGCAGTGTCCAGCCATGTGCGGGGAAACGCGCCATTCCATCCCTCGGTATAAAATTGAGTGGAAACAGCAGTGTTTTTAGTGTTTATTGAGTTTTAGTTGTATTATTAGGGTTGAATTGAATTGAATTTGCCTTATTTTACGTGGCGAGACTCAGGCCATGAGGCCTGCTCTTCCGTCTGACCACGCAAATTTCGTTACACTCCTTTCACCAATCATGGGAGAAAGAAGGTATTACTTGTGCGACGAAACAGGCGATTTGAATTTAGATCAGAGGCGTCATTTAGGCTTGAGGATCTTTTACATGCAGTAAATGTACTAACATGGGACAGCCGGCTTTACTTCCCTTCCGAAGGAAGACGTACGAAGGATTTTTCTATTAATACGAAGGATTATTCTAGGCGTACGAAGGGTTCTATTAATTGCTACGCCGCATAGCAAAACTTTATGAAGATATCGCAGTGCCGCCGAAAGACGAAACATATAGTTGAAAAAAATTAGAAATGAAGTTTTTGACGATGCAGAAAGGCCGAACCTGCCCTTCGATATTAAATCTAACAACTAGAATGACCAAATGAACAAGGCTTACATCAAGCACCCACAGTTTCCAGTTATGAAGTTTTGTCTCTCTGGAAGTGTCAAAGTTCTTTTTGAAAATAAAACCTAAGGTGGGCAGAAGATGGATTTCTTCAATAAAAGGTACCAAAAACAAAATGTTGGGATTTCTGCTGGATTTTGAAATTTAAGTGCTTTGCGAAAAACTGGTAAAGCGCGAAAAATCAGAATATTTAAGGTCATATTGATCGTAATCCAATGACTTGTATCTGTATGTTTAACTCAAACATAGATTCCCTCTTACAACCGTGGTCACAATATCAACGAACCGAGAAGTTGTATAGCAATTTCAATATAGTCGACTTAGCAAGTTCATAAAACTTATTTATATAATGTGGATAAATAGTACCTGAAAAATGAGCGATGTTTCAGTATTTAAAAGACAACACCATACTAACCATATATCGAATATCTCATCCACCAGTCGTTTCATAATAATAGCCATGGATATTCGACAACTCTCGCAATACCCACGCTTAGAGTCATGCAAATAAACGTTTAGCAATATTGAACGTAAATAAATGTTTTAAAATATTGAACTATACTATTTTAAGTCTTTCGTTATTGCATCAAAATGTTTATGAAAATAAATTAATTTACTATTGTAAAATCTAATATAGGTGGTTTCTTAATCTGATCTAAAAGAAACTTTTAAATTAATCTACTGCAAAGAAGATCCTCAGCTACAAATTTAACGCGAATGCATCAATAGTAGGCTCGCAAATATTTCTCCTCTGGAGCATATTCCTACACAACTTTCATTTCACACTGATTGTAGTGTGACAGTGTATCTGGGCTTTACGTTTCTCTTCCAATAAATTCTATCGATCGCCTTGATTTCACCACGACTTATATCGTAAACTAATGGCACAGTATGGACGATCTGGACCAGTTGCATTCTCATTCTAGATAAAGTAGATTCATTAGATGTTTCCATCACCTTCAACAGCAATTGATATTCAAGAAAATGCCTTTTTCTCTTTCTCTTATAACTTGGTTTTATATGTTTTGAACCATTATTTGCTTTTCACCCTTTTCAGAGACTCCATCACAATCCATCCAAAGGTTATTAATACTTATCTAATTACCAGCAGAGTATTCAAAATTCTACTGTGGGTCGTTACTCAAAGTTGATTTGCTTCCAGAAATGTGTATATAAAAGGAATCCACTAGTTCAAATAAGGAAAAAAACAAAATTAGGGATCATCTCGTTTTCAGCTGAAAATTACATTTTAGTTCGTCCCCAGTGCTCTGGCCACATGTTTCTAAGATGTAGTGGTGAGATGCAACAAGGACACGGAACATACGAATTCCCCACCGTTACAATTCTCTTCCCCGCAGTGGCTGAATTCCACCCAGATATGTAGCGAGTGTCGAACATCCACGGGTCGAAAACCACGGAAAAACATCGAATCTCGAACCCAAGGACTTCCTGGCCACAAGCAATGCAGCGATATTAGTTCACGCCCTGACCCACATCACACGGTAAAGCGAGTGAGTGGGTGGGTGGTCGACTGAGCGGGTGCGTGCGTGAGCGGGCAGGCGTGAAAGTGGCTGAGTGGGTGAGCAGGTGAGCTTCGAGTGGGCGGGAAGGTAGACCGGCTTTTGGCGAGTGGCGAGGGGGTGAGCGGGCGTGAGACAGGCTGGCGGGAGTGGATGGGAGTGGCTGGCGGGGCGGGCAGGGTGACAAGGCGGCCTGGCGCGTTGGTTGGTGGTGGGCGTGGCCGCCTAAGCGCTTCCGGCCGCCGCCGGGGCCGGAGATGTGGCGAGACGCAGCGTAACAGCGCGCGTCCTGCGGTGCATCGTACAGCATCCGCCGCTCTTCCCCCTCGCCGTCGCCCTAGCCCTCGCTCCGACACCCGCGCTCCTGCCGCAGCCGAGAGGAACAGACATGGGGAGAGGGAAACACTGGTTTCGTAGACACAATCGAGAGCGAGGGAGCTAGAGCAGATTCAAACAACTTCAGAAATGACAGCAGAAGATACATGGAACAAAAGGTTCCTTCCAGCTCTCTTCGGCCTCAACGCCTCCAGTGGAACCTCTCATGCTGCCTCCAAATGTCCGACGAGAACTCCGGCGCTACTCACCGCTCTCGTTGTTCCCACAGATCTACAGGATTTTATGGAATCGGCCTGACGTGTTTACCGTTGTGTTCCAGACAGGTTTAGGATTAATCTCATTATTGCTCATTATTCTGCCTTACCAAACCGTGTTTCCCGTACAATAGCCCTTTGCGCTTAGTCTCTGGTCGATACTCCTGTTCTCACAACCGTGTGCTGTCATTGACAGCTTCGTCATTGCTGGTCATACTCCTATATTCTGACTTTCTCGACTGCTTCCTGCCTTTAACCTCCCTTGCGCATGCGCCATCGGGTGTCCAGCAAGGACTATTCCCAGCTGGGCGTCTCCGCCAGCGTCCACACGTGTCCCGTCCCGCCGCGCAGCCGGCGAGTGAGCGTCGGAGATAGAACCCGCCACGACGACGGCGTGCGGGGGCGAGACGGTGGCGGGCGGGGGCGGGGCGGGGCGGGTGGGCGAGCGGACGCGCGGTGGGCGGCGGCGCGCGCCGGCGCCTCATCACCTGCGAATTAGCGCCGGATTGTGATTGGCCGCCTAATTGTGGCATAATTGGAGGTTTCGACTGCGCGGCCCGGATCCAATTTATCTGGGCCAGTTGAATTTAATTCCGCAAATCGCCGCGGCCGCGTAATTGCGCTGCCGGCGCTTCCTCGGCGCGGGGCGGTGCGCGGGCGGCGCGGGGCCGGCGAGACGGGCGGCGCGGGCGGTGGGGCGCCTCGCTGCATCTGCGCCGCTGCTTCGCTGCGCCCGCCCGCTGTCCGACCGCCCGCCGCCCGCCGCCCGCCCGAACGCCCGCCCGCCCGCCCGCCCGCCCAACGCCCGCCCGCCCGCCCGCCCGCCCGCCCAACGCCCGCCCACCCGCCGCCCGGGGAATCGCTGGCGGAGCTGCGCGCGAAGCGGCGGGCGACCGCTGCCATCGCCGAGCGCGGCCGGCGGAATCGACGCGTGGGCGCGGCGCCGCCCTCCACGCGAGAGCGATGCGCCACAAGGGGCTCCCGCGGATTTCCAAGCGCGCGCACAAACGGTCAGTCCGTTGTTGCACACGTAGTTCATCACCGACACTGTGTTGGAGCATTTTGCTCAACTGGTGTACGGCATTTTTCTTCAAAACGTTTCAACTGATGTTCCCGCCACACTTCACTTTCATTTCCTGCGGATGATATGAAGCTCTAGAAGACAGTCCTTACAGGTGTATGCAGCTGTTAGTATTAATAATAATAATAATAATAATAATAATAATACAATGATTGGTTGTCTGCCATTAGACAATCTTCACGAGCACTCACACTTTCTGTTTCTCTGTAAATCTCTTTGACTTTTAATAAATGTCTCTTTACTTTGATGCCCTCAAGAAACTGGAACATTTTTCTTTCTCTTCATTTTCTCCTCTTACAGAGGTTTACTTATCAAGACTGTCCATTTCGAACGATGTCTTGTACGCATCTTTTTTAACCCAGAGTTTTCTTTTCGCTTCGTCTGGTTTGCTTTGATTTGATTTATTTTCGTAAAAAAGGACGTAAAATTTGTATGTGATTTATGGGAAGTAGTATACGATTTCTCCAAAACTGTTTTTACTTTGCCACTTGGAATAATAGTCATCTTTCTTCAAATTCATATTTTCTTTCAAACTTTTCGTCCTTTCTTAATGTCAAGAGCAGAACTTTATGAAGGACGCCATTCTAGACTAAGAAAATTCACCCGAAATTCAGATCATTGATTTTAGATCATTTTTTTTCTTAAGGGGTTTGAATGCTCTCTTTGCCGTTGATACCCTATTTTCCACCTCAACAAAATGATTGGAACAATTTTAAATTAAGTTTTAATGTCGGGATAATTTTAATAGTCAAGGCAAAGTCCTTTTGATGCCAGTTACAAAAGGTTTACGAAAGAACGTAAAAATTCCACAATCCTTCAACTTCGCTGAAGGTAATACATATTCATAAAAACGTTAACGTAAAGCCAGAAGTCAAACATATTTGCGTGATATAAAGTTCCAGTAGCTTGCCTGTACGTCACATAAATTGGCAACCACAAATGACATTGTACAGTTACACGGTTAAAACTGAACATGGAAGAAACAGTGGTTTTGTTGGGGATGCCCAGTAAATCAATCGTTTCACCTTTATAAATAATTTGCCTTTGAATTCCTTGGTCACAATATGAGCGGTGTGCAGGAAATTGCGCGTTTGGGTGATATGAACCACCGTTTGGCCTAGGCCAAGAAAATAGCCGATGTCAATTTGACAGATTTCAATCGTGAAATTGAACCCTTTGCATTGAGGGAATTTTCTGGTGCAAACCTAAAATGCAAATTAGAGGTGAGAAAACAAATTGAAAATAAAATCCGACAATTACGATGGCAGCTTATATTTAAAAAATAAATAACACCAAAAATAATCAAAATTTAAATAAATGTTGATAGGAAGATATTTATATCTGGAAGAAATTGAATAAAGATAATACAATTTAATTGTATTTGTAGAATACAAACCCCTTTGAAACATAAACAACAATCTCCAAAGGAATGTCTAAATAATTTGATAAATTCATCACTAAAACTTTACAAATTGAATACCAATTCAGAGGGAATTTTCGAGAATTTAAAGATGTCGTAATGAGATTCTGGTAATATGTGAAGAAATGCATGGGAGAGAATATTAAATAAGATAAGTGAACTCGAGGGCATCTAAGAGAGAAAAAGAAAAAAGTTTACAATACACAATCTGACACAAGATAACAAAAGAAAGGGGTTGGAACAGACAAAAAGAAAGACAGAAAAAGTCTTCCTAAACAAACGTCTCAAGACAGATGCATCGATCTTGCTAGCGGCACGCGAAAATCCAAACTATGAACGGAAAAGAAGAAAATGCATGATATTTCCTCTGAAGTTAGTATTATTGGCCGCTAGTTCCCAAACTTGACCAGAGTTCTAGCCGTTGTACCACGTGGCGGGGATTGGAGTGCTCAGGCAGCTCGAGAAGGACGAGGATAGGAGAGAGGGTGGGGCGGGCACGCGAGCCAAGCGAAGCGGGGCGGATGCCAGCGCCGCGCCGGGCGACGGAATTGCGTTAGGCAGCTCCGTTCCCCCGCCCCCGCCCACGCCTCCGCCTCCCTTCCGCGCCGGCCCGCCCACCCGCCGGCCCTCTCGCTGTCAAATTACTCCGCGAGCCATCCGAACACTTTTAAAGGAAATTAAAAAATGGGTATGATTTATTTTCCTTGCCTTCATACGTCCGCGCTGGCAGCCTTTAATATTTGTCTTGAGATGTCGTAGTCAGGCCCCTGAAAGCTGAAGGCGCTTTTATTTCCTGGAGCCGCGGCGCGATATTCTGTCAAATCCTAAACAAGGTTTGCGGACGTGTTCAGAATGCCCCTCCCCGCTCCTCCCCGCTCCTCCCCGCCCCGCGCCGCCGCGCGTCGTCGCGCCACGCCCCTTCTCAACCGCGGCGACAGCCCCGCCGACCGTTGTCGCGCTGTCTAGGCCCCACCCCCATCCCGCCTCTTTGCATCCGCCCACTCTGCATCCCCTCAAGGACCCTTGTGGAACCCCAGGGGTTTTGGCTCCCTGCATCGCGCGTCGGTCTCGGCCGTCTCGCGTGTAACTTACGCCAAAACAAGGCATCTGTCTGCAGAAGGCAGGGGGCTATTTAACTCTCCTTCTCTTTCTCCCTTTTCTCTCTGCTTTCGGTATTCCTTCTTACTTTTTCTTTTTTTTTTTTTCCGGTTCCCCCCTCCTCCCCTTTTCTGTTCTCGTACGCTTTCTACTCCTCCATATTCTTCCTTTTTTCTTCCTGTTTTCAAACCAGTTTTTTTGAATTAGATATTTGTTCGATGCAAATCGAATATGACTGCTCAGAGCTGTGTTCTGTCTTAATGCTTTCTATATCCTGTTGGCTCAATTGAAGAGCTCCGGTGTAAAATAAGATAAACCTCAACACTGACGCTTTTGTGCTGACATAATTACTGTTACCGTATGACACTCACAGAGTTCAATGTATGGCTAATCGATGAGCCCCGATTGTAATCATTTTTATACAACCCACTTCATCCCCTGAAAGCATAACGTTCAATGGCCACAAGAAAGCCTTTCCCTGTGGCTTATCATTTTTACACCCGAGTCCTTCAATTAGTGCCTATGACTCCAGTTTGACTTCTCACTTTTCATATTTTATCACATCTTATCTTATAATGTATTTAAGACAAGATGATTAATAAGATTTTTATTTATCTTATAATTTATTTTATTTCTATCTATTAATTTATCACATATTATCACATCGTAGCTCAATGTTGGTACGTATACTTAATTTATCACATTACTATTTGTTTATATTTTCTCTCAAGAACAAATCTTCCCTAACTATTTTAGAGAGAGAAAACGAGTAAAGAAACATTTATTTGCATTGTAAAGAAGCATTTATTTGTAACTTAAAGTGTTTGTTTTATGTTAGAGCAATTTTTATAATTAAATCTGTTTATTAATTGTAAATAAATTCAAGGCTTGCTTCAAAGAAATCGTATGTGAAAAGCGATTCATTTATCGCTCTAATATGAGTTACGTGACGCGAGTCCACGTACGCAGGTGCGTTTGTGAGTGGTTTTGTGATTATGTATCTGGGACTAAGGGCGCTGTGAAGCACCAGTAAGTTAATACAATATTGCGATAACAAGTAAAACTTGTTAAAGACCCTTAAGGAGAATGTTGTCATGACAAACTTATCTTTACAAAATAAATACTTAACGTTGGCAATAGATTATAAGATGGTTCAATTTTACAAAGATTGAGAATTCACGCTAAGAACTAAATCGCCGTTTCCCGCTACTTATTTTTAAAATGAGCGAAATTTTAACAAAATTTCAGTTTAGCAATGGAACTATTTCTCCTGATTTCATAATATTTCAGATAGAAAACTATTAAAAATAATTGTGTGTGAACACATATTGACTTTTACACATCGATATTAAATTAACTATAGTGTAACATAAGAATTTTAAAAATAAAAATTGCAAAGAGAACCTTGCGGTAAGAAAACGACTCTTTGTGATGCTCTGTGCTGTATATACTACACCCGATGTCTATGAAGCATTAATAAAACCGAATTTCAAAATTGTAAGTTATCCTACGGATAACTAACACACAGTTCATTTCACATTTTCCTGCAAAGAACTCAAAAGATTTTCTTACGCAAGCTACACAATCAAAAAAACCTTTCGTCTTGCCGAACTAAACCTGCGGCTACATTGTCCTTTTGTGGTCCCCGATACTAGTCAAGCATAAAGGGACTAACGATGGCTTATAACAGTGTAAGAAAGACATCCCCTTTCAACGAACACCGTCTAAAGGACGAACGCCCAGCGTACAGTCAGCTTTCTGATATTTATTCTACGAAATGAAGGACTTTCTATTCAATTGTTATATCAGAAGTGGTATTTTTAAGAATTTTGCCATGTTTCTGCTCATTTAATTTATTACAGAGAGTAGTATTAATTCATTTATGGATTAAGAAAACAACAGAATACGTGGAAGAATTTGGGATCAACCCCGAAGAGATCTGGTATAGAGAGATGTTTCAAAAGAAGAACGAAGAATTCCACAGATTCCAAGAAAAACAAAAGTAAGAAAGTTGGTAAACATGATCGATACTAATCACTGATCAATTATTCTCCTGGGTTCGCAGGAAGAAGGGTTCAAGGAGGACGAGTAGGAAGAAGATGATGACGATGATGGCAAAAATACAGCACTTACTGTCATGGTGTTTTGAAAGTTCGGCAGAGTGCCCCCCCATATACACATACACACACTCCCACATTGATACAGATCCTCACATGCCTTTCTTGCAAATCTCAATTCTGAAAAGGGTAAACGGTAACAGAAAACGGAATCCCCTAAAAAACTGCAATACTCAAAAGTTCAAAATAAATTATACATTGCAAGGAGAACTTTCAACTCATCGTTTCCTTATAAACTATCACTAATGTTTTTCAGTCACAGCTTCCTAATCTACAATCAGCCTTTTTTCACTTCGTCAACCTAACGTGATGTAGTCCAGTGCTTTCGCGATCCGTCTATAATTTTTCGTACTCCTTGTAGCGCTTTACCATACACATTATTGCCCTCGAATTGAGCGTTCACGTTCGCCGAGAGCTGCTTCGCCAATGCCAGATTTTGCGGCGGTCAGAGCTCCACTGCCACTCTCGCGGTATTGACGATTACTCGGAAACGTTAGCACGAGATGCTGCTTCAGAGAACGAGTTTATTAAGTCTGACGCCAATGAGGCGAAGTGGCGGTCAACCGTTCACACGACCCGGCCACCGTTCACAGCGTGAAAGGTCACAATTCACCCTCTGTCAGAGAGTAGACACTTGCAGCGGGAAAATTGCAAATCACGCTGGAAGTTGGCAATCGCTCTAAAACCAATTACGCTGACGAGAGTATCCC
Source organism: Teleogryllus oceanicus (assembly GCA_964035755.1). NCBI lineage: Eukaryota > Metazoa > Arthropoda > Insecta > Orthoptera > Gryllidae > Teleogryllus > Teleogryllus oceanicus. The sequence goes on along the minus strand of CAXIVR010000001.1, from coordinate 238,424,304 downwards.
TAGCACTCCCACCTTCAAATGAGCTCTGCTGCTGCTGACGGCGGTCACCATCGATTTTTTACTCCTTCCAATTAATTCAAAAAATTCTAATTGAAGGTAAAGCTGAAGTAGTGAAAACATTTTATTTCACGCTTCTTGAATGCGTTTAATGGGATATGTGAGCTGTTGGATAATGAGTGTAGTTGTGAAAAACTAGATGACGTCTCACATCTCTGCTTTCTTACACTCATTTGCTGCATGAAGTCAGGGGTTCTTTCATCAGAGGGGGGCACTAGTTTTTCCCAGTTGCAGTGCTGGGAGAATCTGGGAACTTTCGAGATGTAACTGAACCGATGTAAATTAAATTTTTAAAAACGGTGTTTATATTCAGTGGATATTATATTCTAATACTCCCACAGTGGATATTATATTCAAACTACACACAATAAGTTACACTGCTCTACAAGGTTTCACTACACTACACTACTACATATTCCGTTGTGCACTGCACTACTACATATTCCGGGAGACTGGTCGGGAGCTTAGAGCTTGTCCCGGCTGGGGCGCTGCCCCGTTGGTGGGAATGATTCTAGACACCGTATTGTAATAACTGAAAAAGCAAATTAGTCACAAAACTTCAAAGAATTTAAAATGTATAGAAACTAAAAAAATACATATTTTAGACATATATACGTTTTGCTACCCCTAAGAAAGGATAAATCGGCAATGTAATAAATTACCAATTCGTAAACCACTGTCTGAATGGCGTTACAGTATAACCTACATTGCAAATTTTCACACAAAAACTAAGAATCTATACTGAATGATTCAACATAAAATTCTGGGATGCACATTAAGTCTCTTCTTATTGAGCAAAATGAATTCTTGATTTTGTTCGAAATCTTAGTCTATCTAAATTTAAAGCTGAACGTCCAGTCACTTAACCCGCTCTTTCATTTCAAATTAATTCCTTATAAATTTGCGCTTTTTGTATTCTGTTAGTTTAAGTTAATTCTTCAGCGGAAGATGCCCATAAGCAACTTCTTCTCTGCAGAATTTCGCAATACCGTTTGATCTCGCATGTGAAAAGCCTAAGGGCTGAGCCATGCGCTCTCGATAGAACAATAAAATGCACGAGCACATCGCCCTAGCTTCTACCAACACGCGTAACGGGTTAAAACTCCAGTGACATCTGTTCTGTTAATACTCCGGTTTTTTTACAATAAAATGCCGACCTTTGCCCACCGGTCACATAGTCCAGCCATTGATGCCTTCAGCACTTCGAGGGGTCGGCATGAAACCAGCGAGCATTCATTCATAAAGCAAGTGAATCATGTAATATCTCAGGTTGTGTTTTGATTTTCAAGTCAAGCTCTACATATTTCTGCAAAAAGTCAGTACAAAGGAGCGCCAACACGAAAAGGAGATAACATGCTAGTTAATCGCTATTTAGCGTAGGTGGCATACACAAATCAGGTCAGCAAGCAATTGAAGTCCAGCTTTCTGCAATGTTATTTGTATTGCTTCACGTAAACGATGTTTCGTTATACTGCTCATCCGCGTGGAAGGTTTACTGCTCCGTGTTTCCTCAGCTGTTATGAAACCCACTTCAACTGCGCTGCTTTCCCAGAAGCTCGACCAGCGTGACAGAAATGCTTGACCTCCCCGGCGTCCGTCAAGCATTACTTATTACTGATCCGATTTATGAGCGAAACTCTAAGCAGAACAAGCTGTTTTCCACATATTTCGCAAAATGCATGTTAAACAACTTTTTTAAATGTTTTATTGGTAAAATGATAGACGATTGACGCAATCAGGTTTTTTGTTTTGTTTTTTTAGCGAATAGACCATCTTGGACCACGCAGACCTGCAAAGTGCATTTGATTCATCAAGGGATCAGCATTAGGTTCAATCCGATTTTTTATCCCTCAGGGTCCTGGGGGACGGGAGATGGAAATAATAATGACGGTAGAACGACACACACATACAGGCATACACAAGTACACCCATGTTCAAGGCGGGAATCGAACCAGCGATTTTACCGTTCGAGATGGCCACTGCACTACTGCCTTAGCGATCTCTGCTATCCGGACCGGCTATTATTGATGATGTTGTTGTTGTTGTTATTATTATTATCATCATTATTATTATTATTGTTATTATTATAAATATCCTTTACTACACAGAAAGTTACGGAAAGTTTAAATTACATTTATTGATCGAATAAATTGCAAATGATCCATCAAAAACATACCAGAAACAATTTTTCCTTATATAGTTTCTCTACCAAGCCAGTGGCGGCTCTTTAAGTGAATCATGCGTCTCATAAATTTCTGCTCAATTAGTGAATTAATTGCTTTAATTATCGCTCTTAAAATTAATTGCATTTCTTGAATTGTCAGTTCAGAAAATAAGTTAGAACGAATATAAGTATATTAATGTAAAAATAGTATTAGATAAAAATCATATTATAATATTTTACAATAGAATAGAATGTTTCTCGCAGAAAGAAAGTGAGTGAATTAATTCACAGCTCATTGTATTTGAATTCCCCTGTTTACGCGGTTATTATGGCAACGATGCGTAGGCTCCAGAGCGTCCACGCTCAAATACAAGTGATGCCTGTGAAGCAAAAGTTCGGCTGCTTTATATCGGCTGAAAGCTGCCGTTACACGGGTCATATAACTAGTCTCTCCTCATTCCATTCTATTGTGGGATTCCAAGAATCTTTTATTATGTTACACCAGGACGTCAGACAGATCCTAATGATTCCTGAAAAGTTTTAATTCGGTTGTGCTTATAAAGCTGTACCGTATTGGTGTCTTACGTGCAAAATGTCAAATGTCATTGCCGTAGTCTTTTGTTCAAAGTCTCAAATGCCATTACCGTGTTTTTTTCGGACAATCATTTTTCATTTTGGCATAAAAAAGATAAATACTTGTTTTTATAAAAATTAATGAACATGTGTCAGATTTAGATGTTGGTAAATTTGTGAAATACCTAGAAAAAAGTGTGTGCGAAAAGTTAAAACATTGGGGCATGTTTAATATGATTGGTTGTGCGGTAGTAATTATTTTTAAAACTTGCCTGCCATCTTTAATTGTGTGATAGTAGAATTCGACAATTATGAGGTGTGGGGTTATGGAGTACAACAAATAACCCATCCCTAACTTCTGTTTATGGTAAGTTTAAATGGTATTTATTTTTTTTTTTAGATTTCTAAAAATATTGATTTTTCTCAAAAGGGAGGATTTTACCGTTATTGCTGACATTACTGCCATTTAGCTGCCGTCATGAGCCACCACTTCTTCATTAGTAATAATAATAATAATAATAATAATAATAATAATAATAATAATAATTTGCCTAGCTGTTAAAACTGTGTAATTTAAACGGAAGACCAAGTCATAATGGGTAACCATCGTCGATTGTAATCATTGGCAAACACTATCGCAAACATTAGAAGCGTATTCAGCATGGAAATGAGCAACACCCACTTCAAAGCCATATTTCTACAATATTATCTTTGTAAAATAGCAATCAGTTTAGGAATGTACACATAAGCTTCCGCGGCTCGAGTCAATGACTTCTTGGCTGTCCGGTCACTGCCCTGAGGAAGCCTTGCGACATGTCAGGCGAAACGTCGGCCTCTCAGCCCACTACGCGGAGTCACCCGGCCAGCCAAGAAGTCATCAATTTCTGAAAGCAACAATATATGTTCAATACAAATAATGACAGACACGTCTTCGTTTTTTAATACAAACACAATAACAATAGTAATGATACGGATAATGATGATAATGATGATAATAATAATAATAATAATAATAATAATAATAATAATAATAATAAAAGAACAAACAGAAAAAACGAAATATGTTATCAATATCTACTTCCGTACCCAACAAGCAATTCCATGAGTACATTGCATTCTACATACAAACTGTCTGTACAATGACAATTCACTTTAAACGACATTGGTTGTCAAAACTTCTTCAACCACATTCTATCCTCTTTGAATAACACCAATTAACTTACAAAGTGTTAAATCATTAATTTCACAAAGGAAGCAAATTGAATGTTATTCAAAGCCATAGACGCCGCATTGTTTGGACGCCGATGTGAATGACCAGATTCATGGCTTCTAGGGCCGCCGAGATTTTTCATTAGAACTTTCCGCGCGTTGTCTCGTGCACCCACACGTCCAACGACCGCGAACAGCGTCGTGGGGCGTCACGCGAGCGCAGCGCGGCCCCGCCGGCCACGCGGCCCTCCTCCCCCTCCGCGTCTTCCCCTCTCCCCGAGCGGCGAGTTCTCGTAATTGTGCAGCCTTTCCTCCCCTCACGCGAAGGGCACCTCCGGGGCCTGTTGTGGGGCGGCGGGCGGCTCGAGCTTAGATCTCTCTCGCGCGCGTTCGTCTTGAACACCCGTCTTCTTCCCCGGCCGCGCCGTCCGCTCCACTCCACGCTTTCGCCCTCGCCGCCGCCGCGCCTTCCACGCACTGTCTTGTCTGGCTTCACGTACGCTCTTCGCCCCGCCCCCGTTCCACGTCCCCCTCGCGAACTCCCCCCCCCGCCCCCCGCCCGCGCTCTCTCTCTCTCTCCGAGGGCCCTAGGGCTCCTGATAGTCGTCGCAACTCTTCTCTCCTACTTAGTTTCTTTCTTGACACGTCGTTCTTCCTTCTTCGCTTGACGTCGCCCTGTCTCGTTCGAGAAGACCCCCCCCCCATCCCCTTTGCCTCTTCGCCCCCTCCCCGCCCGCCCGGCTCTCCCTGCCAGCCTATTTCCTCCGAGCCCCATCCCCCGCGTTTCGTTGAACCCTTCCATTATTACTCGCCGCTCTACCTTCATCTCGCCCCGTCATTATACACCCCACCTTTTCGTCGCGCCGTGCGCCGCCGCCGCCGCCGCCGTATCGTACTTCTCCGTAGCCCACTTTGCTGAGGCGTGCGCCACTTCACGTCTCGTCGGCCGGCCTCGCCTCGCTAACCCCGGCTCGGCTCGCTTCCCCGCGCCCTTCCCCGCTGCCGACTCGCCTTCCGCGGCGCCTCGCCTCGACTCACCTCGTCGCGCCTCACCTCCCGGCGTCGCAGCTCACCTTCCCCCGCCCCCGCCCCGCCCCCCTCAGCCGCTGCTGCCCTTCCGCGTCGCTCCGCCAGGAGGCACGACGTCCGACGGGCCCAGCGCCCTCCACCGCCGCCGCCGCGACCCGCCTTCGCGCGGCCGTCGGGACCCTCGCTTCAGTCTGCATCCTGCTAATTTTCCCGGGCCTTTCCTTCATTCATCACCCGGGGCGGCCCGGACGGCACACGGCGGCGGCGGCGAGGGCGGCGGCAAGGGCGGCGGCGGCGGCGGTGGAGGCGGGGTCTAGGGAGCCCGCGGCGGTCACGATGGCAGTGGTGGTGGCGGCGGTGGCGCGGTGATTGCGGGCTGATCTCATCAGGGAGGCCGCGGCCGGGCCGGCGCGACATTGCGGCAGCTAATTAAGCAAGCCGGTGGGCCCCCCCGGTTCGCCCCAGGGGGGCGGCCGCCCCGCGAGGAGACGGCCGCCTGGGGGGCGGAGGCTGCGGGGGCCGGTATGGCCCGTGGGGGCGAAGGGCGGCCGGCGACGGCGGAGGCGGCGCGTGGGAGGCCATCGGCCGAATGCGGACGGAGCGGCGGCAGCGGAGATGGCGCATGGAGCGCGGCCCCGAGGGAGGGACTGGTGGCGTGCGTACACGCGGTACGAGGCGACGCCGGTCAAGACGGTACCCAGAACCCTGCTTACAAGATGCTAGCCGAGTGCTAGGACTGGGAGAGATGGCGCAGGGCATCAGCTGATATCACTGCAATACTTCGGGCCGGCAGGACCTAGGTTCGATTCACGACGGTGGCAGTATATTCGACACTAGCTGCACAGCTAGATCGAATCCAGCCGCTTTCTGCGGGAGAATTCTAGCGGCCGGCTGCTCTCATCGGTAATTTTTTATGGTGTCTCCGCTCAATATCAGGCGAATGCTGGTGCAGTATTATAACAAACGGGCCACGGAGCGCGAGCGATATTTCCTAGCTCTTCCTTGTTCTATCTTATCCCTTTACATACACTTACACTAACATGAAGTACACTACCACACATGCCGAGAGATCGGTCTAGAGCTTAGAGCATGTCCCGGCTGGGGCGGTGCCTCGCTGGTGGGAGATACCTGGTTGGGAAAAGCCCGATAGCCGATGGTAGGCGACGCTGGATCGCGCCATCAAACGGGGGAAGACCACTGCATCCGCCCCAGCCGGAGGAAGACCACTGCACTGAATGCTGGAGCAGTACCCTAACAAACGGGTCCTGGTCCGCGAACGATTTTTCCGCACTCATCCTCATCGTATCCTCACCCCTTACATAAACACACACGTACATGCACTACACTACCATACAAATTAGATCTTGTCCGGGCTGGGGCGGTGCCCCGCTGTAAGCAGATAGCTGGTTGGCGAAATTCCGGCGACTGTAAATCGGCGCCGGATCTCACCATCCAGCAGAGGAAGATCACCGTCGCTTCCCGAAGAAAATCATGCACTACACTAACGAGACTAATGACTTAAGCAGTTGACTCACCCGGAATCACTAATTAATCAATCGAACCGAGTGCTAGAGGCGCGTTGGGTTGAGCTAGGGCGAAGTTGGCACGGAATCAGAACGAGTCGTTTTGAGTAGAAAAAAAACCAAAATGTTCTGTACAATTAAATAAACAAATGTCACTTATGTCATTTTATTGAGAAATGCTTCATTGAAATACAGCAGTTTGTCGTAAAATTAAGTGCTTTCATAATGTCTAGTAGCTTGTGCTTTTGTAGGGTCCAATCGGGTAACTCTTAAATATCATCGAAGAGAAACCATTTTTTTAGTTCAAGTTAGTGTTCAATGTTCTCTTCCTTTCCATTAAACATACGAAAAATACAATATTTGAATAAAATACTTGACACCATGATGGAGAAACGTCTTAAGAATATATTGATTTGATGAATTGAATAAACGAAAATTTGATCATATTTTAACAATAAGATGAAGACGTCGCAGTACAAATATATCTGGAAATCGTTCATGCATATTAAACGTAAGTGCTTTAGAAACCGAAAATAGATGAAATAAAAAACTTAAATTTTCCAATTTCCCTCAATCTAAACTGTGGCATCAATCTAACCATATCTCTAAATCTAAAGCTGGAAACTTTAAATTGTGTAATAATGATTTGAAATTACTAACAAGACAAATTTTATAGAAGATGAGATACAATGTATGTCCATCCCGAATAAAAGTTAATTATGTAATCCCATTCAATCAAAGTTTAAAATACGAACGAAAAAGATTACAATATAAAATCAGAGATATTATGGAACCCAAATCTCTTCCACGAAATCTACCGAAAATATAGTATATCGTAATGTACGATATGGGAGATACTCTTGCCAATCACATCACTCTTTAGAAACAGGCTAGGAAAGTATAAGAAAATACTTAAACTCAAGCGAGACATTTCATATTCCATATTAATCTTAATTTCACGAACGAGAATAAGAAATGACCAACATAAAATGAAATTTGAAGAAAAAATGAAGGCATTTATTTTACATTTCAAAGAAAGAACGCGACGAGGTGAGTAATAATTAAGTAGATTTCAACGCAATATATTGAAGAACCATTTCAGCAGAATGAAGTGATAGCGAGCATTACCGTATGGACATTAAATTTTATGACGCCGTGCTTAATGTCTTAAAACGTACTCTCATCTAACCAAAAAATGAAAAAATTAAGAGAAACAAAATTAAATAGTGTTATTACGTTGCCTCCTATTTTGTCTGAACGTATTTCTGCGTAGTGTGGAATAACGAATAAAAATATTAATAATAATCTGTTATGCAAGCATTACGCAAATATAACTTTTATTTTCTATCATAATATGTTTACGCATTTTGAAACACAAACTTCCCATGAACAAATCGGCTTTTTGGTAATGAAACTCATTTCAATATCTAAATAACAATTCTGGGTAAGAGGAACCACACGTTTCTTCCTGGAAAGCGTCAATCCGGTTATGATACAATTACGGGGCAAGAGAATTTAGCGTGAACGCTAAAGAGCCCGTTATTGTTACAGCTGCGATGGTCATGTTTACGTGTCGCTTACCAGCGACCGATAGCGTGACCACTCCTCGCGAGATACACATAATGTGAATCGCTGTAACACTGAGTGTTTTCAACGATATAAAGCGATAAACGTCACATGTCAATATGAAAACAACTGCTGCTCGTATGATGACAATGAGTGCGTGGGATCTTCCCGCTAGAGGATAACGAAGTCGTTCGCAGAGAGATAGTAACCTAGGAACTCGACTTTTCACTCATCCTCGGTATGATTAAACTTGCATTACACAACTCAATTTATTCTATCAGTTTTTGTACAATATAATTTTGTGGTCTGTAGCAGCGAAATCAATTTCATTATGGAGTGACATTTTAAAATTCTTATAAAACAATTACATAAAAGAAAGATAATATTAAGGAGTGAAGTCTACTTAAAAAAATATTTTAGTACACACTTGGCTACAAGATATCTAAAACAATGCAATTGCTATGAATGTAAAATAATTGGCTGTGATTATTTCATTGAAGAGCTCCGTATCTTGTTTCTTTTAAGCACTTTTAAAATATTCATTGATGGTACATTTTTGTATCAAAGTGAAAATGTGTGAAAATTATAGGTAATTTCGAATCTTGATATATTTTGAATGAGACACAGATCACGGCTGCTCAGGTAATACTTGCCTTAATTCTCGGGCAAAAAATATTACTTTTCCAACCGTTTGAACATTTTTTAATTCTTGAATTTACCTTCCAAAATCTCTTTCGCTAATGGCCTATTTAGCCAGCTGCTGAAGCTGAGGGAGTGAGTGAGCGAGTCAGTCAGTAAATATCGATTCTTAAATTTTATTTATAATACTGGTTCGACTTACAGACCCGGAAAGCAACAACCTGCATGAAGAAACGATGATCGTTCTGCAATGGTTCCTACAAAAATAGCTCAATGATAAACCAAATCCGAAATCATTTTCCGAAAACACCTATACTATGTAGACTTCACAGAGCAAACGTGTAAACCAAAGAAAAATATATTCAGCTATAATTCCCACTAGAGATTTATTGAGATACCTAATATTACATACAATTACACTTGTATCTCAACCCCGGGATTACGTATTATCTTAGAAATAACCCTATCCCCAACAGCGTCGAAACAACCAGTGAATTCAAAAAGAAAGAAACACATACAGTCAGAATGGAAGCTTATAGAGTTTACACAATGTCCATTTACAAAAGATTGAAAGAAAAGATGTTCTATCTTTAATAATTTAACTGTAAGAGGAGGTAGAATATTTTGTCCTTTTGTAATTTTAGAAAATTACCAGGTTTTACTGAAAACAAGACATGCACCATTATTATAAACGAAGTTTACCCTTACTCTTCTCAAGCAAAAAATAACGAACAATTCGAGGCATTTTTGAGAATATTCGTAGAATGTTCTAAGGGATACACGTTTAGTACCCTCTCCCAAATGAAAACGATCGCTATCGTTCATTAGGCAGTCGAACGGATAAACGCATTGAGAAAAAGGCATTTCGGTATCAGGAATCCCTGAAGATATTTTCAACCTGTTAGATAGTATACGAGAAAGCAAAATACAACTCGCAGAAGAAAAATATTTTTTACTGTATCCGGGATCCAAAAATGCATTTTCTATCAACATATCTTAGTAGCATTAACAACTTTCTATCTACGGAATACATGAGAAAGGAAATTCTTATCACGGTATTGAAAAATACTGAAGCCATTCTCATTTTATAATGCTACTAGTAGAATTACGACATGCCGCCTTCTTTGTTGCGGCGGTGTCCGCCACACCAAAAAGCGCGCCGCGGAGTCGGCGCGCCGTGACGTCAGCGAGCGTGAACTGGGCAGCCGAGCAAAGAAGGAGCCGGCCAATGAGGACGGATCGGCCGGCGCGCTAAGTCTCTACGAGGAGACGAGTCTTCGACGCGCGGCAAGATATAACGGGCAGCCGCCGGGATAGCAGCAGAACAGTGTACCGAGTGTAATTTGAGGTTTGATTGTGTTGAGTATTGTGATTGCGACCCGGTAGTGTAATAGGTGACTTCTTCTGATTAACTGTGGTGAACTCGGCTTTGGACGTGAACTTCTACGGAACATCTGGTGACTCGGCTATGTTATATAGGTTTACTCTTTTTTGGATTTTGGTGCAACTTTTTGTAAAGCAAGCGAAGCTGTAATAAAAATCTTGTTATTGTTAATTTGTTGATTTCCATACATAACAGTCTTCTCGCTCCGTCAGCGCTGGTTGCTACCTTGTCGCAAATGCCCCTCGCTGTCGTCTCCTAGCTCAGCATTACTTTTGTCTCGTCCACTTCCCGCGCCGCCCGCTCATCCTGTCCTGCTTGTCCCCAATCCTCGACACATGGCAACGCCCAGCAACTGACATGCCCTAGTGCGTAGGGAATTGCATTTAACTGGTGAAGCAGCGCCATTTAGTGGAGAGTTAGACAAAATAAAGAGCATAAACGAAAAATCACTTATATATGCCAAGTTGCATAGAGATTGGTCTAACGGTGGCCGAGTTTATTGATCTCGGACATATATATATATATATATATATATATATATATATATATATATATATATATCGTTAATCGTTCTTATATTTTAATATAAGAACGATTAACGTACGTAAAAATTTATGTGCACTTTTCTTTCTGTAAACTGTGAATACATTATGTTTTATTTCTTTCATAAAATATATTGCTTGTTTCAATTATGAAACTTGATTCCATTTCTATTCATTGTAATCTTAGATAGTTTGCTGATATTTATGAATGAATCAATTTGAGTCATTTGGTCTATTAATTTTCATGATGTTGAGTTATAACTAGTGGTGCTAAAACAGCACGTATTTTCTCGTCCGTACTTTCACGCAAAATTACGTGAAATACACTCAAAGTTTCGAAAAATTGTACATGACCTTATTTCAAAATCTATCTTTCAGGAACAGATTTCATTACGGTCTATCGCCTTTCCTATAAGTCCCATCTCTTCTATCTGTCCTATAAGGCTTAATAATGTCTATATTCATAATTGAAGTTGTAGGAAGTCGCCGAAAAAATTTTGAATTTTGGCAGTTTTGGAAAAATGAGGGTTTTTAACGAAAATGAGACCTTTATATTTCTCTTCAACGTCCTTCTACACTATATAACAACAAAATTTAATAAAAAAGATGGAGCCATTTTTTGAAATTTTTGAAAATGTCTCACATGTCCCATGGGGTTTTATATAAAGTATCCACAATATTAAAATATCGGTTTTAAATTCAAGTGGCCGCGACATCAGTCATATCGATTGGGGAATATCAATTTTGGATAAAATCGATTGCAAGGTTTAGCCGCTAGCGTTGTTTACTTATGGACAGACAGACAGACAGACGGACGCACAGAAAGATGGACGGACAGACGTTTTGGCGTCATTCTAGTTTTCGCTATTAAGAACCCACAAAAAATGGATTCTGGGTATACCATGTGTTAAAGGATATTTCTTTCTCAATTTTGCAACTGAATATATCAACTTTTTCGTTACCAGGGCCCTGTAATAAGAGTTTTCTGCCAAAAATTCGCCGTTTTTTTTCGCGCAGCATTACATAATTTTCTGTCTTATATGTAATCGGTAACGAGAAAGTAATACATCTATGTTCAATTGTTATCTCCAATAAAAATTGTTAATCTCTACTCATTGCGAATTAATTAGGATTCACGTATAAAAGAATATGAAATACGTAGATATACATTTTAATTTAAATGATTTTGTATAGTATGTATTTTTACTATATAATTAAATTGTTTTCTACTGAATTGGTCGTTAATTTATTAACATTGCAATTTCAAATGAATATAATAGTTTCTGTAGTTATATTTACAGTATATGTACAGCTGACTACTTCACTATTACCTATTAACCAATATTTTAGACGCGTCTTTTTACTTTCTCGCTACGGAGTAGAGAGAAAGTTATGTAATACTGCTCGAAAAATGGCCAATTATCCGCAGACTCTTATTAAGGGAACCTAGGAACAAAAAAAAATGATAAATCCAGTTGCTAGATTTAGAAAAAATCGTCTAACACACGGTGTAGCTATAATCCATGATTTGTGGGACCCTTGATACTGAAAAATCAAATGACAGCGAAACATGTCTTTCCATCTGTGAACAACGCTAGCGACTAAACCGTTCAGCTGATTTTCTCAAAAATTTATATCCCCCAATAGATTTGGCTGGTGTCACGGCCCCTTGAATTTGAAACCGAAATTTCAGTTGGGGGAGGGGTACACTTCACAAAAGCCCCTTGGGACATCTTTAAAATTAAAAAAGTCTCCATTGTTTTTGATTAAATTTTGTTGTTGGATAGTGTAAAGGACGTTTAAGAGAATGGTGCAGCTCTCATGTTCGTTAAAACTCTAAAGGCGGCTCCACACATACGTTATTCGGCAAACACCGAGCAACCGCTCGCCGAATCCCGAATAGTGTGGATGAGTTGCTTGCTATTTGCCGAGTGACGAACATTCGGGGTTCGCCCTACCCACCGCGTGTCGGTCTTTTGGACACATCAAAGGGAGCGAACATTCGCCGAACACGTCAGCTGCTCGGGATTGGGCGAGCACTAGCTCGCTGCTCGGCAAAATGTCGAAAGTGGGGAGCCGTCATATTTCGAAAATTTTAAAAGTTCAAACTTTTTTTGAAATCTTCCTACAACTAAGGTATTAAAGATAGAGATATTTTCCCTTCATGAAATTTGTTTCTTAAAGATAGATTTTGAAATAATGTCGTTACAATTTTTCGAAAATTTGAGTACTTTCGCGTAATTTTGCGTGAAAGAACGTGTTGTTTTAGCACCACTAGTTTCAAAGATCTGACAATTTATAGTGTATTCGTAAAGTGGATAACGTATTCTGGCAGGGCGTCTCTTTACCAACTTTCACAATCTACACAACAAATACAAACTAAAATTTATTACTAAATATATGTCTCATATGTATAAAACAATGCAGAATATTTCAAAACTGCGTTTTTGTATAAACAATTAGATTTGAACGGAACACATTATGTGAAAAATAGAGTTTTTCCTGAATGATAAAGAATACAAAAATTATTCTATGACTGGCAGTTTTGTTGCAAATTGACTTCTTTGTCTCTCTTCAATGGACAATTTTAACCATTCTATTATGCTGTTTCTTTGTTTAGTATATTTTACGTCAAACAAACTTATAGACATCGGACACGATAATCTCATTACTTGAATATAATAGGTGTCTCCGAGAATGGCTCTTGCAAATTCAGAAGTACATCATATCTACTAAGTTAATTATAGGAATATAGCGTTACCTTTATCCACACAATAGCCCGTTTTTTCAATAGTACACAATACATCACCACATTATTTTGTTGTTTTCAAATTCGTTGAAGATAGATCTAACGATAATATAAAACGATAATATTGTAAACTGCATGCTGCATGATCGTTCATAACAATGAAAACCTTCAAGTTCATAAAAGAATATTCGCAAAATTCAATTAAAATATTCTACAAGTATTACCTTTTGCATCGCATTTTATTGGCGCTTACTCGTCGGCAAGATACATTAATAGCATTGGGAAAGTTTCTCCTTTTTTCACTTTTATTGATGTATCTTTCATGCGAAATTAATTTGAATTCGCCAGTCAGAATGCTACAAAAAAGAATAATTTAAATTGTGACCTCTTTCAGAAATATTAGGGTTTTACAATTTATTAACTCTAAGAGATTTCTTCCCTGTTTCATGATGATTCAAATTAGGGTACAGAATTGTTTGAATGTGCACAGATTACCTTCCTCCCCAGGAACATCACATATAGCTTTTAAAATGCTGTTCGACGTCAAATAAATACGATGAATTAAATAATTTTAAATAAATAAATGGGAAATTGAAACAAATAATACAAACAACTTTTAAACAGGTTTTAAACACTTTTAAACATTCTCGACCTTTACCGATTCTCTGGATTTCAAATTGCACAGACTATGATATCGAATCACTTACTTTCCAATACATTAGTAAGTCATTATGTTCTTTTTTGTGTCATTTTCATGTCATTTGGCATCTTATTTGTGGTTGCAAATCATGTTGGTCTGATATATAGCTTTAATTTCTCGCCTTACTTCGTAAGAAGAAGAAGTATTGTAATCGTGCGCCAGAAAATGGAATTTTTTTGATAGAGAAACACTTATTCTCGGGCCCTGGTAACGAAATCCAGAGTAAATCATCTTCATACGTGTAGTAAATAACTTCCTCTAACACGCTGCATAGTCCAAATCTATGCGTTGTGAGTCATTGAGACCGAAAAGTCGACTGATGGCAAAACGTCCATATGTCCGTCAGTCCGTCTGCCGGTCTGTCTGTTGTCATTGCTAGCGCCTCAGCCATTCAGAAGATTTCTCCAAAATTGATAATCTCCGAACAATTTAAAGAAACTCGAGGCTCTGCTGGTTGGAAACTCATATTTTTAATTTTTGAGGCACTTTTTATCAAGCTTAAATTACATTTTCAATTTTTTTTTAAGAAAATGGCTTCATATTTTGTTATTAAAATGTGTTCCCGAAAGGAAAAAAGAGAATGGCCCTAAAGAGAATGGCGCAGATGTCATTTTTCTCTCTACGAATTCAACTCTACGAATTTTTTACAACGTAAAAGTTAGAAGTAATGCGAGGAAGTAGTATGTCCTGTTGTAGTACCACTAGATTATCTTGTGAAAAAAATTGGATTGTTTGATTGGCGCATGAATTTCAGAAGACATAATAACTTACACTTTCGGCGAATCTAATTTAGAAAATTAAACGGTCCCATCATCCTGATACTAAAATCTATCAAATTCAGACTTAATCAAACATGAATCTTTAAAACTTACTGATGATGTGAAGCAAATAACGGATCAAAACGCGAAAAAAATTGTACACAAGAAATGTTCTATTTGCTAAAACGGTCCAAATTTGCTAAAACGGTCCAAGCGAAAGGACAATGTGAAATTGTTTAAAAACATTCCCCAAGATAAAAAACAGTGCTTTTTTAAACACAAATTCTCGATTACCTTTGAAGTAAAATTCTGGCATATGATCTGCTATTTACATCAATGCTTCAATTGAATATATTATTTAATGATGTATACTTCTATAATGAACACAGTTAACATTGTTTAATGAACTAAATTATACATTTTGATATGTATCAACAATTCGTAAAATATATTTATCACATTTTCGGAAACTCTTATCGTTTCTGAAATATATCAGCATTTCGTTATTGGGACACATATAGGGACAAAATTAAGATACTTTGCCCTTCCTCATTCATATTTTCATATACCTTCTTTATTCACATTGTCGAATGATCATGATGCTCATTTTGTTTAAAGTGCCCAAATATTTGGAAGGACCGTTGTCTATTTGCAAAAGTGGCATACTCTATACAGTCTAATTATAGGAAACAACTACGCTAACACATAGTAAACTACAGCTATTTCATTTGATAACGACGAGACTGTAGTTCTCAAGTACCCAAGCCTCAGATTAGCCGACACGAGTGAAAACAATGCAAAGCACTAGGACTTTGTGTGCTTTATTTGTCTGAAACGTGAACACATGAAGAAATGTCACGCGTTGATACGAAATCATCGTAGCGTTGGACGATGTCGGTGCAGAAGGTGTCTGCAAAGATACATCTCGTGTAGAATTGATGCTACAATTCGGCGTCATATTCTAATACTGTGCCGTAATGTAAGAGTAAATAAGGATAGAAAGCGTCATTCTAGGGATAGGTCCACGTTATACAGCCAACACTACAATGTCGGTCTGGAATAACAGACTTAATACTTTTGCGCTTTAAAAATGAGTCTCACATCATCTCAGTACATATACATTCTTCCGACGAAATAAATACGACGGGAATAAATATTTTTATTCATTTATTCTTTTTATTCATTATACGTCAAAAAATCAGTTAAAAACTGCGTATGACGTGCTATGGGGAAAAGTGAATTGTGTGCACAATTTCGAAATTCTGTGATCCCTACACTAAGTCATATACTACTTAAAATTAAAAAAAACTCCCATGTAATAAAATTTATTTTCAAGGATAAAAAGGCAATAAATTTTGGCTCTTATCAATGTTGTCCTTCGGAATAATACTTCCTGCAGCAACAACATGGGAATGATAATTTGAATAATTGTATTTCCCACTGAATTCTAGAAGACGTGCACAGAAAATGAAGTTACATTTTTATTTCATGAGCAAACGAGGAGTTGATACGGAAATAACATCAACGCGTAGAACAACGGAAATAACATATTTTGTGCAGGGATAATATGGATACATGGGTGCAATATTGTCAGAGAAATTTCTATATTCAATTAATGCTTCAAGTAAGACAAAGTCATGGGTGATGATGCGTGATCTGAATGAATGAGGAAGATGGCACACAAAATGGGAGTATTCGAACTCCAACGTCGAGGAAGTCCTTATAGAAGACGATTTAAAGAAAAGAAATAAAGAAAGACAAGAAAGGGACAGGATATGGATTGTGAAAAGAAGAGGAAGTCAATTTAGTGACCTTAAAATTGAAAATTTTGAATCCTATTGCTTAACTTCCGACCTGAAAATGCAAACGGTGGTGCGAAAAACCGTTTTGCACTACGGTTGTGAATTTGAATACGCCGCAAAGCATGAAATGTTTCCCCCTCGGGATTGTTACAAGGGAAACAAAAGCAAAGTAGCACCGGAGGCCGCGAACTTCGCAAATGTTCGATACGATCGGGAGTCCCGGTGACGGTAAAGGCCTGTGTCACATAAGCGTTGTGTTGACGCGCGATAAGTAACGCGGTCGAAGATTAACACTGTATTTTATGCGGAAAGGCTGAAGCGCTCGTGAGCCGTTTCGCAAAACATACAGTGTTACTCTACGACACATTAGATACTGACGCACGTTACTTAACGATACAGTAGATACATCTTAACGTTACCGTTTTCTTAACACTGGATATGTTTTTGTAATACTGACATGTTATATTGATGTAATGACATGAAACATCGGGTTGAAAAGCCGTTTAACTGGCTGACGTACTCCAATTCCAAAAAAATAATTTCTTATTTATATGTTTTTTTCATTATAGGATGGTGGTATTATGAAAAGTATTAAACGACTCTTGGCCGATATCACAAATAATGGACTTAGTTATAATAAAACAGTAATTTCTCTACTTCGATCTTATTACGTTTATAACTTTAAATATCACAGATTTTATGGCCCCTGTCGGGATCAAGTACCAAGGTCAACTATACTGATCGGGGTTTGCGTAGTTTTCCTGACCTCTCTCTTTCGCTTTTTTTCCTTTCTCTATTTTCTTCTTTTCTCTTTTCTTTCCTTTTTTTCTTTCAATATCTGTATTTGTATTAATTTAAAAAAAGCAGTTAAAAACTGCCCGTGACCTATGAGAAAGAAGTACAATTTCATTATTCATTCTCAACCCAGCTCCACTCGTCCCCTTAATGCTGGGGGTGAAATCTCGTCCTCATACGGTACATTGCCCACTGATTAGGGAGAATCAGATTCAGCGACATTCTCCAAACCCCCCGACATAGTGTTTCGTGGTCACCAAGATTCCCTTAGAAATGTAATGCTAGATAAGAAAGAAATGCTTCCATGGTTACCCAGTTGCTTAATATCTACGCACAGCCTCTTGCGTGCTAGTCTTCTATTTCTTACAGTTGAGGTTCGAATCCTGGTCACGTCTTATTGAACTTTTGATCAATACAATGCGGTCTCAGCGGGATATCTCAATATGCTTCGTTATCCTCCTCTCCTGTAGGACCCTATGAACTCGTGTGTTTTTATTTATATTTCCTGTCATCATTACGTTTGATGGGCTCCTATTACATACGAATATCGCCTGTTCTCTTTACACGCGTAAAAACTAAATACTCATGGAAAAGATTGTTTTTAAGAGTCTCTTGGAGACGCGTTGCGTCCCGGTGTAGACGCAACAAATTTAAAAAAAAATATCGAAAAGGAGGATGTAGCAACATTGGCAAACTACGTGAGAGTAATATAAGTCGGAGGAAACGAATTTATTTTGTTTTGTGAATTTTGAAAGTATTTGATAAGAATGCGCTGTCTATGGAACAGTCATCAACCTTTTTTGTTTTACAAGCCATTCAAATTAAAATACATTATTTTTACATAATATTATCTCACATATAGTGAAGAGTTAATGAAAACGAGGATAATAGTGGATTTGCGCGACGTTGCACCTAAATAATCTGTCTCTGATTTTGGTCGATGTTTCACAAAAATCAGCAATGTACATTTAATCTGAGTTTGGTAGACACTGGACTATATGAGATCAAGTTTCTTTTAGAGGACGTTCGTCGTTTGAGATGTAACTGACAAAGCTTTCAAAACGGCATGGCGTGAATCCGGGCACGTGTATGTTTTCATTATTTCCATTTCCTCGATAACTCTGATGCCAGGGTACCTGTCCAACAGCTTTGCAACTGTAATTTCAATGAGCTCACATCAACACAAGCAAGGGTTCCTATGCTCGGGAAACCGACAATCCATTCAGTGCATTGGTTCCGGTGCGTGTACGAGTGGTAATCACACACAACGCGTGTTGCGGACGAGTTCGCTTTCATTTCACAACTTCTGAATTACGTACCTACAACGTTTGATATAATAGAAGATGAAACAATAGTACAAATTTCCAGAATGTCAATCTGGCATGTTGGCTTCCACCTGCATTATTACAAAGATAACTCTGAACATTTTAACAAGATATGAAAACAACTAAATATTAGGTACAATGTCAGGATATTAATTGACGTATTAACTGTGTCTGTAATAATAAATATGGTAGAATTGAATTGATATGTTTTATCATTCATGTGTTTTTCCTCAAATGTATCAAAATATTGTTTTTAAGTCTCGCATTGTTAGATAAATAATTTACACTGTGTGATCATCACTCATCGCACATTAACCAAAGTTGCAAATAGTGTCTTTTACTTTTTTGCATCCCAAAAGCGATTCACCCTGCCATTGATTTTATGGACCTCACGTGAAAAATAAAAATTATTCGTTTGTTAGAAGTATTAGAATATCGATATTTACCAAGATCATCTCATTAGGCTTTTAACAGCAACAATAACAGGGAAAACGTACAAAATGGCTGATAACATCGTCAATGGGGGATTATTACTGTTTGCGCTGAGCAAAATGTACCCTCTATACCCCATTGTTCAGTAATATCTGACAGAGATTTAGTGATGTCAATGCAAACTCGGTTCACAGTGAAAGGTAAGCTGTTTTAGAAACCGAGTCTAAATATGCCTACCCAGTTTACTCATATTTACTTGAAACTTTCACAAAATAAAATACTTAAATATCTAATTTTAATAAAAAATGTCTATAAAATAAGTATTAATTTATATTTCACCTTTAAATATTACTCACAATCCCATGGAACTTGAAATAGATAGAATACACACAGAAGTTTGTAATTAGCTCAAATGATTGACAACAAAAAAATGTCGCAAGACAAAATTTACAACTTTTAATAGAATACTTTTAGCTTATTGAAAGCACAGACATTGAATTAAACTTTACATCTTTCATGTCTTGCAAATAAAATCGTGTAAATCCTACCAGTGTCAGAAGGGCATCTGCTCTCGTCAGTATGTTAGCATTCAGTGGTGCCACAATAAAAATCTAAATTGATTGCTTGGCTTGTAACAATACAAAGAAAACGTATCCTAAATAAGGAATTCAGTCGACATAAAATACGGTTGGAACTATGATATCTAATGAAAACATGTACAATTATTCTCAAAATAAAAATGTACTACACCTCTTGTATTATTTACAGGGATAAAAATTACAGAGCTGTGATCAGCGACGTAATGCTTTGTATGTTTGAAACGTTTGAAGAATAGCGGTTTAATTAATATTTTAATTAACAATTATACATCAATTTATAGTCGAGACAGAAACAATATTGAATAAAGCAAAAATAATATTTCACGAAATTTGAAAAATATTAACCGACATGCGAAGTTGACATACCACTAAAAATACTAAAAATTATTACTCAGAAACTTCAATACGAAATCGATGAATATGTACCAATCAGGAAAGCGCTCTTTAAATACGAGATTAAGCAATAAAGCATATTGTACGTGCACTCACGCAAAGAGAATCATCGCGAGGACAATGCGACGCTGCACAACACTCATATCGTTGAGAGCTTCCAGTATGCAGTTTGATACGGTATGTCAAGCACGCAAAGCGAAAAACTTTCCAGTAAGCAATTATTTCATCAAAAAATTCTCATTTTCCTCTCCTAATAATGCGCTCCGGGAACTCGCAGGGCCGGGCATTCCGCCGACGCTGCAAAGGCAGACGCAACTAATGAACGCGACCTCGCCCGTGGTCAGCATAAAGTGGTTGCGCAGAGCATCCAGCCCCGCTTATTCTCATCCTCCATTTAAATACTCATTACCTAATGGAATCGGAGGCCGTGCAACTGTCTGGGGCAATTTCACTGTCTGAGGAGCTCGGGGAGGGGGCGAAAGGAGGGAGTTTCGGAGTTCGAGTTCGGGCCGAGGAAAGCGGAATGGAGGCGGGGGTGGGGAGGAGGATTCTCTGGCGGAGCGCTGGCTGTACTCTGCGGGATGACGTCATCGGCGATGACGCTCAAGGGAATTGATCTGGGGCTGAGGGAACCGCGACCTCGAAGTCTTGGGTTACCGCGTTCGCAGTGCGGTGGTTCAGGGACGGACATGTTGGCAAATACGTAACCACGGTGGAGACAGACGCTGAAATTCAGCGTATCTCTACGCGCAAGCAAAGAACAGGCACGTGTGAACAGGAATTACTGAGTGAGATATTCGTAATCAGCACATTATAAATATTAAAATAACAAATATTTTAGAAATGATACTTGTATGAGACACTGACCGAATGCAAAGAGAAAATATCACAGGTTTTTTGGTCATATTACTTTCTCTCTTCTTTCTGTATTATTTTCATACATAGTCCTCATGCTTCTAGGAACTCAGCTTTGCAGCAATATTGTTTTAAGCAATTACAGAATGCAACAAACATGTTTTGGAATTGTCGATATTTTTTCTGTTATTTTCTCATTTTTTAGATAGTTAAACATTCGAAGTTATAACTGAAAAGCGTGGAAACGAAAAAAATGACGTACTGAAACAAGACATCAACCTCAACATAATGCTAACTTGTTAATAAAAAATATTACAGGTAAATAAATAACAGGCTATAAATAAAAATATTACAGATAAATTCAGCTGAAAAATATTCTTTTCATTATTAACATACGGAAATGACGCATTTTCATACGGCATTTTTTTGCATTTTTCGTCGATTTCAACTAACAAGTCATTTTTTACCTTTTTCGTCATTTTTGAAGCATTTTTTCTGATTTAATCGATTTTAATATCATGTTAATGGTACTTGCTTCAAATAATATTTACGAGATGGAGAAAATGTACTCCGTAGAATTCCGGAGTACCTAGCCTATTCGATTTATTTGCCCAGAAATTGTAATGTCAGCCGTTGTATGTAATCTATGGTTCCTGTGACGCCTATCAGCGCCATTGTCGATTCCGATTTCGTGATAAGAAAAGACAGAGATTTCCTGGTAAACAACAGTCGAAACCAAAAGTTTGCAAGCTGAGTTTACTTGAACGAAAGGAAGAAACCACAATTACATCAGTAACATATCCAATAGCATGAGTTGCTCATCTGAACTGGCTTTGTTCAAAATTTTTTACGTCATTTTTCTTTGTGTGTGCTTTTTAAAAACATTGTAAGAGCATTTTATTAATCATTTTGGCCATTATTTTGGTTATCAAAATCCGCCCCTAGTCATAATGAACAAACTGCAGTGAAACCGGTTTTAATCGGTTACTTATGGTTCCGGAGAAAAATTGCTGATACTACAAAGGTCGCTTATTGGAGGTTATGAAAATACGGGAAGTAGACATTAGTTCAAACTTTGCTATTTGCAATGATGTGAGTATGCATTTACATTTGCTATGTTTGCATTTGCTATGAAGGTGAATGTGTACTGAATCATTTTTGTAGCTACTGAATGTCGTTTGCAGCTGTTGAAATTCGTCAAGAAGTTGTGATTATCTAACGCAGGGTTAATGCACGAAATGGCGCTGACACAAGGGCAGGGACCGTCTAAAAGAAGAGATATACCCTCGCGGGTAATGGTAAAATCAATAGCATCCAGGAAAAAGTGGTTGTTTTGGAGGTGATCACTTAATCGAGGTGAAGGTTTCAATAGATTTCACAGTAACTAACAATGCTAATACTATTATGCTCTTTCATGTAAACAAAGGCAGGTCAAGTGTTGCACCTTCGTTTGCCTCTAATATAGAAGACAAACGAGATGTATCTGTACTGTATGCTCTTCGTATATTCTGGCGACATGTGTAACTTACGTCATTTGCGACAATGTTGATTCTGGGATTCATCTAGCTATATAATAACGTGACTGCAAAACGGAATTTCAATGCAAGATAAAGTACACATACAATCACTCTGATCATAATTACTCCTATTACTGGTCTTCCTTATTTTGACCATTCTCCTTTTGTGTTTTAACTTATTCTTTAATTTAACTTACTTTCAATTTATTCAAATCTGAATTATGATATGTTTAAATATTATTATTTAAACATGTATTTACTTTGTATTAAAGTATGCACGTGTTCAGAACATAAGAATCGAATTAAATCAATATTTTGCCGTTTGTAACAGGCAAGTAAGGCGTCATTCATTTTGTATATTAGATAATATGATCATCCGTCGCTTTGAAACTGTAACGTTGCCAATTAGATCTCAGTTTTTTTCCATTACTACGCACAATGTGTGCTACTGTTTTCTTTTGCCTATTGTGGAGAATATCACAATAAGATTGCCGTCATTCGGATGAAAAATAATTATATTTTCCTTCTCCGTTTATTAGTATCCGCGACGTGGTCGTCCTGCGCCTAACTACCACCCTCGTCCGTGGACAGTATGCGCATAACGCATTACGAAACTAGCACATATTAAACTAGCGGCCATGTGTCAAATTAGACTGCTTTCAGAGAGGGTCGTCAAAACTTCGCATCCCTCCGCTGCGCGCCGGCAGCTGACGACTCTGTTGCTGCCAGGCGTGGGAAGCGGAGTGAGGGAGTTTACGCGCGCCCCTGCCTCCCTTCACTCCGCTTTGCACACGACCCGTCGCGCTCCATTTCGCCCCGCTTCGCCTTCCACCACTTCTCACCAAGTCTCTACTATCCCTGTTTTCTCCTTCTATTACGCGTTTGCCCGCGCCTCTCTAGCTTTCTTTCCTGTCATTCCTAGCTTTCTGCTGTCTTTTTATGTAGGGAAGCCACTACTCTCGGTCTATTCCGACACCTCACTATAATTTCCTGCGTTACCCTCTCCCCGCTTCTCCCTTTTTCCTCGTCTTTACCCTTCAATTCGCCTTCTCCCCATCTCGTTCCGCCTCACCCACAACTCTCAGCTTCACTCTGCCTCGTCCCGCTTCACCCCGTTCAATCCCACTATATCTCCCCACACTGCACCACGAACATCGCATTCCCACAACACTCCAAGAGCACCCTGTTTCCGTTCTCTACGTATCGCCGTCACGTAATTTCCCATCTTACCATCGCCTCTGCTCATCCGGCCTCGTCCCTGCCCCGTTCGTACTTTTCCCCGACTGGATTCAAGCTCGCTCCCGGCGCTTGCTTCTCTCCCGCCGCCCGCCCTCCGCCCCGCTCGCCCCCTCCCCCTCTCCGCCCTCTCCGCCCGCTCCCTCCTTCTCCGCCCCGTTCCCTCCTTCTCCGCTCCGCACCGCTCTGTCCCTCTCCGCCCCGCTCCGCCTCTCTCCGCCCCTCCGCTCCGCCCCTCCCCCGCCCCCCCGCGCGGCGGCTCCGCGCGATGAGTGTAAGCAGTGCGTGGGTGGGAGACACACGCAGGCCGCGCGCGAGAGCGCGGATCCTTCCCTTTGTGTGGCGGTTGCGAGCGTCTCCCTTTAAAAAATTAATGACTGCGTCTGCACGTGGATGTAAGGGACGTGTCGTTAATTCTCATTTTAATGAAATGCAATAATTAATATTCCGCCCGTGAACATTTCCTCAGCCGTGCGTGCCTAAACGAGATTGAACGTTTCTTTATCCGGAAATTTCGCCCTCATTTAAAGGACACTTGTCTAAGCGGCGGAAATGATGTGACGTTTTAAAAATAATTCCGCGAGTCGAGTGTAATTGATGCCCTGTCTGGAACTGTTACGAGCAACTATCGTAGCGAAGCTAGGGCGAAATGGTCGTACTGCTTCCTTTACAATTCGGAATTAGTATCTTGAATTAACCTGTCTCATTTACAATGCGATGCACTTCGAAGATTCAGTACATTCAAGATACCTAAATATTCCTATTCATCTGTCAAAACGTACTGTCAGTTTTGTCGCAAGATAAAAGCGTATTGTGTGCGGCACGTGTCTCCAAACACAAATCAATAATACGGATTTCCATTGTTCTCTCCCATAAAGTCCCACCTCCAGGTTGAAACGGATGTTTCATTTGTAATGTCACCGGGTACTGGACGTCATATACATGTGTGTAACGTATGTCCATCTCCGTTTGGAACTCTACATAAAACATGCTTTAATATACCTTCCTTTTGAACTAACCTTACTAACGACAAATAACGGGGCAACACGGGAGGGCAACGTTATATAAACGCGCAAGGGGACACGATTCAAAGTGCAATAGGGGTAGGTTTTTCATCTGTGACCGTTTCATGTCCGCACTGTACCGTCTTTATGAGAACCCTGTGTTCCGGCAGTTTGAACCGTGGAGAGACACGCAGTATACAAGTGCTCCCGCAGGACGATTGCTGTATAAAAAGGCCCACTTTCATGGTGGCGTGATACACATACCACGCTGTTCACAACGGATTGGAAAAATAGCACGCGCTTTAAATCTTAAATGTTATGAAGAACATTGATTTAGGCAACAAGATTTTGGGTGTATCCCATGCTACATACGATCACGCATAAACGCTCACATGATGGTCGAACATCGTAACTTCATGCAGCAAAAATATCAATTTAGAAACGAAGTATTAATTAATCCACTCCACGGTTTCTTTTCGTGTTTTTGACAAACGGTGCAATTGAAACGGAATTCCAAGCGAGGGAAATTTGTTGACATATTCACACGGTTAATTTTACTATCGAAGATGAAAACTGCTTAATGAAACTGTAGAAAAACGTTACATATGAAATCAGAATATTTTACTTTTAGGTTGTTAACCGGTGAAACGAAGATTACGCTTCTTTTAAGAGATGACCTACTCCACCTCCTTTTATATCTATGATCATTACCATGTTACCAAAAATTGGATGGTGATAGATTTAACGCATCTGCTGAAGCGCATCCATCAAGTAGCATTAAATGAAAAAAAAATTATGAAATATCAAAAGTTCTTGTCGTTTGGGAATACGCACAGAGAAATAAATTCCGTCCTCTCTAACGTAAGCCTGATGCTACAGGCTTATGGTGTCATGTAATTTTCCTCTCAGTTGCCTTTTGTTCCATTGCGTCGATCGATATACATTAAACTTCACGCATTTGTAGCTCAATTAATCACAAATATGATGACATCCGTCGTGTATCAAAATGACCGATGAATGATGTAATTTCATGCAAATGTCGTGGCACAGTGCAAAGCAACACTGCTATTCATCTGCATACTTGTGAAAGTATGAACCTTGACATCTGATAACATAATGAGAATGCTGTTTTATTTACAATCCTATGAAATTCAGTTCGTCGCTACTGTACATTCAAACAAATATGGTGCTCTTTAGTGGTTATTGATTTCCTTGGAGCATTGACC
Organism: Teleogryllus oceanicus; assembly: GCA_964035755.1. Classification (NCBI taxonomy): domain Eukaryota; kingdom Metazoa; phylum Arthropoda; class Insecta; order Orthoptera; family Gryllidae; genus Teleogryllus; species Teleogryllus oceanicus. Next base: position 238,398,227 of record CAXIVR010000001.1, on the reverse strand, counting down.
TACAAATCTATGGTACATGACAACATTTAAATTCTTTTTTCTGTACTACAAAGATAATCTGACGTTAAGGTTAACAGAACGATAAACTCACATTTCGTCTTCATGCATTTCATGTTTTAACTGATGTATAAGGATAAGTTATCTACCAAATTTGGTGCAACAAACAGTGAAGTACGCAAAAGGTGTGCTCCGCATACGTTTAGTTTATGGAAGGTTTTGTGATGTTAAATTATATAAAAATTATTACGGTGAGGAATATTATAAAATTCACATATTTCTTGTCTTTATAATTTTCAATACGCTGCCATTAAATATACAAGTGTAATTACGTTCCAGGAGAGAATCTATTGAGTATTTTTTCTTCCCTATTGCAATCTTTCCCATCATTACAGGCGTTCGCGCGGGTGAATCAGAGCACAATATTGTTTACTCTGGAGGCACACCTTATCCGGCGTAAAGCAATTTCGGAGCCTAATGAATTAGCCGCTGTTGGAGATACTCCTTTCATAACGATCATCATCGTCCGAAGGTAATAACAGGGCAGCTGCAGACACACGCGAGCCCCCTGGGAGAAGCTCGAAGCGTGCGGAGGCGGGGAGAAGGATGGAGGTCGAGGGGGGCACGAGGGGCGGAGGGGAGGGGGCGAACTAGAAACGAGTGGCACGTCCAGGCACGTGCCTCCGCCCGATCTCCCATTAGCTCCCCCGCCGGCTAATCCCAGCGCGCGGATTACGGCGACCGCGGCCGGATCTGCCCCTCCCACGCCACACGCCCCGCCTCGGCCCGCCACGTCCCGCGCGCCCCTCCGCGGCCCCGCCCGGCGACCGGCGCGCCGCTCCGGATCCCCGCGCTCGCCCGTGATCCTCCACACACCCCGCCTCCCCGCCTCGCCCCTCCGGCCTCGCCACGCAATCCCAACAATCCCCGCACCCACCGCGCTCCTCCTCGCCCGACCCCCTCCGTCGCGCCTCTCTGCGCTACACCCGCCGAGCCCCGCCACGGCCCCGACACGCCCCCTCCGCCTCCAGCCACCCCCCCCCCTCCCCCCCTCCCCCCCGCCTCCGAGGGCCCCCCCGCCTCAGCGTTCCTCCCGGCCGTCGCGTCGTGCCGCTCCCGTAGCCCCGCTCAACCGCCCGGCCCGCCCCACTGTTTGTCCTCGCGCCGCCCCCGCCTATACGGACGCGGATGGATACGCGGTCGCTGCGCTGTCTCAGGTTCCGGAGATCATGGCGCCGCGGGTTCGGGGCTGGGAGAGTTGATTGATTATGTTTATATGGGTAATCCTAGGCGGCGTGGCTCCGGAGAGCGCTTTCCCATATCTCCAAATTACCTGCCATGTACTGCGCAGCGGTTCCCCCGCCGTCCCGAGCAACATTCGGAAGCAATTGCGTGGGTTTCCCATCAACTCTTTTATGTGGTATGTCAAATTGACGAGTTTTAAAACGCAAGCACTGCATTTGTATACCTTGAATTTGACAGAAGGAAACAAGTTTTCCTTCTGGAAAACAAATTTTGGAAAACAAGTTTTCTTCAACCCCCCTTTTGAAAACACTAGCAACATCAAAGAAAGCTCATTTTCGTAGTGTAGGCTCAATTATTGAAACTCATTTTAAGTTTTCACAACTCAATTTACCGGATTTTCAAGGAAAGTGTTACAATCTTAATGTATAACTCTCACCCTTAATTTAATACCAAACCATAAAAAGTATAAAGATGAGGTAGCGAAGAGTAAAACTTCGATTATTGTTTTAAGATACTCATGATAGTACCCTCATACTCGACATAGAAACGTTCTGCTGATGCAATATAGTTATTTTTATCAAGATTATCAGAGACGTCTTTAATGTGTCGCGTACGATTACGTTAGAAAATAAACTCTTTATATCGTGCTTCATCTAAAGTCATCCGAAACTCTCAGAAAATATAGTCCTTACCCAACAAATGCATCATGTTTAATAATAGATTATATACCTTCAACTATCTGGAAGTAATCGAAACATTAATTTTCTTTATTCTCTTCTGTAAGGTTTAATATTGACCGTCTGTCGTTGCGGAAGGCAGGTTTGTACACAGAGTTGATAGATTATGTTTATAAAAGTCATTCCAGTTTTCGTATTGAGAGTGAACCCCTTACAGAAGTTTCAAATTATCGCCGTGAAGCAAAGATTTTTTATTTCTTAATAATAGAAGTAAATTAAGTACATAATAGAGTGCATAAACATGAATGTTGGGGTAAATATCAGAAGTATAAACGTACGTAAAAGAAATTTTAAAAACACGATATTTAATGTGATTACGAGTGACGAAAAACATTACTGTGTCAATTTTGATATTTGCTAACTTTCCAACACCTTACCAGTTTTGCAACATTCCACGATCCATGTAACATTTATTCATTTCCTATTACCTCTCTTCACACCTTACTAAACTTAGCATATTGCACCAAACTTCACCAAATTCATTATACTTCACCACACGTGCAGCTCTTGTCAAACATCCTAATTCTCAAGAATATGTGCACAGAATAAACTTCTCCCCGTAGTCCGTCCCACACAATTTTTAAGTGCTTTTAACGTTAAAAAATAAATGAAACATTATTGCAGTTTATTGCCACACCCACGCACTCCACCCACATTGTAGTGGTACCACATATCTTCTCGTCATATCACAGATGTCTCTATTGAACATATCACCACGTCTCCGTATATTTCACAGCATTGTAGCCATTATTACATCTACCACGCTGCAAAGGTGGCATTGCGTAGCTACGGATCTTATAATCCTAACCGAATCCTATACATCTTCCTACAGCTGTCTTATCTGTCAAATCTTTCAATTCAACATAACTTTTTGTTTTAGTTCATCTTAACAGATATCTTAACATACACGTACATCATAGAACACTTTATCATATTATAGATCTCACAGAAATCACATCTCTGCACATAATACAAGAACTTTTCAACTACTGTCACTCCTTTTTTCTCACTATCACAAATCACCGAGGAATATCGTGTTACGCCACATGACAGAGTAACTCGCCACACATTGCACAAACCATCAATCCACCGCAAATCACTTAACCCAAAACACTACTCAGTGCCTAGACACTGCCACAAAATACAGTATCAATGCAATATCCTAAACATTCTCTCTCTCCCTCTCTCTGACTCTTACTCTCTCTAACACACACACACACACACACACACACAGCCACCATGCATAAAACGCATACAGTTATCATACCACAGATTGCAAGACCGTGCTAAATATTACATTATCTCGTCACACAGAAGGGTAAAAGTAGCCGTAGTGGCTACAGTTAAGGGAATTTCATAGATTTCTGAAAATACTTAGGCTACAGTTCCAACTTGGTTATATGAAATTAAATGGAAAATTAGCATACCTCTTTATGAATAGACCCGTTGCCTAGTATGACAATTTTTAATTTGTTCTATATTTCGTTAACTTATTTTCAACACCCGATTTTGTAAAAGTAGTGGCCACTTGAAAATTGCTAAATTTTAGTAGTGGTTACACATTCGATTCAGAAATGGCCAATCAATACTCAAACCCCTGATCGTATTTGAGGTCAAAAAGTTATAGTTCATCTTACGTTAGTGCAATGTCAGTGCTAATAACACGTTTTGAGATTTCTCTTTAAATGAATCACTTGGTGTAGAAACACCTCAGGTCCATATTTACAGATTTTTGAAATACGTTCATCACGCGATTATATATATATATATATATATATATATATATATGTGTGTGTGTGTGTGTGTGTGTGTGTTTATGTATATCCCTCATGTATGGTATAAAAATCCCTCATGTTCGCCGCGAACTGTGGGTGTAACATTTGGCTAAAGCTATTGTTTGGTGCAGAATCAGGTGTAAAATAATTCTATTTTTTTTCTTCCAAAAAATCGTGGAGGGCAAACATAATCGGTTTTTTCATCGAGTGATTCAGATATAAAATAAGGGGACAATAAATTCATAATTTTCACCACCAGAAGGTATAACCTCCACGTTTTGCAAGATTGAAGCAATTGGGAAGCCTCCACTTCTTATTTTTCAAATTGTGTTCTTGAAGAGGTCAGTACTACCGCACAGGCCACTTCTGCGTACTGGTGTCGTTACCCCAGCACTTCTCGCCACGCTTTTCCCGTGCCCCGAGGCCGCTACGGTGCTGTCGCAGGGCCACGGCTCATTTTCGGCCCTCGCGCCGTTGCGGCGCTCTGCACGTCGCTATTACCTGTCTGCCCCTTTCTCGTTTCCTCCCCCGCCATCGCCCCACCCCTCCCCTTCCCTTCCCTGCCCGGCTCTCCCTCTCCCTTCCATCCCGCGCGCTGACACGAGCCCAGCAGCGCTCCGCGGAAGCGAAAAGAAGAAGAGTAATTGACGAATATTACCTTTCATGCGAATTTATGGAGGGCACATTCATACCCGTAGCTCCACAATGGTCGGCCACAGGAGCAGGACGAAAGGCCGATTAATATTGAGGATTTGTGATCAAATATAAAAGTGTGGCAAAGACTCGGAGAGAAAGAGATCCCGCGGCGGTGTAATAAGGTATATGTGAGACGTATTCCATCCCAGGTCTTAATTTCGAAGCTGAACTATTCCCTTTACAATAGGTACTAATCCACGATGTTGAATCGCCGCCTTGAGGTTCAGAAGAATGAAATGAACCGTGATTTCTTTAGACTGCTTTCCTTACAGTGTCTTCAGTATTCATGAGGTATTCCAAAGAAAAATTTCTTAAAGTTTCAAACACAACTTTGATATATGTTATCAGTTTTTAATCTGTAAATAAATAATTATAATTTCACATTAATCGCTTTATGACTTATCGCCGATACATTGCCAGATCATTCCCAATAGCATTCGTAAATACGCTGTACAAATATTCTCGAAGTACCTTTCTGGACTTCCATGATTAAATTGACATATTATTCTATTTTCCAATGTAACTTGTTTTTTCTGACTCATATGTATGTATTTTAAAACAAAGAAAATTAAAATTGAAAATATGGTGATAATATTATATAAAATAATTTTCGGCGTCGTCGATACTGTATATTAAAATTTGAGCAACAAAAACAACATAACAATTTGAGTTTTTGCATGTTATTATTTTGTATGGTTTAAGGGTATGCCAACGAAAAATATTTTTTTCGAATAGAACGTAAAGCAAAAAAAAAAAAAAAACTGATCATGTCTCTATAAGTGCTATGTACTAGTGGTGCTATAGGCATAATATATGAAGATACATTTTGATAGTTTTCGCGGTTCGTAATTCGGTTTCGTAATTCGAGTGACGGGTTGCAAGTGGCGGCAATCCCTCTTGAACGTTTGTGCAGGAAGTCGTCGGCGCCAAGCGCGGGCACTGGCAAACGCAGAACGCTCTGCGTTTCACTGCACTCGCCATCTGCGGAGGCAGAAGCGTTAAATATCCCTGCCCCTGACACGCGCGCGAGGAATGTACAACTTTGGTAATTAGGGACACGATACAGGAGTTAAATTATAAAGGCACTCTCAGGTTCAAACTAAATTCACTATCAATTAGTAAAATAAACCAAAAATTCAAATTTATTACGAAGAATAGATATCATAGTACAAAATTATTTTGTAAAAATAAATAAATGAGGAAAGAATATAATAAACCGATTACAGAGGACAACTAGGAAAAGATAAATACAAGCTTCCTGTTCCCGTAGCGGTGATACCCGCGCTGGCACGTACGTGCGATTTCTGGAAACGGAATGGATCTGATTTCCGATACACACACGTTTAGATTCTGAAAACACAGAGTATGTCATATTCAATAAAGATAATAACAGTTCTTGGAGAAAATAATTTCTATTTCGTCGTCAGAAATGGCAACCAGTGCCAACAATCGCAATTGCTCAAAATTTCACCTGGTGGCCACTTCGACACCTGTCTAAAATCGTTTCACGGTCCAAAAGAAGACAGCGGGTTGTGAACCTTTTTGATGATAATGGACATTTTGAATTTAAATTTCAAAATTAACTGAATAAATTTAACTTAAACTTACATTAAGTATTAAATAAATTAAATTTTGTTCTACTATTCATTATATTAAATTATTAAAAGGAGAGTTTGATTTCGTCTCATCATTTTTCTTACGTTATCCCTAGTATGAATATGGATTTTAACGCTTCAGATAGAATACAATTGTATTCAATCAGAACAAAAAATTAAAAAGTATTTTCTTCAAAAGACGTAATTACATTTACCAAACAGAAATTTCAAAAAAAAACTAAACGAATGAAAAAGATTCGAAATAATGAATATTTTATTCATTCTCTTTTTTCCAGAGGAATGGTAAATGCTGAAATGTTCTTGGGATAGATTGCTGAGAGGACAGGCGTTTTTAGTTTATTTTAAAATGGGATTGGTTTCCTTGAAACCATGATAAATGTATATACAGGATTAGTGTTGTTTAAAATACAATTCAAATTATAATATCTAATTCAAAGTCTGATGCGTGAAAGGAAATTTTAACGTGATCTACGTGTAAAGAATACGATTTTCTATGAGAGAAAAGGTTAAAAGTTTTCCCATTTGAAGAATATTTTTCTCTTTCACAAAAAGAATCTCCAAGAAATAAACATCTGCCTTTAAGGAAATTGGAACAATTCTTATGTGCAAACATGCCACCGTGAAGAAACCCAACGGGAACCGTACTTTCCACGAAAGTAACGACGCCCTCGTATCGAAACCCGCACCGCAAATTCGGTTCAAAGGAACTGTACACTGACAGTTCTATGTGAACAGCGCCGGCCCGAACTGTTTAGACGACAGTGCGACTTGTGTGTTAAAAAAAGCGGCCGTCGCACCCCAGGGAAGAGACTTAGTGGCTGCGTCGGCGTAGGCGCTTGCGCGGGCGGCCGAGGCGAAGGCGAGCGGGGCGGGGCGGAGAGGCGGGGCGCCGTGGGAGGGCGGGGGAGGGCGTCCCGAGAAAAGCGAAACGAGTCGGCGGGGAACGGATCGCACAATTACCGTCACACTCTAGTTTCTATTGGGGCGTTTCCAGAATGTATTGACGCTCCTTCGGCGGGGCCCCTCCTGCCCGCCCGCAGCGGCCAGATTTCACGTCGTTCCGGGAGTCCCAGAAGCGCCCGCGCCCTGGCTCTCGCGCGCCCGCCGGGGGCGGGGCGGGCAGTGAGGGTTCGGGTGGAGCGGGGCGGCTGGAGCGGGCGGGGAGGGGGTGAGCGGGGCGGGCGCGCGGGCACCGGGGCGATTTTGAATGGAAATGGCTGCGCGAGACGTCGAAGGAGCGGATGCCAGCGGGAGGACTGGTGAGCAGGGAGGGTGGGACGCGCCCTGCGGCGTGCGGCGCGAGCCACGCCGCGCCGGAGAGGAATGGCTGCGGGAAAAAAATTAGACGCGGCCTGGCTGGAGAATATTGGGAAAAGAGGATTATGTGAGTACCGCGGGGACGGTTTAGCTACGGACGGTACAAATAATGAGTTGCAGTGATGGATGTGCGTCGGCCAAGATAGATAACGGGGATACCAAAGAAAGCGAAAGCAAATGACGAGAGGAACATTAAAAGAAGGAAAGAGGAAAGGTGGAAACACGAGGAGGTGGGAGAGGAATCTTGAGAAAAGTGCGAGAAGTGGCGAAAGGGGGAACAAACAGGAGCGGCGGTAGGTATTGAAAACGCAGCTGAGTACGGCTCACGCAAAAAAAAAAAAGTTGCAGAGATTAGAAGAAAACCCGTAAAACGGTATAATAGGTAGTTGAGAAACCAAAATGAGAAAAAGAAGAAGGGAAGGAAATGGATAAAATAGAACAAGAAACAATATCAGTGAACACGAAATCATAAAACAGCTAATACTGAACACATTAGAGGGCGAAATTTAAAACGACATCAGAGTAACAGTGCGTTAATAAGCATAAAAAATCTGGGTCAATAAGCATTCAAGACCTTCTGTAACGTAGAAGGCACAGAATAAGAAAACTGATAGTGCAAAAACAACCGGACTACGATGCCTGTAATGACAGATGTCACGCTGACGACCAATAGACAAGCTAAGACGACGACATGAATGATTCAGCTTCTTCTTGGAAAGCAGTGACTGTCGGGAGCAGCGTTGGCGTCGATGCGAATGCCGCAGCCACCGGGGGCAAGGGATGCATGGGGTCTGGAGCTGGCGACGGCGCAGGCGGGAGCAGCGGTAATAGCGGCCGGCCGGGACCTTAGGTCGCGCGGCGGGGCAGTACTTTTTCGGAAGACAAGTCTCTCTCCGGCGACCCTCTTCGCATTCCCTCCGCAGAAAAGCTCATTCCAAGTTTGGCATATAACTAGGGAGATGCATCTGCCGCGACCCCTCTGTGCGCGCGAGTCTCTGACCCTCCACCGGCCGCCCCATCGCTCAACGCCGCCGCCCACGCGCCGCCCCAGGCTGCCCTCGCGCCCTCCCGCCGCCCACGCACCGCCCTCCACCGTCGCCGGACCGCCAAGATCCCTTCTCTATTCCGCTGTCGCCCGCGATCCTACTCCCTCCCGCAATCGCTCGCGTTCGACCAATGATCGAACACTTCCACGATCGACAAGCAAACGCAGACTAGGTCCACGCTTGACTACGCCCGTGATCGATGACGCCCACGCTCAACTACCCCAACGCCCGACTACGCCCGTGGTCGACTACGCTCACGCATGACTATGTCCACACTTGACTATGCCCGCGTATGATTGCGCCCGCGTATGATGGCCCTCGCGTTCGAATACACCCACGCTCTAATAAACCCATGCTCGAATACGCACACGCTCGAACACGCCCACGCTCGAATACGCCTTCGCCCCAACCGCTCAAACTTAGTTCACCGCAAGCGTCATTCTCTCACGGTAAACGTATCACACCACATGGATCCACCCTTAATTTCCTCCCCAACTCCCTTTTAGCATCGCGTGCCACCCTCCCCATCCGCGCTCCTCACCCTACGGACCCACACCCATCGCGCCCGGGCTGGGGGTTCATTCGAATCTTGAGACCACTACGACTGCGTTACCGTCACATTCCACTGCTACTTAAAAGAATACCGGATGAGATGGCTCAGGGCATCAAATAATCTTACTTCAGTGTCTCTGACCGGAATGTTCTATGGATCGAGCCTCAAAAGTGGCAGGATTTTCGGCACTAAGCTGGAGAACTAGGTGGAATTAAGCTGCCGTATGGAGGAAAATTCTAGCAACCGGCTGCACTGATCGGTATTTTTCAGGGGTTTCATCAATCAACACCAGGCGAATGCCGGAGCAGAACCTTAACAAACGGGCCTCGGACCGCGCGCGATCTGGTCACGACTAAGGCGGTGCCGGACTTGTAGAAGATACCTGTAGGAGATAACTTCGCAAGCCGACTTGTGTGTCGGCGCCACATCTTTCTTACCCTCCAGGGAGGGCACCGCCACCGCCCGTGTTAAAATGACGCACTACACTTACGGGTTTAATCACCACAACAAATGACGCGCCCGGAAACACGAAATTAATCAATCATTCACAATATATATATATATATATATATATATATATATATATATATATATATATATATATATATATCAACCGCTTGTGTTGTCCGCAAGTCCCATGTGGTCTTCTCGCCTATTTAGACTTGCATCTCCGCCCAGTTCTTTCCTCTGTGAGTGTTTCGAACCTTAGTATATTCGTATTTTCATGAGCTGTTTCAGCCACACTTTTTCAGCATTTTCAGCACAATTTCGCCTATTATAAAAAAGTAGCGTTGTTAAAAATTCACTCTGGCACACGCAGTTTCCTAAACAAGTGTCCTTAAATACCAGGACGAGTGTGATTAAAGTTATCTTTAAGTGATATTATATGTTCATTAAATTAAATCTTCAATTTCCCCTCTTACTTCCACTTCAGAGAGAATTATCTCATTTGTTCCTGACCACATTTTGCTTCAGGTGCTATGTAGTATTCTTCCGCGCCATTTTTCAAGGGCCGAACTGCACATCACTAAGTACTACTTCAGATAATTTTTCTTACTAAAATACCTTCAAAAAACTCCTCTCATTCCGTTCATTACTTCTCTTCATAATCATACTTTCTTTTATAATCGCACTGAGTACATGTAATCCCGACATTCAAGTAACTTCTTCTCCCTACATTCACCTACAGGCTTAGTAACTTTTTCTTTTCGCACGTCTCGCCCTTTTTTGACTCTCTCGCCTCCCAAAGCCTCGCTCCTTTCAAGGTGCCGCTCTTCATGACGTAACGTTAATCCAAAGTCTCACTCACCTTCCAGTCTGAATCTTCTTTTCTCCCTCAATGGCACCTTTCACTTAACTTCCCGCAAGGCTCCCGCTTAATATCTTCGTTCCTCATATTTAAATACTGCGCAACCGTCGGAACAAAAAGCACTTGACCCTACTAGTTCCTGGCAATTCAGGTGTTGTCACCTCACACCAGTCACAAGCCTCCTGCAGTTCGCAAATTTTAATATCTCAATTTTTGTCAAAGAATCATCTTCTTACTACCACAAATCTTTTGCAAATATGAATAATACTTCTTTAATATCGAGAAAATACACATCAAAATCGAGATATTAACATTCAAAATGAGCGAGAGGCTTGCTGTGGCATATTTTGTTACTAACCAAGACCTAATCTTATTTTCCACATTCACTAATAAAAATACTAAGTCAACGGTTCCTCACGTCGCCCAGTTTCCTCTAATTCACAGAGCAAATGCAGAGATATTTCCACGTTTGGTTCTGGATAATAAGTTTTTTATCCTCCAAAATATCAGCTATTTTTTTTAGCGTTTTTCATAAAATGCAAATGAAAAATTATGTCCTGTGGAAATTCCAGAATGAGAGGAGTAAGACTGATTGTGACAGTTCATGCGAACCAACGAGGCTTGGTCAGTGAGAGACCGGCAAGAATCACGCAATGAATAATTATAATACAGAAAGCCTAAAAATGTTGGCTTGCTGTCACATGGTTGAATTTTTATTTAGGTGGAATCACAAAGACATTACACATCAAGAAGCAAAAGTAATTACACGTATTTTATTTATATACAATTAGCAACTGTCTTATGGAGTGTGCTATTTTTAAATTTTTATACTTTTTTAAGTTTGTTCGATATTATTCATAGATCTAGGTACGTTTTGATTTATAAATACTATTTTGTCCTTGGTGAAAACACTTTTTAGTTTCTCGTTAGACAAAAAGAGAAATTATTGTAATCGTACGACGAAAATCGATGATTTTTTGTTAAAGAAAAACTCGTTTTGTGGGACCCTGCTAACAAAAAAGTGGATAAATCTTGCTCATATGTACACTACTTACTTGAACACGTTATGTTGTCAGAATCCATCTTTTGTGGGTTCTTGATACCGAAATCGACGGAAAAATGTCTGTCTGTCTGTCTTTCTGTGGTAAAAACTTGCGCCTAAACCGTTCAGCCGATTTTCTCCAAAATGAATATTCCCTTTTGATCTGAACTAACTCCAGGCTTAAGGAGGTTCAAACGGATATTTTGATTTTTGAGGAAAATTCATGAAGCCTCAAAAACATTTTCAAAATTTTCTTCAAAATGGATACCACGGATTGTATAAATGACGCTTATGAGAATGGTGGAGGTCTCATGTTCGTTGAAATGTCCGTCTGTCTGTCTGTTCATCTGTCTGTACCCATCGCTTACACCTAAACGGATCAGACAATTTTCTATAAAATTGACATTCTCTAATCAATCTAAACGAACTCAAGGCCCTGAGGATTTCAAACGTATATTTTGATTTTTGGAAGTATATTACATGAAATTTGATTTACATTTTCAATTTTCCCCCAAAAATGGCCGCAAATTTTTATAATTAAGATTTGTCCTTAGATAGTTTAAAACTCGCTTAAAGGTATATCACAAGTCTTATTTTTCTAGATAACCCTGAGTTTTTGTAAATTGTAAAAGTTCAAAATATTTACGGCATCTTCCGGCAACGTCAATATTAAAGAGAGATTTTTTCCGTAATGAAATTTGTTATTCAAAAACATATTGAAATAAGACTAATTACAATTTTTCGAATATATAAGAAGTTTTCACGTAATTTTGCGTGAAATGTGGACAATTTTGAAACAATTATTTTCTCAAAATCGGCTCCATTTTTTAAAAATTTATTTTCGTCATATGTAGCAAAAAACCTTCAAAACCTTAAATATGACGACGCAGGGATCGCATTAATGATAATAATAATAATAATAATAATAATAATAATAATAATAATAATAATAATAATAATAATAATAATAACAACAATGATGATTATGATGATAAAGAACTCTGTGCCAAAGTGTACTTGAGTGTAACCAGACTACAGGAATGTGTAAATGCTGAAGACCGACAATTTGAGCACTTAAGACATTGCGCTTAATTACAGTTTGTATATCATGCCTATTGTTACTTCAGAAATCTATTTTCTAATATAAATACGTTTTTTCTTCGTATTTCATTATCACTTCTTTGTCAAACTATTTCCTAAAATAATAATAATAATAATAATAATAATAATAATAATAATAACAATAATAACAATAATAACTAGTGTATAACTACGTATGCACCCCCAGTAATGTGACAATGTGTGACAATAACAGCAACATTAAAAATGCGTGCGTCTGAAACACATAGAGAAATATATCAATATGGCTCTACAACAGTATAATCCTGAATGTAATAAGGGGTTTAAAATCGGCTGGAAAAATTATTAAAAAGGTAAGATAAGATGTAGTATATAAATTACACGCACGATTTTTTAGAAGTGCAGTAAGGTGAGGGGAAGTACGAGGGAAGTGTTATGAATCTCAAAAGCAACATTTGAAATTACTTCATACTGTGAATGAAGTATGTAATTCGTACTCTAATTTTAAATTGAAAGAAAATATAACTTTTAGAAATATTCAATGACATCTTAAATTATAAAAACCCATGTTAGTAAGTCGTTTTTGTGATATGACGTCCACCTGGCGATATATCCACTTGTAGCCTAAATAAATTACAATCTTATCATATCTGTATCAAGAAACCATGGTGTTGAGCTTTTACATTAAAAGTCAATTTTTTTTTTCCCTTAAATTTAGAAACGTAAGAATCCATCAGAATACTCTTAATTCAATAGCAGAACTATTTTCATTTAAAATTCTGATTTTCAAAAAAGGAAAGATTGTAACTTTTTTTTACCCTACTGTGTTTCGTTTGGTTAGGAGTTTTTCAAGTGTCGGTTTAAGTTCAATGTAAGTTGCAATATTATAATATATATTACGTAACTGTTACCATTAAAGCAAGATGTTTTTGTAGTACAAGTAGTTAATTGTATTCTTATTTTCTATCATCCTTTTTTGTTTCAAATTATCTTTTCGAGAACACTTTTTATTTGTTTTCTTCTATAACATTTATTAACTTTCTTTTCTTCCATTAGAAACAGTAATAAGTTTTCTTCGTTTTTTGCAAGTTTTATTCCTATTTCCACCCATTCACGTTTTCACTGCCATTAGTGAATTTCACCCATTCAACTAACTTCCGTGTCATCTAACTCTCACTTCCGTATTACAGTGTACTACAAAAAATGTTATTGTGCAATTTATTTTAGTATTCAAAATCTGACGTCTCTCCACTAATTGTAAACACAAGAGAAGGGTTTCTTCAAGTACTACGGTACTCGCATTATGATAATATGCCTTGTGACCACGGAACGTCACAAAGCTAAAAGCCGAACTATCTGTTCCCCTTCCCTCGCTTGTCCGTCGTTGCTATCCTCTCGCTTGTCTGCGTCGCTTGCCTTTGGTTTCCGCCCCCTGCCTTCCCCCCCCCCCCGTCCCCGGCGAACCCCGCCCCCTTCCCCCCCCCCCCCCCCCCCCCCGCCCCCCCCGCCCCCGCCCCCCCCCCCCCGGCCTTTCCCTCGGGCGCGGCTCGTCCACATGAGAGGAGTCTCCAAACAATACGACGCCCCCGCCCGAGAAGAAACCATCTTCTCAGGCAAATATTACAATGATTACGCTTGAAACGAGGTTTCAGAAACATCGCGGGCGAAAACCGCCGCACACGCGCCTGCGGATGAAACACGCGAAGGGGAAGGAGGGCGACGTAATAATGGGAGGAAAAGCCGAGAACGCAGTAAATAAAGGCTTGCGAGAGGAGGGGTGGGAGAAATAATACTGAATGGTTTCGTTGCTGTAAATAATGAAATCAAGCGAGGAGGGGAGAAGAGACAGAGAGATGGGGAGATGCAGAAAAAGAAGACACCGCACGTAGGAAGAGCGCCCGCCGGGATTACTAGAAAAAGCAATATCGCAACGGCGTTGGTCTAGCGGGCGCGGCTCGCTGACGCGTCGACGGAAGAGCGGGGAGGGGGGCATTCAGCGCCTTAGCAGATGAAACACGCGCCAGAGTCTTTTCAGCCCTTGTCTCTCCGACACGGCTACCGCCCCAATCTCTGTTCGTGTCACCACTCGGCCTTCTGAGTACTCGTCAGAAGTCCTGAAGTCATCGACTTAGGTGGCTCAGGGCATCAACTGGTATGACTGCAGTGCATGTTACCGGGAGGTCCTCGGGTTCGAGCCCCGACGGTGGCAGGTTTTTCGACACTACCTAGATTGCGAGGTTGGGGAAAACTTCGCTAGCCGAGGTGGAGGTAGGCGCCGGATCTCACCATCCAGAGGTGGAAGGAACCGCCACCTCCCGTGATAAAAAGCATGCACTACACTTTCAGGGTGAATGACCGTAGCAGTTGACGCGCACGGAAACACGAAATAATCAATCTTCAGAAGTCAATTTAAATTTTGAGATTTCCTGCATCAGTGAGGGGTACCGGTAGCGGCCAGGTTACTCACCTTCTACCGGAAAGGCAAGAGTTCACATCTTAGCCGATCCATGAAGAATTTGTGGTGAACGAAGTTTGTTTGGGACTCTTTTTTTTTCACTGTCACTCATTCCACCATTGCTCACTCATCATTAATAATCATAACTTCAATATCACCTACCAAAAATTTAGCTCCTCCTTTTAAGGTATGACCATATGGCTTAAGCACAGATATCGTAATACAAAATATTCTCCACAGAACAGAATTGGTATGTGGAGATAAGAGAATGGGGAATATGGTAAGTGGTTGGAACAGAAATATACATCAATATGATGTATTACTTTTTTAATACTACTATTTTAATACTTAAGGACTAAATAATAATAATAATAATAATAATAATAATAATAATAGTAATATATTGTATTTTTCATTTTCTTTGGATCCAAACTGATTTCAAGGTTATCAAAATCACTCAAGGCAACAATAGTTTGCACATAAAGTCGAACAAGAACATGGTTGTTCTTTCTATCTGTCAATTCAGACTAAAGAATTTTCGGACTATATTTGCTATTCCCAATAATGCAGATTTCTGTATGGTCCGCAAATGCTTCTCAGTTAGTTTTCATTTCTTCGCTGCCTCTTACCATTCCCTGGTGACCAATCCACTCGCTGACACCACTACTGGAAGCACTTCCACTGCGCGCAATCCATACATGTCTTTCAATTCAACAGCCTGTGGTTGGTATTTCCTCTTTTTCTCAGCAACTATTGTTACAAGCCTGACATCTGTAGGGACCGCAACATCAATGACGTATGATCTTTTATATATTTTATCAAACAGAACAGTATCTAGTCTTTATTTTATTATTATTATTATTATTATTATTATTATTATTATTATTATTACCACTATTATTATTATGAAATTTATTATTCCATTGTTGTTTGATAGGCTTTTAGAGAGACATGTACTATATTATCTTCTTTGCCGTGTATTTCTACTGAAGATTTGAAGTGTTTGAAAACAATACTTTCAAAATGTCGACTATCCTGTTTTCTTTATTGAACATAACAATGAAAGGTCAATTACAGGGCTCTGTTCTATCTTCGAGAATCGTTCTTTCCCAGAACAAACGGATGTATTCATTAAAATTTCACTGAAATATTGATAATCAGTCGATCAATATTATTCAATATTATTCAATATTATTACAAAAGCTAGCAATATAATAATCATAATAATAATAATGTCCATGATTATTAAAATAAACTAGTGAGAACCCGTCAAAATTTGACGGTGAGATCTGAAATAAATGTAAAATACTGGGCCTAGACTAATGTTCACAATATGTTGCGTTGTTTGGATCTTCAGGGTATAACGAAGATATTTTGTGATGTGGAGTTTCCAAAATTTTGAACATGTATGGCCCATGACCAGGAGGCAATGCAATATCGGCACCAAATGACACAAAAGAAAGAGCACTATTATACTGACGAATATTATTTCTAAAGTTTTTTGATGTGTCATCATCTATAAACAACTTTGATTTCTTCTGGCATATTGCTCGAAGGTAAACTTATTTTTCCATTTAAGCAACACAGAGTAAACTCGTTTGCAGAATTTCTCTCACATGGGAAGTGCAAAGCAAAACAAAACTCACATTTCATAGACAACGACCCAACAGATAACGAAATGACCTTACTAACACGACTTCTACGCTGACTTTCTTTTTCCCTGCGTCCACTTAATGTACGTTTGCGTCTTTTGGGGCGCGTGGGCAACGATCGACATAACCTGTGTACTTCACTACTTAAGTACAACCGAGCAAAACTCACTGTCCAAATGTTCTCTACAAAATACATCACAAAAGCAAATACATGCCAACTATCAACGCCACAATGCCATTATTACACTGAAACAAAACCTTGACGAATTGTAAACAAATCTCAACAATCAAAACAAAACATCAAGCAGCGCCACCATGAAACAGCTTTGGAAAAAACAATTGACTATTGATAAGCGTCCTATTAAATAATTACTTTAATTATTTAATTTACACCGTACATGTTGACACTAACAATATGAATCAACACTAACAATATCTGATAACACATCTAGAGATCACGTTCTTTCATTTAAAGGAAAAAATACTACAATCGGTTCAGTAGAAGCTCTAAACGAAGCCATGGCAGAATACCTTATTTTTTTAAATATATAGATACATACGTTCAACTAGCTACAACCTCATAGTTTCTTTCTAATAAAAACTCTGAAGTGAAAAAAATATTACTTTCTGTATGGAGAAAAGAATTCAAGATTTCTATTTCTAGTGCAATTTATAGAAAGAAACATAGGGAATGCTTGAGTTGCAAGAAAAAATATCCACGTTTTCTACAATATTATTCGTACCTACCTGCTTTAATACAAAAACAAATCCTGAAACACGCACAGATAAACTGATGAATACAAAGTCTCGTACGTGTTATATTTCAGCGTTCGAGTATATAACGCATAAAAATGACAAAAATATGTCATAATGCTTTGAGTGATCAACACTGCAACGCCACATTTACAACTGCGCGCATCACGCAAAATGACACATTAAAGTGAAAATGCGGAAATGAGTTTTAAAGAGTCGGCGTACTAAATAGCTTCCAATGCGAAAATTGCAAAAGAATAGCTGCGGAAATCAGGAGAGAGGATCTGAAAAGTTATGCAAACTCTTTAAAAAACGCCAGTGTGGAAAACTCGGAAGGAGCGCACGATCCGATGAAAGAGAAGGAAAAACCAGCGAAAACCTACGCTCCCTCAGGGGATAAAAAACATTGATAAAACTACTGATCCGCAACACGCCAGAACATCCCGTAAAACAAGCCGTTGGCGCGAAGCGCGGTTCCGGCACGGCCTGGGATTCAAATCAGTGTGGGCGGTTGAAAACCGCCGGCAGCAGGCCGCGGCCGGCGCGTCGACCGGGTGGCGCGGTGGTGGTAGCGGCAGGGCGCCACGGGGAGGGGGCGGCAGCGAGAGACGCGGGAGCAGAGGAGGGAGAAGCAGTGCATGGGGAAATACGTGGGAGGCTTCAAGTGCGGTGGGGGTTTGATTGATTGACCGACTAACTGATTGATTGATTTATTGATTCATTGATTCATTGATTGATGTTTCAGGGCACGTCATGGTCCATGATCCAGTCCATGGTCCATAAGTCCAGTTAGTGTAGTGAATACATTATCGCTGGAGGTGGCGGTGTTTCTCCCAGCTGGATGATGAGATCCGGCGCCAACGTACATGACCTACCGCTTGCGGGTTAATTCCCACACTAGGTATCTCCCTCAGCGGGACACCTCCCCAACCGGGAGAGGTTCTAGGGTATAGGCTCTCTGACTCATGCTAAACTCAGCTGGTGAGGGGGCGGAGCGGTTTCCCTGTTAGCCGAGCGAGGAGAGATTGTTGTATGGGTAGCGGGTAGGCGGAGCAGAGGGGAGCTGGGGAGAGGGAGTGAAAGGTGCAAGTGAAAGTTACAGAGCTGGGCGCAGGAATAAGCTTTGCGGTCCGTATCAAGAGGGGGGTGAGTAGGGAAGAATAAAATGTGGTAGTTTTTCGCCGGCAAATTTGCGATGAAGGTACGTTTGAATGAAACATTCGACAGGACACCTTTTCATTTCACCAGTTGAGTAGAATGTTATTGCTTCTTACGTCTTTTATTTCTATGGTTCACGTCCACATGAGAATATTTTTTAGTAGTTAGAGCTACTTTTTAATTCAACCTATTTAACGCCATCCATATCTGAGGGAGCGGTAGAATGAAAGAGAGGTAGAAATGCGGACGGCTACAGTGAATGAGCAAAGCTTAGGAATTGGGGCAATAATATGGCCCCGTAATGAATGAAGTGCACACCGGAGTGGTGAGTAGTGTAGTTGGGTAGCTACCGGTACGCGGATGGGTTAGCTGGGCGTCTAGGCAATGGCGATCCGGAACGACAAGGCAAGAAATAGACTCACGGATGGGAAAGTGGGGTTGGCATGGACACTTGAACGCACGCACGACCAGAAGGAATTGCCAACGGAGGCAGTGCGTTCACTTGGCGGCAAGGCGAACGGGATGTAGCGGGAATGAGCGAGTGCATGAACTGGGCGGAAGGGCAGGGTGCTGGGCTACGAAGCACCGGTCCGGGGCAGCAAGAAACGCAAAGGCGCTAATAAGAGGAAGCAGGAAATAATTGGGAAGCTTTAATATGCTCCAAACGGGAGTGAACACGTGTAAGCAGGTGCCTCCGTACGAACCGTTCACTAGGGAGCGGGACGAGACAGCGGGATGGGGATGGGGACGGTGACAAGTGGGAAAAGGGGGATACCTTGCTTCAAAGTGTTCGCAATAGAAATTAGAGTGAGGCTGTTGACTGGGCAGCGAGGCAGGTGGTTAGAGTAGTGGGTGCCAGAGTGAAAAGGGAAAACGTGAACATCTGACAGTGCGTCGATGGGATGGCAGGGCGAGCGGACCAATAAACAAAAGCAAGAGAGGTCGGGAAAAGCACAAGTAAGGAGTCAGATGAAGAGTTTCGATGTGCTCGGAATCGAGCTGAATAGGCAGGTTGGCGGAGCGCGCGCGCAGGAGCAGACGGCCGACACCGGGAACCGCAAGAAGAAAGAAACAGGTGGGTGTTTAGATGAGAGTGCGGGACAAATGATTGTGGAGAAGTAGGGTAGGTAGTCAGATGAGAAGAAAGGTGAGAATGATAGGAGCGATCAGACTGATCATGGAATAAAGGGTAGCGTAAATGGGTAAATGGAACAACTGAAAGTTCACATGCCAGTGATTCAAGCAAAAAGCGGGAGGCATTGCCCGAATAAAAGAGGCAGCAATCTTCAGATAGTATGGCAGTGAGAGTTAGTATAATATGTAACAGGGAGTGAGAAGGAAACTGAATAGAAGGGCTAGGCTGGAGACGGATTGGTGGAGTGGTTGAGCAAGAAGGGAGACTTTTTTACCGCTAGGAATAGAGGAAGAGAATGAAGACATGAGAAGGAAGATGGGAGACAGCTGAAGGTGTAAAATGATATAACTCTGAAGCATGGACGGATGACAGCGAAATTAACTGACTGTACTGACGAATATCAATAGGGAAGGATAAGTAATGTAACACAATAAGCAATGTATCATAACGTAACGACGAGCGTGTAAACGACTCGGTAGAATGGCAAGGAGAACATCTGGAACTGAAAATGAACATGATATGCAAAGTTAGTCCTTGAAATAACTATGGGTACCCCAGCATGGTAAGGGAAGAAGCGAGACCAGGTGGCGTCGGGCGATAGAGAGAGATGTGGGTCCATAGATAGTTGGACCGCGATGTGCAACGGTGACTACGATGCTTGGGCAGACACGTGAGTGAGTCGATTGGCAGGACGTTTGAAGACAATTGGTTAATTTCTTGAAAGCGCTGACGAGTTGAGGTGCCGCGGCGAGCTGCGGGTTCGAGAGTGGTCTGAGACGAAGGAGCAAGGCGTGACAGAGTCGGAAAAGTTTAATCACGCTCACGTGTAGAGAGGATAGACTGGTACGCAACCTATCCGAATTAAAAACTTCAAAGACGAGTAAAATAACTGAAAGTGCAGGGAGAACGGCTGCGACAATTGATTGCAATCAACATTTTTTTTCAGAAGCGTAGGAACATTAAAATTTGCAGCTGAAAAGCAGAACAAAAATAAAACTACACAGCTCAAAATGGTAAGGGAAAAACTAAAGAAAAGAAAGGAAGAAAACAATAGATAAAAGGGGAAAGAAATAGGTACACGAAAGTTATGCAGAAAAATAACTTTAAAATGGACTTTCTCACGAGTATCGATTTGTTCTATGTTCTGGTTTGGAAATGGTTGTCAAGTATCCTATTTACATTTAGTTAAAACGTTCTCTAACATGTTAGGGCATGCATTTGCTATGACACTATCTACGAGACATTTTATTTATTTGTCCGAGATAACGTTCAAGTAATAATCCCGGTCGATATTTCACAATAGCAGGGGCAGAATATGCAGCGAAGACGTGCTTCGTACTTGAAGCGACGGACTGCGTAGAGCTTCTTTTCAGTGGCGCTTCAGAAAAGAAAATCATCATCACGGGCGTCCATATGCGACATACATATGAATATTCCGATTTTAATACGCCTATATTCTTTGCGCAAGTGAGAGCAATAAGTTGGCAAATTGTTATCACTATCGGATGACCGGTATGGCAGCGTATAAAATACGAACATACATTTAATTTTATATATAGATTTTCAATGTGCCCATAAATTGAAAGAAAAACTATACAGCGTCTGGCATATCATTTGTTGGTTTTTCGTTAGATACCGAGAATGTCAGAAAAATCCAAAAGGAGTCAAAAAGTTTCGATAATGAATGAAAAATGTAAATGAAAATATACAATTACGTTATTCAGCATATTCTTACACTGTGTGTACTGACAGAAAGTGCGAGGTAGAGATGGAGATGGTCAGAGGGAAGAGGAGGGGACAGGAGAGGGTGGAAAGAACAGAAGGATGGGTACATTCGGTTGGGTGGTGGGATAGAGAGGAGTTAGGGGTAGATAGGGGAGGAAGACAAAAAGGGGAGAGGGACAGAGAGGAGGGGGGGGGTGGGGGCGGGGGGGGAGGGATATAAAAGGGAGATAGTAGGGAGGAGGGAGAGCGAAATGACGGCGTGGCCGCCGAGCGGGGTGGCGGATGGGCGGGGAGATGCGCCAGGATGGGGCGGAGAGGAGGGGGCAGCCGGCACGTAATTCGGTTTGCGAGCGAATGTCAATGTGTACACGCCCACGTGCGCCCACGTTAGCTGGCGGGACAAGCTGTTATTTTTTTATGCGGAAATTTAATTAGGATTAAACTTTATCGTTCGTCCCGGACAAAAGACAGGATCCATGGCGGGATAAATAGAAATCATACTGAAGCGAATTTCGACCTCGTACAATGCTCACAACGAATGAGTCAAAGATAAATCCCAGTACATGTAACTCGTTATAAATCCCATAATCGGTTCCATCGGTGAATGAAAATTATTCAACGAAACCTGTTTTATTTGACCTTTTTTCGCTTTGAAAGAAAATGCGTTAGAGGACCTTCTAACAAGCCAGGCAGATCATCCGTAAGCGATTTGATTGGCTGTGCCCTACTTAGCGGAAGTAGCTTAGCGTATACGTGCGATCGCGAAGCAATTTTTAGGGATGTTCGTTAAAATTTAGCAAAGCTGTGTACTGGTAAAATATATATAATCAATTACTGAATCATACATATGACTTCTGAATCATATCCTAGCCTGCACGTTCTACCAAGAATGGCAAAAAATGCTTTTCATAAATTTTCACATGCATAGGGAGACTTTTCAGAAATAAAATCATTGTTAATTACTTTCTAAGAGCAAATGCAATAGTGTGTACAAATCCCTGGAAATGTAATACATATTAACGGCATGAGAGATATTGCAAGAAAACACATTTGTGTAATTTTTGAAAAAAACAAATAAACAAAAGAATACAACAAAAGGAACTCATTTTAAACAGTTCAATTAGCACTACCCGTTGGAAAGGTTTCAAGAGAAATTTGGAGCCAATTTTGAGAAAATGGAGTTTAAGCGTTTCTCAAAATGTGGTTTATTGCGCTCATTTTAACAGAAAACTATTGGGTTTTTGGGAAACTTTATATAACATTGTCACTAATGTAAATATTAACGACGTGAGAGACAAGTAAAAAAATTATATTTTTGTAATTTTTGTAAAAAAAAAAAAGAATAGAGCAATATGACATTTATGTCAATTTATAGAGTGCATTTAGCCCTAGACCTACCAAAAGTATAAAAAAAAATTGAGAACCGTTTTTGAGAAAATCTGGGTTTTGTATTTTTTTTAATTGCAAATATTTCACGCAATATTGCGCGAAAACTACTTAAAGTTTCAAAACATATACATGACCTTAATGAAAGAACTAATTATAGACAAATTTCATTTGAAGGGAAAATCTCTATCTTCAATTTTGTAGTTGGAAGTAGCCGAAAAAATCAAACTTTTGCAATTTTCGAAAATTCAAAGTTAACCGTGAAAAACGAACCTACACCACCTTTATAAGTGTATTTTACTTTATTCGTACAAGAAATTTAAAGAAAAAAATTGTGCCATTTTTTGAAAAAAAAAATGAAAATATCCGGGGACTTCATGTAACGTCCCCTAAATTTTAAAGAAAGTGTTTAAAAAATCGCAGCGCCTCGAGTCGAGCCAGATCGACCGGAGAATATCCATTTTGGAAAAATTTCTACGTATGGTTTAGACGCTAGTGGTGTTCACAGACGGACAGACGGACGGACAGACGTTTTGAAAAAAAAAACACTTTTTCGTTATCAGGGGACATCAAAAATGTATTTGTGTATTTCCGTTGCAATTTCGAAATCCATTTTCCGTATCATT
The DNA here is from genome assembly GCA_964035755.1 of Teleogryllus oceanicus. Classification (NCBI taxonomy): domain Eukaryota; kingdom Metazoa; phylum Arthropoda; class Insecta; order Orthoptera; family Gryllidae; genus Teleogryllus; species Teleogryllus oceanicus. The sequence continues at coordinate 238,374,924 of CAXIVR010000001.1, read as the reverse complement.
ACATAACTTTCTCTATACTACGCATATACTCCGTATATGCGTGTACACTTCGTATATAGTACAAATTATGTGTATACTTCGTATATACGTACGTATACGAGAAAGAAAAGGCATAAAAATAAGCATTTACTTAAATTATTTAAATTAGTGCAATAAAATGTCCTAAATACACACACGCGGGATTTTGGAAATCGTCTACTTTTGCCCGCAATCAATTTCAAAGTTAAGAGTTTGACGTGTACTACAGCAAAAGGCTTCTGTTATTTCTGCAGGGATTTCTCCAATCGGGACATTGGAAAAGAACCGTGAAGGGTCTGCCTCTGTCCCCGATAATCTGTCCTAAACCTTCTGACCGGGAAAAAGAAAGAAGAGCGTAGGTCAGACCTAAAGGTCCACTTACCCGGTGGCGAAGTAACAAGTAGAAAGAGATGAAATGCGCTGTGCCATCCCAGTTCGCCGATGAGATTATTCTCTGAAGCCTTGAGGATTTTCACGGAAATGACGTAAGGGGGCGTACGGCGAGTTACCCAGTTAGAAGAAATCAGAGACATCGTATCTTGTGATCGAGTCAACAATTTATGTAACTTGCTCAATTAGAATTGTTAGCATAAGCAATGTAGTTGCTCATTAGATTCCGGCAATACGTTTAGCATTGTAATACAAAACACAATCTATTGATCAAAACAGCGAACGTGGGGAACATGCCAATCGTTCTGTGCTAGGTTAGTGGGTTGGAGTCCTGCCGACGCGATGGATGGGTTCAGTTGTGGTTAACACTACTTGGGTGTATCCCTTCTCCTCTAAAAGTCTCTATTAGGTGAAAAAGAACCCGTATTTCCCTCCTAATAAGTAGTCGTGAATGCGGTACAATTGTTACTACAAAAGGATGGACGAATGTAGTAGTAGGAAAAGATCGAAAGTGATCTTGACCCGACTAAATTTATTGTCTCTGGAACAGTCATTGTGACGTAAATGAAAAGTGTAACCAACACATATCAAATGTAATCAGCTTAGTCATAATCCATCACTTCGTAAATGTGCAGGAAAGCCAAGTGTTAGTTCTATACACTTTGTCGTCAACATTCTTTAAGAAATATTGACAATAAAAGAACTACAATATTAAGTTTTTATGTAAATATTTCAAAATGTTTACACATGTTTAAGGTGAGCCATTTGCATAACTTCTTGCAGCAAAGCGAAGCAAAAAATTCATTTCAGTACGTGAACAATTCATTGTTTGTGAGAAACAGTCACATCCTACATCACAAACATTTTTCCTGCCAGAACCGGTCATCATGAAGATACATACGGTCTATGAAGGAATGCACACATTCTCGATACAACAAAATTCAAAATTGATGCGTGTGTGAATCACGTTAATATTTCGCGATGCGAGCTGATGTAAATTGCGCAGGCATAAAGCGAAAATCAATTCTTGAAGTGATCTAATAAAACTTTAACGCGTCGACCATTAGAGTTGAACTTGTTTTTCGTGTGCGTTTTTAATACGCAAAAAAACATGCCCGACGCACGTGTGCCCACGTTATTCCTTTGTCACTGCCACAATGCGTTTTGAGAGTCAGAATAAAGATCAAAGTTAGCGATAAATGTATAAAAATAAAATGATTAAAAACTTACCGATGAATTCCCGTTGGTTTAAAACAGAGATTAAAAGTCTCATGAATACAAGCCATAGTATAGTACAGTATTTTCTAGTTCTCTGGCAATATGAATGCTGAGAACAAAAAATGGTTTGTAGTAAACTATATTCAAGACTTTCAAATAAAACGAAAAATTCCTAAGCAAAAAGGAGCGTTACTGTACCAAATCTAAGAAATTTCTGACCATATTAATATTACAGGAGTATTTGAAGTTGGTCATCAATTTCATTTTACTGTAAAATTGCATGTCATTTATTGCAGTCATTGTCTCTTGTTATTAACTGAATTTTTCACTAAGAAATATTACCTTTTTGATGGTTTTGTACGAGCTCTAACACAAATTTATAAGTTCAAAACATGAATGTCCACGACCGCTTTTCTGTTCCCATAAATATATTTCCCAAATGAGTTTTGTCGTAACAGTCTTCAAATGCAACTTTCTGCTTGATTTTCATTTGATTGATAATCTAATAAATCTAAGACGCATAAAAACAACAGAAATTAAAACATAGCGTTTGTGATGCCTTTAAGTAAATGAAGTGTTTGTCAAGGTATTTTACTGCACTCAATTTGTCTTTGGGTGTGTTTACAATAATTACTTACATTGAAACAGCTATCCTCCATTTACAGACAAGAAGAAAATTAAAAACGTTATTACGTTTGTAAGAAAGTACATTTCTTTTTGTTTGCTCTTCAATCAAATCGTGAGATGAATTAGTTTTCTTCGTGCAAGCTTTACTGTTCTAAATTAAGTAGAAAGTAGAGCGTTCAACTCTATTCCATTTTAGTAAACAAAGTTCAACAATTTCAACAGCATAATCGGAGCTATTGGTCCATGACAAGGCTGCCACAACACAGCCATCTCTCTGTTTACACGAGAGGGATATACAAGATAATCCCGCTCGGCCTAAACATCAGCTTGTTGACTATTTGGGCTGCTGTATTCTGATATCAGCTTCTGTCTCGTTTACTTGTGTGTTTGTCTTAGCTACTTAGTATATTGATCACAGTGTTTCTCGGTTTTAATTGAGACACGCATTTTTAATATTTCAAATAACTTTCATAATAAAAAACAATGTTTTGCATCATAAAGAACGTAAATGTATTAGTAAATTATTCGTGTTCTTAAAGCAAAATAAATTTTAAAGATGATCCAAATCCTTAAATAGGCTTTTAATATGATACTGATCATAATCACCAAATAAATAATATATATTTGCTAAAATATGAAATTTGATCCCATGTTAAAATGTACGAGTCTGACATTTTTTCATTAATTGTTAATTCAACACTCAAATGTCATGCAGTGTATCATGAAGTTTTTTAGAGGAATTACTTTTTTGTTATTAAATACACAAACCCGGTTGACATAGCATTAAATCAACAAAATGCGTACGTAAATGCCATTGAACACGATTATTTAAGTTTAGACATCATATTATGAAAACTGCAAGAGATATTCGATGTTTGTTGACAAAATCAGGTTTTGCATGATGACTACTGTTCATTTGAAATACTTTGCGTTATGTTTGGAAATAAACAAACATCATTTTCCAATTTGGTAATGTTTTTCAAAATTAAAAAGGAATTATCGTCGTATGCCAGATTATATTCCATATGGTATATTTTGCAAAGATTACTAAATAAAACTTACAAATGCCGTTGTTATATGTTGAATAACCCGATGAAAACGAATATAGTGTGAAGGTCATGAAAAGTCTAGATAAAGGATTTAATTTTCAAATACAGTATTTTCAGAAGATATTCGGATAATTTTACTAAATGGTATCACATACAATTTCTCTCAGAGCCAAGGGCAAACTTATTACACTAAGAAAATGAAATAGAAATTACTATACTTAATTAAAGTGCCAAAAGTAAATTAAAGGCAAAGAAAAACTAATATTTATGAATTGAAAAAAGAGTCGCAAACCATTTCTTTTAATACTGGACATTTGAATATTTTCTTACGATTTTTCCCATTTCGGTTGTGATTCATCCACAAAGAAAATGTATCATTCACAAAGAAAAGACTAAAAGTAACAGTTTCTATATTTTCAACATAACATGTCTTGTAAACTCGTTCTCCAGCCTTTCGACATCCTGTTGTGTACATTATCTTAGAATCTTCATAAAGATCCGAAACCAAAAAACACATTTGACAACAAAATTTGTTCCGCGCAAATGATAAATACTTAAATTTTCTCAAAGTATTAATGTAATTTTAAGTCGTATTTTTAAAGTATGTAACATCAAATTATTGGAGGATATGCAGGTATATAGTAGTAGATATATAAGTATATATCTAGTATAAGTATATAGCATGTGTGTGTATAAGTAGATAGAAAAAGTATTGCAATCGGAGATAAACACATACCAACAAATTGCTTTTTATTTTAATCTCCTATAATGCAAAGGAAAATGACAACTAAACTCGTTTAAGAGTATATCAAAAATAAAATGATGATGATAACAATAATAATAATAATAATTATTATTATTATTATTATTATTATTATTATTATTATAAAGAGAATATGTATATTTCCATTGCCATTATTAATCGGCACCACTATATATGTATCGCAATATTCATAAAGAGTAAGAAACATATCTTGTAAAATTTCCACGGCATTCGGTGAGCATACCCGCAGCTTTCGTTATTAACTAATTACCGTTTAACTCAGTATTCTATAAAAATAGTTCTTAAAACGAAACTCATAATATTCATTAGAGCAACATAATACGATTGAAACATATTAATAACAGTTCAAGGAACATGCGAATGTATACCACCGTGTTACAAATAGTCTAGATCGTAGAATCGTGTCGTACCAATCGAAAGGGCAAAACTTTTATTTTACCAAACAAATTGCAGATATTAAATGCTGTAATACGTCTCTTAAGCATAGTCATCGATGAAGGTGCGTGTTTTGATTTTAATTTCATCTTTCATCTCTCGATGTTCGTGAAGGTTTATGGTTGAATCGTCGATACGTTCCAAAGGAATTGCGGCCAGGGGCCAGGATTCAATTTATAACTTTTTTTTGCACCATGACTGAATTTCATTTTAAAAAGGTTACTTCGAATTCAGATTAGTCATTAACGGTAGGCTCAGGTTCTTAAATTAACTGAAAAACATATTTTAACATTAATAATAATATTATTGTTATTATTAACATATCAAGAGATTAAAAAACAAGACTTTATTATAACAAGAATTTCAAATAATTTCTTAAGTTAATATCCTAGAATGTAGCTTGGTGCTTCCAAAGAAAGTGTAACACCTCAGTTAGTATCAGAATTCAAGGTTGATTGGTCAATACGCACCTTGTTGCAGTAGCGGAAACAGTTTCATCGATTGAAAAGTCGTCCCACCTGAAGGAAAGCGTGAAAACAAAATAAGTGATATACAAGGAAAGGAGTTTAATTTACATACTTTCATTTGAATGCGTTACTAATATATTACATCATACAATATATCTAATCTCAAATTACTTTTCTACTCTCGTCTGAAAACGAATACCTTCCTCAACGTCTTCCCACGCTGTAACTCGCCTATTAATACCTACTATTTTTTCTCGAGTTTGATCGAGCAAGGAACATAGAACTTTACGTTCTGAAACAATGTTTTATCAGTGCATTTCATACTATAATTATTGTCACCAACATTCTGAAATTTTCTGTGCGAGTAAAATCTCTTTCCTATTCTATTTATCAATCATAACATTCAACATTGACATTACTCGATTGGAACATACACGTCATTCGAGGTCATATTCAATAAAACACGTGGATTTGGTAGCTATCAAACTCGAATTATTGTCGTGTAACTCGCCTTATCAGCTACCTCTATTCACTGCCATGACAAATTCTTTGATCGTTCGATCAGATACAAAACTGGAGAATACTCCAATAACGTCGAAAACAAATGAAAGAAAAGCATACGTAAACGCAAAGTAAAAGCAAACTGGCTTTTGAGAGATTCGCAAAGTGGAAAGTGAGTCCTGCTTTCATCTTCTCTTATCTTATTACGCGTACATTCGAAATCGAAAACGTACACTGAAGGAAAACGCGTTTTCAGGTTATTTCACTTTTCCTGAGAGTCTGCTCCTCGGCGAATCTTCAGCATTCGAGAAAAGACAAAGAAACGAGATTCCGTGCGTCATAGGATTTTGTAACCTCATTAGGTTACAACATAATACATTTCTTAAAAATGGATTGCACAAAAAACTTCTATCAGTTGTCTTTAAATGTAGTACTATTCCATGTATGTCAGTATTTTAAGAGAAGGAATGACCAAAGATGGTTATCTGTGTTATTCATTATTTATACCGACCTGTAATACAATTCTGGGTGTGCAGTTGTCATCAACTTCGTCTTACAGATGTTGCTTCATCAATGGACCAAAATGAAGCACTCATTGGAATATTTTTATATCTTTCGAACGCGTTGGACATTATTGACCATGACATCTTGCTCTCAAAATTACCTTCATATGGATTTCATGACATTGCCCTACATTGGATTACCTCGTACCTTAAACATTGAACTCAAAGAGTAGAAATACCGTACTGGCACGAAAGGACATTATTTACTTATCTTTCCAAATTTTTGCTAATTGAGCACGGGGTCCCGCATGGTTTGATCCTAGGTCCAATCCTCTTTCTGTTATACGTAAACGTTACGCCCTCCTTTATTAAAAATGGAAGAACAGTTCTGTTTACCAATGACACAAATGTTCTTTTCAAAAAGAAGCTGTAAATAGTACAATTTTAGAAGTTTGAAATTGGTTTCGTAATAACAAATTAATAGTTAATGAAAGAAAACCGTTTCAATGCATTTTTGCTTATCAAATCGGCAATCGCATGCTCCATTGAAAATGAACAATATGCAATTAGCTGATGTTACAGTAGCAAAATTTCTAGATCTCTCAATTCAGTCAAACCTTAAATGGAATGTACATATAACATAATTAAACACTAAATTAAGTTCAATATGTTACACATTCAGAATTCTTTCAAATTCTATTAGCCTTCATGTTTTTTTTTTAAGAAAATTAGTTGATGTTATACAAAATTTAGTCTATTTAACTTATTCCCGCCAGAGATATGGCATAATATTCTCGGGAAGCTCATTCTTCAGTCTCATTTTGTATCTTTCTGTTTGGTTGTTTCCAATCTAAATTATTGTTTAGTATGTTCTAGTACTAATGAGATCTGGAAATCAACAAAGGAAACTTGTACTGCCTTAACGACTTTCTCTGTGTTTAAATTATTTTGACTTGCTAAATCGACCATAATATTTGCAAGTACCAATATAATCATATTTTAAAAATAATATTGCTAATAATAAACATTTAACAATCGTCTTCAGTACAGAATTAGTATTTCAAATAAAGATAAAAATCATTAACAGCAGATACAACAATATATCGAGAAATAACTAACCACTTAACTATTTGTTTCAGAGGGAAGATTTTATTAGTCTCTCATCCTCAATACACCAATATATCATTCAAAAGACAAAAACTGATTCTCAATTTCTACGGGGGAATAAGATCACGAATAATTCTCCTGAGAGATATGGGTGAGAAGATAACGAAAATGCATAATCTGCAACTCAAACAAGTTATCTTAGGTTTGAAGTGTGAGAAGATTAACATAATCAAGAATCGCCGCGCTAAGTAATGTATTGATTATTTAATTCTATTATTATAGTAAAAAATGATTATTATATATGGAAATAAAATATAGCATAACTACAGAATGATTGTTTCGCGCTAGAAAGCATAAATGGATAATTAATAAAACTGTATAAATGTTTCTTGGACGCATCGGATAATGTAAAGATATGGTTGACAGCATAATATTTACATAAGAGTCGACTATGTCAACAGCAATTGAGGTATTGCTGTTGTCCCGAAAGAAGTGCTTCCTCGTTGCCCAGAGTATCGGGCCACTACCACGACAACTGGAGGCCACCCGAACTAAGTTTCGGGTGGCTCGGAGCCTCCATCTCGTCTCCCCACTGCGTACAACTTCAGGCTAACGACGTGGGTATCTCCGGAATCTCCTCAACCTGACGGGTGGTACCAATTTCCCCGCCGAACTTCTAATTATAATTATAAAACCTCACTCATATCTAATAATGGTTAATTATGTCCTGAATAAGCAGTTAATAAATTAATGTGAAAAAGAGAAGAGCAAATTATGGATATTGCTCTTTTCAATAATTAATATATCTTACATGTTACAATTTTTTAATTTCACGGCCACTGATTTCCAGAAAATACGGTAAGTTTATTTAAGATCTTGGCGTGATGTGAGGTCAGTGTCACCCATAATGCAATTCATTGCACGTACTGAAAATTAATTCACACACTGAAACAAAAGAATCACCAGTTTCATCAAAAGATGTGTACAGGACACCTCAAAGAGCTTTCCGCGGCGATCAACTGAATAGGAAGTTCTCGCTTTGGGCACCTTCCACTAAAAGAACAAGTGCGGAAATCCCCGTCAGCAGGGAGCACTTCTGTTGCCCAAGGAACCAGTGCTGCAATAAACCAACAGCAGCTCCCTTGGCCAAGTCTCCGTTGAGACCACTCCACCAAGACGCGATGTACCCACACAATACTCGTAAAAGACACCGGCTGAGTTTACCTCAGAGTTAGCATTGCCGCTAACTCTGCAACGACTCTGCCCGGGAGGTCATAGGGTACGTGTCGCGACGGTGGCGGATTTTCGACACGATCTTCATAACTGAGTCATTTTCGGCTGCTCAGTTTTGAATTTTCCGTGGTTTCTTTCATCAAAATCAGGCAATTGCCGAAGCAGTATCCTAATGAACGAACCACGGACCGAATATCGCGTTCACGGGATACATTTTTTAACAATTCATTACGCTTTGAAACGACGGATCAGAGGGGAATAGTTTAATAAAAATAGTTAATTCTCAAGTCCAGATACAAAGAACAGGTCGTCAACAAAACGCCGAGTTTAACAGTGTTCCAAGTCCCAAAAAATCAAGCTTAGAAATGTCGCGACGCTTTCTGGTTCCCGTTAATACTAAGTTATTTTCCTTGAAAGAATGCGGTACCTCCTTTTGGACAGCACGTGACATGTTATCAACTTCCGCATATAATCCTCCTCGCGTCGAATTCTTGCCCTTCGGTTTTCTTTAAACTCATTGTTCAATAGACTGCTCAACGTACAACAGAAAAGAACTGTAATATCCCGTCATGTGCAATAATATCACAATACTAACAATTTATCTCACAAATATTTTACCGGCTAAAGTGGCGCAGGGCATCAATTGATGTCGCTGCAAGGCCTCTGACCCGCAGACCCTTGATGCCCCGCTGGTAGGAGATACAGGGTGGGGGAAACCCCCGCAAGTCGACGGATAGGTCGGCGCCGGATCTTGCCATCCAGCGGGAGAACATCACCGTCACCTCCCGCGATAAAACATGCACTACACTTAAAAGGCTACGACCTCACCCTGCTCGTTCAGCAGTTGACGCGCCCGGAATCATCAATTACGGAATCAGTCTCTCAAATCTTCTCCTTTGGGCTGACGCAATCCTCAGAGCAGAGGCATGGGGAGGAGGCGAGGGGCCAAACGCTGGGTGTGGCCACGGTGGAGCGGTGGCAGTGGTGAAGCGCGATTCACAAAAGATGTTCTCGCGGGTGACAACCTCCCGATATTCAACGCCTTGAATGTATAAATTCAGCATCTTCAACAATCTGTATCTCATGAAAGAGTTCTCCATGACTTGTACAATTTTGCAAAAAGACGTAAGACAAAAAAGACGTGTTTTTTGTGGAAAATGCAATGGTGTGCGTTCCGATTTTGTTTTAATTTGAGAAAGATGAATTGTGAGCCGATGTAGCTCACTGACGGCGATATGCATTTCCGGTGTGACATAAAGCACAGTGCTATCGTTCGGCTGGGGTGAAGGCACAAACCACACTGACGTAGTCGAGCTACGGAGAAGTACCAAAACCAATTTTAAGATCTGACATCAACTCTCAGGCGGTACAGTTTACGTATCCATTTCAAAAGGCCAGTGTAGTGTGTAGCCTTGGGGAGAAGTGACCTTCAACACGGTTTATATTCTCCCAACACGTAAGCTGTTGCGTGGCAAAGGGTCGTTCAGACCCACTTATCCAAAGCCTTCCCCTCCCACTCACACACACACACACACACACACACCACAACACACTCACAGACACACCATCCAACCGACCAACGCCCGGCTCGGCCAGAGTCCTGCTCGTTCAACATCCTGCTCTTCCAACACCCGCCCCCTCACTCCCCCATGACCGGCCCTCAGCTCGGTTCTCGACCGCTGCTCGTGCACGTAAAACCGTCACTCCGCTGCACAGTGTTTCAGAATGAAATTCTAAAAATTCAATGGCATCAACGCATCGTCATATGAATACGGCCTCAGGTTGACATATATTGCGAGAGGTGCTAAATGTAACTATGATGTCAACATTTTTTGTTTCCAAAATGCTGGATCCAGTATAATGGATAGAAGTACAAAAATGTTGCATGGTGTAAAGTCGTAATTGATGATATATTATAAAAGCTGCGATATTCGAATACATCGGAAATACAATAGTGTTTCTTTTAAAGAATTTGCAGTGAGTATCTGAAGACTGACAGTCGGTGAACTGTGTAAGATCTGCGTCGTGTATTCGAATAGTGAAAACGTCAAAAACATCATCAATTAGTCGAAATTTAACAATTTAGCGAGCAGTTCTTTATCAATATTTCTCGTCACGAAAGCCCAATAACTTGATTCACAAGATTTGAATGAAATCACTGCAGACTATATGTTTAGAATTATCTTGAAGTTCTGATAAAATTTTGTCTGTAGAATGTGTAGAATTGTTTTAAAATTGTTTAAATATTATAAAATGACCATGAAAAAAATTTCGATGTGGCATTTATAACGAAATAATCAATCAAAACAAATATTATACGTATTGCAGTTCATTTTTTCATATCATGAAATAAAATACACAAACATTAATAGTAATTAGAATTTTTAATTTCCTATATTGTAACTGCAAGTAGACTACTCGTATCTACTGTATTACGGTGTTACATACTAGACGTGTATACTATAGTACTGAAATAAATCGATCCAAAAATGCAACAAAACCCGAAAATAATTAATACACCTTAATTTAAAACAAACGTTGTGAAAGCCTATGGATGTTTTCTTTTTTCTTTCATTTTGAACCACTGTGCATCGCCCCCCATACCGAGCCGCCCCCCTCGATCGACGAAGCTACCACGTTCTGAGAATTCCCCTTCAATCTCTGCCTTGGTCGACCCCTCCGCCCCCAACCCGCCCTTTGTCTCCCGCCCTTCCAGCCTCAACTTTCCCACACCCGCGTTAGATTACGTCCCGTCTCTCCCCTCCCCACCCATGCCACACCCTACCCTTCCTCGCCCGCTCCGCCTCGCCCCATTCTGCACCGATCCCCACGACACAGATGCGAGGCCGGGTAGGAAAGGCAGCGAGCTCTCCCGGCAGGAGTGTGCATGCTATAGACATATCATGCTGAGCAAGCAGATACAATCTCCTTGATAGGTGACTCCGGTGTAAGAAGTCTAACTGAGAAGTGTTGGAGACTAAACTCAATCGTTAGTGCGCCCACTAAATTGCATACGACCAGTGGCGTAGTTGAAGCTCTTTGGCGGGAGGAGGAGGATTGGAAATATTAATATGAGCAAAACAAAAATACTCGAGTATATGAATCTATATAATAATGGTTGATGGTGCACAATAGTAAGTTTTAATGATGCATAATAATAATAATAATTATTATTATTATTATTATTATTATTATTATTATTATTATAACAATTATTATTTACTGTAGGCATTTGGCCATGGTCATTTATTGTAGGCATTAGGCGGAAATGGGCAGAGAATACTGTAAATTACTTGATGTCCACTAAAAAGGTGTAAATTATTTCAAAACATTAATGTAATTAAGTTATGATCACTGCACTATTGTTACATGTGAAAAACTCCACGGGTGTTAAACCCTCTTGAAAATTACAACGTTTTAAGCTTTGTTAGACTACATCTTCATGCTGAAAATAAATGTAATTTCGTAGATATATACAATTCACAATGAAATACATACAATTTGATTCTGTTGTGGAAGGTACCCAGACAAGGTAAATGAGACTTTCAATTAGAATCAAATTTTATGTATTCATGTATACATTATATATTCAAAAACTTACATTTATTTCCAGGCTGAAGATGCGGTCCAAGAAATCTCAAAACGTATTTGTCAAGAGGGATTAACACCCGTGAAATTTTCACATGTAATAATTGTCATGTTAGCACTAATACAAGAAGGTTTTTTTACCCATTCAAGTGCCACTTATTTTAATGTTTGGGTCAAATTTATTGATCTTTAAATTAAATAAATCTTTCATATGTATTCTGGGAGTGTTGAAAAATACTGTATTTTAAAAAGTACATTCAGTTATATTGCTCTCGTCAGAATTACTGTCGTACCGTAGTTTGTGATAAGATAAAAATAAAACATTTATTACTAAGACTTTTGGAAATTGTCTGCCTCATAAAATTGTTACTCACTTCCAAATTTCTTAGATACATTAAATGTAAAAACCAAACATTATTGCCAATTAGCTTCAACTTCTTTGTTTACTTCTAATATAAAGTATACGAGTATATTGGGTAATAAAGGAATGTTGTGTAAAAAGAACTATAAACTTCACTGCGATCCAAGAAACGATTCAAACATACAATACTCATTTCATTGAAAGAGTTATCATCCTGATGTATAAAATTCTCTTCAGCGTGCAGCTGTCTTAAGCGTTTAGTACTTGTCATTGCCTCACTGTACAAAACAATACGCGTATCGAATTCGAAGGAAGAATCTTTTTAGACAAGGGCTGAATAAATGTGTTAATCGCCTTTGCCTCTGTCTATAAAATGTGGCCCCTCTTGAATCTAAACCTTAATGATTCTGATCTTTTGCGGTAAGGCCATACGCCCTCACCTAATCGCAATGGGAATGAAGAAGGATTGGACAAATATTGGGGTAACGTTTAAAGACTAATAGATATGAAGTGATGAAATAAATTTGAGAAAATTCAAAACTGCCCCGGAACTGCTTGAAATCCATTTCAATAATTTTTTATTTATTTAACGTCAAAAACAGTTAAGAACTATGTCTGACGTACTAGGGGGAGAAGTACAATCTGTCCTTATTTTCTTGCCTTCCTGGATACCTAACTTAACCCATGTACAAGTTAAATTATGAATACAATTCGAACCGAGCGTTTTGGACAATAATTGATAAGAAAATAAACCTTCCCGGGAAATAACTATTTGCAAAGACAATTGAGCTGCAGATTTGGCTCCAATCCCTTATCGTGGTATACGTGAAGGAAATGATTAACTGTTGTGAAATTCCAAAAGAAACCCCGAAGACCAAGGTGAAAGGCTCCCAGGTAGAATGGAAATTTCTGGCTTATATTACAAAACGTACGTTTATAGACATTCTTTTAACTTATAGATATTTACGATAAACACATGTATAATTTTGCCTTTCCTAGACTAAAGACAAGTATTTGTTGGACGCTGAACGATGAGTCGTTCACCATTGCCATCTTCGACACTCGTCAATAGTAGATAAAACTCTAACAAGATATGTTCTTAATTAAATTTTTATATACGAGGGTTGGGGCAGAAGTCATGGCAACTCTTTTTTAAATAAATATTATCGGAACTGACAATTTTATTTGTCACGTGAAAGAAATGCTGTACTAATGGGTGTTCACAACAACAGATGTCTCTGTGAGAGACTATTTTAGCACCGAGATCTATGTGAAATCAGTTGTCCGAATTCCACCGTGCGAAATGAAAGTAACCCTTTTCGAGCAGGACGCATACACAAAGACAACCATACTCCATGGGAGAAATTCCCGAGCATGTCTCAAAGAATTGCTGGAAGCTGCAAACTGCAAACTGAACGTTGTAATTGTAATTTCGTGAGAAATATACATTTCTACGCCCCATATTTTGAGTTATATTTTTCTATCTTTATCACTGTTGGTCTTTTTGGGACACTCGTGGTAGGCTTACGGTCTCAGAGGGAGGCTTCTGATTTCCATTGCACAACACTACATTTCTGGCATCCCATCCTTCCAACAGCCTTCAAATCCAGAAACAATTCTCCACAAAACAATTCGAATAAAAACATATTTCACAGCGCTGTGATAATAATTACTTGGCTGTCCCGGAGAAGCCGCGTTCTAGGCATAGGTGCCAACGCCAAATAGTTACTGACTCCTGCCGCGGAAGACTACGCTCTGAACTGTAATAGTTATTTGGGGATGACCCCACGCACTATCTCCTTGTCTAACGGCCGTAATCTTTGTCACATTCCCTACAGCCTCCCTACGTCGCTTCTTCCCCCATCATTAATGACCCAAACTCATCCCTGATTCCGCCCCGACGTCGCCGCTTCCGCGCGACCGTTTTTGGAATTTCGTGGCGTCCGACAACATACCTGCGCGAGACGAAACTTACAGTACCGAGAGCGACGTCTTCAAGAGGCCCGTTCTCACCCCGCCACCACCCCCTCCGCCCTCCGGCCCTTCGCACCCCGCGGGCCCGGCCCTGCCTCCGCCCTCGCTCCTCCCCGGCCGCCTTGTCCGCCTCGCACCCGTGCGACCACCCACCCTGCCGCGCAGCTGTTGCAAACTGCGGGAGACAGCGAACAATAAAGCGAAAAAGATAAAGTTAATGCCGACGAACTTCCACCTGACAAAATTAATTCCCAAACAATCCCGACAAGTTGTAAGTGGGAAGCTAGATTGCAGACCGGGCCGGCGGCGGCGGAGGCGGCGCGCCGCGCAACTTGGCGAAGAGTGCGGCACGAGCCCGGGGGCTGCGCGGGTCCGGAGGCGGAGGCGGCGGCTGCAGGAGAGGCCGCGGTGGAGGCGGAGGCGTAGCCGGAGGCGCGGCGGGGCGAGGCTGGAGGGGCGGGGGCGAGGATGGGACGGCCCGCGCGGAACCAGTGACGGAGCGACGAAGGGAAGAAAACGCTGAGAGCGAGCGAAACACGGCGGTTGGCTCATTGCGAAAACTGCGGCGAGACACCAAACGCTAGATCCCCAGCGGTGTCTACGATAATGACGGTAAAAATGAGAGTGAATATCTCAGCTGCTGGTGAAGGCAGTATGGAAAATCCTGGCAATTACTAATACCACGGGTACTATTCTTCTGCATTCATCTTGAAAGGCAGCCACACATATTACGGTCATGAGTCCTCAGACCATTAAGATATGAGTTTGGCAGAGATTGTGGCGAGAAAGAACGGTGGGGCGCACGTAAAACAAAGACA
The DNA here is from genome assembly GCA_964035755.1 of Teleogryllus oceanicus. Taxonomy (NCBI): domain Eukaryota; kingdom Metazoa; phylum Arthropoda; class Insecta; order Orthoptera; family Gryllidae; genus Teleogryllus; species Teleogryllus oceanicus. The sequence continues at coordinate 238,359,851 of CAXIVR010000001.1, read as the reverse complement.
AAAAATGAAGATAGATAAAAGGAACCGACAATCACTTCACGTAATATAGGCAATATTTATAGAGAAATTCAGAAATATTTAAATTAATGATAGCCACACAAAGTAATTTTATTTGTATTTATTTCCAAGTATAATTTTCTTTCCGAAAAACTTTTTACGGTTTTGATTTTTAGCATGGAAAAAGTTTCGGAATATTGTGGGCAAACATTCAACGATTTATATTATTATACATGAAGAGATCCAGCAAAGGTTCAAGAAATGTGGTGTAGAGCGCATTAAAAAACCTATTTTGCCTGCTATCGCAAAAGTCACTGACAAAAGATGACCCTCGCTTAATTCACGCTGAGTTGGAAAACAGAACGGGCGAAGGCGAAAGTTTTGTTTGTGCCGCAGCAAGGACGACCGAGAAAGACTACTGTGCTATGCAATTCAAGATTTCCCAATGTCGGGATCTCTGCAATGAGCAATTGCCACTTCTTCAAATGCATAGGGATTCCGCGCGTTAGCAGCCGGCGCCAGTCCAGTTCTTGATTCACGTATAATTCAAGCACGAAAATTATGTAAATACTAAAGAGACAACGCAACAGATATTACCCAACGCAACGGGTACGTTGCTTCTGCGAAAAAAAAAACATGAATACGCAAATATCGCTAATAAGTCAAGTTGATACAAATACAATAAATTCTAGTTCTAGAAAATTGCACTTCGCTCTCTCTCCCTCTCTTGATTTTTCTCTCTTCCTCTCTTTCTTTCTCTTCCTCTCATCCTCTCTCTACATTCCTCTCTCTTTCTCTTTCTATCTTCCTCTCTCTTCCTCCCTCTCCCTCTCTCTCCGTTTCTCTCTAAGTTGCATGGTGAATTAGTACTCTTAATAGTTTCCAAAAGATTTTTTTATAATTATTCACAGCATCGTGAAAACTTTATAGCCGTCATAAATGTCGATGGCCCAAAGAAACCTAATTTCTGTAAGTGGTTACGACACAAGTGAGAAGTGTTAAAAGATATTCTGCTGAATATTTACGACTTGGATATTGTTTGTCCACGGACAAAGTTTCCTTTGAACTATTAAAATATCATTATCGGTATATTTGCCTAAAATACTACAAACAAGGAGCTCAGTGTTAATTGGAATGTGTAATGTCATTTAAGATGTATCTGCATTATGTTGTTCAACTGTGCCAATTACGTATGTATAATCTTCATAGGATTTGCAACAAGGTAAGGGCAACAGTCAAAAAAATAATAAAAATAGCATGTTTTCTTCTTCTCCTTCTTCTTCTTCTTCTTCTTCTTCTTCTTCTTATTCATTACAATAGCACTAGTTACCTGTATTTTATGTTCCTTGCTTCTATTTGCAATATCTCTAAACGCAGAATGTCTATGTAATAATTTCTGGTCAACCTTTTATGTTTAAATACCACAGATTTTATCTCAGACACTTATTTCCTGAGTTAAGCTTGCATTTTCTGTTTCCGTGTGCTTACCGAAGCAAAATGAGCAAAGTTGCTTAGGAATATGTAGTCGAGCTACCGCGAAGGTAGAAGTCTTTTCCGCGTGGAAAAGATTCGAGGAGACGAAGCCAAGAATGAGATGAGAGTGTGGGATGTAACGATGCAATGTGAATTTCACCGAGACAACATGCTTCTGTAATGATATTAATATAGAGTGGAATGGTATGTGTAATGGAGGTCTATTGAAATAAACGTGGGCTGTTGATAAAATCATTGTGACTGGAGGCTGGGATGAATCGAAGTTGGAAGAGGCAATAAAAAGGAGGCAAGGAATGCGAAATGAGAAGCTAGTTTTTCAGCGTGAGGGCGGCATAGGATGGGTAAGTCTTCTGTGGGAGAAGAAACATTAGGAAACATTGGGAGCTGCAGTAAGATTAGTAGCATGAGATCGCATTCCAGATATGGCTACAGAAATTAATGACACTTATGTTATTATTAATACTAATTTCACGATTATATGATGTATATGTTGGCAATAACCATGATTTTATTAACTCATTTATTTATTGTATATTTACACTTTTCTATATTTCATTTAACTGATTTTGAATTCAAGTAGTCAATCTATAATTTTACAAAAACTCACACAGTGAAACTGGAAACTTTTTAAGGAATTGTAGGAAAAGGAATTATAGTCACCAGAGAACTTCTACTACGTAAATACAAAATGTTTTTAATATTTACAAAAATGTGCAAGAAGCTAACGTTCATTTGACAATTTTGTGTGACGGAAACAACAATTCACATCATCTGATGAAAAAGAAACAATATTGTTTGGATGCTGTCTTTGGTGAGCTTTAGGTTCCTGACAATGTCAATCACGTTTCTAAGGGGATATTCTCGCTGGCTTTATTAATTAGGTAAATCAGGTTGCAATGGACGGGTGAGCTGGGTTCTGTGTTGATTAAGGGATACATATTTTAAGATTGATATATTTTTATTGTTAACTGTGTTATCTTGATTAACTAACTTATGACGCATTCCAATTCTAATAAAAGAATAATTCCTAGATTCAGGCCCACGCAACACTGAATAAATGGTTCCCATGGACATTTTTTTCATTTATTTGACATAGATGGTAAATAAATAGCTTAGTTGAAATAACTCTACATATGTTTGATGGATTAATACTAACTTAAATTAAAAACTTAAAACTAATACAAGAGTTGAGGTTACCCATGGGGCTCCTCTAGTCGGGATCTAGATCAGAGAATTTTTTGAGAAAAATGTGGAATGGAAACATTATGTATTCGGGTTCTATGTGATGGTTTTTTTCCGAGCCTGTGAACTGATAATGGAGGGATTTGGGATATGTTTGAGAAGAAGTTGGTGGCTAGATATGTGATGTGATGGTCTATAGCCTCTAGGTCTAATTCATTATGTAACTGTTTGTTGGTGACATACCAGGGAGCGTTTGAGATAATTCTGAGGAATTGGTTTTGTATTATTTGTAATTTCCTTTGGTTGGTTTTTGCTGCATTTAACCAGATTGGGCAGGCGTATAGTAGCAAGGGTTTATTATTGTTTTAAATATTAATAATGCTGAATTATATGATAATGGGCTGGATCTGTGTATTAATGGCTTTAGTTGTATTAATTTGATTTTGGCTTGAATGATTTTGGCATCTATATGCTGCTTCCAATTGAGTTTTGTGTCTCCCATGGACTCCAGCATCCCAAGACTGTCCCCTTTTAAAGCGTAGGCAATTTGTCATACAGATAAGAATTGGATGTCGCCTAACCGGCTGGAGCCTTCGCTTTCTCTTCTTCGGGGTTGTTTTTGTGTGTGAGGGGGGGCGTATAGTCTCAGAATAAGTGCCAGTATTCCCTGACCTTGACAGAATGTTTCGTATTTAATCATACCCCGAAGACTTTCATAGAGGCCCAGATTTCCCCATCTGGGTTTCCTGTAGCTCGTCTCGTCTTTCCTGCTACTCTTGCCCCATCCGCTGCTCGCTTTGACGAAGGCCCGTCGCTACCTTCCGTGCAGAGAAGCGCTTCTCAAATGTAAGATTTTGCGAGTGCCTGTCCGCCGTGGCCCGCAGGTCATTTGCTTTCCACAAACCCGGAGTCGATCGCACCCGAAGTTACTCTCGGTTTGTCGTTTCTATCTGCGTCTACCGGCAGGTATCGCGGTTTCCTCCATTCATTCATTGTCTCTCTCGTGAGCTCCGATTGTAATTGTAACCTGCGACGCTTTCAGTGACTTTTTTCTACAAAATGACTCCTGTGGAGTTGACAACAAATAAATAATAATCGTCAGAACTGACCTTCTATGTAATTCGAAATGGGAATTAGATTATTTTTTGAAGATACTTCGAGTGACTTGCAATGCACCATTTGTAAACAACGTTAGCGGCAAACAAGAAATGGTATATTAGGGGGAGCGTCTCTCCTCCCCTCTCACAAGACTGATTCAACATGCAGCACGCCACACAGGCAGATAAGCAATGGGCCAGAGCATGCCAGATGGCTCACACATTTGAGCAGCATTACTGTAGAGAACATTAACGCGGAATAGACCTGCGTGTACACTACTTGAGAACACGAAGGGCCACGAAATCAGATCCTAAAGAAAATTAAAAGCCTAAGTGTTTCGTTCGCAGCTCCTCTACTGAACGGGTAGTTGCCACAGACACTCGTGTTTGTTCGTGTTGTCTAATTATCTTGAACGGTGTAAACCAACCAAATTAAAGGGTTTTTTTCATTTATTTTTATTTAATAGGAAAACTGCTCAAGAACGTAGCCTTCATACGGCGGAATGATTAGAAGTCTGCCCTCTACACATTTTTTGCGGTATATGATTTACTCAATGAGATTACGTACGTAATGTTAATTGTCGATGTTTTATTGCGGAGAAAATAACGACACTGCTTACATTTGTTTTAATAACACTGGATATATTCAACGAATTATTTCAAACAAATCGGGGAATGTTCTTATTTGAATTTACTATTTCTCTTAATAAAGAAAACCGAAACGTTATTGTATTCTATCGTACATGCTCACTTTCTTAGGTCTACAAATTGAGATATTTCTGCAGTTAACTGTTTCTTTTTTCTTCATTATTTCTCTCTTACCATTACAAGGAACACTGCGTGAAGAATAGGTGGGCGGCTTTCATTTCAGAAGTTTGAAGTTGTTATTTTAGAAAGTCTAACACCTTACCAGAAAAGTAAGGCCCAAGGAGGTTTTATTCACATGAATTTCCAAATTTATGTATTTACATTGTCATAAATGCTCTCATCATTCATCATAATAACAATGATTTACCAGTTCTCTGGCCATTACCAGTTCTCCTTGATAAACAAACGGGTAGACATCGCTCTATTGCACCGTATCGTGTCTTAATCAAGCAGCTTTGCTTCGAGGTAGATTATATCACAACAAATGTATTATGCATGTAAATTAAATTTAATTATAATGTAATTGGAATTTCCTGTCAACTTTTGTGGACAAAAGTATGGAATGTGTGACTTAAATTTCAATTACATTTTAATTAGATATTGGAAAAAATAAACAAATTACAAGTGAACAGATGTTGATTCCTCTCTCAGATTTCGTCAGACGCCCCTCCTGCACCACCTGGTCGGAGCGACGGGTCAGAAAACCTGTGCGCACTCGGCCGCCGCCACCGCGGGGCGTCGGGGGCGGAGGGCGCTGGGCGGACTCCGCAGAAGGTGGCGAGGCGTGGGCATAGCGGCGACGAGGGCAGGGCGTCGGCGCCTTCTTCATGAAGTCAGCCGCGCTCTCTCATAAAAGGCCGACGCGCGCGGGCGAGCGGGCAGGCGCCACCCGCCGGCGCCCGCTCCCCCAGCCCCCACCCGCACTGTAATAGGAAGCGGCTAAATGGGGTAGCCGCGGGAAAAATAATAAAGGCGCGAGGGCGGAATATATTGAGAACGAAAGCTAAGAACACGGCAGTATCCAGTTTAATACTGGCAGATTATTAAACCCGTAAGCGGAGGCGACGGAGAGAAGAGGCGTGTGGGGAGGAGACCTCGAGCGGCGGGGGAGGGGAGGGCAGAGTCGAGGGAGGGGGCGGGGCCGAGGGCTGGAATGGGGGTGGCGGTGGCGTGCGCCGCCAACACGCCCGTCTGTCCGGCGGCAGCCGCGCACCGCCGCCGCCGGCGCCCCCCCCCCCCCCGTCGCCGTTGCGACGCGTCGTCGTCTGAGAAAATTTAATTAACGCGGCTTTACAAAACCGTTTCATTAAACTGCTGTTTTGTCCGGCTGTGGCGGCGGCGGGCGGCCCGGCCCGTCGGCGCCCCCCTTTCCTCCCCGCCCCCTGTGAACCCCTTCAGCTCCCCGCGAGATCCCTATGGCCGTCCCCGCGCCCGCCTCATTGCGGCTGTCTCCTTATTTAAGGAATCAAATTGGAAAAGCCGGGAGCGGCGGCGATGGCGGCGGCGGTGGCGGCTGTGGCGGCGGTGGCGGCGGCGGCGGCGGCGCAGGCGACAGGGACGGTGGTGGCAGCGTGCGTTGCGAGACGCAGATTGATAGAGAAAACGCCTCTATCTAAATCTGCAGCCAGCGCAAAGTGCTTTAAGCGAAGAGTTTCTTTTACAAGTAGCGTCATCAGAAACAAAGTTTGGCTTAGCGACAGCGGCGGCGGCAGTGGCGGCGGTGGCGGCGGAGGCGGTGGAGGCGGCGGTGATGGCGGCGGTGGCGGCGGTGATGGCAGCGGTGCCACTCCCCGATCGCGGAAATGCGAAAACCCGAGAAGTAGCTTCTCGTGCTCGCAAGGGCGGACTTGTATTAAGGCAAGGCACTTTGTTCCCCGCAGAACGTTTCCAAGTCTCGTAAGAAGCCATCGCCCACCCCGCCGCCTCCCCTCGTCTGCGCGTCTCGGCGCACGGGAGTGCAGCGAGATGGGACGGGGAAGGTGGGGGTGGACAGCGGCGACGGCGAAGGCGGAAGGGGCAAAAATTGGGAGGTGGGGGAAAAGCCGGCGGGAGGGGGGGCGATGGAGGCAGGGGGACGGCGAGGGGGGAGGAGGACGTAGGGTGCAGGTGGCACGACGCAAACGCGCGTCTCCACTGCTCCCCCCCATCGTCCCCCTGTGCCCCCGAAGGGTACTCTGGCCCCCGTCGATGCTTCCGGTGGCGACGAGACGTTTCCTTCCCGTCGTCCCCCCTCCGGTGCGGGGCGACTCCGTTTCATGGGGGTGGTAGTGTGACAAGACTTGTGCTATCGGCGTACTTGAGGGATCTGCCACCTAGCGAGGAACTGTCATCATCGGGACTTCCGGGTTTACTTGTACTATCACCGGCGTCATAAACGAAGGAGCGACTTCCTGAGCGAGCTTACCCCGCCACGGGTCTGGATGTTACTTCTACTGATGGCCCTTCGTCTCACGTACTGTGACACGGATCTCTTCATCTGTTGAACTTCAGTAGTAACCCGCACGTTAGGCCCCATTCACTATAACCGATTATCCTTCGATATTTCCGAACTGTGTTCATTCAGTATTTCTAATTATTTTGCCGTTGTTTTAATATCTTATCATCTCGTGTCTACGTGACACCGAAATTCCGACAACCTTTCTTCGTTCGTAGTGATCATTCTTACTCCCCTGATCTTAATCATAATAATTTAATAACATTACCACTAACAATTTGGATTCCTAATCGCCTCCTCCGCAAAATTCTTCACTTCTTTGGTATGAGGTTCCAAATGTCTAGACCAAACTCTATGTAGCACTAAAATAAATTCTATCAATATTGTGCAAAACTCTGGATTGTTTTATTGATTTTACCGTAGTGCATTTGCCTTTCCACAAACATTTCCTAAGTTATAATAAGTGGAGGGAAATCTGTTAGGCAGGTTTGTTAAATTGCTGCAAACCGACAGCAATGAATGTTTTCTGGTCTCATATTATTTTCATGCTTCAGTGCAAAAGTTTAAAAACCACGAGGAACCATTCATGTAACGAATACATTGACAAGATACACAAACGTAAAGGTTTACGCTGTACTATATAGCGAAATGTAAAAATGAGTTACGTTTGTTCTTAGGAGATAATTTTGTTCTTTTCTATCGCAATAAATGACTATCTGGAGTGGGAGAAGAAACATCTTGTATATCGTCATAAGTAACCCCTGCAATAAGTAAATTAATCCAAGAATAATTGAATGATTTTTGAATTTTCATATATAACAAATACCCTAAGTATTGAGAGAACCTGTGCCGTTTGCAATCCCTGAGGAACGTTATTCATCGGAAGAGAAAATATCACACGTCAATGCATCCGTTTTTTTCAACAGTCTTTGTAAACATGGGTCAAATTCCAAATTTATAATTATTAATTAATTAATTGAGTAAATAACTGACAACTTTAACAAAAAAGCATAATTCATTTATCCTTAGGTGAACAATTCGTTCCTTTCATCCGTGGGCATTCTGTTTGAAACAAAAAGCCGGTGAGCTGACTGATAAAAAGCTACTTTTTGTTCTTTGATATTACAAGAGAGCCTCAAACGTAGTAAATCGAATCCAAACAATCCACACTTCCTACACAGACGTTTATAACTAGACAATTTCTTTGTCAAAGCCAATCGCCCCTCTCCCAGGCCTGCGTTCAAATTAACTCGCATGCAGATACACAAAATTAACAAGCCAGCGCTCCGGCTTTTGCCACACCGTCGAACGTCACTGATGTATTATGCATTTTGACCTTCACTAGATTTTTTATTCGTCACCGAGACTCGTACCGACTGTGTTCGCCTCAGAAACATCATTGTCCCTGGCTTTGCAGAGGCTCTGGTAGGTTCTGGGGTTCTGGTTCCGACGTTGGCTGATTTTCGACACTACCTACATAGCTCGGTTGAATTCAGCCGCTATCTGGGGAGAATCTAGAAGCCGTCTGTTCTGAGTGGCAGTTTTCCGTGGTTTCTCCGATCAACACCAAGTGAATACAGTAGAAGTACTCGAAAAAGCGGGCCACGGAACGAGCGCGAACTTTCCTTCCTCTTCCTCGTCTTATCCTCTCCCGTTACACACATACACTACACCACTGCGCATGTATGTAAGGGGAGATACCTGTGGGGAGATACGCCCCGCAAGCCTTCGAGTCGGTTTGCATCGAATATCACATAACCATGGCGGATGAACGGCGCCACTTTCAGCCATAGAAAGGGACTAATGGTCGTAGAGACATAGCTGACATTAACGGGATTAATGACCATAGAAGTTGACGGACCCAGAAACATCATTCAATCAGGGTCGTGCCGGCAGGCGGAAGGAGCCTGGTAGCACCTCCTGCTGGCAGCAGCACCGCCACCAAGAGTTCTTGCCCCGCGTGCATAACGTACGAGGACATTCGGGCGATAAGAACCCCGCACACATTACGCTCCCGCTATGCTCCCGACGTCAAGAAACATTCTTACCCCACGCGCACGTCACACGTTCCTGCATCATGAAGCGTTCTTCCCCGCGTGGATGTCACGGAATCGACCACCACGCGATGCTACTGGCTCGCGTTAATGAAACACACTCCGGAGACATGAAGCGTTCTCATTCCGCGTGTATGACGCGCACCCAGGCGTCATGAGTCGTTCGTGCTCCGCGTGTATAACGGACAATGAGGTGTCATGAAACATTTTTTCTTCGAGATCGTGATGCTCACGTCGTCGTTCTGAGGTGCTTTTGTCCCCACTCCCCATGGACGCAGCACTCTGCGACGTCATTAGACATTTGCTCCGCGTGCATGACGCACACTCCGGTATCGTGACTTACGAGACGTTTCTCAGATGCAGAAAACAAGTATATATAATTTAAATAGTTCTGAGTAATACGTTCATAGTTATTATATGTACCCCTTCGAACATTCCAGACACTCTGTAAATCATTATTTTGAAAGTAAAAATAGTAGCTTCATAGATGAACTGAGCTTCAACGTGTCTAACAACCCGTTCTAGGAAATGGAAGGGCACTCAAATCTGAAAAATATTGGCCAAAAAAGTTAATATTGTAGATTACGGCACATGAAAAGGATTTACACCTAGATTTAAGCGTCTAGACCGCAATGTGCGATGTCCAAGTTATGTATATTGATAGCGTGGTTTGTAGTGTAACGTATGTTGAGGATCATAGTATAATATAATAATAACAATAATAATTATATAATTTTTATTATATTATTAATATTATATTACATTGCTATTAACATCGCCTTCATCTTCATATTGCTCGTTGATTGATTGAATAGTTATTCCGAGCGCGTCAACGACTAAGGTCAATAGTCCGGTAATTATAGTGCATGTTTGTATCGCAGGAGGTGTTGATGATCCTCCCTCGCTGGAAGGCCAGATCCAGCCCGTCGGCTTGAGGGGGTCTCCCCAACCAGGTATCTGTCACCAGCGGGACACCGTTTCAGCTGGGCCAAGCTCTAAACTCTCCATTGATCTGCAGGCAATTGTGGGTGTGTGTAAGTAAGGGGTATCGATGGGACAAGGAAGACGACGGAAAGAACTCATGCGATCTGTGAAGAGTTTGTTAGGGTACTGCTCCAGTATTCGCCGGTATCCGGTACTGCTCCGGTTATTGATCGAATAATCCAAGAAAAACTACCGATCCTAACAGCCGGTCGCTAGAATTCACCTCGGCGACTGAATTCCACCTAGCTACGTAGCGTTGAAACTTCTGCCATCGTCAGGAATGGAACCTTGGGACCTCTCGGCCAGAGGATATGCAGTGACATTAACTGATGCCCTGAGGCATCTAAGCCGGTGTTTCTCTTCGCACCCCTCATCGGCGCTCCTTTGCACGGCCGGTGTGCTCGCGGCCGCGCCTGCGCCGTCGCCCTGACGCCGTGCCTCGCGCCGCGCCGAGGCCGCGGGGGCGTCCGGTCGGTCGGTCGACCGGCCGGTCGGCCGGGTAGGGCGGGATGGGCGGGCGGGCCGATGCTGGCGCCAGTAATTATTTCAGGAGAAGAACGCGCGGGCGAAAATAATATTTCTGTTTGTGGCCTTATTAAAATTCTTCTGAAGCACGCGAACAAAATGCAAGAGGGCCATTACGAGCGGCGAAGTGCGCCATAATTGTTTTCAGCTTCTTCTCGTCGTCCCTGCAGCTGCGTCGCCCCCGCCGCCGCCGCCGCCGCCGCCCCCGCTGCCCGCGCCGCCGCCTCGCCGCGACAGCTGCTTGTTATGCGCACCTAAATGAGCCACCGCCCCACCGCTCCCGGCGTCGCCGCCGCCGTCGCTGGTCTGTCGCAGCCGGCCCCGCAAGTTCCCCCTGCCACCTTTGTAGTCGCCCTCCCGCCGTCCACCCCTCTGCGCCGATATTCACGTCGCTGCTCACCTCTGTGAGATTCCCCGAGCTGCCTCTTGCGGCCATTCTTCCTTTCCACTTTCACTGGGCCCGTTAGAAATATGTCTGCCACCTCATACACCCAGGTTCGAATCCAACATAATATACTTCTAAATACTAGAAGTAATTTTACGCATATTCACAGATGCATGCCAATAGGGGTCAACAATAGACACAATTGTTTACTCTTTGTTTAGGGAAGTTGTCGTTCCATCGTTTAGTACAAGCCTGCTCAACTCAGTGGTTCGCGATGGCGGCGAAGAGCCGGCTTCTCACGAGCCCGGAAATTTGGGCGCAAGCTACGTTGTGTCGATGAGGGGTTGGACGTCATTCAGTGGCAGCGGAAATGTCACTCGGACGGCACTGCAGGGCGGTTGAACGCCTACAGCATTCGGCTCCGGAAAATATGGCACGGGAGCTATGCGAATTAACTTTTATTTTGCGGCCTTCTTTCGTATGGGAGTGTGTGCAAACAAGCAAGTCGGTGCCAAGATTATTAGAAACAATGTAATAAGTTTAATGATATAAATATCATGTACAGTAATATTGAAATTCCTGTAAATCCTTTAACTGTAAACATTCTAAAATTCGTAAAACTATTGCCGTGTGAAGTGGAATATATGCAGACTGACAAGCACGTCAAAAACATCCAAAGATTGGATTGGTACGTCAAAAAATTTCGATTTTTTTAGATAAACAGATCGTTTGAATGCATGATTAAAATGTGTCAAAAATGTCATGAAGTGTTTTTTTTTTCAATGTAAGAAGGCTTTCCTGATGGAGGGAGGTAGGAACCAATTTGAAATTTATTATTATGGATCAAAATCACAGTTCAATCGTTTAATTTTATTTCCCTTTTTAATATATTATCCGTCTAGACCCTTTTCTTATACTGATTATCTATTACAATATGAAACGTGTACTTTTGTCAACTCGTAAATTGATACTAAAAATTTGTATAATTTAATAAATGATACTAGGAAATACCAACATGTTTGTTGAGCCCAATTGGCATGTTCTTTTCACTGAAAACTTGTCTTCGGGGTTCTACCAGAAGTGCACTAAACCATTCTGAAGTTCACTGAACTGCATTCTTCTTCACTTCAAGTGTCCCTCTCCCAGCGATAACTCACCTCTCAGCTCAGAGTTCAGACACGAGCCAGCGTGAACGCTCTGCTCTTCGGCGGCCAATTGGACAAACTTGGTCTAAGAATATCATTATCTACTGTCTTTTCATAATTCGCGGTATGAGTCTCGCGTATTTGGTAATAAAACGCAAGTATAGAAGTATGCTCTGATCATTGAATAACAACCTAATTTGCCAAGAAGTTTTAAAACGATATGTATTGTTATATATAAGCCTCTTTATTTAAATACATATCGCACAATCCGTCAAGAAAAATTGTTGTGATTTTATTCGCGTCGCTATATTAAATCTTTCTTCCTAGATGCCATTAGATATTTCACTTTCTTGATATTTGTAGTTTTACACAGTATTAGTAATGGTATGGCCAACTTCAGCACGGATGAAAAATAACTTCATTTTATGCTTATGAAAGTAGAAACTTCATTCAAGACAAGCGAGTTCCCCTGCTTATGTCTCACATGTGACAATTTTACAATGAAAGGAATTTAATGGAATGTTAGGATAAATGAAAAACATTTTTGTCAAACCCCCATCTACAAAAAGGATTTATATTGGATGTGAATTATGCAGCACATTCACATCACAGCTTTCAATAGTAAAAAATATTAGAGATAATTGTTGCGCTTAACACATGTATTGAAAGTTTAAATTGCAATACACATCTTGAACTCTTGTGTAATGAGAAATGGAATCTAAAAATTTCAACAATATATAATGTTTGTGAAGCAATTTGAGCATGAAAACGCCATACACTATTGGAATAAATTGAAATATTAATATATTCGTGCTGAGTTGCATGTCAATTTTTCAATTTAAATGCAATTCCATCTAGCAGTGCGACCAATCTGTTCATCCGACAAAAATATTAGTAATGGATGAGCCTCTGTAGATTTTTCATGGGTAATGGTAGGAAAATAAAATTGTTTACTCAGTGCATATGATATTTTTCGATTTTCTCTTGTATTTTAAATACACGCGTAAAAAATATGTGAGTTTTGATTTTATTACGCATTCTAACAGCTTTTAATTTTGGTGTCATTGAGCAGAAAACTAACTGCTAATTTGGTGCAATGCATAGTCATCGTTTTGTGTCAATCACGTTCGACATTGTTTTTAACCCATCATATTTTCAAGTGTTATTCTTGACCACTTCTCATCACTTATAACGCTGATGTTCTTATTCAAATTCACTGTTGTTTAAGCGGTCTCTTTACCACATTATAATTTCCTATAATAAAACCACTCTTGTTGAATATATCAGTTCACAGGGAATGTATTCATCTTCAATTTGAATGACTGTTTCCTTCCTAGCGTTTGCTGATTCCATTCCTTGCTGCCCTACTAACTTCAATCGTGTAGGTAAATTCCTTTCATCCCTATCAGAGCCACCGATTCCGCCTTTCAGAGGAATGGTTAGGCTACGTCGTCAACATATCTGCTTCTCCCCTCATTACTCTAGCATTTCAGATGCCCCTGTGGTATCTCCGGGAAATTACTTGTAAACCTGCATGCAACACCTTCCACAATCGACCCCCCCCCCTCCCCCACGACCGTGTTCTCGCCAGCCTGCATCGCCGCGTGTGCCGTTTCTCAGCCGTACCCTCGTTAAAACACGTCTCTGCCACCCACATCCGTCTCACCTCTTCCCCGCCTCCATCAGGCCTCCGCCACTCGTCCGCCCCGCCTCCACCCCATCTCCCCTCCTATACTTTGTCTCCATCCCTCCTACACCCGTCTCCACCCCGCTTCCGCCCTCCTACACCCAGTCTCCTCCCTATCTCCCCGCCTACACTCCGTCTCCATCCCTCCTACACCCGTCTCCATCCCGTCTCTATCCCTCCTATAGTCCGTCTCGCCCCCCGCTTCCACCCCTCCTACACCCCTCTCGACCCCGTCTCCACCCCGCCTCCACCCCGCCTCCGTCCCGCCACCGGCCCGTATCCGTCGTCGGTTGCCGATACCGTGTCCGTCCAATGCAAAAAGTAGCAGTCCGCTAGGGCAACCATCACCTTCACTCCCGGCGTGCACATCATCGGGCCTCACACCCCCAAAATGCCGTCTCTACCCATCCGCACGCGGCTCTGTCACTACCGCTCCTCCTCCCTCTTCCGCCAGCGGGCCGGCGGGGCAGCTCTCGCCACCGCCATCGCCGCAGGTCGAAGGGTTCAGCGTTGTTTTTGAGTTCCGGAATCAATAACGCGGTCGGGCAGCTCGCCGGAAGCGGGCGTCGCGTCCCTGCAGCGTGGGGAGGAGCGAAGTGGCGCGGCGCGGCACGGCGCGGTGGGCCGGCCGTCGCTTCTCCACCCCGCCCGCTTGGCCGGCCCCTCCCATCCGCCACTGCGCGCCCGTGTCTCCCCGTCCCTCGCCGTTCTCGCGACGTGGCGACTCCCTCGACGAAGCCAACCCGTCCCCGCCCTCTCCCACCGGCTGCGAGCGGTCCTCCCGAACAATCAACAGCCCGAGTGTGTAAACACTTGCGTGGAGACTTCTAATGCGGACGCCAGCAAAACCTGCCGCCGTCGACACTGCGCGCCGCCGAAGGGAGTCCTGCGCTCCCAGACGCCCCTCCCCCTCCAACCCACTGATTCCCCCACCCCACGCCAGCCCGCACGTCCCATCACGCTCACAGCTCCCATTGCTTGCGTGCGCTCGGATTCAACGCCAGAAAGCCGGCAATGCTCTCCTACCTACAAAGACGGGTCGCAGTCAAAATGACTGCTTCTAAAAACTGTGAAATGTACAACCGAAAGACTTAGGATATTTTAACTATTATTGATGGATTGCGCGAGTGTTTTTGCAAGGATGGTAGGCCATTTACATTCACTTGCAATAACCTTCATAGTTTTACAGGTTTTAGTAGATTGAAAGATATTTTATTAGTTGGAAGAAATGGGCCAGTCTGACAATATCTTGCTTACTAAATTAGAAAACCGATCCAAGCTAATTGTTTTTTTTCCTTTGGGAAGACCCCCAATAAATATTTATGAACAATTAATAAATATGTGCACATTGGCACGAAGAAAACGTGACTTTTTTAAAATATTTATTATTGGGTAAATGATGTAAGTAGATTCATTGAAAATGAGTAGTGACTTGCATTCCATAATTCTTGAATTTTTCAGAAAATAATTGTCGATTTCTGTCGATTCAGTCTCGTGAGAAGAGTTATGAATGATCAACAAATTAAGTAAACATCTTTGAAAACTTAATTTAATGTTAAAATAATACGTTTTAGTAAAGTTTCGCAATAAAATTTGACTTTTTGAAACGCAAAATCACCTAAATAACCATGTGTATTTATGAAAAATAAATATTTTTGTATGATTTTGATGGTAAAAATTAACGCATTCTGTTGGAAAATTTGAAAATCTCTATAGTTTGGCATGATATTTACTACTCCAAAATGTTTTTCAGACAATAAAATATAATACAAACGGTACTCCAGCATATTACAACGTGGCGATATGATAAAAATCGGAGGGAGACATTTCGTGTACGTATCTTCTTAGTTTCGCTCCTGCTCGTCGCCGAACCCTCCTGCTGGCCGCCGCCTCCACCTTCACAGCCCCGCCCCCGCCGCCTGCAGCGGCCCTTCGCAGTCGCCGGCCTTGCACTTGAACTCGTGCCGGCGGGGGTTGCAGGGGGAGGGAACGCGAGGGCGTAGGGGGCGCAACCCGAGGGGAAACCGCGGCTGCAGGCGGCTCCGCAGGCGACGTGACCTGGGAGCGCAAAAATTGCTGAACGCCGAGTACCTTTTTCAACTCCCCTTCTTTTTCCCACTTGGCGGCCCGCGGGGGTCCGGCAGCGGTTGTGGCGGCGGCGGCGGCAGGGAGGGCGGCGGCAGCGGGCGGGCGGGGAGGGCGGCGGGAAAGGTGGCGTGGGGGGGCGGCTGACCGACGCGCCGCAAGACAAGCGCGGTCGGGTGAAGGGGGACAGGAGTGGGGAACGCGCGGCGGGGGCCCCCTCGATGGAAAGGGGAACGAGGGAGCGCGGAGGGGGGCAGCAAGCTGTGGTGGTGGTGGCGGTGGTGGTGCGGGCGCCGCTCGAAGCCGTAGGAGTGCCAACGTCCACTTTGAGTCGACACAACCTGTAGCCTTCTTTTGATGTCGGATGATTCGCTCGTTTTCCGCGCCTGATGAGTCCAGTTGTCGGGCGCCTAATCAAAGGCGCCGGCGGGCCGGCGCGCCAGCGGCGCTGGCACTGCGCGGAGCGGGGCGGGGTGGGGCGGGGCGGGACGGGGAAGCGCGCGGCGGAGAGAGGCTGCGGGAGGGCTAACAGCCACCCGGTTGGTGCGGGGGGGGGGGGGCGGCGCGGCGGCGCCGGCGGAGGCGGAGGAGGAGGCGGAGAGGAGGCGGGGGCGGCGGCGTTGCTGCGGCACCGCGAAGAGCCAGCCCCGCGGTCTGCAGCAACGCGCCCGTGCCATGCCCGCGCCCGCGCGCGGCGTCGCCAGACAGACCGCGCGCAACTGTCGAAGGCACAAGAAAATGATGAATATTTAAGGTTTTTTAAGAGAATGGAGAATATGGTTATAAAGTTTTGGGAAACAGAAGGAAAACGCAATCTGGGGAGAAAATTATATGCAAATAGAGTTTTCGCATGGGATGCTTTGTGTTATAAAATCCTTCAGAGCGAAACGGTCCCCCCGGCCGGTCTCTGCGACCCGCACGCGCTCCCTCACCTTCCGGCGGAGACGGCGGGGGCGGCGGGGGCGGCGTGGTTGTCTTCCGGAGCGCCGCCGCCGCCGTCGTCCTCGTCGCCGTCGCCGCCTCCGTGACCGCCGCCGTCGCCGTGCCGCGGGCCAAGTCGACCCGTCGCCATTCTGCGGCGGCCCGCGGCGGGCCGCGCCAGCGCGCCGAGATCGTACATGAAATCCCCCGGAGCCCACGAGGAAGATCTCCAGTTGCGGTTACGGCGAAGCGACCGCCGGCGCCGGCGGTGGGCCGTTCGTAAGGCCGACCACGGCCTTGGAGAAAACGCGCGCCGCCTGCGGAGGGCCCTGCACGTGAGATATCGTCCGGAACGAAGGACGCTGGCGACAGGCGCGCTCATTTGGGTGTGGAAATCTTTGGGATATGTTCATTAACGTTTGCAGCAAATATGTGGGGACTAGAAATAAAATTTAGGCAGCCGAATATCATTTTCGAGGTCACTTAATATCACTTTTGTGTCGCCTGTATTTTTCTTTTCTTGTGAGCACCAATAGCTACTACTCCCGCGTAGCTGTCGTCATATTTTTGAGGGATGTATGCGCCAATAGTGAAAATAGAGATGGCCATGGTGGAGTATGTAGGGAAGGAAAGAGATTGTGCCTAAAAAATTGTATTCACTATTAAAATTTATTATAAGTATATACCAAATACTTACATAAATTTTTTGCTTTTACACAAATTTACTCCAATATTTATGATTATGGTAACCACACTATTTGTAGCTACTGCATCAGCAGTACAAGAAAAAATCTGAAAAATAAGAATTAAAGGCTTTCCACTTGCTTGAAAACTTGTAGAACGTTGGGCTTATCCCTTGTAGTGGTGAGGGTTAGAACGAAGATTGTTAAATTAACGTCTCCAATTTTATATTTAAATTAGCTGAAAACATCTAATTGACATTGTAATAACGTAAAATGAACCGTAATTTTTTGGTATAAAACACTTTCAGGGATATCCAATAGTCATTACTTAGTCAAATATCTGACCTGTACTAAAATTTTGCATTTTTCCAGTCGTTTGAATAAAGTCGAGGTTGGAAACAATTAATAATAATAATAATAATAATAATAATACACATTAAAAATTGGCCAATTGTAGGCAAGTTTTCTATTCAGAAAAAGGTACGCTAACCGCCCACTGAATTTCACTCGACAAACTACTTGTATGTGTGTGTGTGTGTGTGTGTGTATATATATATATATAATTACAATCATGTTGTAAGGATCATATTCATCATGTTCCGCTATAACTAGGTACAAGGAATCACTTATGATAAATGTGCTATGTTTTTTACAACACACTGCCTTATGACTTAAAGATTTAATTAAATGATAAACAAAATGTATTCCGTTGAATAATTGTTCCTATTCAAATAGAGACTTCTAAACCAAAATTGGGTTTCCCAATCTTATCAGGTTTTAGATGTTTTAACTAATTTTAAATGGATGACCAAATTTCCAATAAAATGTATTTTTATTTTTTCCCCACTAATCCATTGGGCAAGTGCTGAGATAGCCTCATGCTTTACATCTGGATTGTAAATAGTTTCACTATGCGTGCGTTTATTCCAGATCTGTTTTTGGTAGTTGCTAGGGGAGGAGGGTCAGAGAATTTTACTTTTTAAAATACTGTGAAATCACATCTGCATTCGTCTGCCTATGCAAATAGGTATTCTATTAGTCGGAAGCGAAACTTTATAGTTTTGAAATGTTGCCAACCATGCTTTTTGGTACTTTATTCATAATTTAATTATGCAGAGATAAGTAAGAGTTTTGGAACTGAAGATTCGTGCGCAGATTATACAGCCAAACTGTACGTCACACACCTTAGGAGATAAAAGTTGAAAGTGAAGGACAGGTTCAAAAATAATTCGAACGTTAATAATTGCCAGTGTCGGACATTTAAATGAAAACCCGACATACATTTTAAAGCGCACTTTGCTCTATTGGAGAAAATAATGTACTGAAAATATATGGAGTATTTCTGATCCAGTGGATTTATGTCAAATATCCCAAACATTAAACGTCCGATTCAAATTTGTAGTAGTGAGTTCTGTCTGCTCAATCCAAGAATATCGATTTTGCGGGAAAATATTGTGTGCAAATTGTATTGTTGTCGGACAGACGAACGATTTCGGAGAAACACTTTTGATAAATCAGCAGACTCTCGCGAAACAGTATTTGCTTCAGAATCTCAACAGTCGATAACATATCAATTTTACATAACATTAAGCATTACATAACTTTCCCTATTCTTTGTTCATTTTTAGGCTATACATGTAAAATCAAATAGGTATTCCACTACATGTTCTGGTTGTCCATTATTTCGTTCTGAATCTTTTGATTTGGTTGACTAACATGAGAAACACTGACAATATTTTTCTATATGGTAACTAGTATGCATAAGTCCAACTTTCTGGTAGTACTAACAATGATTCCTTAAACTTTAATACATATTGGTGCGCATGTATTTATTACCTTCACAGACTTTCATTCCAACATAGTCACCAAGTAAGCCACCTGAACCCAGTATCTTTATATTTAAGAGTTCTCTAAAAACACCTGAAGGTGACGTAAATACGAGTTCAAACGTCATGTATTTATTTTCGGAACATTTTTGTAACTATTAAAATAATTTTTATAATATGTAAATACTGTTCAGAAATTAGATATAGAAAATGTATGTTGTGAGTTTCGACCTAACCTATACGTTTGTGGATCAGTTCTTTCCATGACGTAGAAATATAACTATTATTTTTGTTCTTCCTAAAATTCTTTAGGTTTAGACGAAATCAAAGATATTTTCAGTAATTATTAATTTATTTTTGAAATGTTATTTCTGTTATATATTGTTTCATAACCTTAAAATATGAATAGATAATGACTGAAAAATTGTATTTGTTTTAACGTAAGAATACTTGCACAATATTATGCAATTAACAGACAGAAAATTTTGGTAATGTTTAACCATAAAAACATAATATTATTTTTATGATGGTCTAATTTTAATATTGTGTACATTATGGCCTTCACTATTCTAAAAACAAATAGATTCATTCATTAAAATATTTTAACCTAAATACAAATAGAGGCGCTCTAAGATTTTCTTATTGTGCCATTATTTTGCAAGTTATACTAATGATAGATTATAAACCAAACAGGTAGAGAACGCTCAGAGCAATACTTGTCATTGTAGAGTCTCTGACTGCGAGGTCCTATTGTTCTAGGTCCGACGATGGGGAGTTTTGATACTGGCTACATACTCGTAGTTGGGTAGAATTCAGCTGCGGTCCTGAGGTTTCCAGTTGCTGTGTTTCGAAGTTTTCCGTGGTCCCTGATATATTATTTATTGATAGTAAATTCCCGAGTTAAAATAACTTTTTGCAAAGGAAAATATAGTAATATTCATTCCGAAATCAAAATATATGGGCAATTATTAATCAATTGATTAATAATTATATTTAATTATTAATAATTAATATAATATAATATAATAATGTAATATAATATATAATATATTATATAATATATTATATAATTATTATGATTAATTAATTAATTAATAATATAATTAATTATATTTGATCATTAATTATTATTAATTATTAATAATTATTAATCAATTGATTAATAAGTGGATAATAATTCAATTGATAAATAATAATAGTAATAAATTACAATCATAATCAAAACATGTTATCATCCCGTAAATTCCGACTAAGATATGTCGCAAGATATAGAATTTACTTAAGGTTGTAACTAGCTTCCTATTGGCAGATCTAATGACTACGATTGTCTCTGCAATACTTTTTGCAAAACTAGAGCTGTTTACAATAACGGGATGTCTTGTACTTTCCATTACTTTGAATGAAATGTAATTGTAAATTATTTATTACTTGAACTTTACGGAACAAATCCGAGTTCCGATAACTTTTAGTACGACCTGTGTTTCTAGCGCCTCACATCCGGTTGATCTCAATATCCGAACTCTTGTATTGAAGACGCCTCTCTTCTTCTTTAGTTACGATGTTCTGATTGCAGGTCATAGTATCATTTTCCAGTAGACACGATTTTTTTCCTAATCTTGAATAACAATTTTCAGTGGTGTAATTACTATATTATTATTATTATTATTATTATTATTATTATTATATTGTTGTTGTATAATCGAATGCCATAGTCATAGTCATAGCAGGATCACATATGAAAAGTTTTCGTGATAAACTATTAATTGAAAGTTTAAAAGAAAACTTTTGAGTATAACACTCCAAGGACCTTTTTTTGTATTATTTTCCCAGAAAGAAATTGTTCTCCTCAAAACATTGCATTGATGAACATTGAGTAAAGCCGATCCTCTCTACCTTTTTCCAGTTTGGAATGAAGAGAGTCCACAAAAGAAGCTTACTCGAGTGACACTTCCTTTCTCTAGTCGGTAAATATAAAAGTAGTACACCGGAAACACTTTTATCCGCATTCTTTCCCCTTTAAGATTCAACTTGAGCGCGATCATCTACAACCACGAACTCCATTGGCGGTTCGAGAGATAAATTTAATCTGTATTTTGAATCGAAGAGATCTTCCATGGTGGCGAAAAAAATAGGTAAAAGAGGTAGCAGAAAAACAACAAAGAAATAAAAGCATATTAGCTCTGTTTCCACACCGTTCCTTTTATCAGTAACAATTATCATAGGTGCCGATAGCTGTTGAACGTTAATTGGCTTTTCAGTTAATTTGGGTTTGCCGACAATGAGTCATCGAATCAGCCCCACAACGAGAGACGTTGGAGAGCGATCGTCTCGCGTGCTCATTAGTGGCGCTTTTCACATCGGAATCTGTTGCAAAAATGTGTATACACCTCTCTCTTCCCTCTTTCGCGCCGTGCTCGGCATACAAATTGGTTTGAAAACAACGCAGTCATTCCAGGCGCTCAGACAACCCGACAGCCCCCTCCCCACAGATAAACAGAATGACTGCCGCTGGCACCTACTTTTCTCCCCTGTCGGTAACAGGCTAAGATGCACAAAGTATACATTAAGGGGGCAGTTCCCTGCCAGTAGTTAACATACTCACAGATCAATTCTGTACCTTGCGTGCT
This sequence comes from Teleogryllus oceanicus, assembly GCA_964035755.1. Classification (NCBI taxonomy): domain Eukaryota; kingdom Metazoa; phylum Arthropoda; class Insecta; order Orthoptera; family Gryllidae; genus Teleogryllus; species Teleogryllus oceanicus. The sequence continues at coordinate 238,338,077 of CAXIVR010000001.1, read as the reverse complement.
CATTGTTATCTTTTCATTTATGTCGACGACAACAGGCCAGCCATGTATTATTGATCATTACTAAGCTAAGCCTTAACTGTGTTTTGTCCCGCCAGCACTCTGCCGGATCGATATTATCGAGTCCAGCCACCGAAGGAGAACAATAGTCACAGCCGTGTGACAACACAGTCGAGGGACGTCAGTCCCGAAAACCGCTTCGGCCGTGAGCCGCAGGTGGGGTGGGGGAGTGGGCGGGGAGGGGCGGAGAGGGGGATGGGGTGGAGCTGGAGAGGCGAGGGTAGAGGCGGACGGTCCGGCCGCAGCGCTGGGCGAAAGCGGAGCGGAGCTACGGAACAGACTGGGAAGGGCATGAAAGGCGGACGATAGAGAGAGTGCGAAGGTTTTGGAAAGGCAGTAGCGGGGCCGGAAACGAGGTGGAGAAAGTGTGAAAAGGAGGGACGAAATACACCTCGAATGGGGGTATTGTGAGGGTGGGACGTACAGGAGAGCAGAAAGGCAACGGTGCTTCTGGATTGAGTTGGATTACGAGACGTGGGATGTAGGGGCGGAAAAGTAAGAGTTGGGAACGGCATGAAACGGCAAAAAGAGCAGTGAAATTCGGCGGAGAGACGGATGGGTGGGAGGGAACCAAAGGGGTGATGGTGATAGAGTGGGGTCCGTGGCCGAGGGCGGGGGAGGGGGCCGGGGAGGGGCGGCGGTGGGGCAGTGGGAAGGGGTCCGTGACGAAGGCGCGGCCGCTACGTCGTCGCGCAGAGGGAATAGGTTAGACAGAGCAGACAGTTCCAAGAAGTTTCCGGAGATCAGTGTTTAGAATTTTAGTACTTCCTTGTCCCTCTGAATGGCAACGAAAGCGATTTCAATGGATTAAAAGCTGACATCTCCCAGAAAACAAAGCTTGACGGCGAAGGACAAGTGGACAACTCCGCACTTTGAAACCATAAGATACATTTTCCTTTACCTATTCCCTCTGTTTGGCCAGACACCTGCAAAGGTCAATGGAAAGAATGTCGATATCCTCTTCATAAATGTTTGTCGCTGTGACATTCAATAACGATCCCACGCAGTATAGAATTGAAGTAAGAAGTGCTAAATATATTACAAACTTACATAACAAACAAGTTAAAATCCCTTTTCGATTGAAGAGTCGGGTATTAACGAAATATTAATCAGACACATGTCAACATGAAAAACAAACCCAGATTGAAAATATGTCAATATAGCAACTACAAAAGAGATTTATATTGAGCAACTTGTAAATATATTTTTATTTTATTTATTTTTCTCATATTGTAAATACAAATTTCAATGCAATATAGACACTGTACGTACATTTTTTGTTATTCCACGTCTCATAACTTGATAGATTTGTTGTTCTGTTTTTTAGTTGCCTTTACTTCAATATCCATCTTGTAATGAGGTTCACGCACTAGGCAATATGACAGAAAGGCTTTATCTTGGATATCTGTTTGAGCCGTCATGACGTTGACAGTGATGTAAAAAGTAAAGATAAAGAAAACAATTAAGAGAGAGACAGAGAGAGAGACAGAGAGAGAGAGACAGAGAGAGAAGGTCCACAATTTCAATTTAAAAAAATTGTAATAAATATTTTAAGAACTTCAGAGTAGGCAAATTCACTTCCTTCTTTTGTTCTAGTTTGCAGTATTTCTGAAGAAGGAAACGAGAGTTTCTTCATTATGGAGTCAATTGCAATTGAAGTAAATTTAAGTCAGAATAAGTGTGTACAAGAATATTGATATTTCTCGATCGCAAAGTGATTTTTAGAGCTAGGAATAATATTTCGTTCGAAAAATAGACACTTTCATGTATAAAGAACTATTTTGTACTTATATTTGTTGCAAGGGGAAGAGGAAAATAATATTGTTGGGGAAAAGGAAAATAATTTTGAGTTCAGATTTCATAAATCAAGTTATACCAATTCGTGCCAAGTTGAATATTGAGTGGCACATAGCGTTAAATAGAATTTACAAGAAATTCTCTATCATGCTGAACTTATGATTCGTTACCAAGTATACACAAGCCGTTTGTAAAATTCATTTATTCCGAATTTTGCGAACTTGAGGCAACTGCACGATCACATAATTTTTGTTTGTTACTTGTTAACCTTTAGTAGCTATTTGTGTTTTAATTGAATAAATAAATCATTTGTCTCAATTCATGGTTCACCTGAATGTTTATTACTAAATTTCAATTTTTTTATTTTATATAATGAATTTTCAGTTTCGTCCCATGTCAACAACTTAAAATTGAGAGCCTGGCCATGGGTACAATTCCATTAAATGAGTCGGGTCAGGGTCCGTGTGTTGAAAAAGGCTCGGCCCCTCTCTCCTATCCGCTCACGTAATGCAGCGGCGAGCACCTCGCCCGTCGCGCCGCAGAGAATTCCTGCGTGCGGCCGCCGGCGAATATAGAAGTTCGGGAACCACAGCCCCTGCCCCGAGGGGCGCGCGCGGCCTGTCGGGGCGGGGACAGAATGAGGCGGGCGCGGCGGGCGGGGACGGGGGCGGGGACGGGCGGGGCGACCGAGGCAGGGCGGACGTGCGGAACCGCACGACAGACCAGAATCGAACTCCATCAGCGACGACGCACACACCTCGCCTGTGCGCGTTTCCGCCTCCCAGGCCCCGCCTCGCCGCCCTCCTTGCTCCGCCGCTCCGAGCGGGGCGTTCGATACTTTACGATACATTCGCGATACAGTGTCTATATTTTCGTGTACGATAGGCCCAGTATCGGAATCCATATTATTGAATCTAAGTGGAAAGGATATTGTTAACAAAACTGCTTTGAAAAGCTAAAATACTGGAGCACAATATATCAATTTTTCCAAATCGTGTTGACATTTCAATACCGTTCTTTCTCGCCATTCGGCCTCTTGAAATGTCTTCTCTAGAATAATTTCATTCAGATAAAAGAATTGTTCGGGGGAAATATAGAAAAATGGATTATTGTAAAACTTGGATCATATTTTTGTAAGAGTAAAATGTGTATTATGAGTAGATAAATTATTAAAAGTTTTACGGAATGTGTTTTAATATGAAGTAGAACAATATAGGTTTCGACCCAGTCGATAATCTGAGATTGACTGGAGGTACGATTATATCGAAGAATCTATAAATGTTTGTATATATAAGTATATAAATATCGTATCGATTCAAGAAGCCAATATTCCTAAAAAGCAAATCATTCTGCGACCGCCGTCTCCTCAGTCGCTGCTGGTCAGTTGCTTTTGTTTCCCTTGCTGTCATCTTCCCTCATCGCTTTCCTGACAAGAGCTAAAATGTTCTCGGAATCTGCAAACGAAATTTTCTTCTCGTCTCCACATGTTCGTTATGTCATCTGCCACATTACTAAAATAGCAGATTTAATCTAACGTAATGTATACTGATGAATAGCAGTCCGCTAAAATAAATTAATGCGTGGGTATAAGACCCATATAAAATATTCGTCTAGGAGCCATTCCACGTCAAAACGCACAAGAGTTGACACGCTTTTTTTAATGTACAATATTTTTTCTTAAATCTGGACATCAAAAACGAGAAACGTATTTCTATACTTGCCTGACAATTGATTATTTGTGTAGTGACCATCTACCTGATTAGGGTTTCAAGAAATATTTGTTACTCACATGTTCACTCTGTCCCCAGAAAGGATGGGTGACAACGGAAAGAATTTTACTACTGCTTTTCCTCATATCAGCGAAAAGAACTTTACTGCTGAGTCCCTCTGCATCCTAGAGATGGGGTGCCCCCTGACCTTGTTGGTGAAATACAACAGACCACTGGTCAAGGGACATGAGTAAAATTTTCTAAACACCAGACGCAATTCGCATCTTACAAAGAGAAGAGTGCTAGAATTTGTTCTGCGAATCGTGTGTACACTGTGCAACGTAACTGGTGATCACCGTATGAGATACGACAGATGTGTCAATCCATTTAATCTATCTGATCACGATTTAAAAAATCTCCAATACGCGGAAACAACGATTTACTAACGAAACTTGATTTAAAGGAGTCATTAGATTGGAGAATTGGGGATTCATGTCGGAAGAAAGGGAGTCGGCTTCCAAGAAGGCTTTTTGTTAGTGAAGAGAACGGCCAGATCAGTGGCTCCCGTGGCATTAACGACAGTAGCAGGAAGTTCAGTAAAATAATTAAAAAATTGGAAATCAAAGAAATGACAATTTAAGCTCTTCAGATAGTTCAAATGACTGCGAAATAAATGTAGAGCAGATAAACAAGAGTTTAATTGCAATAGAAGAAACCCCCATCAAGAAAAGAAAATTGTAGGAAAAACGGTATCCTTGAGAAGTTTCGGAATTTACAAAGTGCTTACAGATATATTTTTTCACACTGAAGATCCTTCGATGTCCATTGAAAAATCAGACAATAAAGATATTATTAAGTAACTTACCTATTCCTTTCACTCACAGATGACAAAACGTTGAAAATTCAAATTGGATATACAATAAAAATAAACGACACTGCACAGCAAACAAACACATGATAAAAGTGAATAAAGAGTTGGCTGGAGAAAATGGAATTTTGTCCACACTTGAAAGTGAATTTGGTAAGGCATTAGAACTGTGCATTGTGACAAAGTTCAGGAATTTTAAGGTAAGCTAGTACAGCATTTGAAGTGAGTTGTGGAACAGAAATTGTCAAAATGTCAAAACCGTCATTTAATTACAAATCAATGTGAGTTGCACCACTTCGAGAGGTACTTAAATTTCTACTTCATCCAAAGAAACCGACGGCCAGTAGCGCATGAAAAGCGTCTGTTGCAGCTATTTACTACACACTGCTTCGTAAAAAAAAGAATATTGATTAAAGTTACAAACATCCCACTTTGATTTTTGCTGGAGTTGTCAACAATACTCTAGTATGTTTATAAATAGTTTTTAAAAAGATTAAGATCGAGTTCACAAAAAGTTTCAATTTTAAAAATTCTAAAATTAAAAAAGACTGAAATTTCCGAAAATAATAGTTAGGAAAAAAATAAAATAAACACGTTTTAACGTATTTGATCCATATAATAAATAGAAAAAATAGAAAAAAATAAAATATATGAAGGTCAAATTTTGGTCTTTTTTCTCCGATTTGACGTGAAATCGTTCCTAGAAGATATATTTGAAATAATATTTCTTATTTATTTATTTCTTCAAAAATTGGAAGAGGCTGTACACTACTTAGGAAGGAAGAGTTTAATCAATGCACGTTTCTCGAGCTCCAGAATCAATATCCGTTTATTTTCGTATACATATTTGAATTTGGAATAGGGGTACCAACAAGCATAGGTGGCAGCATTTAAAGACCATAAATTGTTGCTACAGATAAAAAGAAAACGGATTTATTACAAACCTCATTTTATAGTATTGCTGACAAAATAGCATCCCCAATCTACTCTTCCCACAACTAGCAAAAGTGAAGTCAACCATGCGTGTGCATAGTTAACTTATATTTCCAGGTCTAAATAGAGTGGGGTGCGGAGAGCGGGAGAGTGGGGTCGTGGAGGGGTCCAGAGAGCGGCGCGGCGAGAAACGGAACGGAGAACATCATGGAGAACGTCAGGGCAAAGAAGGGGGGGGCAGCGAGTGGGACACAATAGATAGAGAGCGAAAGTAGTCGTGAGCGGTGGGAGAGAGTGGGCGAAGGGGTGCCAGATGCCGGATACGGAAAGCGGGGTGAGAAGGCCGGGCGTAGAGAGGGGCACGGCGTGGTGCCTGTGCTGCTGTCGCCAACGCAGGTCGTGGCTCAATACGGCATCCTCGGCCATCGCAGACGCCTCTGCGACAAGCGCCGTTGACGCCGCGACTGGACGCTTTGAGCGCCGTCCCTCAGTCTGCGGGGGCGGCGGAGGGCATCGGGCGTGGTTTTCTGCTTAGATCACAATTCAGCTCTGCTGGATCTCTGCCTCTTCTGCCTCTGCACGTGCCTCTTCAATATCCCGTCTTATTCGCGGCATTTTCTCTTTCCCTCTGCTTCCTTATCCTGTGCACTACGCCACCTTCTGAGCTCCCTAAAAGCCATCCTCCGTTTCCTCTATCTGCGTTATGGTCCCAATCTGCTTATTGGAGCAGTCTTACTTCGCTTTCCAGTGTCTCATGCACTTATCATTTTTTGTTTTGCATTTCTACCTATATCATTATCCATGAATTTTAAAACCCCTTTGTGTAGGTTTCATATGACATGTTTCTTCTCTCAATCTCAATCCTCTTTTGAGTTCACTGCCTTATCCTCTACACTTACACCATTTTCAAGGTTCTCAGGTGTCTACCCGGTTCCACCTACTCCTTATGTTAGCATGAATAACAGTAGGTTACTCATGTACTGAATGGAGCTCACTCCGTATCTTTGCGTCCTAACGCCAATTTCCTATCATTAAAGGTTTGTAATATTTTTTTCTTGTATCTCTCGTGTCCGTCTTAAACATTCTATATGTGAATATCAAAAATCAATTTACTCTATAATGAAACCCCCATTAATGCCTATTTCAATTTGTGAAATATTGGTAAATTATAAATGAGATGTGTTTTAATAAGTTAGACCGGAAATCTACCCTCAATAATTCACATAGCAATGCCTCCCGAGATAAATACGGGTTATTATGACTTGGTTTCTTAAAATGATATAAAACCTATAAGAATAAACTAAAGTTCATGTTTATGATGAAATAAAGATTAGCGGAAAAAGGAGGGTTCAATTGAACTCATATATAGTGGGCCCAATTGAGCTTCTTATATGTAGTAGAGTTAATAATAAGGTATAATACATTTAAAATATTAAATCCAATCGAAAGAATAATTATAATAATTGTTAATATACCCTAGCATTAATAAACTCAAAAGTGCCAAAGACTCTTGGGATGAATAACGTTCCAGGAATAAAAGTTCCAAACAGTTTCCATGTCCACTGCACGACGCCTGAAAGTTCCCTGGGTTCTCCTGCCCTTGCACCTGGCGCTCCTCGGCCAGCTGCGCGGGGCCGCAGTCTGTGTGTCCGGCGCCACAGACGCGCTCGTCGCAGACGGCGGCGGCGGTGGGCCGGCCCCATTTCCATCACTGCCAGTCCCTGCGTTGTCTACACCTCGTTGCCGCCTCCGAATCAGGCCGTCTCCAGCGCTGCCGCCGCCGCCGCCACCGCGTGAAGGGCGAGTTGGAAACTCCGGCCAACACCGCCCGACGGCTGGCGGCCAGCGGCCAGCCGGTGGTCCGGCGCGCACGGGCTGCGGCGGGGCGAGGCGGGGTGGAGGAGAACGCGGCGGAGCGGGAACAAGGGCAGGGCGCGGGGGTGCGGCGAGGAGGGGCGGGTAAGGCGCGACGAGATGCGCCCCATCGACCGCGCAGGCCTTCCCGCGGTGAGCTGGGGCGGGGCGACGGGGGCAGGGAGGAGAGCGGGCGTCGAGGGATTGCATCCAGGAGGTGCCAATGGCGGGGCGGGGCGGGCAAACGAGCGCGCATTTTGAAAGGAGGCCGGACGCAGGCGGCGGAGCAGTATCGGCAGCACCAAGTCCGGCTGAGGGGCTCGGAGCAGGCGCCGTGGCCGCGGCGCGGGTGGCGGGGACCGGGACGGGCCGAGCGGGAAACCCACCCCGAGCCGTGTCGTGTTATTGGCAGCAGGACGCAGGTGAAACAGTGGCTCTGACGGGAACAAACGCTTTCCCGCCCGCCGCCCACGCCCCCGCCCCGGGCCCGCAAAGGCCCAGGGTAGCAGCGCGGCCCCCCCCGCGTTCCGCCACCCCTCCATTCCCTTCCCTTGCTTCCCGCCCCCCCTCTGCGTGTCCGGCCTCCGGCTCCCCCCCGGCTTGGGCCTTGACAACCTGCGCCTGGAAAGAGGGCGATCAGTAAACCAACTCCCGAATGAAATTTCCCTTTTTTGAGCTCCGCCGGGATCTTTCCCTCTTTCGTCCACCTTTAAAGCGGCCGAGCGCGGAGGCGGGGTGGGGAAGAGGGAAACTTCGCGGTGAGCGACTTCTCCCCTCCTCCCATCCCCCCAGGCGAAGGGCGGGCCCGACGTCGCGTCACCTTTGTGTTAGAAAGGTGCGAAGAAGGAAAGAAGTCGTATCTTTTTTTCTCTGATCCACCTTCCTTCTGATGAGAAAGTATAAAAAAGGATTTGTTTAAGCCGTATTTTCCTGGAGGAAAATTACACCACATGGCTTTCAAAATACTTCCTAATCCTTGAGTGAAAGAAAAACGAAAAGCAAAGCTCCAAGTGGACTTCCATAGACAGTCAGAGAAAGAATACATTTGCTCTATTAGCCTAAAAATACAGAAAGTAATAACAATCCAATTCCAAAAATGTTAATAAATAAAAGGTATAACGTGGAAAAGTGTAGAAACTATTGCAGATACTGATTTTCAAATTGTTCCGTTTGTCAATAAACGGCATTAACTGATAGATGTCTGGCTATTAGGAATTAGTTTCGAAATCTGTTCCAAATGCAACACAATTTGTTCATTATTGTTCTATTACGCCCACTCATTTTAAGTTGCAATAGCAAAAAATACAAAATTGTTAAGGGAATTTAAGATTAAAGATAAGATTTAGAATAAAGAAGTAATATATTATAAGAATTATTAAAGAAATGAACGAGTCCTAGGAGTTGTAGTCTACATACTATGGTCCAGTCCTTCACGTTACTCAGCGCCGAGGAATCGCCTAACCTCATAAATCGCCTAACTCACAATCCAAAATAAATAACAGGTATCCTTTCGAATCATTTCTAAAACTATTTTCACATGATTGATAAAACTAGGTTCTCACAAGAGATACAGCAAAATGTGATCTATGTTGTTGTACGAAGACGCCGAAGAAAAGCTAATCTTTTGCAATTTCCGAAAATTTACAGAATTTGACAAAATTGGACTTTCGCCATTTTTATCAGTGTTCTTTGTTTTACCATAGAAAAAAATAAAGAAAACATTCGAGCCATTTTTGAGAAAATTCTTAAAATGTTGAAGCTTTATTGGAAGTACCCCGAAAAATCAAAATATATTTCAAGTTCCAGGGTCTCGAGTTTGGTGAACGTCGATGAATGTCATTGTTACTAGCCAAATTGCTTAACTAAGCTCCACGAAATCACGAAGATTAAGCAATTCCAGACATCTCGGGTTCCTGGATGGATGAGTGTCCGGGAACCCCGGGTATCTACCAAGCCCCTGGCCGAAGGAATAAAAAAAAGCAGTAGGTGACTACGACAGACGATGGCTGACTAAATTAAAGGAAGATTACTCCACCACACGTTCGACGCCAGTAGGTTGCTATAATAGAACTTTGTTACGAATTAACGTAACAGAACTTTAAAATAAGTCGATTTTGAAAAAAAACTGTTCCTCGACTGTTTAAGTGCTTCTGTTACCCACAGTTGGAAAGGTGAAAACCAATTTTCTGGTATCGTGTTTCGGAAGCCACAAAACGTGGTTTCTGACTTCACAACGGATTAGAGGAAATAATTTACTTCGTGTAGGAACACGAGTTATCAACTTATTAGATATCAGGGATCCACAAAAAAAGAGCTTTTCTGTCGAAACATTCCCAATTTCAGCTTCAGCATGACAATACATTCTCTTTACTGCGTGAGTAAGCAGTAGACGAGAAAGTAAAATGAGACCTCCAATTATAACACTTAAATACAGTCCAAAACGTTAACATTAATATATGAACATGATAGACATTTTCGATAGTAGCGTAGATAAAATTTTTTGCAGGATACATTGTAAAACTAGCTGTTTCGCATGTCCCTACAAAACTTTGCAATGCCCTGAACCTTTTATAAACGCGTAGGGAAATAATTTGGTTAAATTGGGATTTTATCCTTGATGTCACTGAGGAGAACTTCAAACAGTTAACACATTACTGCTCTGATATTGTTTCAAAGATGGAGAACCAAAACTTCAAGATGGGCCAAAAAGCAAAATTTTATGAATGGCCAAACGCCAACATTTTATGAATGGCACGGAAGATACTGTTGATTGGTCAAAACATTAAAATTATAAGTAAATGAAAATAAATTTTAGTATCAAAATCACGTGCTAATATATAAATATTGTATCATGTATTAATATATAAATACAACACTGTCAAAACACATGAAGATGAAATAATTGATATGGCACGCGCACAGCAAAAGGGCTTTCCGACGATAAGGAAACCAACGCGTAATTCCAATGAGTCCGCAGACTGAGCCATTGGGCCGCGGAGTGGTGCGTTCCTATTTATGGATTACTTGGCCTTATCGTGACGTGGCCGGACCCCATTCATCTTCGTGGCTCGCGCTAAAACAAATCACGCGCAGCGCGGCGCAGCCGTCACGAGGGCCCGTGTTGATTCTCCGCCAAGTGCTCATTAATTTCGTTCACTCCACAGGAAACTTCACGGCCAATACTTGTGAGGTTTTAACCCAAAAATACAATGAAGAAGGCGATATGTAGAACGTGGTTTGAACTGAGATCACGTGCATTGAGACGGGAATCGTTCATTTGGCAAGTTTAGAGTTTCTTTGATCTTGCATCGTAAATTTTGTTTCTAAAATATCAGGGATTCCAATTTTCAAAGTGATTAAATTATACTGGCCCCTCTACGAGCACTGTTTTTAAAGTATCCTTTTGATTGTTATTTTCTTGGAAACAAACAATATGTAATTCATTGTGTTGGTGTGTTAAAATAGTTTATTATTAACAACGATTATGAAATCGTTTCACATATAAATAATAGATTTTTTAACAAAAAAGTACCACCATTGCGATTAGCATTCCTCGCATTGACATTCCTCGTATGGCTGAACGAAATTAGTAAATGTTATTATTGCAAGAAAAATCTCATTGTAGTCCCGTATAAGCTCTTTTGATGCACATAAATATAATTACGGATTCTACTTTTGTTTGCATAAAAATGAAACAAATTATATTAATAAAAAATAAGTGATTCATGGCATGCGTAAATATTATCTTATCTCTCTGAACTTTCGTACTGTTCATTTTTCTCGTATTTTAAAAATAATGAGAAAGAAGATCGAAAATATTCCCGACATAGAAAACTATCTACAAAAATATCTAATAGCTGCGGCAAAAAACGACATCATAACCCACGTTAAATGCTATATAAGAATAGATATCTTTACCAGTTCTGACATTCACAGAAATAAATGCACCCATGGTGACGGAAAGTTAAGAAAGAGAAAGCTGAAAAAGAGGAATTTATTGTGATCAAAACTCAAAATTCAAAATAGAATGGAATATTTATTATGCTACTTGGAGTAGCATTTTGCACTTTCACTGACCTCGAGAGCCGCGTGTACGCCACAAGAGTTAGAAAACCTCCGTAAAGTTAGTATCGCAAAGTTTTAAAAAATGTTTGACAATTGTCTCAAAGTTTGTCGCTTTTTGTTGCTAATTTGTTACGCAAAAGAAATTTGTCGCTCTTCATTTGACCCTGCTATTAAGGATTCGGCTAACTTGACTCCCAAATTCAAGAAAACCAACAAATTACAGAGATAAATAAAAAATAACCACAAAGGAATTTGTCGTTTTTTTCTTGCTTCAGAGTTCTCCAAAAAGAAATTTTGTCACTATTCATAAATACCGGAAATGCAATTTTCTCGCAAACGCGATGTCAACATGCTGTCAAGTTAGCATCGCCAACGCAAGAAAACCAACAATTTACTGAGATAAATAAAAATATTTGTCGCTTTTTTATTCCCAAAAATTGTGCTCTTCAAAAAATACCGTAATAGCAAAATTTCGCCAAATTTATATCTGGAAATGCTACTATTTCAAGAAAACCAAAGTTTCAAAATAACTATATAAGAAATTGTCGCTTATTTGTTGCTCGAGTGTGAGAGTTAAAAGATAGTTTTTAGCTCGCAGTTATGACCCTAGAGTGGCAGAGAAAGATTTATCCATTTGCACTAATATTTAGAGCACTTAAAGAAGTTTTAAATCAACAAATATAGCCTACGATGCATTGCTATGATTTTCTTGGCCAATATTTAATATAGGATGTACAAATTCATGAGAATGTATTTAATATCCTATTATTTACGAGTAAAATATTGGTCGTAAATTTAACCAACCCTTTAGATGAGATGCTGGTGACTAATATTTTATGAGTAGTAACTCTCCTTCATTTATAAGTACGAATGTCGAAGCAGAACCAAAATCTTACGTTCACCATTAAGTCTTTACGAAATAGATCGATATGTATTTGTAAATACTCTGCAGTGGTAAATACCCTACGGAGGATCTAACAGCTCGCGTAGATATTCACATTCATTGCAAAATACTTTTCTGTAATATAAAAAATACTTCGATAGTTTGCAATTTCCCTGGCAATTACGCTATATCTGATGAGTTAATGGTCATTTGGAAAAATATACGTTGCAAACGTATATTAATTTAGTTGGCAAGTATTCTGAAAGCAAAACAATACTACTTAATTTCGCAATGAGTTACATCATATATATGTTCTACTTCAATTTTGATTGAATCGAAAGCTCTACAAACTGTGTATTTTTAACCTCACACAACTGTTTGTTGTTCTTTTGAAGTCATATTAAAGTGAGTTACAGTAATATGGACATTTAATGACCCGATTTTCCCTTCATTTATTACTAGTTTATTATAATTGCATCAATTCCGAACATTTGGAACAAAGCTCTTGACCGTTTTTAGAGAATATAGAAGTTGGCAATCACAATTTTTAACAGTTCCATACCGAAGAAGCTGTACCATCGTTTACACAAGAGAGAAAAATAACAAGACTCAATATCGATTATCGGGGAACATAATACTTAATTGTCTTAAAATGTGAGAGATAAGTAAGTAGTGTAACCGCTACCTCGCGTTTACGGAATGAAGCTTTTGGAAAAAGTCCGATCCGAGTACCTACGATCATGGGGAACCACTGCAAATCATGATGCGGCGAGTTGCAAACTTCATCGCGCGAACCAATCGGGTATTTTCTTCAGCGAAATTCATAATTAATGTGAAGAAGTGCAAGTCCACGACCATTTTGCATAGTGTTCGGCTTGAAGAACGTGCTCTGGAAGAGTTACCAGTATCAACGGCAACGCAAAGGAATCGCCATAAAAAGCAAGGTGACGAAATTTTATACATGCTGAATTAAAATACAATATTCAAGTGAAATAATTATTTTATAAACGTGAATTCAAGAAGAATAAAAGCCATTTGCATTTACGTGAGGAGACTCAGTTCATATAGGCAGTCGTTAAAAACGTAATTTAGACATCCATCTAATAAGGAACATTTTTCCTTGCAGCTTATTTACCTTTATATCTGAATTCTACTTCGTATCTTCCAACATGACTTAATATCTGGTGGAATACGAAATTTCAACAAGATGGTTATATTTTTGTATTGGTGAATGAGAATTGCAAAATAGACCGCATCTATGCAACGGAGCGAGGCGGCGAACGAATTCTGCGACAGCGTTGGAGAACGACCAGGAAAGGACCCTTGACAGTTCGACCTTGGCTGCCGGCACCTTGGACGCCGGCACCCGAGAAGACATCGTTCTGATTGCCTCGAGTGAAGTTTCCGTGAGTCAATAACGTTTCACAACGATCTGCAGTAGCGAGTTTCCTCCCTGCTCAGCAGTTTGCATAAATTCAGCTATGAGTTATTTAAAAACTATAGAAAAACTTCAGTAGAGTTATGTTCAGTCGCTACGTAATAACCTGTATCGTGTGCGAATGAACTAATTACAAACCCGTTCGACTGTCGTAACTGAAACCCGACATTTAAATGCACAGAATTCAATGCAATTGTGTATTATAACGTTCCTAAAATTAATGAACAGTTTGGAAGAATTATACGTGATATATTACGACGCTTTCTTTCGTTAGAATGTTCTTAAATAACAATTTAGTTGTACTGACTAGGCAAATTTTTCAAAAGAGTTAGTTAAAAGAATTCTTAAACTTGAATACTTATTCACTAACAGAGTTGTTTAATTTTGCGATCATCGCGAAATTCGCTATCAGAGCAGTCCCTAATTGCTTCTACCCGCGCAGCCACCCACCATTAAGACATGCTTTTGCCTACCCTCACAGAGCCCTCCCCCAGAGCATTCCAGCACGCAGCCGCGTATTGAAAGAAAGCACAAAATACAAATGGGCAATAAAGTCATTTACGCGGAGTATCTTCCCGCGGGCCTCTTTCTCACGGCTCGGTCACCTGCGTCGAAACACATACTTTCAAAACAAACTCTTCTTTGGGGCTCCGACCGCCATGAGCACTGACCTCTGCTCCCTGGCGCCACCCCGGCTGCCGGCTAAGACGTCATTAGCAAGGGCTGGGTCCATCCCGGCGCGCGGCCGGTTTTCACACCCCCAACGCTTCACTAACGTCCACCGATCGCAAAATGTATACAAACATTTCTCAGAATCGCTACGTGCCTCCCTCGCCAATACAGCATTATAAGGTGTGTCGCCGACAAAGATATGCACATCGGCTATGCGGACGCGCCCGCGTGGCCGCACCGCTCCTCCTCTATCTGCAAGCCAAATAGAGAGCCGCGGTTTCCGTGCGAACAAATACAACAAACGGTAGCCGCCATCGCGGGCACCGAACGTGACACCGCTTTGGCATCCGATCGCCGCCAAAGTCACGTGACGCTCCTCTCCCCGGGCCCGAAGACGCATCCCACAAATCGGAAACCGATCGAGGGCACAACGCGAAACACCACCTCACCATAGGTTCAGGTCAAAGTCACGCGACTCTCCCCACAACGAACTCAACAACACCCCCAAATAATAAATACGGCAACTTCGCTCCCACGCGAGCAGAGAGAACACAGTAGACTAATTCGAACAGACTAATCAGACGTGACATTACTACTCATTATTCAACTACTCACTTGTCAACAATTATCAAACTTCTACGACTAATGTCCGCTATTTCTGTTTAGAACTTCTCGCAGAACTGACAGACGAGCAGACACAAAATGCAACTCATTTCGAACTTAGGCATCAGCCTACATATTGACGGTTGACTTATCTGTCAACAACAACGGACGAATGTATCAATATTCGCTCCACTAGACAGACAGCCCGCGAACGAGTCGGTTGTTCCTGCTTCGCCTACCAAGGCTTCGTCGATCAGCCAGCGTGGACAACTGACCACTAGCTCTAAATTCAGACTACTCGTGTGCATCAGCCGCCACCTGGCCGAATTTACAGCAAACTCCGCAACCAGCTCCAGTCAACTGAGTCCGCGCTCATTCAACTTCGCACCGCCGAATTGCCTGGAGCCAACCTCAGCGGTGACGGCATCCACACACTCAGCCGAGTGATTTGGGTTGGTGCTTGCAGTTCAACAAACTGTATGTAAAGTGAACTTCAAGAAAGAAGAGCATAAACTTTACAAACTTTCATTGGTTCTCCAGTTTACTTCTCACAAAACCAACCTTTGTATTTATGCAAGCATTAAATTTCAACTTACTATTATTGCATATTGACTTTCAATCACCTTAAAGGCAAACAATCGTCTGAAACCCGTTCTGATCCCGTATGTAGTCACACTCTCACCACGGCTCTTCCTAACGTGTTGCATCTGCTACACGATTTAAGACTGAAACTTACTGTAAATAAGTTGAAAGATTCTACTTCACTTTACACAAGTTTAGATATGAATCGTGTGGATGTTATTTGAGTGCATACTTGTTGAAATATTTTATTGAGTGCAATGTTTATGAAAAAAAATTTTTTTTTTATAATGTTATTTCATTAGGATTGTTGTATTTATTTGCTAGTAATTTTATGATGATTATTATGTCAAATGTTTTATTTAGTTGGTAAAATTCAGTGAAAACATGTACTGTCATTTTCTTAATTTTTGTATTTCTTGGGAAGGATATACATTCTCTATGTAAAAATTTAAAACGTACTTGACTCTTTCTTTGTGTTCGATTCGAAAGATGATACTGCACACTGTGGTATAGATTAAGTATCACTTTAACTGTTGTAATTTTTGTGACATCCTTAACAAATTCGGATGCCACATTTCATGCAAAATATTTCACTTGCTTGATTCACCTGCTCAGAAACCATAGAAAAGAATTAGTTAAAAAGGTGACAGTTGAATTCGTCCGTTCCAAAACATCTCAACTCATTGTGGCTGGCTGCTGAAGTACGACGTTAACCATTCTCGATCTGTTTATTAAATTCCAAATAAAACAGCGAGGAAAGAAAAATATTGCAATCAATACGACTAAATGCTTTCCAGATGCCTAAGAACATGCCGATTAAAAGTTTCTTTTCATCGGCATGATTATTACTAAATAAAGCAACAATATCAGGTAAATAGGTAAGACTGCTTTCACAAAGATCGATTTATGAAAGCTAGGTTATATATTTATTGAGTAATTGTGCGAAGTGTACAGAAAAATCTTGACAAAAATGTTTTAATAAAACAATTGACGAGAACTTGGACAATGATTTTTAATGTTCGTTTTGTCGCCTTGTTTAAAATGTCATTGCACATCTGCATAAACTTGTGAATGTGACACTTGTTTTCTTACTGATTTGTTTTTTGAACCAAAAACTTAAAACTTATCTTTTCTCGATGACATTTGCTTTTTCTGCCAGAAGCTAAGAAAGAGATCATCTCAGCGTAGTAGTTATAGACACTCAAAATATTTGAAAATTACACAGTACAAAAGATAATGTTGCGCGTGTTGAAGGATCAGTGGAAAGAACCTTGATGCGCAAGAATTCAGTGAGAAATCTGGAACGTCATCTATACGCGCAAAGTACTTTTTAAAAGATTTTAACAAATTGAAAAGTGAATGGGAAGAAAACCTCGAAAAGTTTGAAAGTTAGGTGAATGCATTTCATTTGAAGAATTTTGAAGATACAAGTAATTTCTGAGATTTTCCGCAATTCAAGAAAAGGCGGTCTACAAACATCACGTTATTTCTTTTATGTTTTTTTCATCTTAATGATTTGCAAGTTGCTCTTAACACTATCAATGCTATCTTCAACTACATTCCACATTGCTATAGATTTCTTATTTGAATTCAAAACTTTTCCATCTCGTCTGCTTATTTTCCCCTGCAGTATATAATTCATCTTTTTGGAGACAGTAACAGGATCGGCAGACAGCTCGAACATCAAAAAGATCGAAAGAAACAATTCCGACATTTCCCCAAAACATGAAAAGATTCACCCAATCCGAAAAAAAGCCAGCTAGAAAATTTCTTCAACACTCCTCCACTGTGCGCGGCAGAAGACACAAACACTCCACCGAGCTACCCCAACGCGTTGGAACGCCGTCGGAGCCAAAATCAAAAAGCGAACTGCGCAGGGAAAGGGGCCGATACAGGCGCGTTGCCGCGCGTCTTTCGAGATTGACGGGGAAGAAAAGGGAGCGTCTCTCAACGGAACGCGCCGACAAAATAAGACGCTGCCTCATACGCTCCAAGAGCTTCTCTGCCTCGTTTCCCCGACGGCGCCCACCCCGCGTCGTCGCCCCCGCCGCCGGCCCCTGCCGCTACGCAACGAACTACCGTGGGTTCCCGCCGTCGCGACGCAGTTACGATGTCAATTGATGCATAAAATATTCATACCCGTTGCGTCGAGCACCAAACAGATATTCGGAAAGAGATCGCTCCTTCGGGACCGATTTCCGACGGGTCGCCGACCCATGCAGGGCGGCTGCAGGGCGAGTGGTGGGCTGTCGGGAGCAACGAGAGCGTGGAGAGGTCGGCAGGAGGGCGGAGGAAAAACCAAGCGAAGGTGTGGACGAGGAGACGGGAGGGCGACGAGAGCGCGGAGAGGGTCGGCAGGAGAGCGGAGGAAAAACCAAGCGAAGGTGTGGACGAGGAGACGGGAGGGCGACAGGAGCGCGGAGAGGGCGCGGGGGGGGGGGGCAAGAGCGAGAAAAAAGGCGAGAGGGGTTGCATTTTTATCAACGAAGGTGGTGAAGTTCTTTCTGTGTTGGATGGTAAGATCCAATGTCGACCCACACGTCGGCTTGTGGGAACTTCACTCTGTAAGTGTAAGTCTGTGTAAAGTAATGGATGAAGAGGAAGGATATATCATATGAAATATAAAGACCTTACTTTAGAAATACAACATCTTTGGAAATTGCAGTGTGTGACAACATACTGCAAGAATCAAAATGTAACCAAGGAAGAAATTTCTTAAATACGTACAATAATATAAGAAAAGGAGATCAGTCACATTTAGGGAAGTAAAACATTGACCATACTGATAGTTATCAAACGTCTGCAATTTGTTACACAAATTGCCAGGTAAAGAACTTGTTCAAACTTCCAGGTGATTCAAAACACGAGGAAATGCACGATATGGTGAAATTGGAAACAGACCGCATTTTCTGCAACATATTGTAGACACATTCAGAGTCATTAAATCTGTTTCTTGGGAAGCTCACTGTTACCCGGAGTAGATTTTATATTAATCCGACACTTATCTTAAGTGATCAATTTAAGGGTTAATAATATTAGTAAAAATAGGAGTAACAATAAATTTGCCTCTTTCATACTTTATTACTACCTTGGTCATTTTCATACTTTATTAAAATTTATAATTTCTGAAAACTGTAGTAGGTGTATAATCGAATTTATTTTCAATGATATTTTAGAAAATGATCATGAAAATGATCAATTCCTTGGTCTGAATATGATCGGGTGGAAAATAAATATCAGTAACAAGACATCCACTGTGTAACTTCTTGAATAAAGGATTTAAATCTCTCCGCCAACTATCGTAGTTTCATGTAGTATTTGATCCAGAAAGCAATTGTAGGAGGAAGTATAATTATACAAAAATTGTTTTATTCTCATCTTGTATGTTTCACGCAATTGCAACTGGGAGTGACATTCTTGGCGGTGCCCTGCCAGTGACATAAGAGGATGCAGTCATAAATATGTTCCTTATAACAGGCTGTTTATTATCCTTGCACGTTCCTTGGCCCTACAGCGGTCGTCGGGCTCGACGCTCAGTCCTTCGCTGTGAGGAGAGGGAGAAGGGAGTAAACAGCGGCGGCGATGCAAGCAGGTAGATGGGCAAGCAGACAGGCAGGCTGGCAGGCGGCGGTCGTTCGTACTCCCGCCAAAGAGCAACTCGTCCGCGATTAAACCCGCGGGCAACTGACTGTCGGTTGTCTCTGTCAATACGCGGCGGTAGCGGCAGGATGATGTGGCGATCGCTCGGGCATACAACATGCGGTTGCAAGTGGATCGAACCTTTCGGAAACCACAGGAACCACAGGCGGACGCGTTCCAGCTCACGAGAGTCGCGGATCGGTCGAAGCCTACGCCAGGCTGTCAGCTGGGAACGGGCGATCCTTCAGGGATCCCGACTCTTGCTTATAAAACAAGAGGTCAGAGCATGTCGGTGTGTACGGGGGTATCCGCTGCTTTCGAACTGCCATTCCTTGTGCATGCGACTGCGAGAGATGGCTCAGGGCATCAACCGATGTCACTGGAGTCCCTCGGACCGGGACCGGGAGGTCCTAGGTTCGAATCCCGACGGTGGAAGGATTTACGACCCTACCTTGTAAGCTAGGTCGGATTCAGTCGCTGTCTGGAGGTGAATTCTAACGCCAAGCCGAGACCAATACAGTGCCGGAGCAGTACCCTAACAAACGGGCCACGGGCCGCGCGCGATCTTTCCTAACTCTTCCTTGTCCTATCTTCTCCCCTTACATATACATACACTAACATGAACTACACTACCTCACATGCCAGGAGACCGGTCTGGATCTTAGAGATTCTCCGGGCTGGGGCGGTTTCACGATGGTGGGAGATACCTAGTTGGGAAAATCCCGCAAGCTGACGGTAGGTCGACGCCGGATCTCGCCTTTAAAAGAGGGAAGACCACTGCCACCTCCCGAGAAAAAAACATGCACTACACTTACGAGACTAATGACCCTCGAAATTGACGCGCCCGGAATCACTAACAATCAATCATTTATTGAGCATGAGGGGAGGAGGCTGATTCAGGGGGGATTAGTGATTCCTGGCGCGTCAACTGCTCCCATTAGTACCGTAAGAGGAGTGCATGTTTTCCTCACAGGAGGCGGCAGTGATCATGCCCCATCCGGTGCCGACCTACCGTCAGTTAGTGGGGTTTTCCTTATCAGAATCTCTAAAATCAGGACCAATCTCTCGGCATCTGTGGCTGTGCCGTACTTGTAAATATAAGTGTGTGAACGTGAAGGGTAGGGATAGGTCAAGGAAAAGGAAGGAAAGATAGCGCGTGGTCCGTGGCCCGTGTGTTAGGGAACTGCACTGGCATTCCCCTGGTATTGATCTGAGAAACAACAAAAAATTACCGGTGAGAGCAGCTGGGCGCTAGAATTCTCCTCCAGACAGCGGCTGAATTCGACCTTGCTGTATACTAGTGTCGAAAATTCCACAACCGTCGGGACCCGAACGTGTACTAGTATTATCCAGAATTAAAATGCGTCGAAAACAATAGACACACTCCGTCGCCGACCGCCGCACAGTGCACTTCGCTCCGCAGCCTTATCAGCTGACTTCGTTCTGTGCTGACAGCGGTCTAGGTCTTGGGCCGTGCTTGTTCTATGTTCAGTGTTACAAACCAACGTGAATATACAGAAGTAAACCACCCGAAGAATAGGGCTAACGTGTGACTTAGGTCTGCGTTGGCCCCTGGCAGTGCGCTATGGCGACTTCGCACAGCACATTTAC
Source organism: Teleogryllus oceanicus (assembly GCA_964035755.1). Classification (NCBI taxonomy): domain Eukaryota; kingdom Metazoa; phylum Arthropoda; class Insecta; order Orthoptera; family Gryllidae; genus Teleogryllus; species Teleogryllus oceanicus. Next base: position 238,317,366 of record CAXIVR010000001.1, on the reverse strand, counting down.
CCGTGTAACCCAATCATGGACACATCCTTCACCCAGTTATCGGAGGCAGTGGCCTCCGCTCTTCACACCCTCAACGGCGCTCAGCATCAGTGGTGCCCGCAACATGAACAACTTCATCCCCAACAACACCTACAACATAACCAGCAGCAGCAGCTTCAACAGAACTTTCGTATTTACGATCAACAGCAACATCACCTGCCGCAGCAACAACCGGCACCTGTTCATCACTACCAAATGCCGTCTCCAAGTAAGTCCAACCATCTGAATTATATAAATTTATCACAGCACACCATGGCCAATGCCACAAATGACTCAAATTTTCAAACAAAGAATGAAAACTCTCTAAAAAGGAAAAAATCGATAATAATAATAATAGTGCCGAACCTTCTAGTGTTCAAATAAATGTTCCAACGGGAAACAGATTTGACCCGCTAGCCTCTTTACCTGACGACCAACCTAACCCGGACCAAGAAGTTCAACAACCGAGTAAGGAATCTAAACCATCCCTTTTTTCATACACATCAACCCACCAGACAAAATCGTTGATCAACAATATTCAAAATGCGTGTGAAAACTATTTCTCTACCTCGTCTTGCGGGCAAGTTGTAAAAGTCAACACAACTACAAGCAGTGACTTCCGGAAAAGTTTCCTTCCTTAATGAACAGAAAGTAGAGTATCACACTTATAGTGATCCAAAGTTTAGAAATAAAAGCGCGATAATATGAGGAATTCACACTCCCTTCACAGATGTAGAAATTCATTCCGCTCTTGTTGAAAAAGGCATAACACCTGTCAAAATTTCAAGATTATATAAGTCCGACCGCTCCCCTATGCCATTGTGCGCGGTAGAAATAACTTCAGACAGTGAATTTGAAAAGATCTTCAAAACTGAACTCCTACTTCATTGTGTTGTAAAAGTTGAACTCAGAAAGAAAAAACAAACTATAGTGCAATGCAAAAATTATCAAGACTTCAACCACACCCGCAACTACTATAAAAAACAGACTAAATGTGTAAAATGTGGTGAACCTCATCCTTCTAGCAACTGCACACTTGCACTTAATGCATTATTAACTTGCGCAAACTGCGGAGTTACCTACACCTTGCCTCCGAGAAAAACGTAGTTACTTTCAAAACAGACAAGATTCCTTCCATAAATTCCGATCACCCCCACCCAACCAGAATATCCATTTATTATTACAAAGTCCTGGTCCCGATATCACCATAATTGCTATATACAAGCCTCCAAACATTTCAATAGATCAATCATCACCTATCAACGTTTTTCTCTTCTCCCACCCCAATTTTCGCTATTGGCGATTGGAGTGCCCAGCACACATTCTCGTGCTGTAGAACAAGCTCTCCTAATGGCGCTCAACTGTTCACTTATTGTAACATTAATCAAATCGACATAACAGCCCCTACTGAACCAACTCACTTCCCTTTCAATAGTTCCATTCCTCCTGACATATTAGATATTATTCTAACGAAGTCCTTCTCGAAACCAATTTTCCAGCAGCCAATAGCTGAATCTGATTCAGACCACTGTCCTGTACTAATCTTCCTACACTCACCCCCCCTCCTTACAATTTATCAGGCCAGACTCCTCCAAGGACCTATTAACTGGAATATGTTCAATAATTATCTCAACTCCTACCTAACTACGCCATCTTTCCATAAATCTCCCTTAGAAATAGATAACGCCATCAACATCCTCACTGAGTTCATCTAATCTGCCATTGGTCTGCATCTTGCCCTCCTACTTACAAACCAAAATTTCCCTATCAATTAGTGATCCCCAATCATATTCGAAAATTAATTTCCGGAAAAAGAAAACGACGAAGGAACTCGCAAGAATATCGCCTGCCTTATCTCAAATCAATTTTAAATAAAAATACTCCTGAAGTTTAAGAAGGGCTCGCTAACCAAAGAAATGCTTGCTTTCAGTCCCAACTAGTTAAATTAACTCCTAACTCCGAAAACCTATGGCGAATAACAAAAACCCTAACGCATACTCACTCTTCAATTCCCGCCTTGAAAACCGATTCTACAACAGCAATAACCGAGCTTGAGGAAACCTCACTTTTAGCTCTTCACTTCTCAGAAATATTCTCGCCTAACTCCGCCAAAAAAAGCTTTTAACGGCCAAATAGAAAACTTCATGTATCTTCCAGTATCCTCGGTTCCTCAGCCCACCAAATATATTAGCCCAGCAAATATTCAAGTAGTATTAAAATCACTTAAGAATAAAAAATCATCTGGCCACGATCAAAGTCCCAATATTATACTAAAACATCTCCCGCGAAGATCCATAGCTTTCTTAACCTCCATTCTAAACGGTTGGCTTCGATTAGGGTACTACCCCCTTGCCTGGAAACATTCAATTGTCATCCCCATTCTCAAACGAAATAAACCACCCACTAGTCCGAACAGTTACAGACCCATAAGTTTATTGCCAACCTTCTCAAAAGCGTTTCAGAATCAATAGCCTAATCATTCGAAGAAAAAAATATACCACCGCTGTCTTCTTGGACTACTCACAAGCGTTCGTGTATGGCATGTATGTGTATGGCATGAGGGTCATCTATATAAGCATATAACAATTGGTATCCCTGACTATCTTTACTATATTATTATGGATTTTCTCAGCAATAGATCCTTTTCTGTAAAAATCAATAGCGCGGAATCCCAACGCTTCAATATCAATGCTGTGGTACCACAAGGCTCCCCACTTTCTCCTACTCTTTTCAATATTTTCACATCAGTTCCCTCAGTTTCGACACGTGCACAGCTTTATGTGCTGATGATACCGTATTATTTACTTCCAATGCCAATCTATCAGACGCCATTTCAGTCACACAAAGAGTTCTAGACAACTTTTGCAAATGGTCAGAGAACTGGAGACTAAACTTAAACACTTCAAAATGTGAAGCAAAAATATTCCCCCTAAAACGCATCCCTGACATACCCCCACTAAAAATATCCAATAGTCCCATCTCCTGGACACCCAAACACATGACTATCGAATACCTTGGAGTACTATTAGACACCCGACTGACTTGGAAACCCCACATCCTCTCCCGCCTAAATCTACCCTATGCCACCATCCGTAAACTATACCCGTTGATAAATAGGAAGTCCTCCCTTCACACAAAAACATCACTATATCTTCACAAACCCTACTTCTTCCTTCTCTAACTTCTCTAGCTTGCCCCGTATGGTAAGGCACTGCGTGCTCATCCATCAAACACCTACAAACCTTGAGAATAGCTGTAAATGCGCCGTGGTATATTTGAAATAACCAACTTCATAAAGACCTCAATTTCCCAACAATCTCCCAACATATTTCCAGAATCTCAGATAGGTTTTACTCAAAACTATCTAATTTTCCAGACCAGAACATTTTTCATCTAGGTAAAACTTGTGATCCCCTACAACAAGAATCCGCTTTAGACTTCCCTAGGACAAATTCCGCCCACCATAAACTGATACCATTACTCCCTACAATCGACATTTCATAATGTTTCTAAACAAATAATATAACAAAGATTCCAATCCCGCACTGCTAGATTGTTGAAGAGGATCGCAGAGGGGACACCCTCCTTATTTGTAAACGATTAAATTATGATTGAATTATTATTTAATCATAGTATATGTACTATGCGTAATACTCTTATGTAATTATTCTGTAAAGTGGTTAAACCACTGCACCAGAAAAATAATAAAAAATAAAAATAAAAAAACAATAGAACAAAGATAGTCATTCTCCGTGGATTGTGGGGCAGTGACATCCAAGAATATCCTTGAAATGAGAAAACTGGCGAACGTATAGTACGCAGATCCCCAAGGTCAAGGACGCCCGGGTTCGAGACCACGCGCCCCAGAAGTGACGGAGAGGACGCTGCGCGGGCGGGAAACTGCACAGACGGGGACGAAGGCGGTGCCGAGGTGTGGGGAGGGGGCGGTGTGGAGGGGGAGAAGTGGGGCGTGGGGCGGAGGCGGTCTTGCGCGGTGTAGCGCGCGCGTGCTCAGGCACCCGAAGCCAAGATTAGCCGCGGCGTCGATCGCGCCCTTCGAACGCGGCCTCTTATTGCCGAGCCGATGATAAACGACGTGGTGGGGGCGTCGCGGCGCCGCCGTCGCCGTCGTCGCCGCGTGCCTCCGCGCCGGTGCGGCGTCGGCCGCCGGCCGCCTGTCCGGCGCGCGGCGTCCCCCAACATAGGCCCGGCGGATGCGTCCCGGGAAAGAGGCAGGCGGAGTCAGGGCGGGTCGGATGGGGCGGGGCGGGCCGACGACGAGGTCGACGGAGGGGAGTGGTGGAACGGTGGGGCCGGGAGGACGTCGGGACGTCGGGACGTCGGGGACGGCCGGGAAGGGCGGTCGCCGCGCCGAGCAGCAAACACCTTCGGCCCGAAATTGGATGAGGGGCGCTGGGGATCGGCACGCAATAAGCGGCTCGGATGGAGAGATCGAAAGCTCATTTGCCGGCAAGCACGCTGCCTCTCGCCGTCGCTGCCGACGCGGGCGATGCCACCGCCCTCCGCACCGCCCCTCCGCGGTTGCCCGCCCCGCCCTCCACGTCGCCCCGCCGCCGCCGCCGCGTTGCCACCGCTACCTCTCCGCATAACATGCTGCTGCCGCCGCCGCCGCTGCTGCAGCGACAGCTCCTGCATCTCTCCATCTCTCTCGCCCCGGGATTTTTCCGTCAACCTCTTTTTTTTATTTTTATTTATTTTCCCTACAAAAATCCTCCCCTTTAGCGTGGCGTGCGTTGACCTGTTCGCAAATTGCTAATCCGCGGCCGGGCGATTGGATTGAGCAAATTAATTAATTGCGCCGGCCGGCCGGTCGGTGGAGCAGGCCGCGTGGCGGGACGGTCGGGCAGGCGAGCGGCCGCGGGGAGGCTGCAGGGCGACCGGGCGCGCGGCGTGGCGTTGAGCGGCGCGCGGCGCACGGTTGGGGCGCGGGGCGCGGGGCGCGGGCGCGGGCGCGGGGCGCGGGGCGCGGGCGCAGCGCGGGGCGCGGGCGCGGGCGCGGGGCGTGTGGCGCGGAGCGCGTGGCGCGGGGTGTGAGGCGGGGGCGCGGGGGTAGAGTGAGGAGGGGCGGGGCGGGAGAAGCGGAGCGGGTCGTGCGGACGATGGCCGCACCTCGGCGCCACTCCGCTTCATAAATTATCGCTCTCATAATTAGCGCGAGGGTGGTTTGTTCGGCGGCCGCGGGCCCGGCCTGCGACGCTGCGCGGTCCCTTCAGTGAGCCTGCGCGCGGGGCTCGTTTGAGGTCCACCCATTCGGATACACTTTCACGCGCTGGAAGAATCCGAGGGATCGTTCTCTTCACTATCACATTCTATTAAAATTTTCCATTAGTGAATCTTCTCCTTCCTACTTTTAGTGTCATTTACTTCATTAGTAATAATCCATGCCATTTTCAGACCCCTAATACATAATTTGTATTTAAACAAATTATTAATAGAGTAATTAATTTTTGAGTGACAATTACATCGTCATACGAATGAATCAACTACGAGTGAATGGGTACACCGACAAGTAAATGAATTTAATTACAAGTTAATTACCTATATATTATGAATGGATGCCTGAATAAATTTGGTGCTTGCTACAATATTCTAGAGTATTCTTATTGTGTGTGTATATTGCTCTGAACACCGCCGGTTTCGAACGAACCACAACCGACTGTAATCTCTTGATCGGTCGAACAGGTATAAATAAGTAATTAATAACATGTGCATAAACATTTTATGCGTCTATTTTTTAATTTCCCTACTTTCAAATTGAGTTGGCGTGTTTCAGTAATGTTCTTTCAAGATACGAAAGGAAACGGCGCAGCCAATACAACGTTACACGCAAAATTTAGTGGCTTAATTTGATTAATTGACAAAGATTTTTTAAAATTATATCTCACAAGCGATGTTCCCTTTCGGATAATTCATTCCAATTCACAAAACGAACAAATCTGCCGGACCTCTAAACTAATTGAATATTATATACACTCCTTTCCGGTTCATTGCCAATTGCACATGGGGTCCCGCAAGGTTCGAGTTTGGGCCATATATTCTTCCTACAATACGTAAACGATATGTCCTCGACGATTGGTAATGAAAGAATTTGCGGATCATACGAATACTCTTTGCAATAAAGAAACCGTAAATAGAACAATATCAGATGTTTCAAATTGGTTCCGTAATAACAAATTAATAGTAAACGAAGGTAAAAGTTTCAATGCAGTTTTCCATTTCAAATAAATAATTGTATACTTCACTGAAAATGAACGATGTGCAATTGACCACTGTTAAGGTAACAAAATTTTTGGGTTTCTCAATTAAAACCTGAAACGGAACTATCATTTCAATGAATTAAACAAAATTAAGTTCATTAGGCTATACGTTCGGAATTCTTCCAAATTTCATTGTTCTTCATTCAAATTTCATTCTTTCAAATTTCCTTCCCGTCTAAGACACGGTTTAATATACTGGGGAACACATTTTATAACTCCCAGACTTTTATATTACCTTGAATCTTACCATTACTTTGCCTCTTAATTTACGAATCAGTGTCTTTGTCAAATAATGACTTACTCAGGATGGCAACATATTTTCTGCAAATACCGATACATAGAATTAAAACATTTGATGTAGTAATCATATTTCCCAGGTGTCAGTATCAACAACCCACTCAAAACATTCAAATAAAATACATGTACATTATTTTATAACATATATCCAAATGACATTACACGAGTAAATTTGATACACACATTTAAGTGCCAAGTAAAATATCTTCTGCTGCATAACTGTTTCTACACAATTAGACAATTAGAGAGTTCGCGCATCAAAAAGGTAAGGAATATTAATTTTAACAATGGTATGTAACGTATTACGTTTTTGGACCGTATAATTCTATACAAACTGTAATAAGTATTGTACCTCAACGTTAGGGTCAATGACTCCCAACTCGTCAAGTGTTTCTTCCAGATTCCCTGATCCTTTGAGCGAATGCTTAGACAGCCCCTCCTTTTGCTTCTGGACGTAAATGTAACTTCAGTATGTGTGCGCCTTTCTTAGAGTTACGTAGGAAATTTAATTATTCAAATTATCCTTCTCCATGTTTTCACGTAGGAAGTTGATTCCTTCACGAAGGCCACGTTGCCAAAATTGAATGCTGATTTGCCTAAGCAAATAGTTTTTATTACACTTGAGCAATTTTTTCTTATCAATTCCTGCCAAAAATACTGATTCAGAATTCAACACGTGTATGGATTAAGGTAGGAATGTCAGAACTTAAGAACAATTAAAAACCATGTCTGATGTACGCGTCCACTTCGACCTCAGAACTTAAGCGTATGACGTACCGGCTAAGAATTTGAAAATCATACTTTGATAGATAACGTCTGACACCTGATACTGAGAATTATCAATGTCAGTATCAGTGAACTGTGCACAATTAAATAATAATAACAACAACAATGATGATGATCATTATGATGGCCGGTCCGGATAGCCGAGATCGCTAAGGCCGTGAGGACGGCGACCTCGGACGGAAGAATCGGGGGTTCGACTCCCGCCTCGGGCATGGGAGTGTTTGTGTATGTCTGTATGTGTGTGCCATTTACCTGCCATTACCATCATCATCTTTTCAATCTTCCCCAGGACTAACAACCCCGCAGGAAAAAAATCGGATTCAGCCTAATGATGATCGCTTGATGATCGCATGATGCACTTGCGCAAGTTTGCGTAATCCGAGACGTCCTATTCGCAAACAAAAACAAAAAAATGGTGATGATGATGATATGATGATGAAGGAGGAGAGTATATAAGAAAAGAGAGGGCAAGAAAGAAGAAAACTAAGTAGGAAGTAATACGGACGATACCGAAAACGATGCGATGATAATCCAGGAAATTGAGGAGATGAAGCGCCCCTTTTACCTGAGGCCACGGTGACTCGACTCCGTATTCTCCTCCCCCCACCCCACCCCACCCCACCCCACCCCACTCCATCCACCCGTTCCTCTCCGCCCCTTCCCTATCCTCCCGGCCCCGCCCCACCCGCGCCTGTTTCCGCTCTGCCGCACCGCGCCACTCCAGCGCGCGCTGCTGCCGGATATGCGCTGACAGTGGTATCTATCGCGTCCCGGAGATATCGGCGCCGCCGCCGTGTTCAACTGGTATCCTCGTGTGATCGCCTCTCGCCTTCGCGGCCCGCAGTCATAGCCGGGCGGATTTTCGGCCTAGCGAGAGCGTGTGATTGTCATTTCAAGAGCAATGCTTTGTATGTGTAGGCCTACATGTATGTGTAGGCGTACATGCCCGATATCGTTATGCTGCACGCTAAGGTGACGAAACGTGTTAGATGTATTAGCTCGTCTGCACAGAGATGGCAAAACATATTCATTCAGCAGGGTTCCATCGTGACATAAAACATGAAACAGTTAACCTAAAAGATTTGGAGAAGTTCAAAGGTGAATAAACGAACATCATTTCGCATTTTCTCTACCATGCTAATTCAACAGGCACAAACACGTGTATATCGTTGCATTGATCTTTTTATTACGTTAGCGAATCCTTTCGATTGAAACATTACACGTTTTGAAATTCATGTATTTGGTTTTATACTGAAGCACGTTCTACAAGGTATATTTGTTCCCTTTCCTTGTATTCACGTTTGATATCCATCATAAATCAACCTGTTTGTTTTGTTTACAGAAACGATTTTAGTAACTAATTCCGTCCTGTCCGGTAGAAATTTAATTGTTTTCCTCATTGAAATGCGAGAGTATTTACGAGAAAAGTCTGACTGGTTATTTCATTTTTTCATGAAAATAACATCGTATTGTATTAAGTAAGTTATGTCATCTATATTTTTTATTATTTGCCATCTGTATGGTTGATTAGAAATGTTCCTTTTGTAATGTAAGCTTTAATATTGTTTATTATTTGTAACTAAAATAGTCGCTTACAACTACCTAGTTGATATTACTATAAATTAATCGACAGAATATCTTATTAATAATAAAAATAGGACTTCCTTATATGATGTATACTAGTAACAAAGCTAATAGCAAAATGTATTTATACATGTAATAGTTGATAGGACGGAAGATACTCTATGCTTATTAAACTTACAATTCCATATTTACCAAGCACCAAAACAATCTTAAAATGCATGTTCCAATCACATTTATTAATTAAAAAATTGCATTGATAAGAATCACTCCCTTTACTGTTTCGTTTTGCTGTAACTGTAACTGCATAAATGTTTTCTGATGATGACAGGAGCAAAACGCATCCACACTTTTTAAATTAATGTTCTTTATACTATGGTTATTTAATTACTTTTTCAATGAAGGCAGCACGAACAAAACGATGTATAAGCACAATATAAAACATATTGCGTCAAATTATCACGAATAATAAATTTCTAGAATGCTTCAGAATAGCTTTAGTGAAAAAATTACCGTACATGTAAACAATTTCCAGGTATTTAAAATGCACTTAATGTAATTAGTCCTTTTCTTTACATCACAGTGGAAAAATTAATTTTCTGTTATTATTCTCACACCAGTTCATACAATTATTAGGTATAACTTGAGTCATGTGCACAAAAAAACAGGTAGATTTAATTTTTCACGACATAATGGAACCTACACCTTCTCCCGTACCCGTTCGTTGTTAGTTCAAAGACTAAAAAGAAAGCGTAGAGGGGCCAGGAATTAGATTTTTAGATATTTCGTTCAAATAGAGGTGAGTAACTCCGAAAAATGGTGAATATATGGTGAAACCAATAACACGAATAGTCTTTGGCGAACACAGATAAACGCTGACGACCAACAGAAATAAATGAGTAAACGTACTCCTACACGAACAGGGACTAAACATTTATCAACGTTAGCGTTCACAGTTAAGGTGAACAAATATGGGCGAGGTGGAGCGAACATGAGAAATTTTGGACTAAACTAAGCTAGTGGGTGAATACCAATTAATATGAGAGAACATTTTGGAACGTGGTTAGTGTTGACAGAACGCAAGCGAGGGAACTCCAACGAATGTAAGTACCCGCGTTAGAAAACGTGAAAACCAGACTAAACTTCTGCGAACGTAGGTGGTGTGGACGAGATCAAATATAAAAATGCGAGGAGAACGTGGGTGAACGCGAACACACGAAAGCATTCCTGAGCCTAAATTTAGCTCAAATAAATAACACTCTTTGCACGAGCCACTGGAAAGACGACTGCTTGCCGATTCACATGAAGATATTTACAATATACCACAGTAAAGTCAAAGAAAATATATCAATACAGAGTTTCATATTCAAGTAAAATAACATACTCATCTTCAACTACTTTTTTAAAGGGTATAAACACACAACGATACTTTTCAATTCACATTCCAATGCAAGTTGCATATAACAATAATGAATAATGAAATACAATATTACACGTATTACAAATATGAAGTGCCCATTTGTTGTGCTGTTCATTAAGGCTACATGCAGGTGATACGTGATTTTTATACGAAAGAAAATGCACACTTTCTGATATTAGCCAGTGAATTCTCCGGATTTGTAACAAATTGTCTGAGGATTGCTTAATATGTTTCTAGACTCATACTTCAGATGTTTTTAGATCTATCACGGAATACATGCACCACACAGAAGACCTCAGATACATCGTAACATAACAGAATGACCTCATGAAAATATTCATGTTTACAAAAGAAATAAAACTACGTAATAGTAATATGTATAGAGTTCACATTATTGCAAGAAAGCCAACAATCAATCAGGGAATTGCTTCAAACAGTTAATGTAGGCGTCTTAAATAATTCGCCCAAGAAGGTTAAACAACACATCGAACAGCGTGACAAATAATGAGCACACGAACAAACCGCCGCCTACTTACAAAGCATTTAATATTCAAATTGGAACAATATATATATATATATATATATATATATATATATATATCTGAAAATGTCAATTGATTTTCACTTGATAGCTAAAAAGGATTTCGTTTCTAGATTTATCGTGAAAATGCTCATAGAGCACGAACTTGCCCTTAAGAGAACCCTAATCCGCGTTGGTCAGAGCTGTGGGTGCGAGTGGGAGTAGAGAGCTCATGTGAGGCAGAACGCAGGTGTATGCGCGCCACAGGCGTGTGCTCGGCGTCTTAGGGTAGGCGTGGGCGTCGGGGAGGGCGTGGGCGTGGGCGCAGCCGCTCGTCCGCAGCGCCCAAAGCGTCCTCAGCGCCCTCCTGCCGCCGCCTGCGCGCCCTCCTCCAACGCCTCAGAGGCGGCGTTGCCTCCGCCACATGCCCGTCGCAGCGCTGCGTCAGAGGCCTCTCCATCGCGTGGAATCCAGTCGTGACGTTTGGTGGCTTGGGAGCGAAGTGGAGGGGTGCGGAACCGCGCGGCTCACCCACGCGCCGGATTTCGCCGTCACCACCCAATGCCCGCCTCTCGCGCCCGCCATTCCCGCCCCCCCCTTCGTCTTTGCCCACCGCGCCACCCACGTACCACCACAACCCGCTTATTCCACGACCTCGCCACTGTTCCCGCCAGCATCGCCGCCTCCATTAACCGTCTCAACTTCCTGATAAACCCCGCTACTCCCACCCCCGCTCCCACCTCCTCTCCGAACTCCAATCCCCTCGCAAACATCCCTCCTCCTTCCAACTGCCCCCCCCCCCAATCTCGTTAAACCCACTGCCTTCACGTCCTCAGTCAAACCCCCGTCTCTCTCCCGCTTCCATCTCCACCGCCGCCACCAGTTCTCTCCCTCGCCCCCTTCGGGGACCCCGCCTCCCTCGCCCAGGAACGCACGGCCAGCGCGCAGCTGACTGACGGCACGCCGCCGCGCGAAGACACGCCTGTCGAGGTGTGGCAATGCAGCGACGTTGCCACGGCAACGCGTCGGCTGTGACTGGGTTTGATTCGTAGGGATTCCGGTGATGGGTGCCCGTTATTTGTTTTTCAGAACTGTCAAAACCGCCTAGACAGGACGGGTGCGGTTCGCGAGTCCGCTGAGACCCCTCCCCCTGCCCGGATCCTTCACCCACCCCACTCGCCCAGCTGCCGGTTTTTCTTCGACACCCCGTTAAAGCGCTTCTAAAGCACTAAGTAGTGCTTGTTTCGCAAGATGCCTGCACACGTATTCTTACATCTCCACCTCTCCCAGCTTTCACTACCTTCTCACCACAACCACTTCATCACAATTCCTTGCTGTTGCTGCATGTGAACTCATAACGCGTAACTGGCTGAGATGCCTCAGGGCATCTACTGATGTCACTACAGTCTGACCGGGAGGTTCTAAAGTTTGAGTTCCTGTGATGGAAGGACTTTGGACTCCTGCTAGGTAACTAGTTCGCATTCAGTGTTGCGTGAAGCAGAATTCTAGCAGCGGCTACTCTGATCGATTGTTTTCTGGGTTATTTCCGATGAACACCTGGCGAATACCGGGGCTTTACTCTAGAAAACGGGCCACGAACCGCGTGCGATCTTTCCTTCCTGCCCCTTTTCCTTGTCCTATCCTCACCCCATACTTACACATACATATATGCACCAGACTACCACATATGCTGACAAACCAGACGGAAGCTTAGAGCTTGTCCGGAATGCGGCGGTACCCAATTATGGAAGATACCTGGTTGTACGACCCAGCAAGCCGACAGTTAGGTTGGCGCCGGATCTCACCAACCAGTTGACGTATATCACCGCTACCTCCTGCAATAAAACTTGCGCTACACTTACGGAAACAATGACTAGTCGTTGACGCGCACGGAATCACTAGTCAATCAATAAATCGACGAGAAAAAATGGCAAAGTTTCTCGACGGCAGACAAATTCACTGTTCACGCAACCCTTTGAAGGTTTCAATTAGTCTTCAGCTCATTATAGAAACTCGATTGCTCACGATATCGACAATATAAATTGTAGTGAGTCTGTAATAACATCAATCGCAGCCACAATACTATTGTGGACATACCACAACGCGTACGCATTAAATGATCTAATCAGTATTACAAACTTAGGTTTGGAACCCAGGTTTGAAACATCGGGAAGAAAAAGATTTCTAATCCTTGGAAAAAAATCTGCTTGTTACAGTAGAATTCCTTCCCTGTAGACATATTTTCTCATTTCAACGTTTCTGTTCTTGAAGATTAAAGTGTTCTTCTGACTAGGTGAGTCTCGGTGGTTTCTAATTTAATAAGAATATATTCTTATTACAAACATTCATTTGAAATTATTATTTTACGAGATGATTGTTATTTATAAGTAATAATTTCAAACTCCCACCCTTGATTTGTGTGGACCCCTGATTTTTTTTAGAACTACAGAAAGCGTTCGATGCAAATAATTTATAACTTACTATGCAAATAAAGCATACATTTACAGACATTACATAAATTAAAAGAACGCTCGCCCTCAAAGCAATGCAATTCTATGCTATGTAAACCATATAAGCCAAGAGCTTCTGAGCCGGCAAATGTGTCTCGGGGCATCATCTGATGTCACTGCAGTGCCTCTGACGGGGAAATCCTGGGGTATGAGTCCCGAACGTGGAAGGATTTTCGGCACTACCTAAGTAGCCAGGTCGAATTCAGCCGCTGTCTGGAGGAAAATTCTGCCGCTGGCTGCTCTAATCGGTAGTTTTCCGTAGTTTCTCCGATCAATCTCAAGCACATGCTGGAGCATTATCATTATCCTGACTAATGGACCACGGAGCGCACGCAATCTTTAATTTCATCTTCCTTGTCCTGTCATCACCCCTTACTTACACACACTTACACTGACATCCCGCATGAACTACATTGCCGCAGTTGTCGGGAATGCAGTCAAGTGTTTGAGCTTGGCCCAACTAGGGCGGTGGGAGATTATAAGGCGATAATCCAAGCAAGCCAACGTGTAGGTCGGTGCCGAATCAGAGGAGGAAGATCACCGTCACCTAACGTTATAACAACATGCACTACATTAATGTGACTAATGAACTTAGCAGTTGACGCAACCGTAACCGCTAATCAATCAGGAGTTTCTGGTTTCACGTTGACGGAAGCATGGTTGTACAAGTAATGACAAATTATGACATCCAATTCCACAATATCGTGTCCACCTGAGAGCATCTGTAAATGCCGTCATATATATTTCCAAGTGAAACAGGACTCGGAGATTGCCGGACAAGCAAGTAAAATTAGTACGCAGATAGGTATTTCTTCTTGTATGCAAGGAAACGTTTGCTACTAATCTGTAGTTTACTTCGAGCGTGCCAAACCAAAAGGTTCATTCCCTTTAATAAAAACAATCTTTAAGTTTTATAAGAGCAACGTAAGCATTAATTACCGTTTATATGTTAATAATGTAACAATAACTTAACGTCTGAACGACAGAAATATGTGAGGAAACTTTGCCTAGTTTCTTTCAAGAATGAGTATAGTTTCTTCATTGCTATTTTCGGATTTATAGAGGTTCGGGTTCCGAAAATTGTTTTTTGTAGAACAAAATAGACCGTCATATTCTATTTAGCGTAAATTTACGTTTAGTTCAGACTTTCTCAGTTTTATTTGTTTAATAAATTCTTTGTATTTTCTGAAGTTTTATATGATATGGTTTAACAATGAAATTTGATAAATGTAATATAAGCCAAATTAAAAGATATTACTAAAGACAGAATTTCATGCACTATTGTTTTAAAATAACCTTACTGAGCTGCACTGTAAAATATAGAAACATGTACGGTTGATAGTGCAGGTGAATGAAATTTGCTCTATCAAAATTTAACAATTCACTTATTTTCTGTTTTATTGCTTTTGTAGCAGTGAAAAATTTAACATTTTCGTATATATTTTTAGTATACTATTAAATACTAATTCACAATATTTGATAGCTGTATTAACCATATATGAACCGCTAACTTCAGAAAGGCAACTAGTTCAACTTTTCATATTTTTTTTTTGGCGGGGCGGGTTGTGAGAGAGTCAACGCATCGTTTAATGCAGAATGAAACTTGGCCGCACAATAGCACAGGTAGTATTAATAGTAGTGGTATTAGTAACGCCTTCAATTCTCCGTTTATCCATGACAAAATCCCTTCGTGCAGTAATATTCAATGACTTTGTTCTTTTCCAGTTAGAGGTCATTCGGTCTTGCTGAATGATAGAGATTTCGGGATAATTAGAAAGAAGCTTAGAAAGGATATTATACAGTGGATGAAGTTGTTAACGTAGCAGAACATTCCTCAAATATGTTTTCCATTGTTCAGATGAAGGCGAATGATTTCGTCGATTACAGTTCGTGACGGTCTAAATTCTAAAAGAAAACCTGTCTGATTCCTATAGTAAATGTTTTCCTAGACACCTAGAATGATCTTTCACTCCTTCAAAATATTGACGTGAATTCATCTCCGCTGAAACACCGCATAGTGTTTAGTGTAACCGATACTGTTTAGTGCAATCCGCATAGTGTTTAGTGCTACTTGCATATTGGTGGCTTGATGCCGAACACTTTTAAGCTGAGAAATTCAGTAAAACTTTAGATCTGCTTTCAAAGAAACTCTACACATCTCTGAGAACAAGACGCAGTTTTACCATTCAATCAAATAATGGCCCATAAGAATGACATATCCTCAAGGTGAAGATGATTACTGATTGTAAATGTAAAATGTAAAATCTAAAATGTAAAATATTATTCAAAATGTTTTAAAGAATGTTTATTAAAATAAAATATTTTTGTGCAAAATTACATTTTTTATGAAAAGTAATTTAACCCAAGAAATAAATCATTTAGAAATCCATTCACTGCAAAAATGGAACATGTCCGAATCAAAAAAATTAATCCCTTCTCCCTAACCTTCGGTCATAAAAGACTTTTATTCATAAGATTAAATAAGTATATTTATTATTAGATAAGAAACAATTGTAAGCATAAAAAAATTCATAAAACTCGTTTTACAAGGTTTTTTGTGTCTCCTGTAAAATTAGGAAATGTGGACTAAATGCTTTTGTGTATTTAGCGATTCATATAATAAACATTCATTTGTACTCCTGTCTACAGGTGATATTACGCTGTATTTGGGTATTTTATTTTAATGACATGCAACTTGGTAATTACAATTTCAGGTTTATATCTTGCTTCTCCCAATGACACAACCCAAAGTTTGGAGATATTCATTTCCTTCGGTAATAACTATGCCAATAAAAAATTATTTATTTCTTCTCGTTCGACAATCTTTGTCCTTCGTGGAGGTTAGTAAAAAATATTAAAAATCTGCTAACGATGTAGTTGCTTTCACTGACCTATTTCGTTTCTCACACGTCTACTCGAGTTGCCTCATTCACACTTGTTCGGAGTACGAGTACTCCCACGCGCATATACAGTTGGCTCACTGTCGACCCCCACTTCTTTCACCACTATCTGGATAGCAGTGTCGTATTCAAACAGGAGGAGAATTCCTGCGGCAGGCTGCTCTCATTGGATAATTTTTCGTGATTTCTCCGATCAATACGAGGAGAATGCCGGGGCAGTACTCTAACAAACGAGCCACTGATCGCACGTTCTGTGGCTACCTCATTCTTGGCACCCCCTCTCCCCTTACCCACAAAACATTTACACGCACTACACAGCCACACAGCAGAGAAGCTTTGACTTTGTCCCGGCTGGGGGATGCTATGATAGGAAAAGTACCTGGAGTATCCTGCAAGTCGATGTTGAGTAAGTTGAGTAAGTCGACATTGAGTCTTCTTCGTCCAGAGGGGGGGAATAGCGGCATCCATCTGGATATAGCCTGTACTACACTTATGGAACTTATTACCTACGTAATTGGCCCGACAGTCAATACGCAGTCCCTGTGCCCGACCGGTACCTCCATGGCCCCGCCCCCTCCCACAACCGCTCATACCACATTACTCTCGCCTCCTAGCAAACGCTACTTCGCTCTTTGCAACCACGCCCCTTTCCCTCCCGGCCGCACGCCCCACTCCCGCCCCCGCTTCTCCCCCGCTCGACCCTCCTGACGCGTCACCGTGTCTGCCCGCTCCCGCTCGCGTCCTCGCCCACGCCCTCTGGCTCGCAGCTCTCCGTCAACCTTCAACTCCACGCGCTATCTCGCATTTTGCTTCTGTTTTCTTTTAAATTCGTAAATAACGGTGTTATGTAAAATAGTTTGTCAAGAGACAGCCCTTTGATCGAGACTCGACGCCAAACACGCAATGTAGTGCAAATAAGAACGATAAACAACCGCCGCTAGTTAAAAGAACTTCAAAGAGAATTATTCAATACTATTTGGTAATTTACGAATGTAATGAATATTGGCTTAATCGAAACACGTACGTAGCTCGTTCCCATCTGCTCTACAATTACTCCAGAACTACTTGTAGAAAACATCAAGATTGCACAAATTGCTTTAATGTTTCGAACTGAACGTACCATAGAATTGCGTTTTCCCTTCTAAGCACGCCCGTGGGAAAACAGGAGCAGTCATCTACAGGGCCATCCATTTATCTCGCCTCTCGCAGACGAAGGCAGCCTGGGAAGTTCTATAGAATGAGAACATCGCACTGCTATAAGGTTGGAGAGGCGCAGTGGGGAGTAAGCGGACGCTTTGAAAGGAAATGAGGGGCCTTGGAAATTACGAGTCTCGGGAACCGTGGAATTCAGGGCGTTCTTTGTTTGAAGTTTCTCATATGTGCTTGACACAAATATTTAAAAGCTTTTAATGAATGCAAAACAAAGTTAATCATTACTGGAAAGTAAATGGGCGCACCGCGTCTTACAGCACTAACAGGCTGGACTGCAAATGGCTGCTTCACTCGGGTGGATTTCTCGAGTTTTCTTCGTTGGTCCGTTCGCGCGTCTCCGTAGGAATTCCTCTCTTAGAAACTTGGCAATATCCTTCGCGGAAACTTCGCTTGAAAGAGGGATCTGCTGATGCACACAGTTCATTCGATTCTCGCCTGCAAACAAGATGTAAAATTTCCGAGAACCTTTAAGATCCAGTTACACTAATCACTCGGAAAGTACTTCAAAAACCAAACCGTTATAAAACAATTCCACAAAAAAAATTCACGACTCATGCGAACGAGGGAAAATTTTGTATGAGATGACTACTGTAGAATTTACCAATGCAAATATTTTTCGCATAGCATAATCATTTAATATTGCATCTACGGCCTGACAATATATGTTTCTTTTCCTTTCTCAAAGCAAAACGCGCATTATTATGGGTTTACATCGTGAGACCCGTGGAAAGCGGATGGAAAATTTTCGTTACGATGACGGCACTACTGAGTAAATATATATATTTGGTGCAGACATTTTATAGTTATTTTGTGTTCAGGGCGTTACGTAGATGTTTATGTCCAGAAGGCGACTGCGACCAGAGACTCTGGCTGGGGGTTGCCTCAGAGACAAAATCGCTACGTGCGTACAATAGATTACGATATTTTGAACTTCTAAAGAGAAAATATATAATCTTAATACAATAATATGATAATGAACGATAATAGAACTTAATGTGTAGCATAATTTAAGAATACTGAAGTGTTTATCATATCCACAGTACAGGTGAATTATATCACACGTAAAGACAATAATGAAGAACAACACACAACTAACATGCAATGGATATTTTCATTGATATTAACATGCAATATTTGCATGATGAAGTGTCACATTTTTGTACATTTCAAAATGTATTTTTATTTTTGACGGAAAATCACACCTCTAGGAATTTGTTGGAAGTTATTTATATGTACCCATCAATTGGGTAATGTAAATATTTCTCTTCCTTGGTTTTGGCAGTAGGTCATGTATTTCCTTGAGCAAAAATATATTTCTTCCCGAAAATATGAAGATTCGCTTCCAATATTTTTTAAATCATGAGACAATTCTAAAAGAAAGGGAAATTCTAAAATTCGCGTTGTCCCTTGTGAGCAGATTAACTTTAGCCGCTGCTTGCAAATGTTGGAAAACGTGCCAATGAACAATGAGTTATTAAAAATAGACTGCGGTTGTTGTGCAATGAGAGCACAAGTCTTTCCCAAAACAAATAAAAAATCCTCTTTTCGACACGTCGCAAATTGCACTCAAACTATAATAACGCTATTGCGGTGAAAAGCTTACTGAATAATCGCATTATATGGCTCGTTCGCCACGGATATAATAGTTCGGTTGGTGGGATAAACATTTGCATGGAACAAGCGTTCGTCGATATTACAGCAGCTGGGTAAAATGTCTAAACCGTTGCTTACACTACTACAACGATTTTATAGCGAGAAACCTCTGGTGGAAACGATTGCTTATCAACAAAAGGCAGTCGGTGTTATTGGAAAACTGAATTCAATAAGGAAATAGATACAGCACTTCTTGTAGTTCACCAAGAATTTGGAAACAGCCATTTAGGAGCAGATATCAAATGTTAGTTGTGATTTTTATCTACAAATTTTAATTGCAATATTTTATTAGACTGTAGCAATCAATTATAGCGATTTATGAAATTTGTCGTTGGTCATAACATGAAGGACTCGTGAACTTGAGGACTTAAAGGAATTCCAGAAGAACTTCCTTACGAAAACAGCTTGTTGATTATATTTTGCGAATGTGTCGTGCAAATGAGATGATATTCTGGGAAAGCTTACATCTTTTGTTTTCACTGTAGGTGGAGTGCCAATCATGTAATTCTAGCAAGCCATTCAGTATATGGTCAAAAATGGAACCAGTATCATATCTTTTGCTTTACCAGTCAACAGTCGCTTACTCAAACCTATTTTAAAGCAGTAGATACATATATAAAAAATTGTAACACACAACTAAGAATCATATTCATAACGAGTCATTATTACACATTATAAACTAAATCTCTTGATATAGCCTTCAGGAAGAGGCTTCCAACCCTCATATAGAAAAATTAGAAGCAATTCAAAATACATTATTTACGTTGGTCACTAAAAGTTCATGGTTCAACCCAAATAAGCAAATACAAAAATAACTATCAATAGACCCTTTAAAAGTTTGGATGAAAAATTTTCCACTTATTTCTAGGCTTCAATTTTATCACATCCAGTGATATCAAACTTTTCGTAAAACGGTTTATCCAAATCCTACAATTAACTGATAGAACTGCTTTCTCTGAAGATTTTTTGCAACTTTCATAATTTGGTAACTTCAATTTATTGAAAGTATTTATTTTCTTTCAACTATCTTCCATAAATTCTCTCTCATATTATCTATTAATATTATTACCCACTACTTAAAGATACATTCCTAGAATTACATTGTACATTGTTGTAATTATAATTGTAGTATTTATCCTTAATTCTTCAAATTTTTGTATATTGTATATTTTGACATTGTACATTCGTATATTTTATATTTGTATACTGCATATTTGTATTATATATTCTACATGAAAAAACCTTCAAATATATCTTGATTTGATCGACGTAACTATATACATCGTTGAACACACGCTGCCTTACTGATCTTCACCGCTAGACAGTGCGTTGGGGTATGGCGATTGCCTATTCTACTCGCTGCTGGCAGATACTTCATGCAGATTTGTGACGCCGCGGGCTGTTAAACGACAGATCTCTGTTGTACTGACTGATTCGACTCGAATTGTTTTGCGTTATAGTGCTCTGTTCACATTCTTATGATCTACTCACATACATTATAACATGCACTTGCACTTGCACGTGCACTCGCGGTCAAGCACACTTACACGTACACTGATCATACCACACTGCCTGCAGCACCGTCAACGGCTCCAGCAGGAGAGGTTCTCTTTAGAGCTTGCTTACACATGGCGGACTTCGTTCCGCTGGCTTGCGGCGTCGGTTAAGCGAATTTTCCGCAAGACACGCATTCGTTCGTGGTTTTCATATCAAGTTAGAAAAATGTCAGTTGTTAAAAATTGTTAATGTTGTTATTGTGGATCTTGAAAAAGTCATAATAAATTACACAATCCCTACATATACAATTATGGTTTTAAGTATAAAACGCCGTTAACGACTCAGGATAAAAATTCATTAAATAGTTGCTTTCCAATCTTATGTAGGGAACTTAGAAATCAGCGATTTTCTGGAGAGTGTGTTACCTATATCAAATGCTTTAAATAAGAATTTTTTTTAAATGAAATTCGTCATTTTTAATCCAAATTTATAATTTTCTTCCTATTCACAGAAGTAGAATCTATTTATAATTTAATTCATTATCATTATCATAACCATCAAAATAATTATATACCTTTTTTTTAATTAAAACATCATCGCTATTGAAATATTCAAGCACTGCACGGAAATATATTATTATTATCTACTCAAATTCGTAGACATCCCAATCAATACATATTTATCTGCTGTTTTCAAATGGCAAATACATGCTTCGCCCCACACGTACTTACGGTGCTGCACTTTCGGTACCTTGCTATCGGTAAAGTGTTTTCCGAGTGTCCCGGCATCACAAAGGGAAAAATAGTAGCGGTATAACGTTGCGCAATCAAGGCTCGTTCTTCACACAAAAGCACGCTAGCCCAGAAAGAACACAACCCACCCCGGCACACGAAATGCTAACCCTATTCTCTGTGCGATCGCGCCCTGGGTCCGGGCCCATTCAACCTGAATTTATACCGCGGGTTCGGAGGGTGCGCTGCACAGGCTTTTGTACAATGGCATGTGTAAATGTACAGGACCCCCTTCCCTTCCTCAGCCCCGCCCCTCCATCAACAACTGTCGTTTTTTTAGCGGCTTTCACATTTTCGGCCATGCAAAGAGCATCGTGAGAATGCAGTCGCCATACCTGCATGGTTACGGGTGTCGGTACTTCTGTCGCATCGAATATGGCAACTGGTCGACTGATAAATTAACTGGGAGAAAGTTTCTCGGTGATTCTCAGAGAATTCGATGTTTTGGGACTGAAATCTGTAGTTTTACAAAGTCATACAAAATATTGTTTCTCAGGATTCAACGAAAGAACATCACATTTCAGTATGTAAAGCAGTTCATTCAGGGAAGAAACATTGAGTTTTCGATTATAAAAAAGCACCATTTAATACTTATTTCACGCCAAAAACAGTAAAGGTTCAATACGATGTTAGAGAAAAGTGAAGCGAAATTATTGCGCTGGTGTCATTTTCGTTGAGCTCTTCAAATGTTTGAAAATTGCAAAAGTCTAAGATTTATTCGGCGCTTTCCTACAAGTGCAATGTTGGAGATCAAGTTTTTTCCTTAAAAAATGGAGGTGTGTTGTGGAAGGAAACGTAATTGGAGTACTAGCTCAAACAATCTGATTTCGAATCCCAGAGCAGAGAAAAAATGTCGCTGGTTGGAAATAATTGGCAGGTTCATGCAAAATTATAATATTGTGTAGTCCTTGCAAATAACGCGAGAAAATGTGATGTTTTAGAACCACTTGTTTCTGAAATAA
Organism: Teleogryllus oceanicus; assembly: GCA_964035755.1. NCBI lineage: Eukaryota > Metazoa > Arthropoda > Insecta > Orthoptera > Gryllidae > Teleogryllus > Teleogryllus oceanicus. Next base: position 238,294,941 of record CAXIVR010000001.1, on the reverse strand, counting down.
AAAGGGAATAACATGTATGAAATATTTAATACTTATTCTTCCTGTTTATGATAAAAAATATGTTTTAGAAAACAATTAATATAATTCATCAATGAGCAATGAGCATCACAGTTGCCATTACAACACTTATTGTTATTATGAGCATGGATCTTACTTAAGTGTTTTTATAGATAATGTTTTTGTTTGATTCTCTTAAATGAGCTCATTTTTCCCGTAATTATTTCTAATTCATTATTTAGTTACATTATCATTTCCTTTATTTTTATTCGTAGAATGTAGATCACACTTCATTAACTTTAGGAGCTTTGACTCATATCTGCATGTTTTATACATTACAATGTGTGAGAGATTATACAAGCAGGAAAATGGTAAATATTTTTGTAATATATATTATTATAAGAGCTCTATTTACACATCCCCGAAAACTGTTTATGATCAAAAGGAACGGAGGAAAAATGTTTAATCAAAAAACAAGCCCTCGGAGTTTCCCATACGTATATATTGTTATTTCAGTATTCGTGAAGACTGTTTTTATCACAATATTTAATTTATTTCAAAGTTGTTCTTGATAAGCGATCTCCAAGTGTATCTGTTGTTCTTTATAAGTGTCAGTGCTGCTGTTGGGAAAGCTATTTTGTGTGTATTTGTTCTACAGCATTTTGATGCTGCAGGCCACCACTTATGGATATATCACAGTAAATATTATAATCGTTACTACTGTATTGCTGTTCTAATTGTATAGAAACAGTTATACCCAAGAGACGATTTTACTTGGCATTTAAACTTGTTGATTTTAATTGTTTAATGTCATCGGGCAGTGAGTTGTAAAGAACGTTTAAGATTCTGTGGTTCAGGTATGCGTAAGGGGCCTAGTGATATTTTGTTCATTTATCTACAATATAATTTCAGTAGTGATTACAAACAATTTTGTACGTAATAGATTGATCAAATGTATTTATTAAGCATACTTTAACTTGCAAAAATACGCTTCACTAAGCGAACCTACCAATTTTTAAATAATTATTGAAGAAGACACCACACCTGATTTTCAACCTAATTTTGTATTCCTGAAATTTACAACGTTACTAAATTTAAAGTTTTCGTTTACTAACATAAGATATTGCTTGACGTATACAATAATAAAATTACAAAGTTAATAATTGGATAAAGACATATTTGTTTATTTTCATATTTATCTTCCATGAAAGGGAAGATAAACGTGCAGTGAAGAATTGCATAGCACTTTAAAAGGTATCGATAACTCAATTATAAGCAGTGTAAGATGTTAATATTTCCTTTGTAATATCATATTTTAACATAAAATTATCTTTTCAAATGAATGCTCTAATTTTTCTTTTCTTTGAAAGAAGATTAAGTCGAAAATAAAGAAAAGTATCACTCAAAGCTACAAATGATACAAAGAGAATGCATAAATAGTGAGATCTCAGAGTAAAATCAAAATTGCTGTAGGCAGAAATACGAAAGGAGATATATTTACTTCGAAGTATTGATATAAATACATATAAAGGCACAAGATAACTGTTTTTGAATAAATATGTTGTAGAATATACAAGTATGCTTTGAAACCTTGAGATATGATAAATTGAATTCAATTATTAGATGCCATCCAAAAGCAATTTTTTGCCCAATAATTTCAAGAGAAACTAAAAATCTCAATATATAAATTTCCTCTTATCTCGACTTTGAAAAAATAGTCAGCTATTTCATATATTTCGCCGTACGTCTCTTCCTCTAAAAAAAATCAACTTCTGAAATCTCGTTTAAACCATACATGATTTCAAAAAATATCATAAACGAGTCCACTTTCAGGAAAAAGGATAATATACAGGAATCCAATTGTAGCTAGCTCCAAAAGTCAATATTAATGTGGGAACGATACACAGTGTTTCGCTAATTTATTTGCATATTTATTCAACATGTATTCTTTTCAGAACGCAACCTGCATTTCACGATTGTTTACAGTGTTACAAGCATTAAATTTACTCCCGCCTCCCGTCATCGTTCGGGAAAACAAGTCGCATTTTGCTTTAGTCCGAATCACTTGGCAACGCCCGATGCTCGTGGCTTATCGTGTTCTGTAAACGTGGTATTTGCAACACTGCCAAAGAGTGCCTTTGTCTCTAGTGTTCTGAGACAAATGAACCTATCCTTTTATATTACACAGAAACACTTGAATTTTTATTTTTTACGCCTGGTTCCTTTGTCGCAATATTTTGCAAATTGTTATTTGCGGACTCCGCTATATCGTACACCTAAGTTATAATTCCTGATAAAAAATATTATTTTTTAGTTTTAAGTCGCATAGTTTACTTCTCTTTTTCCCTTCACAAATCAGTGTTTCTCCTGAACGACTTCATCTTCATTAATTTACTGGAAAATCCAGTCTTTCCATTATTTCCAGATCATTCCTACTTTTCTTCTCAGGTAGCGTTCTCTATTTGCCTTTCTTTCGCTGCGCCCTCTCCTGTAACTTTTTTTTCGTTTCCGTCAAGAAGCGTACTTTCTGAACACGTTTCCGTCAAGAGCTGTACCAACTTTTGGATAATTCGACTGAAAAGACGCTCGAATGGCGGCGACCTGGCGAAGCAGGCGTACCTGGTGAGAGCAGGCTGAGTGAGGGCGGGTGAGAGAAGGTTGAGGGGAAGAAGGGCGGCAGCGAAAGGGGGGGGGGGGAAGCGGGGATGGCGGGGAGAGGGGGCGCGCGATGTGGCGTCAGCGGAGGAGGGGAGCTGTGGGGCGGGGAACGGAAAGCAGCTACACGCAGCTGAAAGGCGAAGTGCAGAACCACGAAGAGTCGCCTCACCCAGTGAAGAACGATGGGCTGAATTCGAATTCCATCGGAACAAGTAGCAAACTAATGCGAAAAGTAAACATTTACAATTGCTCTCGACGACGTATTTTCATTAAGCCTTTCATTAATAGCAACTTACTATCACAGCAAACTTTGGTTAAATGTTTTATGATTCTTTGAATATCTAGATTTCAGACGTCTTTATAGTATATAGAAGAGCTTATTACAATCTCATAGAACTAGTAAACTCAATTAGAAATTGCAGACATTAAGTGCTGGGCAACACCGCACTCTTCAACATCAGACAGACGCCACGAAAACCGACCTAACATGAAAGAAGAAAAAGCAGAAATATCAATAATGCAATACCAAGAATAATGCTCAACACACTTTCATTTATTCATCGCTCAAAGGCGAGGGAGTGTTTTATAATATTAGAGCGAATATTTCTAATGAAATTTAGAGAGTCTTATGGAATATTTTATTTATATTGGATCGCGACGAAGTATTCAGCAGAGCAACAAAGAAGAAAGCCATGATGACTCGCTTTATGAACACTGTTATCAGCTGTTAAAGGTGCTAATTATAGTAAGTGGTTGATGTATTTTTTGTTTAAAATAACTAATAAAATAACTTATTACAATATTTTATTTCACCACAATACAATACTCTCTTACAGAATTAATAAACGGAAAGCGTTCAAGTGAAGTTTTATATTGTATGCCCTCCGTAAAATACTTATTTGTTTGATTCTCAATCCTACTTCCTTAATAAGCTAATAATGTTTGTGTGGTAAAACGTATTACATTGTAATTAAAGAGTAGTAAATTAATTACTTTCATGATGCCTCTTCAAAAATATATTCCTTGAATCATTACAAATCAGAGATAATACTGTAAAACATGGATATTACTGTGAGTCATTATTCATTTCTTTAGAACTTCATGTGTAGAGTTTTAGAAAAAATACAATTTCACGTGAAAACAAATGTCACTCATCAGATCAGCTTACAATTTTCCTAAATATATCTTTTTTTTGCAACCGTCTTTAAACGCGGTAATGATATTTTGGAATGTTTGTTTTTGTTCCAAGAAACACGACTAATGTGCTCGCAAGGTGCACACACACCCCTTTTTGCCCAGAGTAATTTCAGCCGTGTAGAATTGCGGGTCAACTCGACATACGGCTCCCTGTTAGTGTTCGCCGCGAGCGCCTGCCCGTCGCCGGCCTTTCCGCGCCCGCCCACGAACACCGAAGCACACGGGCCTGTCCCACCCTCTCCTTCCCACACAGGACTCCCCCCCACGGCTGCCCGCATGCGGCCTTCACCTCCCTTCTTCCCCTGGGCCTCCCGCTCGCAGAGTGCAACCCGCTGCAACTCGCTGCCAGCAGCGGAATTCTCTCCGCCGCGGGTCCCTTCTCCGTGTAGAAGAGCTGGGTGGCTGGGAGGGTGCTTCTTGCTCTAGTGCCATGTCCCAAAATGGATGTTAGCAACTAAATCTAGACAACGTGGATTGACTATGCAATCATGACTGTTAATTTAGGTTCACCGGACAGGTTTTGGATTCCTAACGCATTTCACACTACAGTCACAAATTAAAACAAAATTATTCTTCAATTAAAACTTAAAAGTGCCGTGACAGACGTTTGCAACGACGGTGCGTTAATATAAAAGTACTAATATGAGCAATTTTCGGCAATTTATAGTACATGAGCTTCAATGAGTTCCATGTTTATGGCATTACAAAAAATAAGTAGATTTGATTCTACACAAATGAAAAAAGCCCGTTGGGATTGAATCATTGAACGCTTGGTCAGCTTCAACCACTCGTCAGCTGCCGCCACATTAATTTTTAAGTAACTTTATACAGTATATATCTATCTTCCACTTAAAATAAACAATTTGGTTTATTTATCATCAAAGTACGATTATTAGTTCAAACGTTATGAGAGGAATTATACGCAGGAAAGTCCATCTATATTATAATAGTCAGTACCTAAACATTTGCGGTCATACCTGTGAAAATTCATTTGATTGATGCATGATGATAATATTAATATCATTTTAATTATGGAACAATCGTGGAATCAGAACAAGGAGAAATGGAAAAACAACGAGAAAACCTGCCATGATCCCACTTAGTCCTCCAAAAATTCCACATTGATGAAATGAATGCCCTTAATAAAAACATAATGACTAACTAGAGGGGCTACTGAATGGCACACACTTTCTCATAGTAATGTTTATTAATTTCCTTGGAGTGGACTGGCTTTATAGCGTTGCCCCATCCTCTTGCCAGCTGCCATCTATCGTCGCCCAAAATACTTTTTTTTAATTTTCTTAACTTTTCCGTTTCCTAATAATTGAACCTAAATATTACTTCAAGAATATTAAAGAAGAGTGAAACCTCGTCATAAATAGAAATTTTCATATAAAAATTTGAAGCCGTTTTTAAGAAAATGCGGATTAAGCATTACATCAAAAAGAAAGTTTAAAGCTCTTTTTCACCAGAATTTATTAAGTTTTCGAAAAACTGTATTTAAAGTAATTTGAAGTACTTCCACTCACAAATGCAATAATGTATACAAATCGATGACTATGTGCGTATTAACTGCGTGAAACATATTTTTAAAAACTTTCATTTGCGAAATTTTGGAAAAAATAAAAGAATACACCAAAATAAAGTTTACGTCATATATAAACGTGCCATTATTACTATCCGGTGGAAAATGTTGAAGAATAAATTTGGGGCAATTTTTGAGAAAATGGCGTTGAGCATTCCTAAAAGTGCATAATTTTGAGCTCATTTTAACACAAAACTCTTGGGTTTACGAGAAACTTTATATTACATTATTTAAAGCACATGTAATCATAAGTACAATGATGTGAAGAAATCACCTTTAGTAAAAATATTACTGACGAGAGAGACAAGTAAAAAAATAATTTTTGTAATTTTTGAAAAAACAAAAGAATAGAGCAATATGGTGTTTATGTCATCGTTTAGGGTTCGTTTGGCGCTAATCCTACCAAAAATTTAAAGAAAAAATTTGGAGCTGTTTTGAGAAAATCATGTTTTTGTAATTTTTTATAATTGCAAATATTGCGTACTATTGCACGAAAAATACCAATATTTTCAAAAAATTCTACATTGCTTTAATGAAAGAACTAGTTATGGACAGCAAATTTCATTTGAAGGCATAATCTCTGTCATCAATTTTGTAGTTGTAGGAAGACGCCAGAAATATTCAAACTTTTGCAATTTTCGAAAATTCAGAGTAAACCGTGGATATCGGACCTGTGCCTCCTTTATAAGTATATTTTACTCTATTATTACAATAAATTTAAAGAAACAATTTGGAGCAGTTTTGGGGGAAATTTTGAAAATGTCTGAGGTCATGTAAAGTACCCCCAAATTTAAAGAATGTTTTTCAAAATTTCAAAGCTTCAACTAGAGCTAGATGAACAGGGGTTTCTTCAATTTGGAAAAGATCGCACGTGTCGTTTAGGCGCTAGGTTTGTTCACATACAACAGACGGAGAGACAGACGGACAGCCATATAGACAGACAGACAGACGAACAGACAGACGGACGTTTAAAAAAACGTTTTCGGTATCAGGGGACTCCAAAACGTGTATTTCCGTTGGAATCTCGAAATCGATTTTCCGCAGCATTACATAAGTTTTCTATCGTATATTACTCCCCTATATACGTATGTATACGAGAAAGTAAAAATCGATGTCTTGCAAAATGTGAATTACGACCTAGCGTAGATCGACGACCGTTGCAGCCCTTTCTGCACTATTTAGTTTGACGGCTATTGGGTCAGTCCAGACTGTGCCAGGGTTGCGATAATCCCCTATTATTGAATAATGGAAGACTGCGCAGAGGACACTAATGGTTCAAATCTATTTCAAATTGTTTAAAGCATTAGTCATTCCAACCGGAAATCGAAACCGAGTCTCCCGGTTTACGCCTAGTTGCTTCCATCTCTAAGCTACCGAGATAACCAAAGCTCCGAACATTTTGACCCCATATATACATTGTCCGTGATAATCAAAATAGGTGACAGAATGACGCAATGAATATCAAATACACGGGGAAAATGAGGGCCCAAAAAATGTGCTCAGCTTCGGCTATGCCGGTAGCGTACTTGTAAAATCACCTGCATATACACCAATAGATCTGTGTCTTCCCTGTCGGGATGACAAATGCTTCCAGCAATTACTTAATAGTCCAGTAACTGTGGAATAATGATACATCATAGATACCAGTTAATGAATGGAACATTTTTCAGAAATAATTAGTAATACAAATTGGTGAAAGTCTTGGCAATATTAGTATTAAAATGTACACATCGTGAGACTGAACCTTTACAGTAGAATTAGGGCGCTGAAAGTAACGTACATGTATACAGGTCAGTAATGGAAATTAATAAAGGGAAAAGCCAATACGTTTCGTTCAATACGTAAACAAACTTCGGATGATATTCAGGAACGATTGTCGCAAAAGTTACTACATCGCGTCGAAATGCATAAGAGCACTCAAGTGTTTCTTGTACTTTTAGGATTTATCTCTTGCCTTGTGTTAGAAGACAGTATTTACGACAGTTTTCAATTTATAGTATTAAAAGCCAGAATTGCATATATTTGTGAATATACTGAATAAACATAATAAAAATATTATTTCCTATCTCGTTTCAATATTTTGCTCTCTGAAAGTTTCGTCTGCATGCACGTGAAACTTGTAATATGGTATTTTATAATATGTATAACAGGAAATGTACAATATCATCATATTTAATAGTAATAAATATATTTCTATCAAGTTATAATGAAAATACCAGATGCAATGCAGTGCAATATTATTTATTCTGCGACAATAATTACATCAGTGGTATTCATCCTTCATATTCACAATTAAATTGAGTAGGTCAATGTCATTTTTATTCACACATTTCCAACTTACATAAACGCGCATTCCGTTTACGAAACAATCTTTTTATTCTTCTTTTCGTTATCGCTTTTTCCTTCATTTTTTTAATTTTTCCAATTTTTTTCCCCCAAACCCGTATTCCTCCCATTCAACTCTTCCTTTCTCCACACAAGGAAGTCGCCTCCTTACGTCCGCTTTCAATGCATCCTTACCATTCACCTGCCTTTCTAAGCCTCTCTGGGCTTACATCTAACCCGCGACTTCCCGTCTTTCCCAAACCACCCACATCTCTCCTCGACCCACTCCTCTCCCCCTCTACGTTTCCATACGCCGTCCCAACTCGCTCGCTGGCCTCCGACCCAGTCTTTTCATCCCCGGCCTCACCCCCGCGCGCCCGCACCGTCGCCCCGCCCACAGCCGCCCGCGCGCCAAGAGTTTTCGCAGCGCGACGGAGAGGGCATCCGACGCCGCCGGCGCACAGTGGGGCGGACGTCGCGGAAACCAGGCACCGAGACGTTCCATTGGTTGATTACATAGGCACAAAGAAAAACGTTGTCACGCCCAAAGATTTGACACGTTTCTCTATGTATGTCGACGCGATGAATCCGAATTTGAAATCAAAACTGACGGGTTGAATGGAAGTAGGGCGTAATTCAGAAAACACAATTTTGAGATCATCAAGAAAAATTGTGTACAAGCTGTATTTATCACATACAATAAAAAATACTTACATATCATATGATAAATCACACTAAAAACTGATTTAGCTCACCAAATCAACTAATATGCTCAAATATGTGAATTTACATTAATTTGAAAATGTTGAATTGCGCCCTTATTCCACAGAACAAGCTAATTTTGAAATAAATAAATAAATAAATTTTCATTTTATAAAATCAATATTTCTTCTTGATTGTCAATATATGTTTACAAATAAAAGTATCCAAAGTTTTTTATGACAATCATTTATTTCAGAAATTGCACAACGTTTCGTAATTCGTTTTGTTACATCACCAGGTGCTAAACTTAGTGAGGAAACGCTATCTCATTAAATTACCTCTGCAGCAGAACATTCAAGGAAACATTACGAAATACCTCACCCTCACTCAGTTGATACCACATTACGTTGTGCAATTTCTGAAATAAATGATTGTCATAAAAAACTTTGGATACTTTTCTTTGTAATCATTTTATAAAAGTCTGCATGTAATTATTTATTTCAGAAATAGAGTTCGCAGAGGTTATTTTGGATAGGTTTCACTTTCAAGTTCTTTGCCATAACCTCAACCTTGTATAATAATCGTTGTCACCATTGCGGTGTTAAACATATCTTAACATAAACATTCGTATTTTAATTGTAGAATGACAGAAACATTTAATTTTGTACTTATGAATTTTCCTGAACTGGTGCTGTAGTTTTTACCGCTATTTCGACGTCTTTTCTTGAATTATTGTTTTCTTATTTTCCTCTTTCGTCCTTTATTTTTATATTTAACACTATGTAAATAAACATCCGATGATCTATCAGAATCATCCGATGAAAAATCAGATATATCGGACAAATTCACATCTGTATTCACAGCCATCCTGTTGATGGCCTGAAAACTAAATTATGCAAGCTCGTAGAGAGAACGATGTTACGGAAAAGGGCGCAATTCAGTATTTCAAAAGTCTCTCAAACGCTAACTATTGGGGTTAGCGCAGTAATATTTGCAGGGGTGGTAGAAAGTCACTTAAAGAACATTTTGAAACGTTTTACGGATAAACGTCATAATTAGAGTTACGCCCTTCTTCCATCCAACCCCTCAATTGCATCACCACCTTCCAGTTTGCTTGTTTTTTTTTAAATCGCGAAAAATCGCCGTCATATTGTAAATTTCACGGTGACATCTTTTTGTGTATGTGTATGTGTGTGCCTGTGTTATTTTGTATTCCGAGCGCGTCAACTTCTTTGGACGTTCGTCCCTAAAGTGTAGGGTAGGTTATATGTTGTTATATGCAGGGAGGAGGTGGTGTACGTTCTCTGCAAGAATGTGAGATCCTCCACCGACCAACACTTCCTCTGGCGTGCATTGCAATCTCCAGGTACCTCCGCCAGGAAGGCTCCGCCCCAACCGGGCAAACTCTAGGCTGACAACTGGTCTCTCGAATGTGAAGTAGTGTAGCGCATGTTGCACAAGTGTGAGTGAGTAAGGAGACAACGGGACGAATATAACGAAAGAACGATCGCGCGCGGACCGTGGCCTGTTTGTTTAGATGCTTCTCCGGAATTTTCCTGGCATTGATCGGAGAATCCACGGAAAATACAGAACAGAGCAACAACTGTTTTCGGCCTAGTAACCTAGCAAGTGCCGAAAATCCTCACCGTTGAGACACGAACGTTTCACCATGCTGGTCAGAGTCGCTGCAACCGCAACAGCTGTTGCCCTGAGACATCTCATCCAGGGGTAAAGCTCCGTCGATGTGTTCTGTTGTATAAGTGAGCGCAGGGGATAAAGGCGAATTTCGTACATGTTTTTAAATGAACATGCGTGAAGTTGACAACTGAATCTATACTTTAACATTTGACGTCATTTTGTACGTCTAATTCACATTTTCATGACAGAGAGCAATTGTTTGGCCGTTTAATATTATATTTTGCAGCATTCACCATAACGAGCAAGACATCATTGGTCATATAAATAATATTTTTTTCTTGAAATTAATCTTACCATTACCAAGGAGGTCTCAGAGGCCCACCGATGATTGTTTTTTTTTAGAATTCATGATTTTTAGGGAGCTGAGAATCATTTATGTTGTTTCTAATGAGCTTTTTTGTTAAAAAATGATGAAAGTGTATCACAAGTGTTTTTATAATTTCAATAAAAAGTATTACGTCTTTGGCTGTGGGTAACAAAGGTCCCCGATTATCCACGGGAAAACTAATCATTCACAATAAACTTTTTGAAACGTTTGTGTTATTTTAAGACAGTATTATATAGTTTAGTAGATTACAATGTTACAAAGACATAGCGGCATTGCTTTACATGAAATGTAACATGTATTGTTCTGAAATACATATATTGATGCTAGAAAGTGGCTTATATTATTCATTTGTGGAGACAGATAATCGAACACTTTTTAAAGTATAGATAGACATGTATATTATTAATTACATCAATTTATTAATTTATCAAAATCATCAAAAATAGCAATTAAATCAACAGTTAAAACGGAGGCCCACCCTTGTTAGGACATGAGTGAGAGGGTGTTAGGACAAGACTCCGAGCTAAGAACAATCAAAATTCGAATAATTACTACATTGACTATTTTTAAGTAACTCTTACAATGGTTCAAAAGCTCAGAATCTGCCACAAACAATCAAGCTTCGCACATGTTTTGTAGCTATCCGCAGTACATAATAGGCAGCTAGCGACAGGATCACCTGATGAAGAAAGCTAAAGAACTTTTGAAATGTTGATATTGTAATTTTAAAATGAAATCAATGTAATAAACAATACTAAGATCCGTATTTTGATTGTCGTTAATGTCAAGGAAGAATATTTATTTATAAAAACTGAGAATCATTTGAAAAAATCTTGCCATAAATTGCCAATTTATTTTTCTGAAAAACAATTGCTTCTGATGTTCTGAAGAGTTAGGTATGCTACTTATGAATAAATGTGTTGCGTTATAAATGTCAACGTGAAATTTTCAATACGTGAAGCCCATTGCTATTATATTCATAGTGCGTCAGTGGACGTACGGATACAGCTAAGAACCCTCATTGACAATATTACCACTGTACTAATCAATTTTTGCGGAAAAGAAAACGTGACTCCTCGTGAAGCATGTTCGGGAAATCTCTTCGACTGCGTCAGAACGTGAACTGCCAAAAACTGCTACCTTGCGAGTTGCCTAACCACCAAGAACAAACGTGCAATTTCGTTATATGAAATTTTCCACATCTTCATTGGTGAAACGTGATCATCTTCGTCACCTGTACGAGCCCTAAAAGTTTGTAACATTTAGTCTGAGAAACGTGTATATATTATGTCGTATATGACCAAAAAGGTTATGTGAATTGCGAAATTCAGGTATAAAAAATATTTTAAATTTAAATAAATATCAGTCAACAGAAAGTGTAGGATTAATTAAATTAAGAATTCTTTCATTAACTGATACATTACATATTTTAAACGAAAAATTTTAACAATGCTAAGATTTCTATTAAAATTGTCAAAATGTCAAATTTTTTAAAAATTTCTAATTACTAAAAATACTCTTTGACAGTACAATAAGTTAAGAAAATTGACTTAATAAAAATTATTTTATCATATGTCTCTGAAATACACCTTAACATACATACCGGCTGAGTTTAGCACAAACTCAGAATTACCGCTGTCTCTGAAGCGATTCTGCTCGACAGGTCCTGTGGTTCGAGTTCCGAAGGAGGCGGATTTTCGACACTCGCTTCAAAGCAAGGTCGAATTCAGGCGCTGTCTGGAAGGAAATTCTAGAAGCTTGCTGCTCTGTGCCGTATTTTTCCGTAATTTCTCAGATCAATACCAAGCGAATGCCGGAGTAGTACCTTAGCAAATTAACCATGCGCGATCTTTCCTTTCTCTTCGTCCTCCTATCCCCCCTCCTTACAGTAATACACATGCAGTACACAACCATACATATCGGGAGACATGTCGTAAACCCAGTCAGTCCCGACTGGGGCGATGCGGCGATGGGGGAGATAGTTGGAAGAGAAATCCCCCGAAAGCCATCATGTAGGTTGGCGCTGGATCTCACCATCAAGCTAGAAAAAACCACTGCCATCTCCATCATAAAAATATTCACTTCACTTACGGGACCCTACTATAACCGTAGCAGTTGACGCGAGCGGAAACCAAATAATATCAATGAGTAAATGAATGAATCAACCAGTCAATCAATCGATCAAAACGTGGATGTGAGGGACTACAGTAAGTCCAAAATTTTAAATTGCCATCCTATGTGTTATGTAACTTGGACAAAACGTGGTATTGTGTGGGTAAACTTGGGTAAAACAAAATTTCGAATTTGAATTTGAACAGCGATGAATTTATATCATTTTATTGTTTGGGCAAACTTGGGCAAAACGATGATGTACGTCATTAGATTTTTCTGTAAGTTGGGTGCCAGCATCACGCACCTTCACGAGATCTGTCTTCATGGGAGCCATGGGATCCTGCTCACTGTGCAGCGCGCGCGAGGGAGCGAGAGGCCGCGAGCGGGTGGGGCGGAGGCGCAAAGGGAAGAGCGCGCGAGCCGCCGAGATGAGGGCGAAGCTGAAGTTGCCGCCGCGTCTAACGACGCCGCCATCGGCGCCACCGCAGCCTCCTCTCGCGCCACCGCCAGTACCGCCACTCCCACCCCACCACCGCCGCCGTCCTCTCACCACACCGCCCCTTCCTGCCCCCCCCCCCCGCCTCCCCCCACCACCCCACCACCACCACCACTGCCGCCGCCGCTTCCGTCACTGCCATCTCCAACAGCACCGCCACCATCTCCGCCGTCAGCACCACTACCACCACCAATATCACCGTCACCACCGTTATCCACCTCCGCGCCGCCATTTCCTCCGTGTAGCGCCGTATTGCGGGCGCTTTGCTTGCTGGCTGCGGTCATTGCGCGCTCTCGTATCTGATCCATCGCGGTGTAGCGCGCCATAGAGCATACCGTGGTGGACGCGGTGCTGCACGAGATGATGCACGGAGTATGTTGTTCAGTGAATGGTGCTCCGCTGATTGAGGCGGTAGTTCAACGCGGTGGTGCATGCGATTTTGCAAACGTTGGTATTTTTGAAACTCTCCCCCTCCTCCGCTCGCTATCACCACGCGCGGGCGGCTGGGCGGTGGAATAAATTTTTAAGATTAATCATTACGCTGTCGTTCATAACACGGTGCATACATGGGAACACGCGGTGGCGCTTGCGATGGTGGATAGCATGGTGTTCAGAGTGATGACAGAATGATGGTCATGGTAGTGAGAAAATTCTGCAGATTGTGGTACATGCGATGCAGATATGTGTGGGAAATCTCATATAACGAGGTTGCTCGTGTTTCTGCCTTTGATTGGTAGGCAACATATTTTGAACTGGGGTTTGGCAGGTATATCTCACCAACGTATACATAGCCATGTATACTATAGTTGCGATCAAGTCGTAATTTCGACCACAGCCACTCTTACCCTCGGCGGTGCTGCGGCACCGCTAGACACGGCGCGGCGCGCCCAGGCCGCGCCGGAGCGGCGGCAGAGGCTGGGGTGGAGGGGCGGCGATCGCCCCTCCTCCGCCCGCTATCACCACGCGCGGGCGGCTGGGCGGTGGAATAAATTTTTAAGATTAATCATTATGCCCCTGGTTCATAAGTAATAAACAACTTCATTCGGAATTAAACATCAATACAATAATAAATCAAATAGAACAAATATCACAAAACTTCTACCAAAATCTAACAGACATACCAGCAGCATTCCATTACAAACTACTAAAAATCCAACCCACACCCGAATAAAAATTGATTTCTGTTTGAAGCCTTGCTCAAAATTTTAGCCAACCATGATTCATAACCCGAGGTTCTCCTCGAGTATCCTCTCAATGTATAGATTAAGTTAGCTTAGATATTTTAACTAGAGTAAGTCTGAAAATACATCTGTAAAATAATTATACTGAACGACATAATCCATCTAAAATTAATAAATGTGTTCTTTAAAAAAAAGCTGGGCGGTGGACGGGCAGGCCTCCGCCTCACTTCGAACTCCGCTCGCTTACATTAGACAGGGATAGTGTTGTTAGTGTTGGACCCCGCCTGTTTATACTGTATATTCTTCCCTGGTTTTCTGTATCAATTCGGCTGAGTTTGTATCTTCTACTGGATTATTATGACTTGACTTGTAACGGTACATGTTCTTGGAATTTTGTGAACCTTGACTGACCTGGTACAATTTCGGAAGCTAATTGCAATAAACGTGTTTTTTATCGTGGATTTTGAGTTTATTGTCTTTTCCAGGTCGTTTTATTTAGGATGGTACAAACGATGGTACGCGTAAAGGTAGGGCACGCTTGTTGTTCTATGTGCTGTGTGCGCTCACGTCAAAGACGATCTTACGGTTAGACAAGGATGAACTGTTATTGTGTAACACATTTTCAAATCAACAATCCAAAACGAAGCTGAATATTTAAGGTTATTTTTATTTCAGTAACCATACTTGGAGGGATTTAAATGGCACAGACTCTTAGAAATCACTCAGTATCTTTAATACTATTTCTCCTCCCTGAAGGTCATCATAAATTATTCATTGGAGACAAACGTTAGGCGGCATGTGTATTTCGACTTTGGATCATCATTTTATAGGGCATCTCTTACTTAAGATATTTTCTTTTGTTTAATTTTGTTTTCTGAAGTGTATAAGCGAAAGGGGAGTCGAAAATGCGACATTGCGACAGTAAACATGTAGTGAGATATCAAATTACGAAGTAACACGTATGACATTTGCCCATAGTACCATTTCTCGGCAACTCATTTTGCATGGATGTTTAACAGGTAATTGTAGTAGCCGCTTAACAGCCGCTTAGCCGCTGTGTCAGAACGCGTACCTGCGATTCGCGATTTCAAAATCGTCACATTATCAATGGAGAACATGACGATTGTTAATTTTACCGTTGTTCTGAACTCATACGTGAATATGCAAATGTAAAGAGATCTTGGCAAAATTGTTATTCAGTGGTAAAATATACGCAAATATATAATGCTGAATTGACACCTAGGAATTGGAAGTACCTGTGATTGTTATTTGAGAAACTTAAAATACTAAAATGAAAAGGCCTACATTGAACGCATATCATAGAGGAACGTCGCTTCTTTCAAGTTTACCGCCAGGAAAATTCCAATATTTTCGGGACATTTACCTAGCCTAATACTTCATAAGAGTGTTCCTCATTTAGGATATTCAGTTATTCTACTCAATATTTTATAGACATACGTACGTAAATATTCATTTATGACTTCCAATATCTTTACCAAAATCCGAGCTTTTCTCAGAATCTGCGAAACACATGATGTACTAGTAAAAACAATTAAGAAGATAAAGATATAAGAGACTCGGTTGAGACTCGAGGCAAACAAGAAATCTTACAAAATTTTGAACCAACAAGAACTTCCGGCACAAGTTCCACATAGTACCGGGATTTGAATATCAGAACCCAGAGAGCGCCGGAGGAAAAGAGCTCGAGTGCGTTCCGGCCTGGGATCCTCCGTCACCGGTGCTCTGCCGCCTCCGGAGCCCCGATGCTCGTGGGCGAGGCCGTGGGGGCGGGCGGAGGAGGAGGCGGGGGCGTCGCAGTGGCGTCTGGGGAATCGAAGGGCGGGCGTCGTACGTGCGTCTGAATATTCAAAAAATCGCCCCTTTACGTCGTGCGCACCCCCGGGGCCTTGGACACAGGCGGGGACGCCGTGGGTGAGGCGGGGCGGGGCGGGGCGGGGAGGCGGAGACGAAGAGGGGCGTGGCGGCGGGCGAGCGAGCGGGTTAGAGCGGAAGGCGAACGGGCCCCCACACCTCCTGCCGCCAATAGACTTAAATTTATGTCCCGCTCCTGGCGCGAGCGCGAACGCAGCTGTAACTCGGTCTGCGGCGCGGCGCGGCACGGCGTTGCGTCGCCCCCACCCCCGCCCCCTTGCCGCCGCCGGCGCCGCCACCGAGGCCGAGATCGCGGCCGCCCGCAGCTGTCGTAGACGGCGTCACACGCGGAGCAACGTGGCGCGGCGCGTCGTGGCGCGGCGCGGTGCGGCGGCGCGCGCTGAATACGCGCGGGCGGGCGACGCCGCGGCCGCCCACGGAGGACTGAGGACACCTGAGGAGGGACACGCAGAAGGGAGCTCCGAGCAACTCCCGACGCTGCGGGATATTGCCCGGCCCCGTGCGCGCGCGTGGGTTCGGAGGCTGCGGAGGATGCAACGTGGGCGGCGCGGGCGACACGGGCGGCGGTAGCGGCGGCGGCGCGAGCTCGACAATGCCGTATTCAGGAGTCTTCCCCGCGCACGCGGTCCGCGCGCCCGCAGTCCACCGCCCGTGCCGCCGCCCCCGCAGCCGCGCGCGCCGCGTGGAAGTCGCGGGGCAGCACTATCTGTTGTCCGACGCTGAATAGCGCGCAACGATAGCATCGCCGCGCGTTAACAAAGCATTGTCCGCGCCGCTGCCGCCGCCGTCGCCTCCCGTGCCGCCCCGGCGCGCGGCCCCGCCTCTCCCCGCTCCACCCCGCTCTGCTCGGCTTCCCTCTCCCCCCCCCCTTCCCGCGCACGGGCGGACGCTCGCTCAGCGGCTTCCCCCGGCCCACTTCTCTACCTGGCGCCCGCGTTGCTCGCCCGACGATCACGCCGTGCACAGTGGGAACGTTTCCCGATCTCCGAGGACGAAAAAATAGGGGTTGGTTGAAACGGAAGAGTAATTAACACGTCAAAGACTTAGCTCGTCTAAAAACATTATTATTCATATCGAAAGCAAATACTGGGCCGACATCTGGTATATATTTGTCCTGGGAGGAAACAACGAAACTTCCGAAATAAGCTCTAAAGACAATTTGAAGCATATTTTATCTAATAAATTTCTTCGATATTTTGAATGGCTGAGCCACAATAAGCACTCAACAATGGTTTGAAAAAGTACTTTCTATATACATCTCAGAAACCTATAAACACTCCATAATTATTTAAATTGTTTATTATTTACAAATGAAATTAATATATTTGTTCACAAAAAAATTAACACAGGAATAAAAAGCAATTGAATTGTGTAAATTGGGTGCTTCTGAAATGCAAATTTTTGCATAGAAATTATTTTGTTGCTAAGCGCATTCTTTACCACTTAGCAATGACAATGGTTGTTTACCAATTTATAAAAAGCTATGGACCCAAAAACTTGCAAGTGTGCTGCGCCTAGGTAACCCCCTAATCCTGGTGTCGCGAGTTGGTGGACAGAGTAAAATCCTATCCAATTTGTGGCAGGAGGGAAGGTTCAATTTAGAAACACGGTGTTTATAGTTGATGCACTTATTAAGGCACTTGCGTGTCCGCGTAGTCTCGGCAAGAGAAATGGCGCGGGGTGACGAACGAGCAGCATCGCCGGCAACGACGCGCGGACGCCCTAGACAAGATGCCCAAGCCTCGAGCGTTTTTTATATGGGCTGCGGTAGTCGGCGGATGCTTGACCAGAGAGATCGCCAGCTGCGTGTTGTGCAGAAGCCACTGCTATGACTCGATATACTGCATCAAACAGATTTAAGACGGAAGACATATAATTCTAGTTTTATTGTTGGCCAACGTTATGTATCAATCAGTACACAAATATATGATCCTGTTTTTGTTTTTGTTGGCTTAATTTATAAATATAATGTAAAGGTTTTGACAGAAAGAAAGAAAGAATTTTTTAAGAAACTAATTTTTTTATAAAGCTGAGAAAAATAATGGGAAATCTTTTTCATTATATTTATAAATTAAGCCAACAAAAACAAAAAAGGATCATATATTTAATTACTAAAAGAAGTATAAATTCGCCGATTATGGTATAATGGTCACACCGCACCCGCAGCCTGCAATCCGCGTTTAGGTGCAAACAAGTTACAATCGTGCATACCGTGGAAGCGATGCATCCTAGACTCGTGAAATATTACACGTCCTTGGCACATAAGATATTTTTATTAGGCTGTAATACGTTAAAGACCTTTTTGGACTATCAAATGTTTGGAGAGAACTCCAACTTTGTACCACGGGTTCCCGCAAACGTTGGAAGATGGATGCAAGTCTAAAGCCATTTTCATTTTTAATACAAATGTTTACTAAGTTAGGAATGTTCGCACGGCTCCCCGTAGTGTATACTATTAATAAAAATTATAATATAATATACACTATTTTAATTTAATTAATTTAGATCAATTTTGAGCTTGTAAACAACTGATACAAAACAAAAGATATCCCCGAAAGAAGCGGTCTGCTTCCGCGAAAAATAGATTTTATTGAATTGTTGAATATTATAATTAAGTTTTAAGTATTATTAATATCAAACGAAGCTACATTCGACAATATCGGCAATAATTATTAAACAAAGTGAGAGTTACACGCTTGTAATGGCGTTACCGTCCAGTCCAGGATTACATCGCACAACTGTTTGCCCACATATTACACTTATCACAACTTTCCTATCCCGCGCATCTACCGGCAAACCAAATTATAAGACGTTATCTCATCAAAATGGCTTTCCAGCCCTCGTTTGCTCGCACAGGTGGTGCAGATTTGTCGTCGTTGAACAAACCGCAACTAACTGCTGCGGTTTTGCATCCTGCGCGAAGCGTGGGTGTTTTCACTTTGCGGGTGTGACGCGGGAAGCACTGGCGGGTCATTAAATGTTCTGTTGATTTACATCTGTATCCTCATTGAAATCATTTCACCCGACACAACCAACGTCCAGAAAGCGATTCAGACATACAGAGAGAATCAACATTGTTCTCTTTCACACCTCGGCTTGATCTAATATTAATGTAACAAAAAATAAATAATATGGTATGTGGAAGAAGAATTATTGATCTGTAGGTAATATATCTTTAGAATTCTTCCCCACATCAGATTGTTTACGAACTTGTTTGCATGAAAAACAAATAATATTGGTTCACGAAAATGTCACCGACCAGAATCCAAAAAGACCTCACGAAGAGCATCGTTCACACTAAATTCAGCATAAATAGCAGACCAAAGACCGACGGAATACACATGGTGCATTCAACGTCTTAGCTCTGCTGTTTGAGTCAAACCAAAATCCAGGCGACGCTGGAAACGACTTGCGTAGAAAACAAACGTTGATACACAAGGCCTTCGTTTTCATCTTCCAAGGGTTTCGAGCTCAGTCCATGCTTCCGATTTCATCACGAAAGATGTGGCACAATTTATCAAACTGCAGCGGACATTTAACTAGAGAAGAATATGAAAGGCGTGATCAGTTTTCACAAATGCATGATATGAATATAATGATTAAGGACTTTTAAATCTAAATTGTATTGTGCCCAAACAGGGCTCCTCTACTGCCTATCCCCACTGCATTCTACAAATGCTGAATACGAATACACGGTCTAAACTTAAGAGGAACATGTAAGCTTATAGCACCCATATTCCTTGTACAGAATTCCTAGTTTCGAGGAAACTGATCTTGAAAATGTGTAAAGGTGCAGTTACTTATGGAGTAACAATGTGCTTTCTCGCGAAAAGCATGATCTCTGTAATACGGACATAAAATCTTTGTTAAATAAGTGGATACGAACGAGAGGTCCCGAAAAATGATACTATTATTTCAGAAATGACTACGAGTGATCAGGAACGTTTGTGAACGAAACTATCGATGTGAAGTGTGTGACCATAGTTCATAACATAACAGATGATAGAAAAATGATTATTTTCCAGATTGATTTTCGTACGGCATAACCAAACATAAAATGATATTTTTGAGAAAATGTCTACTCAAAGGTCTACTTAAACTACTACTTTGATAGTATCCTCTAGAATTATTTTTTCACAGCGGTTGCCTCCTCAGCCAAATGGATGCCAAAATTCATCAAACCCCTATTCGAGAAAATCCAAAATTCATGAAAACATCATTTTGGTAAATTGACAGATACGTTGCTGATAGGGCGCATTCGAGGGTACCGCATAACACCGCAAATCTGAAACTCTCAAATCAAAACTCATATCTAAGCAACAAAACTAGCGTGTTTTCTGACTCTTTTCCTTGCATCTCAGTAAATATTCTCACTTTAGGTTCTACTCCAATGAATGTCACCATAGACTACTGAAATAGGATTGAAAATGTCGAATTTTCGTCCCTGGAGCTCCGGCCCACTTGTGACTGTGCACAGCAATCTCCCCTTCGCCCCGGCCCCTGGCCCTCCACCCATGTGGCGCAGTGCGCTCGTAACCCCTGCCGATTGCGGAGGTCATCAGGCGCAGTGCGTGCGCGCCGAGGCGACGATGTCTCGAGAGAGGCGGCGGCGGCGGCGGCGGCGGCGGCGGTCGCGTCTGCGCGGACTGCGGTCGCTGTGATGGTGATGACAGACGCGGCGGTGGACGTCGTGTGACGAGACAGAGGGAGTGCAGGTGGCGGGGCTCATATTGGTGGAAATGGTGATGATGGTAGTGTTTGAAGTGGAGGTTGTGATGGTGATGGTAGGGTTGGTTGGTTGTGGTAGAGGTTCAGAGAGTATTGGTTGTAGCGTTGGTTTTCGCTTGATTGATATGTGATTCCAGGGGCGTCAACGGCTAAGGTAATCAGTCCCATAAGTCTAGTACATGTTTCCCTTGGTAAGTGACTGTGATCTTAGCATTACTGATCAGACAAGAGACAACCATACCCACGGCGGGACTCGAAGCCGTGACAGTATTTCAAATTTCATATTTTACTTTAAGTCAGGCTTATTGGGGCAATAAATATTTCATCGCTGTATTTAATTTTTGCATAACTGAAACTGCAGGTTAGACATCAGGAGATCATAGTTTGATCATCATTGTTTTCCAATGCCATCAGTATCGAGCCTAAGAGCCAATAGCTTAAAATCAAACGAATTTTCAAATATCGGAAGAATCACAAGATCCCTCTTACAAGTCACTCCACAGAAGATGAGAGGAAAAATAGAACCAAAGTGCCCTGCATAAGACTTTTGGAAAATTCGTTTTGTCAAATACCAACTCACCATAATCAGGATGATCAGGAATTTTAACTCTGGTACCAGGACAAGGTAAGCATGTGTGTTCGTCCAGAAGTGCTCCTACGATCGCCCCTGAAGTGTGGAGGAAACTAGTGGTGCTAAAACAACACGTACTTTCTCGCCCGTACTTTCATGCAAAATTCCACGAGGAGTACTCAAATTTTCGAAAATTTGTACATGACCTTATTTCAAAATATACCTTTAGGGAACAGATTTTAATTAAGGGAAAAACCTGGCAGTTGTAGGAATGAGACGAATGAATTTTGAATTTTTGCAATTTTCGAAAAATTAGTTTTCAACGAAAATGATACCTGTAGCATTCTTTTAAACGTTCTTCACACTATTGTCACTGGAAAGCTGAATAAAATTCGCGAAATCTTCTTCCAAGCGATCTTTAGGAGAGATTATTATTATTATTATTATTATTATTATTATTATTATTATTATTATCACAACAACAAAATTTAATAAAAAACGCTGGAGCCATTTTTTTTTAAATTGAAAATGTCCCAGGGGCTTCATATAAAGTACTCCCCCGAAAATGAAAAAACAGTTTCAAATTAAAGGGGCCGCGACATCAGCCAGATCGATTGGGGAATATGAATTTTGGAGAAAATCGGCTGAACAGTTTAGCCGCTAGCGTTGTTCACAGACGGACGGACAGACGGTTCGCCGACATTCAATTTTTCGGTATTAACGACACACAAAACGGATTCTGGCAACACGTGTTAGATGTTTTTTTCTAAATTTAGCGACTGGATTTATCCACTTTTTCGTTACTAGAGTCCTGTAATAAGTTTTTCTGCCGAAAATTCCCCGTTTTTTTGCGCAGCATTACGTCACTTCCTCTCTACTGCGGAAGCGGTCGCGAGAAAGTACAAATAAAAGCTAATAAGACGATAGAATTTTCATGGTGGCACAAGAAAGACGCTAATAGAGTCGACTAAAGAAGATGTTATAAAATGAAGAAATTGTGTTAGAAATGTGGCAGCGTTGACCCCGGCGGCAACATCAGTGCTTGAATTGGAAGAAAAACAATAATTATTTCAATCCAGTGTTTTTATTCAGTTTGTAAATGTGTTCATAAAATTTGTTTCTTGTGAAACTCACAATAACCTTCGTATCTTAAACATATAAACAGGACAATGTTGAAGCCATAAAGCACATTGAATTGTTTAAAGTAATGCGTGGCATTCATGTGAGTGTCCGAATTGAAATATTAAACTGAAGATCAAATATTACACTTCTGAACGAGTTGTGCATGATTATGTGTACAGACAGGTGAACCAATAGCTTAAAATCAAACTTCAATCAACTTACAACTAAAAATTAAACTCTTGGATTCACTAATATCATACAAATTTTGTTTTATGTTCACCGTTCCTCCGAGTTTAATTTTGTGAAAATTAATAGCAGTTTGTTCATCGAGTTCTGCCGTTACACAATGCTTCCGATTCCACTTTAACAAACTTAGCCCGGAAACTCTGAAACAGATTAACAACAGTTTCACAACTTCAACACACAACTTCCAACCAACATACACGTCTGTCATTTATGTCTTTCACACTCGCCTTTATACGTACAACGTACGTCGACTAACTTTTGGGTCATATATCCTAGCTCAACATCTACCAGGTCAGAACGGGTGTGTCCGTCCTTCCTCAATGACTTCCTGGACACAACTGATGTGTAGTTTGGTGACAGAGTTCCCACGTGCCTTAGAGGGCACCACAACAGATGAAGTTCATTGAACTCGCATATGACACGAAATTGATTGGGAGTTTGATTCCCCTTTAGATAAAAATACCTGCCTCACAGTACTACTTCCTAGGTTGCTTTATGATTTATAAGAAATCCCATACAGTCATTGCATTCTTGTTTATTGGTTTGTATTATATATTTTTTAAATTTCAATATAATGTTTCTGTTAACTTTTATATTTATTATTATTATTATTATAAAAATATAATTAATAATAACAATAAGCCAGTCCGGATAGCCGAGACTGCTAAGATAGTAGTGCCGTGGCGATCTCGACGGAAACATCCCGGGTTCGAGGCTCACCTCGGGCATGGGTGTGTTTGTGTATGTCTGTGTGTGCCGACCATTCTTCCTTCATTATCATCATCATTTAATCTTCCATCCCCCAGGACTAACAACCCTGTGGTATTAAAATCGGATTCAGCCTAATGTTAATTCCCCTGATTAGTTACATGCAAGACTTGTAACGTGATAAAATGATACTGAGTCCGTGCAAGTGCATGTTCTGCGTGATTTAAGATGGCCTATTCGCGAGCAAAATAATAATAATAATAATAATAATAATAATAATAATAATAATATGCAACTTATTTAATCCAAAACATTTGCATTGTGCCCACGTTCTTTCTCTCCCGCCCACTGTGCTTGGGCGACGGGAGTGATGCTGCGCGCAGGCTGCGGTGCATCGACCCGGAGCCGCTGCGCTGCTCTCGGCGTCTCGCAACAGCATCGGTGCAGCGCGATATGATAATAATCATCACCATAACCGTGATCGTCCGTTACCTTTCCGCGCCTCCTCTTCAGACACGGCGCTTGGGTCCGAATGGACCTTAACTCGCGGCAATAGCACATACTGCGGGCGAGGGCGCGGAGGGGCGGGAAGGAGCTCCCCGCTTTTTCTTCGTCGGAGGAGTGACAGGAGCCGTTCCTCGCCACTAAAAGTCACGCCGAGAAGTATAATTCTCCGAGTTTTAAACTTTTTAAAACAAGCGCCGTGCTAATAATCCCTAAATGCGCGGGGATATTAAACGATGAAATGACGGCCGTGTCATTCAAAGAATTTTATCAAAATAAAGTCAGTGTAAAGTTTGCGCAAAGACGTTTCTTCGAATTTCTTTCTTTGATTCGTTAGTTCGTTGAGACATATTAAAATAAAACGAGAAAAAATTTAAAAAATAGTAGGGACGTTAAATTCATTTCGTATTATCACAGGAGGCGAGAAGAATTCACTGAACGTGATGGAATGCGTTAAAAATCCACGAGCGTGGGCGGATTTCCAAATACGGATAATTTAAAATGTTCCTCTCTGACCTTTTACTGCTAAAGGTTTCTCCCTTCTCGACTCTTTCCATCCCCCATGCACTTAACGTCATTACAGACTACCCGAACTGCCCCTATCGATCCCAAGGGGTCGATACGCCGCTCTTTGCGTAGCGCTGAAC
This sequence comes from Teleogryllus oceanicus, assembly GCA_964035755.1. Lineage (NCBI taxonomy): Eukaryota > Metazoa > Arthropoda > Insecta > Orthoptera > Gryllidae > Teleogryllus > Teleogryllus oceanicus. The sequence continues at coordinate 238,270,243 of CAXIVR010000001.1, read as the reverse complement.
TGTACTTGCCCCGCCAAACTCGACATTGTACCCTGCGGTCTGCCGAACAGCCCATCTGTTAAATGTATGAATCAAAGTCTAATGAACGCAACTCTCTGACGTGACAGGAGAAAACAGAATAATCCGACGGCCATGAGCAGTACGGCCGTCGTGTTCTGCTCGCCGCGAGCCAGTAAAGCCGAAAGACTCATCCGCACCGCGTCAATTTCACCAGGTAGAGGAAATTTCGTCACCGTTTTCACGAGGTAACCATATGAAGTTTCTTATCAAAAAGCTATAGAATTGCCAGAGCTCTGTCCATCAAAACTGTATTTCAACGGAACCCTGCTCGTATGTCATGTGGAAGCCATAAATACTTCTGCGACGAATCGAACCAAGCAAATATTTCACTAAAATTTCGTAAACCTGACAAAAGATTCACAGACGTTTTAAAGACATAAAACACATTAAGGAAAATGTAATACCAAAATAATACGGCATTGCAGTTTTCATTAAATATGTGAACAAAAACCGCCCAAATCGGTAACATTGTTCCCGTAGTTTCTTTTTTTACTTATTGTCTGATAGCGAGGCTATTTTTTATCATTCGAATACTGCATTCACATTGAGTGACAAATTGGTTCCATGGAAAATACAGACTAATTGGAGATATATGTGGAAGTAGTATTATAAAATCACTAAATTTCTCAATTTTTTTAACTTCATGAAATCGAAGGTATCTGGTTATTTCTTTAGTAGTGATTATTGGCATACACTGACCTTGGCATACACTAACATGTTGATTTAACTTCCGAATTCTGTTTCCTCAAATACTCAAGAAATTGAATCTAAATTATAACACTTGTTCTACTATGAAATGAATTATTTAAATATGATATATTCGTCAATAAATGTTGGCGTATCGTATCAATATTGCGGAAATCTGGTAAGCGACACAGTTGCATATCCCAACCACAAACAAACGTGTTTGGTATGTGAAACCTCTATCAAAAACAAAATGAAATTATTTTACGAAACGAGAATACAATATGAATGCATAACGAGGAGCTATTAATAAACAACATTTTACGTTAGTAAATATTAAATGAACGCCAAAATGTGTTTAGCAATGTCTATTGTCTATGTATTTGTCTCACGGGATTAATATTCTCAAATTCTTCAATTAGAGTGATTGTTAATAAAATAATCTTGTCTGTCGGTTGTATCTCAGTTCTTGGACAATAATTTATTCCGCTTTATTGTTAGCAAATGTATTATTTGTAATACACTATAGACAAAACGTTTTCATTATTATTTAGTGTTACAGACGTCAGTAACCCAATCAATAATAAAATGCTTCGAAGCACGCAAGAGTGTACTGGCTATCTGAATGTTAATTCTTATTCAAATATTTTTAATAATTTAGAAATCTAAGGCAGAAGTGTATCAATCTATTATCCAAACTGCACCTCCTGTACACCAAACTACACCGCCTGCATAAGATATTTTTTCAAACAACACTGTGAAATATTTCTAATCTCAGACTTAACTAACTTGAATCCGTCACTTCTCTGTTTAGTGGCGTCGGTTTAAAGAAGAGTACTCCTCCATAATTACTTCCGAAAAATATAAGACTATTCCTTTGTGCAGAAAGTAACGGCTTTTTTATTGCTCGCAGAAAGTTAACTGCTGTTGAAAGAAAAGCTGGCAAGATCTGGCGCGTTGTTCTCTAGTTTCAGACAATAATGACGTCTCCATCGCAATGTTTTTATTACAGAGAAATATTTTGAATAAACACAGTTGGCTCTAAAAGTAGGTTTTTGTGCTGCAAAAAGCACTATAATAAACAAAATCTTAAACTGAAGTATTATGCTTCACAAAGAGAGATAAAAAGCGAGTCTAATATGGTAAATCTAGCATTGAATATCGTTTGAAATACAATTTAATCTTGGAAATTACTCTGGTAAACTTCAGAAGTCGTAGCGAGTTAAAGTTATTGCGAAATCCTCTGGCTGACATTGGACATTTAGAGTTTCTTCAAATTACATTTCACGGATGATTTGAAGGGCAGACTTTGTGAATTTTGCACTAACATTCACCTCTAAATCGCTCTGTCCATGACTTATGAATTAACTCTCATCAACATCGTTTCTTAACCATGCGTTTTAATTGTCATTCACTATTTTATCTGTTCATGTTAAGCTATGATTTCTTTTTCTCCGGGTCTTATTTTTCTCCTTTCATCAGAGTTATTTTAACAATCTCTTAATAAAATCACGCGTCTCTTTACATTCATGACACCTCCAAGCATTAAATGATAAGTACTTCACGAATTTTCTCATGTCTTTGCACTATCATCCGACTGTCACGACAGCGACATGCCTGTTCTTTGACATTCAACTGACCACAACCTATTATTTCCGTGCGGACGCCGCGACGCCATCAAGACTCGACGCATAACGACTTCCTTACGCGCTCGGAACCAACCAGAACGCATCCAGCTGTTCCCGCCAATCGTAATGCACCCAGCCACGCACAAAGGAGCGACAAAAAACGCTCTAATGGCAGAGGACGATCTCTGAATCCACATTTCCAATATTCTCCTATGGCGGTGCTGGTCACCCACTCGCGCTGGCAGAGAACCAACTCCGAAAGCAATTAAATAATGGAATTTGCACGCGTCCATTTGAAAATGAGGAAACCCAGGAAAAACGCCAGGTCATCTAACTCGACGTTATATTTGCAGACTGCCCGAAATGAAATCTGGGGTCTACAGCCAATCGCGCAATTCGTCCTCAATTCACTTCGTTATTCTCGGCCGCGGTGATATCGCGTGAGCTATAACACGAACGTGCGGGGCCGGTGAGTATGTGAGCGTGTGTGGGGGGCGGAGCGGATGAAACGCGCGTGGCCTGATCAGAAAGGGCGGCGGCGGGCGCGCCGGCAGCCCGCTTGGACGTTGTAACGACAGGAGGAAACGGGCCGAAAAGCATCCGAAGTTTCGGCTCCAAATTAGCCGTGCGGCCCTCTCCAAGAGAGGCCGGCCTAACTGCCGCCCGACGCTCGCCAACGCCGATGAGCAGCCCTTGTCCGGTGGCCCTCGCCCTGGCCTTCGCCCTCGGCCCTTCCTCGCCCGCACCTTTGCCCTTTCGCACTCTTCTTGCAGCTGGCCACGGCGACGGGCACTCGTGGCGTAGTGGTTAGCGAGCTAACTTTCCTCCTCTGGACAACAAGTTTAAATGCCGGTCACACAGCGTGATATTTGTGGTGAATAAAAATAGTTTGTGGTTTCTCTGAGCTTATCGATTTGTCCTACTCATTTCATTGTCATGTATGTCGTATACCTCTATTTTTACTACAGCAACAATTTTATACCTCATTCCTGATTGAGACCTGATGCACTGGAATCCTAGATATAACTACATAAAGATGCCTCCCCGACGGTTTCTGTTTTCTTACATTACGTTACCCTCGATATTGGTCTCGCTCTAACCCTTTCTCTGTCAGACTCCGCCATAACCCTCGTCCTTGCATTGTCTTTGACATCATAGCTGTTTGCTTGGGGGGTCATGTTCTCGCATTCACCCTAGCCATGGCCCTGGTCTAAATCGTGTATGCGATGACTGACACCATGGAACGCGACTGACTATCTCTTTTCTACTGATAGCTCATGTTCCTGTAATAACTAGTTCAAACAGGACGTTTCCGAAATAATTAACCAAAGTGAAATCAGAAACAGGGCGACAGAGTGAATATTTCGCGTTGGAAACATGAACTCTGCGGGGAATGAAGTAGTAGATAGTTGACATACAACTTAAAAGTCTTTAGAAGCAATACCATTGCATCTTGCGAATGGAAAATTGTCTCCTGCGTACAATCCCGTAGTGAAAAGATCCACGCAGGAAAGATGTTGGGGAGGCGCTACTTTAGAGGCTTTTGACTGAATTAATTATGTTGCTACTGTAAACATTACGACACATTCACGAACTGATGAAAAGTAATTTGATGTACGGAGCTTACCTTCAAACTCTTGGCCCCAACTTTTAATCCGTACCTTGTTTAACTCTCAAAGTACGTGAACAAATAATTATCCTTGAGCTTCTCCCTATTATCTTCGACAAGCTATTTTTGATGCATTGTGTACAGTAACCACATACTAAATTAAAGTGGAGGAAAACCAATGAAGAGAAGGAATTAAGTCTTCTCCACCTCAAATTCTAGTTTAATAGCTTGCATTTCCCAGATTACTCGTTTGCAATATCAAAGAGTAACACAACGTAAATTTGTTTATTATATCATTGAAACAGTGAATTATTATTCACTCCCTCTCTCTCTCCTCTCTCCCCTCTCTCCCGTCTCTTTCTCTCTCTCCCTCTTTCATATTTTAGAGTATCAGGGTTTGTTTCCTGAACAACGGAAGAAATACAAATGATTTTACTATAAAAATGCGATTAATTTTTAATAAAAAGTTTGGTTAGTATCAGTGTTTTATAACTATTAAAAACATGTAGAAGATATATTACTTTGTATTTTGAAGATGAAACACGCAGTGCGTCAATAATTATGATACTTATGATATCTAAAAATATTTACCACAAAAAACACATAAATATCAATTATTGTGTCATAAACAAGTGTATTTTATAATGGATAGAGAAGTAAATATTACATTCACTTCTCTACACAAGACATGGCAACACCGATAAGTGAAGAAAATTATGTCTGTGCCTCGAATAGAGGACAGCGATGATAATGGTTTCTCCTGTATCTCCAAGAGAATGCTAGCGCAGAACACGTATAGAGGCGTGCTTCGCATACGAGCGTTCCTTCCCATCCTGGAGATAGGACAAGAGTAATAGTTCCGACACAATCACAATCTCGCGGCAACGCTGAGTACAATATGATGTTGGGCATGACTGGTAGAAAAGGGTGAACAGGAGATCATATTTTACTACTAAATTTGCCTTGGCAAAAATTATAGGATCTTATAATACCCAATACAAATTTCTCAATTCAAATCTATTCAAGCTGCGATGTTGTAATAGTTACGCAACTTGCCGCACGTAAGCATGTTTATGCAATTTTCAAGCAGAGAGGAATGAAAAATTTCCGAGTCTCTACCTACCTACAAGTAACATCAAAATCAGCAAAAATGTATTAATGGACTAAACGGAAGAATATTATGTGTCATCATTCGTAATCTTTAACATGAATTTTTGTAACGAACTCCAAATACTTGCGATGTAGAGGAGAAATACCTTCACATTTTATCTGTCCTAATTTCCAAAGGTCAACTGACGTTACATTAGCATTCATGAGTTCTTGTACTTGACGTTATTATTTTTATTTAAAAATGAAGCTAAAATTTCAAAATGCGTGAAACTATGATTACTGGCAAATTTGGAGATCTCAATGTAAGTATTTTTGTAGAATTTCATGTATTTCAAACAAAATATTGTAATACTTTGGTTAAAGAAAAGTTAACGTTATTTGTATCATAATCGGTAATTTCAGATGAAAACAGGTTCGTAGCTTGTATCTGTATATGAATACAAATGAAAAATTCCATAGTGCTCGAAATGTAGAAAGAACCACCATATCATGACAACTTAATTAATTGATGTCAAAGAAGATAAAAAATGTACTTCATCATACAGTTAATATAATAACTAAAAACACAGAATGACCATAATCTGTGCATCGTGAACAAACAAATATGGAAAAAGCTATTAAAGCAGTTTAGTGTAAGAGAGAGCGAAAACCTACCTCCAAAGCTTATTCACGTCATCTACAGTACGTACAATAGAGATCGTAGATACTTCTATACAACTATAATGTACATTAAATAACAAATATCGGCGACGTTCACGCTGGAATGCGTGTACCTGACGCGTAATTAATACAGTAGCGAGGTTTCAAAAATGTTGGACCTCCAGATAAACCTTTTTAAAGTTGATGAAGCAAGATACGATTTCAAGTGTTCGTCAATAGTAAAGGGTGTTCAGACGTGAATGCACTGTGGAAGTGTGTTCAGGTGTGAAAACACATTGGAAGTGTGTTCAGCTGTGAATACGTACACTCACGTTTGCCTCTTCCCCGGGCGTCATTAGCAGAGGCCAAAGGATACGTAGGGTGAGAGGGTACGCCCCCACATCGACTTCACGCTCCCCCCTCACCGCCGCACGATACCCGTATTCAATGGGATGTCACTCGAATATTTACCGCTTCTCCAGGCGAGCGTAATCACTTTAGCGACCTTATCAGCGCCCAACACGACACTAGAGATCCCCAATCGTCAAAACCCCACCGCGCACTCTACACACTTCATTAATCCCGTTCCATAAAAGATACGCACTCCTCCTTTTATTAGGTTTCATCGTCCTTGGCGGGCGATGCGCCGCGAACCGCCGCGTCTTCTTCATAGGCCTTCCCCCTTGTTAAGAATTCGCAGGGCGCCGATGGGAAGCACGACGCGTCGATAACAGGGAGAGCGCCCGTCCGAGGGGGAGTGCGGCGTGGCGGGGCGTGGCGGGGCGTGGGGTGGCGGGGAGCGGCGGGCGACGGCAGCGAGTGAGCGCGAGGGGACAAAAGCGATGAGACGGAAGAGGCGACGGCAGCCGGAGAGATTCGTTAGGGAGGCCGACAGCGACTACAACGGCTCAGAGGAGAGGCACCACAGGGAAAATGATGTCACGACAGACAAGCAAGGAGCGAGCTTAAGATGCATGAGGGGGAGAAGATGAAAGAACACGTGGTGAGAAGGACGATGCCAGGAGTTATGATGAGGAATATGTAAGTGAAAGAAATGAAAGGCGGTGAATGAAGGGTGATGGAGAGTTTGGATGTGATAAGGACTTGCAGGAATAAACGAAGCAGATGGACTGCAATAGTGAAGAAGGTCCGGAGAAGATTAACAAATAACGAAAAAGAGATGACAAGGACGAGTTAACATATAAAAGGAAAATTGAAAGTGAATAAAAACTCACAGACAAAAATTGAAAGAAGAAATTACAACAAACACGGCGCAATATTTCAAAGAAATCAACAGGTGTAGAGGGGAAAATAAGTCTTTAAAATGAATTTGAGAAAGAACTGGAAGTGTTGACATCACAGCAACACATGTAGACATTAAAAAAAAGAATCGTGAGGTCTCCAGTGGGAGACAGGACAATACTGGAAGTGGAAACTTCGTAGAGAAATTGACAGCGGCGCGACACTGACCGGAAAAGGGGCGGCTTTAAAGGAAAGATGGCAGGTCAAGACAAAACGGCGGCGCCGGACGCGGTAGTGCGGCGGCGCCGACACAAACCGCGATGATTGAAGGCGCTGCCGCAGTCACAGAGGGAGGGGCCGCAGACATAACATCCGGCCGCGGCGACGGCCCGCCAGACGGAGACACAAAGACGGCAAGGGGGTGGGAAAACATACGGGGCTGCAAGGGGAGAGGCAAGGGAGAAGTAGACGAATTTGGAGAAGAGCAGAGGACAACGGACAAGAGGAGTAGGATAAGAAAGAGAGAAAACGCCTTAGAAAGGAGCGGAAGGAAAAGGGACGGAAGATGCAGGAAACGGTGACGGGGAAAGCGGGAAAAGAGAAAAGGCGTCAGCTTGGAGTAAGAGAGAACGGCGAATATGAATGAGTAGGCGAAGGTGACGCAGGTTCAGCGCAAGTTGACATTGGAGCCGTCTGAGGAGGCGACAGAGGACAAGGAGGTCGATGGGGAGAGCAAAGGAGAGGGACGAAGACAGGGAAGGGGGCGTGGCGTCGCACGCCGCTCCGAGGCGACGCAACGGCCGCGAAGCGAGTGCTCGTGAAACTTTTATCGCCGGCCGCTGCCAGACGGACGCCGGCGGCCGATAAACACGAGGGGGCGCACGCTTGTCGCCATGGAGGACGCGGGCGGCGCGGGGCGGAGGGGCCGGCGGCGCCTCGGTGGCAGGATGCCGCGTGAGCGCCGCCCCCCCTCGCGCCGCAATCCCCGCTCGCCACGTGCATCCACGCCTCCCACACCCCCGCTTACGTAATCCACATCAGCCTGCTCTCTCGCAAAGCCCGCTCCATTACCCACACGTCGTCCCCACCTGGGACACTCTTCCCACCCACCGCCACCCCGCACCGTAGGTGACTGCTCGTCCACCTTCCGGCTCCGTTCCAACCTTGTGCCGCTCAGCCCCCTCCAACCGTACCGTATCGCCCAGTCCAATCCTTTGACGCCGCCCCCCACCGCGCCGCGGCTCGCCTGGAGACCCACGCGTCCCCCGCGCCCCCCTCCCGCCGCTCGGCCCCGCCCACGCCGCGCGCCTGAAGCAGAAGCGAAGTTGAAACGCGAGATTAGCCGCGCGGCCGGCATGCCCGTCATTTATTATCTGGCCTCTCCTCTCCGTCCCGCGTCCCCGCTCGTCTTCCCTCACCCCCCTCTTCCTCCTCTGCCCTCCCTCCTCAATCCCGCAGCTTTTCCTGGAAATTGCAGATTACCCGCACTTCTGGCTTTCCAGATAACACAAGGGGGGTAACACGGTACGCCCTTTCCGTCCTCTGATTCCACCCTTTCACACGTTCGCTTCCACGCTATTGCTGATCACTATCGCGTAAAAAACTTTTACTGGCCATTGTAGTCCCGTTGACCGGAAGATGGAAATCGTCCGGCCAGCGCGCCGGGCCGCCACGCCTGGAGGCGACCGGGGGCGGCGGCCGGTGCAAGGCCCGCCGCGGGAGGGAGGGGCCGGCGCTTTTTCGAGGCGGCCGCGGCCAGCCCGCGGTCTATCGGGCCCATTGTAGCCCGCGTCTAACCTACTGTCGACCAATTGGTCGGAAAGCGGAGCGTAACGGACATGCACGTGGTCGGCCGGCGGTCGGGCCGCCACACACGGAACGCGTGCGGCCACGCGTCGGCCATGGGGGGTCAGAGGGGAAGGGGAAGGAGAGCGGTAGGATCGACAGGCGGGGCGGGGTGGCTGGGTGATGGGGTGGACGGGAGCTTCCGAGTATTGGGCGAGCGGCAAGAAGGCAGTGCTGCGAGCCAATGGAAATTGTAGGATCCAGATCGCGTGATGGAAACAAATGGGGTTGGAGTACGAGTATGTTATTTATTTACTCGAAGTTTGAGTGGAATGCACGCACAGGGTGGTCAGTAAGTGAAGGTCTGTTATCTGCATATCAATAAAAATACCTACTTGTTGTAGAGGTAGCAAAAATATTACGTTTTCAGCTACACCGTTCTCTCTAAGAATCTGGACCAACTATAACCAATTCATAACCTATGCCAGAATACCATCCGACCTATTACTCCGACTCACGAATTCCTTTGACATATTTCCTCTATACTCGCGTATACAATACACGACAAAGGAGTTCAGAAAGTGTGATGCCTAGAAGGTTCAAAAGACTATAAACACATCTGGAACGAATTACAAATCAAACATTCTGACGTCTTTTTAAGAAACGGCGCTGCTGCAAAATAGTAGTGCTACAATAGCACATATTTTCTCACCGATTTTGTAACTTTTGCAATTTTTCAACATTCAAGGAGTTCAACGAAAACGAGAACTGCCACATTTTAAGCAGTTTTTGCTCTATCTCACGAAAAACTTGAAAGAAAAATGTTGAACCGATTTTTGACAATTTTGTTGTATAGATTGCCCTTACTTGTGAAACGTAATAATTTATTCACAAAATTGAACATGATCTAGTTAACCATGGTTTCATCTAATGATAATAAACAGAAAGATGAATGTAATGGTTAGGCCGAAGTGCAACGACAAAACTACTAAAATATGTGGATTATTATAATTTAAATTTTGGTAACGATTGAATTTAATGTATAACAAATTAAAATAAATATTTAATAATAATATTAATAATCATGTTGATTTTTATAGTTTGTTTTGCGAAGGTTAAATGTGGTACTTCCTTCTGATGAGTTAATTAGATAAATATTACCGTCTTCATGAAGATCTGATGACAACGATCCGTTCTGGTTCCGCCACATTTAATACATCTATCGCTAGTTGGTGAGATTGTGCAAAAACACTAAGAAATATAAAGTATCAATAGGAAATACTTGAATACAAACGATTTGAAGTGTGTATGAGTACCGACGAACGAAATTACAGGCTGTGTATGCACTGACTAAAAAAAATATAAGGGCATGCTGTCATGTACTGCAGTAGAAGGTAATAACGGGGAAATAGAAGGAAATATGGAACCCAAGTGAATGAACAGGCAAGAAAGCAATGAGGAGGCGGAAGATATAGATGTGGGTGAGGAAGTGCGACACAATAGTCCACACAATAGTCACACGAAGGGGAAATGTAGAAATTCCAAGCTATACCGCGTCTTCACTTGCTAGTCATTCGGAGAAATGCACGGAATCTGTAAGTAAAGTGAAATATCCAAAAAAACTTGCAAGATTGAGATGATCTTTTTTTTGTTTTTTTGGGGGGGGGGAGGGAGTTTAATTAATTATGCACCTATATTGATATGCAAAAGAACTTCATCATAAAATATGCAATGTGAAAGGTAAGGATGCTGGCCAAAGCTTGATACACAAATATGAAAGACTGGTATTCACACTAACCCACTCTATGATTCCAAGAAAGGAAAATATTCAAAAAATGAGTCGAATTCTTTCGGGATCGATAAATTGGTGTGTGGTGTTCCGTGTGTACATGTGTACGGTTTTGCAAACTTCGAAGTAAAACGAATTTAGTTTACTTGTGTGAAATCAGACACTGATATAAGAAAATGAATTCTTTCCATCACAGAGCAGCTATAAGACAGGGAATACCTTTATTTTGCTAGTGAAACTGGTTTTCTGCAAAATTAGTATAGAAGCTGAAATTGTCTTCAAACCTTTGAATTGGATTAAACGTGTGTGTGACACTTGTTCATTTCAGAGCCGTTCGTGTGAACTCATGTTCAAAATTACTTGCTGATATTTTATTCCAGAAGAGCTTAAAAGAAATAAACTAAAGCGATATACTATGTCGTAAATGGAATTCATTTCTTTTGCAGTCTCTATGGCCGCGGATTGATTTCTTTGCTATTACATCAAAAACGATAAATGAAAAAGGATGACAAAAATATGTTTTAATATCATCCAATATTTTCTCATGATTATATTCTTTTTGTAAATGGAAACTCCTGAAGTTTTCAATATTTTCTTTGACATGACTTCTGAACAGACTTCATAAATAGAATCTAAAAATCACATTGGAAATAAAGATATCGAAAAAGCTTCGTATTTTATTGGAAGGCACAAAAGCGTAAGTTCTGGGAAGTCAGCATAACCCGAGGAATCCGAGGGAAGAGCCGAGGAAGAGGCGTCCTTCGAACAGGTCCCAGGCGAGCAGGGCGAAGCCACACCAGGGACTGCGTACGCGGCCTTCAACGAGACAGGTAGACTATCTGCAAACACTGCGTGTTTGCGGGGAACCGACGTGCGGATTGAGTTTAATACGATGGATTATCGGGATGCGGCCGGTCTTATGGCAAACACACCAATCTATGCTTTCGGCTGAAAGTAAGCTGATGGAGGATTATGAGTCTTAAATGTATTCCCTACGGTGTGCTAAAGTGAAAGGGCAGCAAACGTAACAGCATAACCTTATGTTTTATGGCATATGCGCATTACTGACGGTTAATAAAGTTTACATCAAAGTTCAAAGAACGGAGATTGTCCTTCTTTCTGCGAGAAAGCTTCTGTAATGACTGCTAAAACGTTTTTCATAGTATAGAAGAGAGAGTAAGTGGCAGCGTAAACGACTTTTTTAAAGCCGAAGAACCATTGAACTCTTTGTAATTTCTGAATGTAAAAGAGTAATAGCGAAGGAGGTGATGAAGCGTAATACTCAAAAGATTATTACCCCTCAAAAAGATTTTCTGAATAATTGTGATTGTGAATAATTGTAAATATGAAATGAAGAAACCTACAAATTAAAATATTATTTTATTTTATTTATTTATTTATCGACAAAAACTAAAAAACTGGATGTGACCTATGGAGAAGTAAATAATAATAATAATAATAATAATAATAATAATAATAATAATAAATAAAAATATATATTAATCACATAGATACGACAATGAGTAAACTAAATAGAATGACAGCTTTAGTTGAAATCAAAGCGATAAAAAATTTTGCTCGTGAGAATAAAGTGAGACGTAAAAAATGAAACATTGATGGTAAAACGTCAGAAATGAAACTATTCTTGAAAGCATGATTTTTTACAATAAAAATTTTCAGGGAAATATAGTTTTATTTTTAAAAGATGAGCAGCACGAAAAGAAAAACATAAATTATCACAACTTTACATGTTATAAAAAGGAAATAATAAGTGTTATTTTTCTTTAATAATGAAGAAAGAAGAACAATCTTTGGATTTTTTTGGGAAAATATGTATTATTCTCTGAATATATCTCACCATCCCAGACTGTATACCAGAAATTCTACACAAAACACCGGGATTTGATACTAATGACAAGATTTGGATGGCGATCACGCAGGACAGTTTCCTCTCATGTGTAATGGACATAGAGGAAAGCACGATTAATGTGTACATCCATTTTCCTGAGTTATCTAAGCAGCCAGAAAACTTTGGTTAATAGATTTGCATGCTTTTAACATAAATTAAATAGCTACACAACGTCAAAACTATTAATATTTATTACAAATTTTATTTATTTAAAAGTCGTCGTAAACAAACGGGTGTATAAAATTAATTGAAATTAAAACGGCTTTGGTCTTACATCTACTCTACAGTATCATTGACATGACATCTTGAAGTGTACTCGGGATCTAACACATTTTTAATAATAAAATTTCAAAGATTTATTTTACGGTAGTGACAAACTACAGAATACAAGAAATCATTTGTGATTCTTGACAATTCTTCGACATTTGGGAACTAAGTCTCATAACTGCTACTAAAAAGACATGATCTTATAAGTACTCTAAGAGCTACTCTGTGCCTGATTTCTTGAATTATGTAACACCCGAACGTGTTTCTATGCTCACTTGGCGTCGTGAAAACTGTACTACTTCTCTTAAAAATGAACTAAAGTGAATCTGCAATAGAAATAGCATCAACAATTATTAATATCCTTTTCTAACAAATGCTCTCCTATGGCTCTACCTAAAATAAATTTGGAGTATGAAGTGTCTATAAAGATATTCTTCTGTGCTTTCACTTCCATTGGGTGCGACTGTACAGATAAGTACAGTAAAAACAGAAGGAAAGTACTGAATTATCTTTATTTAACATTACAACGTATGATGTAATATGTGAGTTGGGAAGGGAGAAAGAAAGACTAGTTATTGCTCACAAAGCCAATAGAACTGCAATAGTTGTCATAGATATATAATAGTAGAATAATATTATATACTTGGTCAAGCTTTTAGTTGTATTATTATTATTATTATTATTATTATTATTATTATAGAACACAATATTTTACTCGACATTAGAGAGCTGTGAAATACAGAAAAGGTACTATTACTATAGGAAATGTTATATATAATATTTCCACCCAAAAATAAACTAATGAACAAATCACGAAAAGTCCACGATGCGAGTTACTTACAAGGCAGAACAATAAATATTTGTCAATTCCCGCCCTTCAAAGATACATATACTCGTACACACTTCCTCGACTACTTCATTTGACGGCATATAGCGCCATACTACACCATACGGCTCAAATTAATGAATAAATTGACATGTTGCCTGTGTGTTTTGAGAATTCTGTGTTTAATAATGAACCTATAATTTTTTTAATAATATAAGTATTTTCAATCAATATTTCTTTCTAGCCCGGTCACAAACGATGCAGCGGCAACTGATGTTATTGAGCAACCTCAATGGATCCCTTGACCTTAAGGTCATAACAGTCTGCCTCTTGAATTCACATCCACGTAGCGAACCCGACAAAGCTAATTAATTGGCGTCAAAAATCCACCAGTATCTGGACACGAATCTAAGATCTGCCGGTCTACGTCGTGGAACCAAATGATCGTTCTCCCAGATGCTGACATGTAACTATACTCCAAATAATCTGGACTTTTAGTGTACATTATTTCAGTTACCTTTTCTTGAAGCATTGGCTACTTCAGTATTGCTTTCGTCATAAACATCGTTCGTCATCGTCACAACCTTGATTAAAACTACTTCTTATTTTTCTGCGAGAAAAACTTAACAGAATCTTTAAAGCACACGTGCTCGTATGAATCCATTAAAACTCGCGTATAATATACACATCCGTGTCAGTTCGTTAATCATACATTACGGCAAAATAGAAGATAAATTTATTTTTACGCCATAAATTAGTAAGTTGACTACAAGTTCTCGCTTGCAAGGCAAGATAAGGCAAGCAGGAGCAGAGTTTTGGCGAAAAGAGCCTCCGCTTCTCTAAGAAAAAAGTATCATAATTGATACAATTTGATGATTTGAGCCGAATTTGTTTCGAATATATGTTAAGTTAGAAGTACAAATAATGTTCCTATGTTAAAAATGATGTCTTTCATACATATTATATACTATACATACAGTTTATAATACCTATGAACATACAATTTTCCTCTATTTTTCATTGTGAAACATTTATACTTTCCATTTAAAAGATTTTTATAAACTCATGAGACCATCTGAGCCGATGAAACGCACTTGATTGATCAAGCATACGTATAAGAGCGTTAATCAAATTCCACAGCAGTATTTTATAATTTATCCGCCGGTTTGCACTATAAATTGTAAAGTCAACCCCAGGTTCTTCCCTGGTTCGCGGCAGGGTCCGTCCGAGGGAGTGCGGGGAGGAGGTGAGCGGAGAGCGCTAGGAAGGCAAGGAGGCTTCAGAGGGCAACAGCCCCGGGGGCGGTGCCCTGAGGTGGTGCCCCGGGAGCGTGGCCCAGCGGGCGGGGCCGGCAACCTCTGCCGGAGGCCCCCGGCTCCCGGCGCCAGGGCGGCGAGCAAGAGCGGACGCCTTCTCCAGGCGCGCGAGGGTGACAAATGTCGGCCTCGCCCCTCTTCAGGGCTGAGAACGCCCGCGCCCACACGGCACGCCAGCGCAACCTTCGCGAAACACGAGCGGCGGGGAGAGCCGGCAGGGGAGCCCAGGAGGGGAGGAGGCCGTATGAGGATTGAGTGGGAAAATGGTGGAGAGTCGGTGGCGGTTGGGAGTTAGGGGCACCTCACGCTGGAAGATTGATTGATTAGTGATTCCGAGCGCGTCAATTAGTAAGGTCATTAGCCCTGTAGCTGTAAAGTTTTTATCGCGAGAGATGGCTGAGATCCTCCCCCGCTGGATGGCGGGATCCCGTGCCGACCTGCATGTCGGCTTTCGGGGGTTTCCCCAACCATGTATCTCCCACCAGCGGGGCTCCGCCCCAACCGGTACAAACTCTAAGTCCCCGACTGGTCTCCCGATATGTGTGGTAGGGTAATGCATGTAATTGTAAGTGTGTTTAAGTAAGGGGTAAGGATAGGACAATGAAAAGGAAGGAAGGATCGTGCGCGGTCCGTGGCCCGTTAATTAGGGGGGGGTCGGCATTCGCCTGGTGTTAATCCCAGAAACCACGAAAAACTACCGATGAGAGCGCCGGCCACTAGAATTCTCCTCCAGACACGGGCTGACATTCAGGCCTAGCTATCCATCTAGCGTCGATAATACTGCCACTGTCCTGTTCCTGTTTCTGATAGTGGTGATGAGTGGTGATCATGCTGAAATGACGGAAATAAATTAGCTGCAGCGATGGTAACCTCGTCAGTGGTTGAAAGTATCTGCAGGCTAGTGGTGATATTACAGCATTCAGGTAAGAGCGATGTAGTGGAAATTCGTTGGTAATTAAAATGCCCTGAATAGTAGGAGGTGGTAATACTAGTGGTGGCGAGGACAGGATGTGGGGTAACGTGGGAGAGGTTATATTCTGAGAATGGAGGCTATGGGGTTGGCGCGATGACGCGGCGGCAATGACCAAGCGGCGATGATCAGTCGGCTATGGTAACTATTGCAGTGGCGATGTTGGGGGCAGTTAACGGGATTTGGAAAAAGCGGAGAGGTTGGGATGATGGACTAATGGAAAGTAGCCGTTGTAGCGACATAGCCGGATGGAACGAAAGACAACTGCAAAGAGGTGGGGGGCAGTGACAGTAATAGTAAAAACTGTACAGGCAATGCGGTACTGAAGGCACAAGCGAGGACAGCAAAGCCGATAGCGGTAGTCACAAGAACGGGAAAGGTAAGCGTCACAGGAGGTACAGTCTCCGGCGACGAGATATATTGTAAAGGTGTCAAAAGTGAAGGTGTCATGGAGGTGGTGGCGCTGGCGACAGCACTGAGGACGTTGGTGGCGTCGGTGGGTTGGCGGTTCCGCGGCGGGACGGGGTGTCAGCGGTGGTGGCTGGGGCGGTGGCAGTGGCGGTGTCGCGGGCACGTCTCCGTCGCTGTGGGAGCGCGTGGAGAATGGCAAGTTGGGCGCCAGATGCGCGCGAGCTCTCTCCGCCTACGGCCTCGCGCCGCCCCCTCGCCGCCCCCGCGCCGCCCCCGCGCCGCTCTCGCGCCGCCCCCGCGCCGCCTCGCGCCGCCCCGGCCACCCCGCGCCGCCCCGCGCCGCCCCGCGCCGCCCCGCGCCGCCCCGCGCCGCTCCCACGCTGCCCTGCGCCGCCCCGCTCCGCCCCGCGCGCCCCGCGCCGTCGCTTCCGTTTTAATTTGTGGGCTCGGCGTGCGGCGGGGCGGCTGGCCGCGGGCGGCGGGAGCGGCGGGTCCGCGGGTGACTTACGCCGGTCTGGCCCGCGTCCAGCCCCGCCCCGCCCCGCTCCGCCCCCCGCCTCCGGCACCCGGGCCCCTTGCCCCGCCGCCACGGCCGCCTCTCCCCGCGGCGCCGTCGCTGCGTCGGAGCCTCGTCAGCAGCTCTTGCGCTGTTGAGCCGCCCACCTGCTCTGCGCCAGGCGCCTCTTCTCCCCGCGTGCCGCCGCGTCCTCATCTTCGTCCTCTCGCTCTCGTCCTCGCCGGCGCGGCGGCGCCCCGAGCCGTCTCGCGTGGCCCGATAGGGTGCTCTCTCTGCCGTTGGCGCCGCCCCCGCCGCCGCCGCCGGTTCATACGTTGCGTACATCGCTCGCGCCAGCAAGAGTTCAATGCGCGGGGGCGGAGGGAGAGTGAGAGAAGGAGATACGGGTGGGATAGGGGTGGGGTGGGGTGGAGCGGAGGGGACGAGGTGCTGCTCGCCGAGAGGAAAATCGAGGGACCTTCAAATGCACTCTAGCGGTCAAGAGTTAAGCACTCTCGCAGCGACTGCCGTCAGAGAGATATGTCGCAGAGGCGCCGAGAAAAGCGGGCGCGCCGCGACCTCCTCTCCTAAATCATGGGCAAGTGGCGCGCGGCTCCACCCACTATATAGCGGAATGGCTGCAGCAACGTTATTAGCTCCACTTTAAGAGTATTAATTGGACACGGTTAAGTCGGTGAAATCTATCAGGTTCAAGCCCACGTTTCGTTCTTTAACGGAGACACGAGGGAAAGATATGGTTCCATGATTCAATTTCACTTAGTTTATTTCCGAGGAAATAAATTGAGGACTTGTACATCGGTGACGACTCAATGCATACCAAATTTGAGATCCAGTTTAAATGCATAGTCTAGTACCAAATCACACAATGTCGAATAAACAATGCTGTGCTTCGTCAATGAATATGCTCAATATTCAAGTACGTTAAAATGGTATCAAGTGGAAAGAATTAAAAATAAAGTCGCTTGAGTACTACACATTATGATTCTAATTAAAAGACAAGAGACATAATATTGAAGATTACTAACCTTATACGATATAAGTTTTACCACGTGCTGATTTAGGTCCTATTTGCATTTAAACTTGATGACAGTGCTAATTAACATTTACACGTAATCACAGTGGTAAATATTTTTCGCAAAGATGCAATGCGACATACATAAAGAGAAAGTAAGGTCGGGATAAATTCCTGAAACAATTTACATACATATGCGATTTAAATTAAAATATGGTGATACGGATTATACATCAACACATCAAAAGTAAATATGCTTCAATCAAGACCATACGCTCTTTGTATTAATAATTACATACTATTTTGTCCAAAATGCGTTTCAACGAATCTCCCAAAATTTTGAAAAATCAAGGGGGCATATCAAAGTGCTATATCGATTGTGTATATCGAAAGTGTCGATATCAATTTTACAATTTTCCCGTCTGCAGAATTGAATCCATATTTGCATTTATAGTTTATCACGGTGACTTCATTATAGTTTTTTTTTCTCACTGAAATGCCTGTAGATAATACTGATCAGTGATCACGTCTCACATTATTGCCATCGCCAGAAGAGAAAGTTATATTCGAGTATTTTTGCAAATAAAAACAACTTATTGCAAACGTTCTTCTACAATTGCTTACAAAAAATTTATTCGTAATTAATAAAAATCGAAAAGTAGCATGTAATTTTGGATACAAAAGAGTACACTGAACACAAAAGAAAGGAATCATCTCAAATGTTGTCCTAAGTATATCTAGAAATGAAGTTGGAAACATGATGTCATTGCGCTATTGATATGATTTCGAATGAGTGTGAGAGGTTATATGACGTTTCAACTATTCTCTGGGGCTCTTGTCAATGCTCCACTGTATAATGAACAGACGCGATAATTACACCGACCCCGGAAGTGCGCATATCCATATTATTTGATAGTCCCGGAGAGCAAACACTCAATGCTGCTGAGAGCACGCTATTGGAAACAGACCGAACAGGCGCGAATAAAATTCTCGAAATTCTAGATTCTCTGCGGTTTCACCTTTGCGGTCAGTGGCAAGGACATTACGCTACCAGCTCTGACGGGGCTGGTTCCATATTTTCACGCACGTACCAAGAGGCATATTTCATTATCATCAAGCGAACAAATAAAAGTGACTAAATGAAATTATTAGGAAGCTCAGAGATCCTTCAATGAATTTTAAACAACAAAGAACGGGCGATACGTCTTTCGATTTTACGGCACCTTTAGCGTTTTAGAATGCAATTAGTGGGAAGGATTGCCCAAACTGTGATAACCATAGCTCCGAGTTATATCATAGGCTTTAACTCCATAAACATACGACCGGCGAAGATATAGGGATAGAGTTACTGACTACAGATTTTGACTACAGGATTTCAAATCTATTCACACCAGGTCGGTACGTTTTGTGTAATACGATTAGTATACAGTGAATTCAAATTTTTGTTTACGAGAATCAATGGTCGGCACAAAACAGCAGATTCTGGTTGACTCATTTATACCTGTGCACATGAGTGCAATACATTGCTTTAATGCAGTTGAGAAATTGTCAATATTAGCCAGCGAACTGGTAATTTTTATGACCAATATGCACACTTACCGTTTTAAATGATTAATTTCTAGTGTTTATCCAACAAAAAATATACTAAATGTGAGGAATATTTTTTGTAGAAAAAATTCTAATGCTGGCTTCCTCTGTATTATAGCATGGATATCTGTTCGTTTTTTACTAAGGTAGAATTTCAAATTCAATAAAACTGAATACTTCAACTTGAATTCTTCGTAGAATATCGTAGGTGTATATTCTGAATGCAGATAGTAATGTTGAAATGTTTCCCATGAAATATGATGAAATTGTGGTTGTCATCTGAGGTATCAGTAGTAAATAAACTAGTATTAAAATTCAAGTATTTCTGATTATCCATATAAGAGATTAGATGCATTTAGAAAACTTTACATTTTATCATCAAATAATATTAATTAAACCATGGCTTGGAAGAAAAAAATTCTTTCACTGTAGGCCCACTACTTAAAAAATTTCAATATTACGAAATTCAACTTCATTATCGATTAACAAATAAATTGCTATAAAATAAATTGTTTCCGTAAAACAAATACCTTTTATTTTGTGAAAGGAATTCTACAATATACTGATTATATAATATAATATATAATAAATATAATACATTTACTATATTAATTAAATCAATTATTTACATTATCTTTGTATTAGTAAATATATTAATTTTACAATGAAAAACAAACAAACAAATAAACAATTATTTATGTAAGTAAAAACACATTAATTCTATCTAACAAACTGATGACAGGGTGTAATGAAATGACCTCAACCTACCTCCTTAAAAATCAGGATATTGCTCATGATGGGAGATACGTGCGCAATAATAAATAACTTATTTATACAGATACTTCCGACATACACCGAATGCTCAATGATGATAAAGCAGGAATTATAGATAAAGCGTTATGCTAATTAAATGCTAAATTACGCTAATGTACTCAGAACAAAGATATCCAATAATTTTCTATCGTATCGCATCGGTTTATCGAGCCAACATCATGCTGAACATTAACGCATATCCAACAGGAATAGCTTTGGCAAACCTTTGATTGTAACCAACCTTGCTTTGTGTTACTTTCATGGCAAATTCAAATGAATTACACCTAGTAAGTTGATCTTTATCATAGATTTATTAGTAATTGAAATTCTTGACGCAGTGCCATTACAATGCAAAGGGATATCTGTTTCTAAAAGAAGCGGTAGTTGTATTGAATTTTCGTACAATCCAGATGTTTTCTCTTACGTTTTACCTCGCAAATTTAGGAGACAACGTGAACATCGCACTACGCACAAATGAGAGATATACAACATATAATGGAAGCTCGTGGACAGCGTTGCTTTACATTCACCACGAGTGACAAAAAAATTCCCATTTACATTATTCAATTCCCATAAACAATTTTGCAAGCAACGTTCCACAGAGGACCTCTCTAGCATAAAGGTACACGCCTTGCGTAAATGAAAACACCAAACCTCAGCCCGCGTATCCGGGTACATAAACACCAACGATGATAGATGTTGTTTTAGAAGGAGGCACGTGCCTTTTACGGCACGTAATACGGTGGTAGAGACGACGCCAACATTTTAGCTACTCAGGCAGCTTCGCGGCTAATATCGGAAGCCTGGTCGAATAAATCCGACAGGCTATAAAATATGCGTTCTCGTATATTGCGTAACCCCAAAGGCTGAATTTCTCAACACAGACATCAACACCAGAGTGGAAATGTTGGCCTATAAATCCACTGTTCTCTCGAGGCTTCTGCAGTAAAAGGGAGCGTTGCGAACGCTACCGGAAACAAATAAATGGGTGCTATTATTCCCCTTGAATGAATATTCCGTGGACTGTCAGCAATAAAACTATCTTCGTGAGAAACGTCTACGGTTTCACGAAATGGGTTGTGCAATATATGAAAGATCTTAAAAGTCTAGCTCAATTAAAGCGATAAAAGTACTAGAAGACCAATTTCAATTTGGATATACTTAAAAAAGTTATGAATAATGGTAACTAGTAAATGTAAGAACATTATTAGTGGGAAATAAGTATTTTGGATGCTCAATTATGTAAATAATAATAATAAAAAAAAAGAAAGCTATAATAATTAAAACACATATATTATAAAAATACTCCGATACAGACTGCCTCAGAATAATATAGAAACTTCTAGGGAACAAAGGTCGAAATTCATAGAATTTTCGCAAAGATCATATAGTGGGAAATTTCACAGAAGGGATTTACACATATATGCCACATGTGACACTTGCCCCTTATTGTTATGCATTGCCGTATCTACAGATGTTTAGCAGGTACTATATGAAATCTTGACAGCGTCAGGTGACATGCCGAACTGTGCATAAAGATTTGCCTAACAATCAGGGACATTTGACATGTGTAGCCCCAATATGGTTTGTAGCCCCAATATAGGATCTTTCCCACTACATGTTTATTGGCAAACAGTAGTCATTTTCGACTCCTCCACTTATCCTAGAAGATCGCTACATTTATTCGCACACCTTTTGTATACGTACTACATATAATATTTATATTTAAAGATGTAAAAATAATCCATTAATAAAACTTAAACAGATCGACTTTAATTTCTTACACTATCAATAATCTTAATTATTTCAGATCAATCAACACAATCCCAGAAATTCCGCTATATAAACCATAAATGCGAATCAGCAAACGGAGGTGGGGGAAATTGGACATGACGATGATTTGAGAGTATGATGTGTGATTCGGTTTCTAAAAATGCCGCCGTCTGCAATTTATGCAAACCGCCGGTTCGTCGTCTCGTTGCCTAATGGTCATCATGCATCGCTAATACACATTTCGGAATCGAAGCAACATACAGCCATATCGGCATTGACAGTGTGAATAAACACGTTGTTTCCATCCATACGGCATTGCCAAAATGCAGTAAACCTTTCGTCTTTGGGCTGCACAAGCGTTGAAATATCCTTTGCCTCGTATCCGTGAACAATTATTTCTTATTGAATTATCCTTATTAACTAACATAAACGGCATACTTAATCGAGTGTCATCATCTCCTAAATTGGCTTCAAGTTCTCTTAAAGGTACTAGATTTGTGGTAAATATCTTCTTAAAAGTTCTCGGGCTAAAAGCACAATCAACACACTGGACACAACTGCTGAATACAATAAGAATTTTTTTGTAAAAAATACAATTTTTTGGGGCTTCCTTCTTCGACCTAGAGATCACGGAGTAAAATCTTTCATCCTGTGAAGGTTTTGTGTAGGAATTTTGAGAAACTCCGAGTAGTGAGAAATTTGCTCGTTCATCGAGTATTCTTTCATTTTCAATAGATTTACTTTTTTGTATCACCCAAAAAGCAAAAACTATCTGAAAAGGTCGGAGACGTATAAGATTTGTTTAAATTGACTCTTTCAAAAAAGCTTAAAACATCTTAGAGTAATCTCTATTTCGTTTTCTATTATGGGCCTGCAGAAGCACAAATGGTGATGAACAAAACCTCACAAAATAATTCTCAAAAAACACATGCAGATTGCCCAAGAACAACAAATAATATAATCTCTTATAACATTACAATACATTAAATATTTTAACAACAACACTACTCACAAACACCGCAATAACATAATACAGTATACAAGGATCACAGCACAACAGATCTTTACACACCAAGGAAATAAAAGAAGGTTAACATTCCATTAATCAACACGTAAGAGCATACAGTAAGCGGTCTCTTCCTTGGAGTCTTGCTGTCACAGATCTCAACTGTGTCGTAAGCAGTGATACACTGAATATTAAAACTGAGTCGTTATGCGCATTATGAGTATAGTCGATATAATATGATCAAATAAAGGAATTTTTCAGGCAAAGTAGAAACTTATTTTTAGATTTTCCCGAGTTCCTCGGTATCTAACGGAACAATAGGCACTTCTCTCATGACTGGAGGCTGCGAAGATTTCTTTCATTTCTGCGTGCATCGGAAATTAGTACTACAGATTATCTGAAAGATTTGAAGTTCTGTTTGTTCATCCGCAATACACATCAAATTTTCTCACGTACGTTCCGCGGTTTGGACAGGAATCGCGCATCTCCTGTTACAAGAGTCATATTTTCTCTGTTCCCGGTGGCAATTTCCCAATCGTACATTCTTATTTTCAATCCATTGCAATCCAAATAGATTTGGCTATGATTTTCTCCTCTGCTTAGGTAATAAACACTCATAAGAATTGGCTTCAATTATCGTTGACGTAGAAACGTTTTCACAATTCTGTCAATTTCTTCAGCATACACTTTCATATCAATTACCAATTATTACTCGGCAACGTCGAATATTTTCTAGACATACTACATTAATAGTCAACTATTCAAGAGAAAATATTTTTTCGGAAATGCTAATATCCAAATATAGCCACTAGAGACAGTGGATGCTGAGAAATTGTGAAGGATAATTTATTTAATCAGTACAATTTAATCTCGAATAAAATTACAGGTTCCTAAAGGGAATGTTTTCAACTGATGCTTAGTACACCTCATCAATACCACATTGAGGCTGGAGCAGTACGAGGGGTAAACAGAGGACCACGTTACATATACGTGTGCAATCCTTGCTTCCCCGTCCAGCTCGCTATCTTCATATACCATCGATCGAGTAGAATCTACATGTTTTGAGACCCAGGATGTAACGACCAGCTGAAACTCTACTGAGACGCGCTCTTTGTGTCTAATGGAAGAATAATTGAAGTGAAAGAAGTAAATGTTGAATATATCATCACAATTCCTGTAAATGAATATTATTTTCAAATGGGTGACAGTAAGCTTAATTTAAATGAAAGATGAGGATATTCATTTTCTAAGTTATTTTAGAATAATTAAAATTATTTACATGTAGTAGGGTTTTATAAATTATAGAGAACATTTGTGGGGTATAGTTCTTTTAAAAAGTCAGGAAATCAGTTTTAATTGTTTTACAAAATATTCAGTTCATCTATTGGTGATACGATTTGTATAGGCAAATTAATAAACTGGGTACAATCCATTATATGTCATGAAGTTTAATGAACAAACAAGTATCTTTCTGCTGACAACTGTACACAGGCTTAAATCAAGTAGCGAGTCGCTTAAGACGCCTAGTTTTGTACAAATTGTAGGAAACGTTGAGCGGAATACCAAGTGTCACAGCGAGAAGGAAAGAAATTAAGACAAACGTGGGCTGAATGCACAATTTCTTAATGAAAATATACATCGCTTTAGCGCCAGAAGTGGAGTAAAATGAAGTTGTTGTTTCGTTGTGTGCAAGCACTCGATTGTCACGTGCATCACACTGTTTTATCGGAGCGTAATGCGCAGAACTAACTTTGTTTTCACGCAAACTCCGTTTGTGACCAACACTAAATCGTATTGCGTAAGAGTAAATAGAACGGTGCTCCAAAGCATGCAGATAAACACTACAGAGTGAGGTACAGTCCCAGAAATTAAATGAAAATGATGTTGCGTTTTTGTAAACGCAGTGTATTTTCAATGAACATCAGAGATTTTGATAATAATTACACGTATATGATTTACTATGGGAGCACGTTACCATATATCTGTATTATAAATTTCCAATGCGCGCAGATATTGAAAGAAATTATCCGACCCCAGGCCGTGTGAGAGGTGTCTATGATTACGTTTGAA
Organism: Teleogryllus oceanicus; assembly: GCA_964035755.1. NCBI lineage: Eukaryota > Metazoa > Arthropoda > Insecta > Orthoptera > Gryllidae > Teleogryllus > Teleogryllus oceanicus. The sequence goes on along the minus strand of CAXIVR010000001.1, from coordinate 238,245,220 downwards.
ACCCAGTATTCGAGAGAAACAAAAACATCTAAATTGCTAATTTCCAAAGAAATTAAAAACCCCCCAAGGAATTTGGTATCGAAACAAAGAAACTCGGGAAAAAACAAACATCTGTATTACTAATTTCCTAAGATCCTAGAAATTGAAAGGAAACAACGCAGTCTCCGGACATGTGTTTCCTAGGGATTCGGGGAGAATACAAAAGCATCCTTTTCTAATGATGCGTAGAAATTGAAGGCCAATCTCTCCGGCCATGCGGTAGGTACGTTTCATTACACTTCCAGAAACTCAGAAAAAAAATTAAAAAATGAAACTATCGATTTTGACAGAAAAATGCATACATTTTATTTTCTTTCGCATATTCTCGTACTGCTCATACGGACTGAATTCTTATACTCAGCTGACGTCATGAGATACTAAGTCTTTATTGAAGAGGCGACCCGCCATCAAATATTTGCTGTATGTGTATGTGTTATGGAATATCAACATTATATATTCTTTGGGTACAAATAACTGTTGTACTGTGTATAATTTTAAAATTTTATTTTCTGTTTTTCTGTATTTTTCTGTATTTTATCTGTTGTTCTTGACTAGTGTGCGTGCTACTAAGCGCTATTTTCAGTGATTTTGACTAGAAGAAATTTTGTTGCTAGTCTAATTTATATCAATTCTCTGGTGTATTGTTTTAGTGAGCTCCGCTAATAAACTTCGGAACTTCCAGTACCAGGAAAAGAATGACTCCAAGCTACGTTCACCTACAATGCATGCCTATTCGTATTCTCCTTTTCAATGTAGATTTATCACCAGCGCAAAATTTCATTTCTTCAGTGTGAATAGAGTATTTTCTAGATGTCTTTTGGCAGTCGTTACCACCAGTAAGATTCTAATGTAGCATGTCACCTCCCGTATGTTGCATTGAATGTAAACGAATTCCAAACAAAGTAACAACGACATTTAAATGTCTAATCATGTGTAAGTTCGAAATTGTATAAGGGCACATGCATACATGAAACTAATACGCGTATATAAAATAAACTGCGGATAATCATGAGTTTAGTTGCCAATTCGCAATATCGTATGTACACGCCAATGCCGCAAATAGTTTACATTTCGAAGGCATTTTATACACATTATATCATATTTGCTATAAACTAGTCCACAAGACCTTTAAAATATCGAAGAAATTAAAAAATTAAAATTCCTCAAAAAGCTTTTGAAGTATAGCTTTAAATATAATGTAGCATTAAGAAGATTCTATCTGATGAACGACTCGATCCATAATGCTATTGGCCACCACAGTTCAGTACAGTTAATCCATAAATTGTTTTACGCCAAAGGAAATTAGTAAACAAAAATCAGTTATCAAGAAATCAAAATTCAACTATCCTGATTATTGAATTTTGCCTTAAACAGCATAAATAAAATATCTGATATAATTAAACCAACTAGTGTTTTTGAATCCATAACTGAATTGTAATCTCACATAGATGTCAATATATCATTCATTAGTAATAAAAATATTTATTACATTTTTGCTGGTAGGCATTGTCTTTCCATAGTGATTTAATGTTTCAAATACACTCCACCACCCCCAATACATTAATAAATAGGTTTTTACGTTTATTTGTGAATAAGAAGAAAATTGAAGTAGGAAGTACACCTCAAAAGACAAATTGCTGTTGACCCAAAATAGTAGCTAAAACAAGAGTACAAGAAGAGGGAAGTGCTTCACAAAGGACAAATTACTGTTGACCCAAAATAGAAGTCAAGGTAAGTTGCGTGTTGTTGACAAGGTACTGTTCCTCGGAATTTCAGCCATCTCTGTTCCTTCTAAAGGAAATTGCATGTATGGCGCCGGTAAGGGAGTTCGGTGTCTTTCACAAAGCATTCGAGCTAAAGAAGCAAATACACAAGACGGCTCCCTGAGGGTTTTGAAAATCGACCTCGTGGAGGAGACAGAAGGCTGTGACGACGGCGGGGCTCAGGCGGTAGTGGCTGTAACGGCTGGGGCAAAGGAATCTGCGAAAGTGAAAATCCACGAGGCGAAGGTTTCGTTACTACCACGTGAAGGTGAACAGTTAAATAACGAGACAGATGCCTTAGCGGCGATCGAAATTCTTGGCACGCACGGCTGCGGCAGTTTTCAATGAAAACGTTGTGAGTTCGATTCTCTCGTAAATTATGGATGTACGTAAAACGTGATATACCGGCGTAGGTGGCTCAGGGCATTCACTGATGTCACTGCAGTGCCTCTGACAGGGAGGGTCTGGGATTCGACTCCTGGCGGTGGCATGATTTGCGACTAGCTTGTCAGCTAGGCCAAATTCAGACGCTGTCTGGAGGAGAATTCTAGCAGCCGGCTGTTTTGATCGGTAGTTTTCCGCAGTTTCTCCGATCAACACCAGACGACGGCCGGAGCAGTACTCTAACGAACGGGACATGGATCGCGCGCAATCTTTCCGTCCCCTTCCTTGTCCTATCATCGGCCCTTACGTACACACTTTTACACTTATATGCACTACACTACCTCACAGCTCGGGAAACCCGCCGGAAGCTTAGAGATTTTTCCCAGCTGGGGCGGTGCCCCGCTGTTGACACGTACCAGGTAGGGGGGAAAAACCGCAAGCTGACATGAAGGTCGGTGCCGCACTTCATCAACCAGCGGGGCAAGATCACCGCCATCTTGTGTGATTAAAACAGGCACTATACTTACGGGAACAACAATCGCAGACGTTGACGCACCGGGAACCACGAAATAATCAATACGTGATACGTGAGTGTTGCTTAGAGAATTGCACGGAACGCAAATAACAAAACACAACATATTTTACAGTAAATATCCATATCGTTATTTATTAACATTCCCTTCTTAGAAGCGTAAGGTCTGAAATCTGTATAAAAACGAATAATTGCTCGAACAAAAAGCATTTTTTGATCTTTTCCCCTGGGTTACTTTAAATATTCTGTTCGGATTCGTTTTATACATAATTCCTCGCGTATTAATAACTAATAAAAACAAAAAATCCTTCCATAATTACGTACTTTTACGTTTCGCCGTCCACAGTGACTAGTTTACACGCTCCATCATTGGAAAATTAACAGTCTGTTGACAATGCCATTCCGGAACCCAGAGAACGCCTATGGGGGAGGGGTGACAATGATGAAACTCATAATAAATTGCAACATAATTGAAGGGAATTTCAATACACATAACTAATTTTAAGATTTAAAATTATATTTAATGTACTTGGAAAAATACTACACTCATTTTCTGCAACTCTCTGTTAAAATACTTTCAGATTGTGAGGCATGTCAAGGTCATATGCATTTTGATCATTCCCTCTACTTACGGTCCTTTCGCGGATATACATAGTCCTTTTTGCAAAACTATTTCAAAATTCACTATTTCCATGCGACTGGACAAGTGTTATCTACATCAAAAGATACTAAAATAGTGCAACGTGTTTATGGGCACGCCAGGGAGAACAATGGAGTTCCCACAAAGCAGTAACACGGAGCCACGGCTTCGAATCGTTTTGTAAATATCCGATAAGCGTTGAAAGATGCAACTATCATTTACGGTTAGCAAAAGTCCTAATAGTCAAAGTCCTAAATGAAACTTCAGTTTCTTGTTTAAACTAAGGTAGACGGGGCTAACTCCACTGGGGTTCGATTGATTGATTGATTGATTTTTTCGTGTTTCCGGGCACGTCAACTGCTTTGGTCATTAGTCCCGTTAGTGTAGTGCATGTTTTCCCCGGGAGATGGCGGTGATCTTCCCCCGCTGGATGGCGAGATCCGGGGTCCCAGAATGGGGTTTCCCCCTAACCAGGACACTCCCACCAGCGGGGCACTGCCCCTGCCGGGACAAGCTCTTAGCTCCCGACCAGTCTCCCAGAATGTGGTAATGGAGTGCATGTTAGTGTAAGTGTGTGTGCAATGGGAGATTATAGGACAAGGAAGAGGAAGGACAGATCGCGAGCGGTCCGTGGCCCGTTTGTTAGGGTACTGCTGCGGCATTCGCCTGGTGTTGATCGGAGAAACCACGGAAAACTACCGATCAGAGCAGCCGGTCGCTAGAATTCTCCTCCAGACAGCGACTGAATTCGACCTAGCTGAAAAGCTAGTGTCGAAAATCCTGCCGCCGTCAGGACTCGAACCTAGGACCTCCCGGTCAGAGGCGGTGCAGTGACATCAGCTGATACACTGAGCTACTGCTCCCGATCTGGGGTTCGAAATTGACCTCCACCCCAATTAGTATGCAACATTTTACCGTTCTAAATACTAAATGAAGAATGGCAAATAAGTAAATATATTTCCACCAATGCATTACGTGTAATTCTCGTGTAGAATACAAAAGGTTTTGCTAGTTCACTCACTTAGTGATACGTTTGTGCGGGAATGATGTAAAAAATTTCTTTTATACTTAATACAATACGTTATTTGGTTTTAATTATTTCCAGTTTCGTTTTCAAATCTGAATGTGATGAGAAAATATCAATTTATTAATATAAAATTTATTGCTAATGCGTTTTTTTTTTTTAATTGTTTAGATTTACACAAATAAGCGTAAGAAAACAACTGGAATTTGTAATATAATATCAAGTACGTCCTTAAAAAAAACAATGACCTAACACTCAAAAGAAAAGAAAAAAAGCAGTTGAGATTACAATTTATGCTACACAGAAGGTCAATCTTGACCACGGGTGATAAGATAATGAATCTAATAATACGGTGTCAGCAGGAACATGAGCGGCGGACGTATAAAACATAGCGGGAAACGCGATGAAGCGATAACAATAAGGGGGCAAGACGTTGCAGGAGGCGCAAAGAACGACACTAGAGATGTGCCACGTCAAGGCGTGAAATACAACCGCGGCGACCGGACAGCGAGGCTCAAGACAGCGACGCCGGCGACAAAGCAGGGAAGACGTCGACGCAGGGGCCGACGCGACGGCTCTTTGCCAGAGGCGACGGCGCCACCACCGGCCGCCCACGCCCACGCCGCGCCGCCACCGGCACTAGACGTCGAGGAGGGCGACGGCGCCGAAGCAAGCGCGAGTGGGGCCGCCAGCCCTCCGCCACCGGCCGCCGTCAACGCCTCCCTTGCACCACCTCAACCTCGCTATGCATCTCACCCCTTCAACCATCCCCTTTCACGCCCTTCGACTATCACCATTCCTACAAACTGCGATATTTCCTCCCCCCCCACCACCACCCCATCCTACTACTACTACCACCGCAACTACAATCACCACTACCACCACAACTACAACCATTACCACGATGCCTACCAACCGTCCCTTACCCATTCCCTCCTCGTCCGCTGACTCCGCTCTTGCTACCACCCCAGCCACGCCCACCGACACGAACATCGCAGTTGCCTCCCCAACTGAAACTATAGGTTCACTACCGCTTCCATCACGGTTCCCACCATCACCACCGCTTCCACTGTCACCATCCTCGCCCTCATGACCGCGGCCTCCACCACTATCCCCGCCGTTGCCGTGGGTGGGCCTGATCCTCATAAAAGGCTTTTTCGCGCCGCCGTGGTCGCTGACGTGTGACCCTGCGGAGCCGGCACCGAAGCCCGAGGCCGCGGAGGCTCTTCGGAGATCAATTTGTTAGCTCTCTGCGGCGCTTGCGCCTCCCGCGCAGAGGTCGTCAAATCGCCGCCTCCGGAAGCGGCGGGGGCGGCGGCGGCGGGGAGAGCTGAGGGTGGGGGTCCGCGCCGACGAGGCTGCAGCAGGGGGCGGGGGACTCCGAAGCTTTACGACGCCACAAGTCGCAGGTGTCCGCGGCAAACGCAGCCGATCGAAGACGCCGACGCCGCTCTCCCATCCCTCGCCCGCCTCTTGAACCCCTGTCCCCGCCCCCGATCCCGCCCCCGCCGCCCTCACCGCCTCCACAGCGTCGCTTCCTGCCCCTCTAGCCCCGCCATCGACCGCCGCCAGACAAGGCGAGATGAGCCCGCGCGCGACTTTGAGAAGCTACGCGGAAGACTGCCGCTGTTTTCTGGCTCATTACGACCGAGGTCGGCGAATGCACAAACCCAATTCCAAATGGCCGTCGCTGATCCGCGGAGCTTTGACAAACTCTCGCTTGGGTTTAAAGGAGAAAAGTTGCGGAGTCTCGAAGAGTCTTGGAGAGACGCGTCGCCAATTCCCTGGCGCTGCCGACGAAAAGCGTCGGCGCGGAGGCGGCAGGCGCAGGAACGGGGGCGCGGGAAGGGGCCGGGGTGGGTGAAGAGGCGGGGGCAGAGGCGGGGAGCGCGGGCAGGGGGTGGCGGGCACGTCGCCCCCGCGCGGGCGGGGATTGCTCTCCATTACAGCCCGCGCCGCGATCCATTCTCCACGTAAACGAGCGCCCCCGCCGGCCCCCCGACCCTACCGACCCCCCGCCCCAGCCCCCCTCTACCCCACCCCGTCTCGACGGGCCCGCACGCCCTGCCCCAAAAAACTGAATGGACGTCGAGCGCAGCTCCACCGCCCGCGCCGCAGCGGTGTCGCCTCCCCCCCCGCTCCCTTCCGCCCGGTCCCCGCCTTCCAACCCGGCCTCCGCCCCCGCCCCGCCCCTGCCCCTGCCCCCCTCCTCGGTCCCGTTGCTCTCTCCCGGGAGCTTTTTAATGACAGCACGGAAACTCTCACTCAACGCGCGCCCCAAGCATCGGTTAAGTGCTTCCCGCCGCCCGCGCAGTCCCCCGTCCCCGTTCCTGCCCTACCCCGCCGCGCCCGCACCCCGCCCTCCGCTGTACTCCCCACCCCGAGAACCGGAGACGGAGGGGGCGGCGGCGGTCGCGGAAGCGGGGGAGGGCAACCGAGGACTCCGACGACACTGACCCGAATCGATGTGGCACTCCGACATCCAAACTACACGCTGACGAAGTAAGCTAATACTCGAGGCGGATTTTTTTTTTGCGCCCACAAAGCCCGCTGCCACGCCGCGTCGATTTGGGAGTTCAATACATCATGGACGAACCGGGTCACCGCAGAGCAGGCACTCGCCAGGACACCCATTGTCGCGGACGACAATCGAAAAGTAGTTCATCTCGAACAGGGCATTCAACAAGGACAGTCGCGCACTCCCGGCACTGGAAGTTTCACCACGTCCAATGGATGAAATACGCGAAAGGTCTTATTATACGGGGCCAATGGCACGTTAAATTGCGGATGAGGGTGGTCCCTTCTTTATCATAAATAGTGTAGAGGATGACGATTGCCAGAGAAGGAAGGATACCCAGACTCCATTCGACTGATTGCTTCAAACATACGAAACGCAGCACATTGTCTGTAGAGCACAACGTCTACACAAAGAGCGAAGCAGCCCCGCACTAGAAAGTCTTTATGTAAGTGGAACGCCAGAAGTTCCGCGAAAGAAGAGGGCCCGAACCGACTCGTACGACTGCGACCGGAAGCAGAGAGCGCATTTCAATCGGAATAATACACAAACTCAATACTTCCGAGTCGCGGAGGGGACAACAGAGAACATCGGCAGCGAGAGAGAAAGATTCGGATTTGTTTCGGGGCGCGCGCGAGCAAGTGAGCTAGCGAGCGGTAGCGGGGCCCGAGGGCAGTCAAGACCTCGGCTGTGCACACACACGCGGCGGCGGCGCCGGGGGCGGGAGTCGGGCGGGGGCGGCGGGGCGGGCCGGGGCGCGCGCCGCCCCGCCGCCGCGGCGCATCGCGTATTCCGCACGTCACCCGACGCCGGCCCGGGCCGGGCCGCGTAATCGGCCGCGTCGGCCCCGCATGCCAAGTGCGCCGCGCCGCCGCCCCGCGTTCTGCCCCGCGGCCCGCCCGCCCCTCCCCTTGTGCCCGGCCCCGGCCCTGGCCCCGCCTCGGCCCGCACCGCCGTTCCGCGCGGACGGCTGGCTTTGGAGAGCGGTGGTCGCGCGCGGCGGACGCGCCGCCGTCGTCCCGCGGACGCCCCTCGCCTCACGCCCCGCGCTCCACGCCCCGCAGCCACCCGTGCCGTCGCCAGCGCCGCCACCGCGAAATGTCGCGCCGTTATGCCGCGGCCGGGTATCGCGCCGCCAGGCCCTTCCGCCGCCGCGTCTCCGCCTTCACCGCCCTAAACGGCGCTGCCGCCGCCGCCGCCGCCACCGCCACCACGGCGCCGCCTCGCCGTCATCCTTGCCGTCCCCGGCAGTCGTCAACTTGAACGGGCTCTGCTGGGTGCGGAAGCGAGCTATCGCACCGCGCCTCGAGGCAGACGCCCGCCGCGCCGCGCCGCCCACATTCCCTTGCTCCCCGCCACGTCCCCGCGCGTGACCCCGCTCGCCCGCCGGCGCTGCGCCTCCGCAGGCGACGGGCCGCCGCCTCCGCCGCCGCCCACGCGGCCGCCACCCTCCATCCATCGCCGGGTGTCCATAGCCAGCTCCGACAAGAGCATCATTGATCACGTCCATGTCAGGAGCACGACTTTTTACTTCCTATCGCCTGTCAGGGACTTTAATCACGCCGCCTTCTATACGCGCCGCCTTTGGGGGAGAGCGCGAGTCGACGACGACGACGACGACGACGACGAGGGCGGAGGCGACGGCGACGGGGTGGAAGCGACGGGACGACGCCGCCGAGCCCAGCGTCTCAGGCAGCATGGCGCCGCGACGCCTGCCGACGGCAGGTGCTACCCCACCGGCCGCCTGCGCGCGAGGCTCTGCAATTATTTACATTCAGTGCGACCTACAATGTGCGCCACTGCCTCAAGCTCTGTCGATATCGGTGGCGTTACGATGATGGGGACAAATTTTTGTAATAAACTCAACACCTCGTTCGAGGCGTGTAGGAAGCCGCTTCGAGATGTTCGGTGTCGAAGATTGATAAATAATCGTGATGGATGTCTTAATAATTTTCATCTCGAAGAATGTCGCAGAAGAAGTTAAATCATCTTGAGATGGCAAGCTTTCACTTAGGCTGGTTGTCACCACCGTCGAGAAATGAATCCCGGCGGTGGGAATACACGCATTCCGGCGATCTCAGTTATAATTGGCAATAAAATGCTGAGGATAAATATAGTGATGTGATGAAACTAGCTCAAATTTTAATCCGAAGAAAAAATCAAGAAGATGTACTTCTTAATGTCACAGAAATATTATTTTTGAAAAAAATATACATTACATAAAATAATAATTGAAATTTTGCATCGATATAAATATTAAATACTACAGATTCGATTCTGACGACGTGGTAATAAACCAAAATCTGAAATATTAATTAAGATCAACATTCTAAGACAGGATGCATGGAAAGTATGTGACAAGGAAATATAAATGAGGCAAGAAGTTTCCTGAAAATATCATCACATTATTGTCATGCCCTCTTTTCTCAAGTATTCATTCCAGGAAAAATCTATTTACCTCACTAGGATGCCGTGGTCTCAGCTGCAAATTACGTATCGAGTTGTCTGCAACAATATGATCGTAATGTTGAATGGCGACCTATCTCCACTCTTCGACAAAAGCGAAGAAATCCATTCTTTCGAGCCTCGTATTATTCAAACACCCTTCCTGAAGGAATACTAAGCGAAGCGAGGAACACAAATGAGAAATGGGGATGCTCTTCTCTGCTGCACGTTCCGCCCGTTGGAATTCGCGGTACTTCGGAAAAGTCGTCATCGGAAATCGAAAATCACGCGAAGAAACGAACAACGGACTGTCTGGGCGGCGACTGCATCGACATCATGGCGCCCACCAGGGTGAAGGATTTCTGGCGCATAGGCGAACACAGAACTGTGACGATAGAAGCTGTGAAAAATAAGGAATCACGGGAAAGGAAAGCGTCAAAGCAATCAATTAAAATTGTATCGAATGATTGGTAACGGGAAAAATATAGTTGAGGGTTCTCGTAGTTGTTGAACTGGAATGAAACGTGTGAGTGAGTATTGTTTTCAGATGCGTCAAGCACTTAGATAATTAGTCCCTTAAATGTAGTACACGTTATATCCTCGGAAATGAGGGTGTTCCTCCTCAGCTGTAACGTGAGATTTGTGCCGACTGACACATTCGCTTGAGAGATTTCACCTCTCCAGGTACCTCCCCCTGAGGCACTGTCGCAAACGTGAGAGGCTGTACACTCCCGACTGGTCTCCAGACATGTCTGGTAGTGTAGTGCATGTGTATATGGTTATATGAGTGGGTGTCTAAGGAGAAAGAAGGGGTCAAAGATGAGGGAGGGAATATCGCGCGCGGTCTGTGGCCCGTTTCATAGGAGACTGTTCCGGCATTCACCAGCTATTGATCGGAGAATCCACGATCTACCTAGAAGAGCTATAATTCCGTTTCAATGGTTCAATTTGTCCCAGCTATGTAGATATTGTAAAAACTCCGCCATTATTGGGACTGGAGCCCTAGCACTTCGCGGTCAACGACGCTGCACAGAGAACGGTGTAGCCATTCAGCTTTCGCAGTCGATGCTAGACAGGGGTTAACTTACAAATTATAGATAAAAACAAAAATGTCTCTATTACTATTCATTCATATTAATAAGATTGGCCAGAGTCTTTTTAGAATTAATTAACTTGAAAGCGTGTGAACTTATTTCAAACTTCATATAAATAATAAATAGCCATACATGTGTAATATTTGCCAAAAACGACGAAATTTCCCAGTTCGGCAAGAGACTGGCACCACTGGTGATGTTAACGGAAAGTAGGAAAGGGTTCTTCGTTTCAGCGAGGAATTGGGAAATATCTGTCGTATCATGAAAGGTGAGACAATGACGTGTGTGAAACAGTAAGCTGAAGAAAGGAAATTAAGGGGAAGAGGTGAACTAAAAGCTGATGTGAATCCTGTGTAAAACGCTACGAAGCAAATGTTCGGAAAATAATTCGGTAAAATGTATGGAAAGAAGCCACGAAAGTAAGATCGTACTTGTAACGATATCGTCATGATACGTATATACTAGATATAGTAACCTGTACAGACATTGTTTAAAATTAGTATGGAGAAACAGGAGTCTTCGTAATAAAATAGAGACGATAGTGTGCGACGAATTGGATAAAAATTGGATAAGCGGCAAATACAGTTTTGGTAACGAACTGATTCGCTTTCTTCTACATCACTTACCTCACATCATCAAAGGTGGGACCCGAGAGAGGAAGGAAACCCAGCAACCCTACGGTACGTGGCACGGCAGGAGAGGCTTCACGCAAGCTCGGTCTTTTGCTCTCGTCCCCGCCTCCGTTCCTACCTCGGCCTCTGTTCCGCAACGAAATTCTCGGGAGAACGCGTTAGTTATAAAAGTAGAGACAACAGCGCATGACGAATTGAAGGTGGATTGAAAACGTGGAGAAAAGCTTACGCTACGGAATAGCTCCCGTCGTGCCACATGGCCATCTGCCACACCAGCAAAGGTGAGACACAGGCGGACAAGAAAACAGAAGACGAGTCTAGAAAGTCAGAGGGGTGGCGACGACACGGCGGGAGCGGGGGTGTAGGCACGGGGCGGGAGGGCTCCTCGCGAGCTCAGCCTCCGTCCTCACTCCCACCCCCTCACTGCCTCCAACCCCGCCTCCACCCCGCAACCGACTCCTCGGGAGAACGCGAAGCAATTAAAAACACCTCAGAGCCCGCGCGCTAATTAGGCCGTTTTAATTCCGCGGCCGCCGCAGCTTTGCATGCAAATCGGCCGAAGAGCGCGCGGGGGGCGGGGCGGGGCGGGGGCGGGGACGGCTAGGCGGTGGTGAGCGGGCTTGCGGGGGCGGGGGTGGAGGCGAGGTAGAGGGACGGTGTGATTGCGATGGGTATACGTTCGCGGGGAAGACGTGGGGAGTAATGGGAGCGACGGTGGAGTGGCGAGGACACAGGCGAGAAGCAGAAAGGCCGGGAAATGTCAATGCGAGTGGGAGGGAGGGATGGATGAAAAAAGGAGGAGGAGGGAGAAGTAAGGGGGGTAGTTGGGGAAAGATGCAAGAATCAGGATTGCAGGAGAAGAGGAGATGGCGTGATGCATGGTACGCCAACGACGGGGTTGTAAAAGAAAAGAAGGGGAGAAATGAAAGAAAACAAAGGAAACACAAAAAGGCGGAAAGTCAAAGACGACAGTCCAAACGAGCCGAGGCAACGCGCCGGTAGTGAGGTTCAACCACGAAGGAAGAGACGAAAACCCTCAGCGTGCAGGCGGCCTGGGACGCCGCAGAAAGAGGAGCAACGAGACGAGCATTGAGGCCGCCACTGGGGACGCGCGGAGGACGGAGGACGGTCGCCGTGATATGGTGGGCGGGCCGGAGGCGGCGGCGGCGGCGGCAGGGGACTGTTGTGGCTGAGTAGCGGGAGGAGGAAAACGAGGCAGACGGGGTGTCTGCGGCGGAGTAATGGGTGGAAATCCCTGGCCGTGGAAGGCGCGGGCGAGTGGAATTGGAGAGCCCGATTGCTTTGCAAGTGCTGCTCTTCACCACGAACCCAGCGCCTCGTCGCTCCGCCACCACCTTCGTCTCCACCTCCACCACCGCCTCCATCGCCACCTCCGTCTCTCCCTCACCCGGCTCTAGCGCCACAACGCACGGCGAGAATATTTCACAGCGTTTACAAATTACAGGGGATACAATTCATGTAAATGCAACTAATTTGCGAAGCCTTTGAACCTTTCAATTGAGCGGGCTTACTGGAATCGAAAATGGTAAATACAGAGAGCTTCGTCGCGTGTCTTTGTCACAGTTCGCTGCGGTGTGCCGAGTGGCTGGGAGCTTACGCTGGTGCATTAATCCCGCATATAATTTGACTATAATATCACGACAACGACAAAAGCTTATTTGCCAAGTTCCAGGTATAATTGAATGTCTGAAATGGCTTCCAATATAAGACCGGAGGGACCACCTACGTACGGATATTTTCGGAGAATTCCACAAAATTTACGAATGCTTCGTGCCAGCAACAGTGGCGGCGCTGGCGGCCCTGTTTATACGGGCACACTGACAATCCGAGAGAAGCCTTTCGCTATTCTTCCCGTTGTGTCTTTTATTTCCAATGACGCAGATAAAGGGGCTACTCGGGCAGCAGCCCTTGCGCATCGCGGCCCCAAGAACGAACGGGGCCCGGCCACGTCAGGCGCACGCCCGCCAGTCAATACCCACAGGAGGCAGTCATTGCCTTGTTCGTTCTTCACTGAAGCCGAATGAGCCCCGCCTGCGCCTCTTCCGAGCGCCGACCTCGATCGCCCCGCCACCTCCAGAACTCTTCTTCTCTCTTCTCCTCCCCACCTCTTCACAACTCTTCAGTTTTTTCATCAACTCCCTCCTCTTTGTTTTCTCCTCCCGTCTTCCTCAACCATCCCTCCCCTCCCTTTCTCTCGTCTTCTCTTTTTTTCTCCTTCCCCCTTCCCCTCCCTCCTCCCAGACTCTTCCCTTTCCCCCCCACGAACAGCCCTTCCCTTACCTTTTCCCGGGCTCTCTTCAAGGCTTCGCTTTTCTCTCCACTTCGTCTCTTCCACTTTTTCAGATCTCTTCTTCTCACAGCCCCCTACCCAGGCATGTCCTTGTTCCTACCACACTCCCTTTCCATCCCCTCCGCGCCTCCTTTGGTAGCCTCCGACGCCGCGGCAGTCGCCACGAGCTGCCCGGCCGCCGCGCAAACATCACCATTCGTCCGATGCCGACTTCCTCCGCAACCTCAGCGCCCAGGTTCCGACTCCCGCGTTCACTCACTGGCGACGCGTCCTCTGCTCAGGAACACATCGCTGGGTGCCTCGCCGTCAGAGCCCTTGGACCGATCAATGGATTGAATTGATGTTGCAAATATACGTCCAGGAGCCTGCACATGATGCTAAGAAATGGAACACATTAAGAAACGATTAAGTAATAAATATCGGATTGCAATATTGCAATATTGGAATTTGCGGAATACCGTTTTACCAAGTTAGACCATATTGATTATAGTCAAGTAACGTATTCAGTAATTCAGTAAACGTATACAGTAATTATGTTATATGCTGAACTTCGATCTTGTGGTTTATCTATCGCAGAAATATGTTTATTGATTCAACATTATGAGAGCATGAAACAAGTAAATGAGTTCACAATGAAAAGTATAATTATCTTTCCTTTTCTTCGCTATACTAGACTATGGCACTCGACTTCAATAAGCAGGATTCTGAACATAACAGTACAGTCCAAATTACCCGTGTTACAACATACCCACTGACTCGTCCCGTTTTGCACACACATTCTCCGCCCAGTCTGAATATGTAATTCATCACGCCCTCCTCAAATACTCAAATACTAGCCACTTTCTCCACAGAGTCATCACGCCATTCATCTCCTCATCCGCAATCAGTACGTTGTATGAAAAGACACACCCGTCCTCCGCAATCATCAAATCCTCCACAGGTTCACTACGCCACTTATCATGCCTTCCGGAGAAAATCAATACTATACTCACAGAGATTCAATACATCAGCTTCGATTAGTCATTCCACCACGCTTCCAACACAAAGTGAATCCTCACGCTCGAACCACCACGTGAGTAGTTACTTCGACACTCCTTCACGCCGCCGCATGCACATTGTCGTGCAGTTTCGAGGCTTACTGCCACTTGTACAGCGCTTCGCCGCATAGTGCTCCGTTGCGCACTGCTGCAACTCCGTCTCTCCGCTCCCGTGGGCTGATGTCACAGCATCTCCTGCGACGATCTGTCCAGGAGCATCCCGCAAAACCCCACCCTCTTCCCCGCTTCACCCGCCTCACCCCCTTCCGCCCTTCAAACTTGTTCTCACCACTGCCCCGGCCTCGCCTCTGCGCCTTCCTCTTCACCTCCTGAATTCCACAATTCCGCCCTCGTCGCCACCCAGCTTCCCGCCTCCGGTCCCGGTTCCTTCCCCCCGGCCCCCCCCCCCAAAAGCGCCCCCCTCCCTCCACCCCCCTCGTCACCGCTCCACCCTCGCCTTAGCCTCTGACTGATTGATTGACTGAGTTTCTCGTGTTTCCGGGCGCGTCATCTGCTTTGACCATTAGCCTCGTTAGTATAGTGCATGTATTTTCTCGGAAGATGGCGGTGGTCTTCCCCCGTTGGATGGCGAGATCCGGATGGCGACCTACCGTCGGCTAGTGGGGTTTCCCCTAGCCAGGACTCTTCCACCAGCGGGGCACCGCCCCAGCCGGGACCAACTCTAAGCTTCCGACCGGTCTCCCGGAATATGTGTTAGTGTAGTGCATGTTAGTGTAAGTGTGTGTTAGGGGAAAGGATAGGACAAGGAAGAGGAAGGACAAATCGCGCGCGGTCCGTGGCCCGTTTGGTAGGGTACTGCTCCGGCATTTGCCTGGTGTTTATTGGAGAAATTACGGAAAGCTATCGATCAGAGAATTCTAGAATTCTCCTCCAGACAACGACTGTATCGCCTTAGCCACCATTGCCTTCGCTGATACCCCACAGTCTCCACCGTCCGATCATCGTCACTACACCGCCCCACAGCCAGCCTCGCTACCACTCTGCGATTTCAACCCCATCGTTCTCCCCCTCCCTTCCTACCCCCCTCGCCCACCATCACCCCTACATCGACCCCACTCCAGCTTCAACCTATCAACCACATCGCTCTCGGCACCTCACCGCCGCCACTACCACATCAATCTCGCTACCAACCCCACCTTTCAACCACCTCGCTCAAATCACCCCATTGCCTCACCATCACCACAACCTCGACACAACCCCAACCTCGCCACAAAACCACCATTTTAATCATATTGCTCTCGCCACCGTACAGCCCACCACTACCACCCAAACCTCTCTTCCACCCCACCCTATCCCCACATCACTCTCGCCACCTCGCCGCCTCCAATACCAACACCACCCCAACTTGCACCCCGCCCTTTAACAATTCCACTAGGTACCACACGCCGACACTATCACCCCAACATCGACACCTCCCTAACCTCGCTACAACCCCGCCCAATCGCTCCCAACCTGCCATCTCGCTCTCGCCATCGCACCGCCCTCGTCACCACTATCCTTCCCGTTCGCTCGTTCTTCTGGTCTTCCGGCAGCGGCAAGAAGGCGACCGATGGGGTTCGAACGGCAGCAGGCGAACCGTGACCTGTCCCTAAGTGATGGCGCGCTCGCCCGCACGGGAAGCGTGTTCGATCCCCGGCCGGTCCATGTTTTCTGCACTTTTTATCGGCAGTCTCGCGCCTTATCTGGAGACTTTTTTTCCTTTCCGCCCGAAAGGAAGAGCGCGTCTTGGAGGAAATTATGCGTCGGGTTTCCGAGGATTCGTCTTTCTCCGGCGGGGCTTCCTTCGCTCTCCCCTCTGCTTCCCTCCCCTCCCCTTCCTCTCCACCTCGTCCATTCTCTCCTCCCCCTCGCCCCTCTCCCTGCGGCGTAGTTCCCGGAACGACGGCAGTTAGTCACTCGACGAGGAAAGAAATTCCCCAAACCGATGCTCGCGACAGAGGAACCCTGCCTTTTGTCCCAAAATATAAAGAAGGTATATATGGCATGAAATATCTCCACTTACATCAAAGCTTCGAATGATTTTCACCTTTCTCTGCTTACGTTGTGCCGAAGGGAAGCACTGGTTACCAACTCTCTTCGATCAATAATAGAAAACTCAGGAAGGTGAGTAAGGAGTTACAAGATCTTAGAAAGAAGAACTTCAATGAGAAAGGCGACATGAAACAATTTTACCATCGCCCGCTCATTAAAAATGAAAAGACACAACTCTTTTTACTTTTCTTACTAGTTCAAGAAAATATAACAACTATTTCAGATCATCAATTTTCTATGCCAGTTTTCTATCTGTTCAGGGAGAAAACCTTGAGAGGGCTGCTGCAAGACAGCAAAGAAAGAATGGGGCGAAGGAGGACGGTCGGAACAAAAGGGACCGAAAGCGCGGGCTTTGTGGAAAGCAAGGGGCTTGTCGGGCCGTTCGCAAGCAAATGGACGCCGGCGAGGTTTTGACCGCATTTGCGTCCGCCTGAGGGACACCACCCTTCACAAATGCAACGCACCATTATCACCACATTTGCCTTCCTTCTCTCCTTCCGCGCTTCCTCCGCTTCTTCGTCAAGGGGCTCATGGACCGCTGCCGGAATTTTCGTAAAAACTGACCGTTAAAGGTGCAATGCACTTTTGTTCCCAACAAATACTTCTTAAAACCAGTCCCCATAGACGCCTTTTGGTTTAATAGGGTTTGTACATGTTCGAGGTAAACAAGTGGTTATACTGTACTACTTTCACCTCCAAATAAATTGATGGAATGGTGCAGAAGTGGAAAACTTGTGATCTCCTTTTGGGCGATGCAATGTGGGGAGAATAATAACCTTTACATTGAATGTGTTAATTATTTTTCAACTTCTATTATTCTATTTCTTTCACTACTAATTTCACACAAGAATTACCTGGCAAAAAGTACAACCGTACCTACTATACTATATACAGATTCACAGTAAAACAGTTCTTCACACGCTAAAAATATACAAAAATTTCTGTTCCATAATGCAACAAGTGAATCACAAACATTTCATGCCAGGAGACCTCTTCCTTAGAGCCTTTATATCTCAGGACGGCCGCTATGTCGTAAGAAATGACACACTGTGAATGAGAATTCAGTCCGTACGCGTACAAGGCGGAATAACACAAGGACATTTTTATATTGTTCAGTCAAAATCGAAACACTTTCATTGATTTTGTATTTTTTCGAGTTTCTGGAACTACAGGCATTTAACGGAACTACGGGCACTTAAACGGAACTACAGGCACTCCTCACATGTCCGAAGGTTGCGTTGTTGTGTTTCAACTTCAGCGCGCATTGAAAATGCTAGATTTATTTTATTTTTTCCGAAATCCTGGTTGCCTAACAAAACCCTAGCCATCTCTCAGATGTCAAAGGCTGCATATTTTTCTTTCAATATCTGTGCGCGTTAGTATTATATGATAACTGCGATGCAAATGTAACCAAAACATACTATCTTGATATACGTTATACATTTGTGATCGATATACTAATTAACCTAGTATTAAAGTGGTGAGAACATTTCTTTACATTCTCTTTAACAAATTTGTCTACAACCGAACATATTTTAGGCTAAATTCAATGTAGCTTTCACCCGGAAATACTGTTTCGCTTAGTAAACAACCTGTTTCTGTTTTAGATGCGTAAGAGAATATTCCACTGACCCTGAGGCGTTAGGGAAGCAACAGCCAAGGGAACCATAAACATTCAGGATATTAGAATTCCTTTGACTACCCTAGAGGCTCTGTTTTGTAAATCATCTCCTGAATTTCAGAAAAAAACAAAAAACAAGGGACTACGAGACCGCACAAATTTACTGCCAAACTCCCTCCCTTCCATTTTCAGTGGAAAGTACATAAAATAAAGTATTTGACGATTTCCCTCACAATCCTGGTTCAGAATTGTTTTCTTTTCACGAATATTGGTTTTATTAATAATACACGTTAAAAATGTATTATTCATTACAAATTATTTATATATATCGACGTAATGTCCTCCAAAATGGAAACATCTTAAGCAACTGAATTTCGATCTGGTCTTCCGCGTATCTTCTCTAAATAGTCAATAATTATTATTGGTAACAATTTTGAAGCCTTTACTTTCACAAAGACAAATAAACATTCACGCACAGTTTTCATAAGTGTGTTGTAGAAACTAACTTTTCTCATTGACGTAACTATAATGAGCTCCTAGATAGCTAAATACCTGTCCGTCTGTCGGATAAACAGGCAAATGATATAGTCACAAGATGGAGGGAAGAGAGAAAGAGAAACGATGAAAGAAAATTTATACTATATGTGCAATCAAACAGAATTGTGTATTGAAAGATATGTAGGTTAAGATATAACAAATATAAAAATGCACATCGTTGAAAATATCCAAAATATATAAATTAGATATTTTTGATTTCGGCAAATATTAACATCGTTTAATTGATAGCTTCTGCTTGTGTAATACCTCAATTTTCCTTCATTACGTGTATTTTAAAAAAGTGCAGGTACTTTTTTCTGTTCGCTGCACAACGCAAATAACAGATCATTATCTAACTAATAAAACTTGATATGGTGTAAAATATTAAACAAAAAGTCTTCACATTTCATTAATTTCATACAAACTATGTGCTCGCTTTTTAATAATTACGTAGTTAACGATTCATTGATCATTTATTTAAAAAAATATACTCGAAGAGAAATATATTCATTGCGCATTGATAATAACATTTATCTTTCACAGGAGTTGTTCCAAAACATTTCCTTGCTTTAAATTTTTTTTAAATTGAACTTCTGACAACTCAGGAAAACAAGAACAAGTTCATAAGGTCATAGAATTAACGATAAACTATAGAATAATTATAGTTGGTTTAGTACAATAAGTTTGCGGAAATTTTACTTTTCTTCAATTTTGTCACACGAAATCTTCCCATGCTGTATCTTAATTTTTGCAGATCCCTAGTTCGTCTTAACGAAGCCACATTGCCTTCCCACTCAGGTAAGTGTAAACAAATTCCTCTACACCTAATGTTTCCCCTCTCAGATTTTTTCGCATTGTAATAATAATTTCCTACTAAAGCCATGATTGCGGAAATCTCATTGTTTATTTGCGTTGCGTGTACTTGTTCTACGCAGGGGCTGCGCCGTGTAGGCGGTGCGAGGGTGGAGGGGGAGAACGGAGAGGGAGGGGGTCGGGGAGGGGGCGCCTTGCAGAGCGAGCGGGTCACAGCTGCGCGCGGCTGCGCAAGCAACTCGCGTCTGTTGATGTTTCGTGTTTACGTCTTCCACACCAGGCCGGAGCGCCCACGGTTCATCACCCGTGGCGCATTGTTTCCATGGCAACGGAATATATCTTGCATGGGCCCCCGTGCGCAAGCCATGGGACACACAACAGGTGATAACACACACGCGCGCACCCGCGCACACACATATATACACACACGCACGCGCGCGCGCGCGCGCTGGCCGAGTAAAAGTAGGTCCCCGGAGTGCTGGAATACCTCCCACGTCCCCGGCGGTAGGCGCCGCACGACGGCTTGCTCATCCCTTCCACTCCCCTCCCCATTCCCCTTCCCCTTCCCACACCGGCTCCGTCTTCTTCCTGAGCTCCCTCCTGCCCCTCGCTCCTCCTCCACCTCGTCGCCTACACTTTGCTAACTCCTGGCTTTCGTCACGACGCTATCTGCGGCGCGTTTCTTGCAGCACGTTATCTTCCTTGGTTAGCTTTTCATCTCGCCTCTTCGCGTGGCTCGACTACCCGAATATTTTGCACTCTTTTACCCAACCATCCCATTATTGTAATAAAATACTCTAACGTATTTCATCTCGCCGTTATATCATTGTTTTATATTTCACATCTTTATTTCAATTTTTCCTTTTTCTTTTTTTTTCTTCTCTTCGACTTGTACGCACTCATTCATACAAACTCATTGCTCTCTCTCTCTCTCTCTCTCTCTCTCTCTCTTTCTTTCTCTCTTCCTCTAAGTTCTCCTTTATAATACATTATTTTCTAATACTTTGTCATTTTTCTTTCGTCTCATCCTTTTCCTCCTATCTCTTTTTTTTTTTGAGTTGCTTTTTCTTTTTCCCACTTTCTTGTTTTGTTTGTATCTCTTTTTCTCCCCATTGTTTGCGTTCATATATCTTTCCTGAATATAATTCTTCACTC
Source organism: Teleogryllus oceanicus (assembly GCA_964035755.1). Lineage (NCBI taxonomy): Eukaryota > Metazoa > Arthropoda > Insecta > Orthoptera > Gryllidae > Teleogryllus > Teleogryllus oceanicus. The sequence continues at coordinate 238,224,626 of CAXIVR010000001.1, read as the reverse complement.
TCTTTTCTTTTTTTCCCCTTTTTTTTTTTTCCTTTCACATCCAGTTACATATCTTCCCATTTAACTCTCTTTACTCGCTTTTATTCTCTCTTGTCTTCCTTTCCCTCAGAATCCTCCTTCTGGGCCGACCTGTGTTTGACTTCCCCGTCCCCCCTCGCCGCCGCATCTCGTGCTCCGCGGAGCCACGTCACGCGCCCACCAACTTCTTCTCCGGCGCATAACAACAGCGGTAGGCCTCGTAATACCTCTCGAGGTGGCTAAACTTCACCCTCTTCAAAATGGACGACGAGCACCCCAGCTTCATACTAAGTATCAAGTGTGCTAAATGAGTACTACACGTTCTCAAGATTTTGGTAAGATTTAGACATTTAGTGGTGTCGTGATAGAGTTGCAAGTCCCACTGAGAGAAAAGTATTTTTAAAGAGATTTTCTTTTCCTTAACTCTTCCTCTCCTTTGTTCTTTTACTTAAATGAGATGCACAGACTAGTTTAATGTGTTGTCTTAGAATACATTCACGGAACTCGGGCACGTTTACACATTTTCCACTTGGATTTGAAAATCTTTCCTGGTGTAGAGTACCACGAATTGAGATTTTTTTTTTAACAAGAGAGGGTTGTTTATTTCTCAATAAATGTCTTATACTGAGGGGATAACGAATCTGAAACAAAATTGCTTTATGTAGTTCATAATAGTATAAACTAAGTAATGAATCTAAACATAATAGTAAATAAATATCATTCTGCAACTTGTAGTTATTTAATTCCCATTATAAGTATTTTTATGGTGAAGGCATTATTATTAATATTAATTTTCATTGGAGGTATGATTGTCATATTTATTAAACTCATTGCAAATATTGCCAGCAAACATTCTTGAGACAAAAGTGTTAAGGCAATCTTTGCAACTTTTGCCTAAATAAATTCAAATACATTTTCCATAAAAGTTTATCTTAACTTTTTTCTGTACTATAATTTATAACATTTTCCCTGGAAGTTTCAACTAATATAAATTGTGATATGTCTACTATCCGACTTTTTCCATTTTATCTCAGTTATACCCCTCATACGAATGTATGCATTACAATGCATGCCTTTATAATACATCACGTATCATCATAACTCACGGTGACATATATTTACAAAAATGTTTTAGGGCACATTCAATCCAAAAAAATGTGTATGCGCAAGCACATAAACCAAAGTTACTGCAAAGCACTACCGAATAATGCACGATGAAAACATGATAATACTAACAAAACCGGCGTGATCTTCGCTAAATAGTGCAGCAAAAATCCAATATATTTATGCGTGAAAGCTTTCTATTCATAACTACACGAACGAAGATCATAACTTATAAATGAATTTCAAAATATTGGTAAACTCACTAAAAGAACTCATGACACATTTTAATTCATATACTAATGATTCCTCATTATGTTTTCTGTTACAAAAGAATGGCCCACTTGACCCTAATTAGTATGATTACCTCATGATTTACGCATATTTTCGTCTCCAAAAACTCAGAGTATCCTAAAAAATATTATTCATATCCAAGTTATTGAGTACAATATTCTGAACTTCAATGACGAACACAGCATAAACGAGTAATTGACAATTTAAAATTTATTCAAAATATCAAAATATGTCCACTTGAAATGATAAGCTATTTTAACACGTTCTTAGATTGTCAATATGAGGGATTATTTAATGAGGATTAATATGGGGTTTGAAGCCTTTATATAAAGTTGTCAACAAATTCCGTGAAGAATTATTTTCAGAGACACTCATCTTAGCAGAATCATTGACCTGTCTTCATCATGTAATTGTTTTTTAAAATATCCGCCTGGTTATATTAATCATTTATGTTATTTTTGGACAGTCTCATAATATTTCTATGTTCATTTCAAGAAAGTTAAGATTAGCTGTTTGCGATAGAAAAATCATTAACTGTTCTTGTTTTTATTCCTTATTAGCATTTGCAAATGTTTGGACATCATTCATGTTATGTATTGCTAAGAAATTAAATTTACTCACGTACGCTTTGAATGATCAACAAGGCTTTTGCGACTTATTGAATTTTACATTTATAAGAGAAAAACGGGTAGAGAAGCACAATATTTTTTGAGTTCGACTAAATTAAATTTATAATTATTCTCAATCGCATTGTATCCCAATTCGCCATTTAATCATTCATATGGCAAATAAATCAAAAAAAGATTTGTTTTTTAGTAAATATTTAATATATATCGGTATAAGAGTGTTATCTCATGTTTCAGAAAATTGGATTTGCTTGTTGTGGTTTTCGTAACCTTATTCCAAGCAGCGTGTTACATCTCTATTTAAGTCGTTAGCGTTGTTACATCTCTATTTAAGTCTTTAACGTTTCCAATGAAAACGTCAGTCTACACTTCGTATATTAAATTTCGATAGTTAACCGAATAAAGAAACTGGTAAATTCGAAAAATATGACCGATGTTCATTTTAACAATCAAGCATTCAATTAAAGCGCACGGCATTCTTTCTACATCAATTTCCTACGAGAAGCGTTCACACGTTGACATAAATGGGATTGGGATTACATCACAGCCGCATTCAGGGACTTAGTTGTACGATATCGATTTTCTTTAGCATTGTGTAATATGTGCGTGACATAGATTAGTTTTGAAACACCCAGGCGAGGACCCTATCCGGACGATTTAGACCTTTCCAACACGGTATGCATGCATGGATACGCGACCGCATGTAGTGCATACGCGCAAATGTGTGCGTGTATGTGAATAGGTGGAAGGGGCCAAGGGTTCGAAAACGAACGCGCGCGCAAGAGTGTGTGAGTGGGTGAAAGAGACAGGGAGTGCGGCTGTAGGCGCGTGTGCGTGCGCGTGTGTTGGAGGGGGGTGGCCTGAAGAGTGGTTCTTGCCCCTTCCATCCGCCCACTCACACGCCCTCACCCCTCCGGCCGCCCCGCTCAGCGATTGTTATCATAAATTTGTTTTAGCCCACTACACGACGCTAAGCACACATGTGGTTTTCAATACGTTACAAAGGGGCGGGGTTTTATCTCAGACAAGGTACTACACTCGCCCACTCTACCTCGACATCCCTTTTGAAAGATTGATACGAGTCGTTCAAACGATGGCCAACAGCGATGTCCAATTTGGCGAGCTGTTTAACAGCTGGGGCCAGTGTTTCGTTAAAGCCGCGCTCATCACGAAATGTTTAGAAAAAATGTTTTAACTCCATCATTAATCTAAATTGTAACATAATTATCATACTTGTTGATCACATACTTGACACATCATCTGCTAAATATGGTGGCCTAAAATCATAACGTTTTATTGGACAAAAAACAACTCTCGTTGATCGCTTCTGCAAATAAACGAGGTAGTTAGTGACACAGATAAGTATCCTCTTCGTGATAATTACTGACTGGCTGCCGCCCGCATAAATTATGCAGGCGGTGTGTTCCTTCACGAATAGATCAAATACGGAACTACCCTGCACAAAGAAAATAACGTAATATCCCACATAACGCCATTAAAAGTAACTTTCGATCTGGCAAAAAACGGTCTGTTCGCGAGTCGGGAGTTGCCCAGAAGGCAGAGTTGCCGCGCTGCCGCTGCGCCGCCCCCGCCGCCGCCTGCAACTCGAGACTCGCGCCTGGGGAAGCACTCCAGAGGGTGGAAAAGGGACGGCGCGGGGCGGGGTGGGGCGGGGTGGTCCGGGGCGGAGGACCTGGACGGCTGACGAGGGGGTGGATGTCGGGGGACCGCAGGGTCCAAGCCCAGTCCCCAGCGACGGGCTTCGGGTTCTCCCCTGGCGCAGACCGGCCCGACGGCCCGCCGGGTCGCCACCCCGCCCCTTTCCTCGCCCATCCCTTCACCACCCCGCCCCGGCCCGCCACGCCCATCCCAGCCGCTCTGCTCTGCTCCGCGTCGAGCCGCACCACGCCCATTTCCAATGCAAATGATCTCATACTAATTATAATTCGCCATCATTTCACCATCACTGAATGCGTAGGTAGAGCCATTCACTTGAAACCAAAAACCCAGAACCCACCTCCGATATATTTTGCCGGCCAGCCGATAATTAAAACGACTTAATAAACCATTACTTGGTACGAGCACAAAACGGCGGTAATCAATCTGTTCGGTGCCCACTGTGTTTCTTTATTCATGTCTGCACCTCCGCCCCCGCTGCCGCGCGCGCTGATTACTGGGAGGCGCCAATGCGGTGCAACGCTCCCCAAGCGCGCGAGGAGCACCACAGTGCATTCACGCAAACATCCCTTTTCTTTGCAGAAAAGCCATTGGAAATATTGGATTTCGCACATCTAAAACTAATGTATGAACATTCCCGGCACTTTTAAAGTGATATGCAAAGAACGTCAGCGTGGTCATTACAGGGTAAAAAATTAATTGGAAATTTGACATCTAGCATAGAAATCTCTGCACTGCAGGGCGTCGTGTGTAAAAACACTTGGCTTTCATTGGAGAAATTTAAGTAAACTTTATTTGACTCACATGAGTTTAGACAGATGTGGATTGTCTCTATTGCGCTTTAACTCTGTAACTGGCTATCCCTTCGAAAACAAATATTGCGAGTTTATGATCTCTTTTTTATTTAAATGATCGGTAAAACTGGGCAAGTTACAAAAAGGAAAGAGAAATCGAGAAGAAGAAGAAGAAGAAGGAGAAAGACGTTCATAGGATAACAGATATCACAAGAAGAGAAAGAGGGAGAGAGAAAGAGAGAGAGAGAGAGAGAAGAGAGAGAGAGAGAGAGAAAGAGGGAAAGAGAGAGAGACACACACGAGTTTGTATGAACCTCCTTCAGACAGATCAAATCTATAAAATTGCCGTTATGTGAGCAGTTCAGTGGAACTTAAACGTCCGATACATTTCTTAGAAGAAAAGAAGCCTCCGGCAGAAACGAAGTTGATGTTTTCACTCACAATCAGTTCTGAAGGAGATGTATCCTGACAATTCCGAGTAGAGATGGGACATACGAAACCTTAAATCACGTAATTCTTATACGAGATTCGAGATTTTAGGAGTAGATTAATGTTTTTCCAATATTCAAATATTTCCTAAGATTTTAATTTGCTACAAGAAGGCTGTACTTGCTACAGCCTCCTTGCTAAACTTGCGTTATTAAAGGAAATATTGAGAATTGAGACTGTAATACCATGCGATTTAAAGAGTCCATTGGTCATCACAATGGCAATGAAATCATGAATTCATACCACCATTTTTTATTACTTCTGTTTTCTTCAAACATTTTTAAATCAACCTTTTCTGAATAATATTTGCTATATAAATTAAATGGAATATGGAGTTGGAACAAAAATAGAAAATTTGTTTCAATTTTTCACAAACCTCATGAAAAAGGAATATTTTACTCGTACATGCACATAATATAAATACATTCTGAGTAATGTTGATTCAGAAAAAAACTAGCTTTCTAAAGCTAACTGGTCAGCTGGCTAAAGTCAGGTCTCACTTTTAAACTACCGTAAGAATTTTTATATATATATATATATATATATATATATATATATATATATATATATATATTTATATATATGTTTTTCTATTTTCTCTGTTTCGTACCATTTATGGTCATGTAATTATGAATACGGAATAAAAGCCAAGTCTTCAGTAAACGGAACCAATATTATAGTCATAATTTTGCAGCGCTTGCACTTCTCCATGGCACGTCACGACAGCACAGCACAGCACAGCATAGAAAAGTACGTCAAAACAATACAGCAAATAAAGAAGAATTACTTACATATTAAAGTGTAGATTTTAAATTTCATACTCACATGGGTAAATGTGTTTTAATTTTAAATTTTTAACACATCATGAATCATATTTATGTAACGAAATTAATCAAGACAAATTAAAATGAAATTCTCTGGAAATATTTATTCCAGAATGTCCAATATGCTATGAAGAGAATGTGTTCCAACTGCGTAATATATTTGTAACAATAGATTTAATAACCGACTTTCTACTCTTTAGCTCTGTTGCGTCACCAGACAATATATGAATGCCTTTTCTCTTCAAGCAAGATCAAGATTGCAATTTCGGCTCTTGACAATACTAGAATTGAAGTCTAAGATTAAGAGGTCTAGAAGAACCGTTAGAGTGAGGTGAGAAGACTTACGTCCGACTTCTGGGAAAAGAATGAGAAAGGAAAGTTTGCGAGCTGCTTGTGGACCATTTTCTTTGGATTACTCTCCCGCGAGGGTGGTGCAACTTAGACCCAGTAAATGAGATGGCGCTGAAATTCTGACTTTTGCGTGGGTCTCAACTTAAAACCTTTCATGTTTCCATGAGTTATCATGTCAGTGACGGAAGTGGAAGCAAATCAACTTTTCGTATTCCATTACCAAGTATTCTAATTTCATAACTGCGAATTACTCCTATTTGTATCATTGATAGGTAACAAGAATACAAAAGTAGAATTGCCAGACTAGATTTTCGTCAGCTCCAAGACATTTTTTGACAAAGAAGTGTTCGATTGCGGTGAATTTGTGATGGAAAAAATCAAAATAGTATTTATTTTATAGTAATGACATTGATGCACTAGTAAAGCTATATGTTGTATAATCCTTGTAAAATAATCTACATCAGATTCTAGACTTCTGTGACCCAATCTAGATAGTTTTTTTTCTACTTCCCTTGATCAAATGTGCAACCTCATACTTTGCCTCTGATCAGAAAATTCAGTTTTTCTCCCCTCTAACGTCACACTAGATTCTTCACAGTTATTTACACAAAAAATAATAATTATTCATTACCATCTGCTGATTATTTAAACATTATAACGAATATTTTCATTTCTAGAATAAAACCAAGGCCTCTAAAATAAGAATTATCCAAACGTTCATCTAGTGACAGCCTTTTTTCTCGTAAACTTTTTCTTAATAAGTTTTAAAAATGAATGAAAAAGTTTTAAAATCCTATTATACTCACCTTCATTAGGCTTAAAGAACATTACAATAAAATAGCAGGGTTTGGGCATGTAGAGGCGTTGCGTGTGTTTTGGGTGATCGATCACTCCACAGCGACGTCCCTCCTTCGGAAACGGAGACCAACGGCTTCGAAACAAACATATGTTGCAGTCGGACATGGCTGCCAAAATAGTAGTTTATGCAATTAGATTACAATGCAATAAAGCAACATTATAAACGAGTTGCATACGCTAGTTTTTGTATAACAGCATTATAAAGTTTTAAAAGAATCAAACTTCATTTTGCGAATCCACTTTCTTGTGATGTGTGGTATTTGGTGGGTATTTGACATCTATGCGAGGAAACGGTGGTCGGCCGTTCCGTTTGCCGCTACCACCCCACGATTATTTCGATGCGATTGGCTGAATGTATGATGACGCAATTATTCGTGCCGTAAAATGCTAATAAGTCATTCGTGCCGTAAAATGCCCCTTTATAAACGATTTATTGCAGTACAAAAGGTCGTTTGTAATGCAGGTATAGAAAAGGGCATTTATGAGACGCATAGGGTATCACTAACATTGGTTGCTTTGGCAGTAAGAATGAATTTTCATTCTTACACGAAAAATCATGTTTTCATCCCTACGTGTCACGCTAGTCATCGGAGTAAGTGAATAGGTTCAAGGTATTGCATTGCGGAATTAAATGCGTGGTAAAATCCATTATAACAGCGATATTTGCTCCCCCTTCAAAATCAACGGTACCAAGATCCCCAAACCCACACAACGTCTATGCAAAATCTTCGCAACAACTGGAACATACTGTTCCACTGTGAAATTTTGCACATAAGAAATGTGATGTGACTTGTACATAATAATTGTGGCTATTGCACATATGAAATTATATTATTCATATTACAAAACACGTATATGTAATTACTGAATTTTACCGTTTCTTCCGTAAAGAAGAAAATTGTATAGCATTAACGGGATGTAATCAACGTAATCCTGTGATATTGCAATTTCTATTCACTTTTGAATTACTGCAGACATAGTCGGGTATAATTCCCTACTGGATGTGGCCTTCAGCGTGAAATATAGCACAGTGAGTTTGTGTGAGTTCCGTATATTTCCCAACATTAGCTCTTAACCACTGGTGTCTCTGATTTCATTTAATAAGAATTTTAGAATATTCAAAGAAGGAATTTTAGAATATTAACATAAAATCTTTTAATGGGAGTGGTGGCTCAGGCCATCAATGGATGTCACTGCAGTGCCACTGACCTAGGTTCGAGTCTCGACGGTGGCAGTATTTTCGACACGTAGCTACGCTACGTAGCTAGTTCGGATTCAGTCAATGTCTGGAGAAGAATTCTAGCAGGCGTCTGCTCTTATTGGTAGTTTTTCGTGGATTCTCGGATCAACATCAGGGGAATGCCGGAGCAGTACTCCAACAAATGAGCCACGGATCGCACGCGATCGCTCCTTCCTCTTCCTTGACTTATCCTCACCCCTTAGTTACACACACCGACATTTTCATGCATTTTCATGTCGGGAGACCGGTCGAGGGCGTAGAGCTTGTCCTGTTTGGGGCAGTCCCCCGCTGGTGGGAGATACCTTGTTGGAGAAAACTCACCTAGTCGACGGGAAGTTCGGTTCCGGATCTCATCATCCAGCGAGGGAAAGATCATCGCCACTTCCCAAGGAAAAATATGCCCTTCACTTACGGGACTAACGACCTTAGCAATTGACGGGTCCGAAATCAATATTCAATCACATCAATCAACATATTTTTTTAAAAGAGCAGAAACTGAAATTAGCTCCCTTTTTATCAAGAGATGCCTTATTTTTCACCAAGACGTGACGTTTGTAACATGTCAGTACACTTCAATTTCTGGGTATTCTACAAGACGGAATTGCATGGAAAATACCATTTCCTCTCTCCTTCGCCGATAGTAGCGCTAACGTGGAAGCAAACGTGTGTCACTGATAAGTCGCTCACTCCACTTTCCGCCCGGTCTGCAGAAAAAAACGTTTCCTAGACTGCTCTTGGTCTGACTCGCGCTACTGCCTCCACTCTCGACAGTCGTCGGCCTTACTGTTGGTCATTGCTTCCTGTACCGCCTATATTAATTGTACTAAGTATTAGATTAGCGGATATACTCCATTTGTACATATCTACGTTTTATGGGAAATATAATTGTTCTGATGAAATTATTGAATATCCCTGTCCTTCAACAGAAAATACTCTAACACATACAACGATCATGCTGTACGAGATGACTATCATATTAAATGAGTTATTGTTAAAAATCGTATTTTGGAGACGTGGATCAAAATTCATCAAATTAAACGCTATTGCAGTCCAATTTATAACACACAATATTATACAACACAGGTGTCACAGAATAAATATTGCGAACTTCTAACGCAAAATTATTAATTTTCCCCAATGATCATGGCTCATACAACGAAATTATACTTTTGACATTTGCCCCGCAGTTGATAAGAGACTCGTTCTCGATTTGATGGCAATGGGATGCATGGTAAACACAATGCACGTTGTGACGCAGTCAGAGGTGAACAATAAAGACAAAAAAGTCATTATTTTTATTCTCATTTTCAGTGAGCGAGTCGTCCCATGCGAAATTGTTTTCCTGCGAAACACTTGTGCACGGTGAGTTGCCTACCAATAAGGGGTATATCTCATATGTAAGTTATACGAGATTCGTAAAAATCGTACAATTCGTACTAATAAGGATATATCACATGTGTAAGCTATATGAGATTCGTAACAAGGTCATTGGCAAAATGTAATATTTTAGGCACCTTATATGCTCTCGATGAAGTATTTTATTCTGATACATGTGTACGCCTATTTCAGATCTTATTTATACTAGTTACTGGTTGGTGAAATCCGCTCTACGTATCAAGTAGTACTCGCTTCCTCCGATCAGTCCTTAAGATCGTGCCAATTTTAGATCGAAACGTGAAACACTGCAGTATCATCTATGTCCGTTTTTGCGAATCTTTATATTTTTAATGTTCCCAATTGCAAATGGTTTATAAACTGGCTGAAAATGCAACTGTTTTCGTTGGATTTTTTGTTGTTTCACACCACAACTCTACATTTTTACTTTCTCACTTAACGAAGTTTTAATTTCACGTTTTTTGTAGAACACAATGTGTGTCGTACATTAACTGATGCTGTGTGATTTTTTTTCGAACACTGATTTGGAAAGCTATCTCTATTGCTTACTGAAATTCATATGGGTTGAAGTTACAATTATCATTCCATGTGTTCTGTTGCACACCATTCATATTTGTAAGAACTTATCGTTCGAATTTCCGAATCACACACTCTTAAAAGTGATGATTTTGGCAGGCATAATTTGAAGCTATTTATTTAAGATAAAATGTACAGTATTTTTAACTTCTAATATTATTAATATCTTTATGTTGATTGATTTATTGGTGCTATGTTTTGCTGATAGGAACACAACTTATCCTGAAGTGATCACAATGTATCTCAAAACTCACGGAATCGTTCCTTTGTGCTCTTGAATAGATGCTATGTCTTTGTCTGAAATTCTTGGTATTCTTTATTGCTCTTTTCTGAGAACACCTGACACTATCTTTGTTTTCACTGAAAACTGTTCCTCGTGGGCATATTGAAACATGATCGTTGCGGTGCGCAATCTCTTTCAGACATGATGCGAGCGCTTGCGTCAGTGTATTGTTAGGTACTGAGTGAGAGGTATCTACAATGGCTTCGCATAAAGAGAAATCCGATTTCACTCATTTAAATGACGTGGATATCATCATTATTATTTTTTGCAATATCGATACTGATAAGGATGCCTTTGATTCTTCAGACACGGACTGTGATAATTACGAGGTACAAATACTGAGTGATTACAAAGTAATCAAAGTATTGAGGGAAAACGATATTATTGTTCCTGTAAAAACTCTTATTCTAGTAAGCCTTTTGCGTTCTTGTATACTCTGTGTACAGAACGTTATGTAATGTTGATGGAGATAGTGTCAACATTTTAACAGAAAAATTACGTTTGTAAGTCCCCGACACCGAAACAGTATTTTTTTTATTTTTCCTGTATGCAATGTATTGCTTTCCTGTACACGTTCGTCATCAAAGACATGTTATGGGGATCTATGATACCTAAAATGTTTTGTTTCCTCAAAACCTGTGTCCGTTTGTAAAATCACTGGTGACTATTCCGTACATAGCATTTTCACCAAAATGTACACTTCATTACCAGTATGGTAGATGTGATGGCCTTTCAAATTTGAAATTATTCTTTACAATGAAATTTCTATAACATTTTCAAAAATTTCCCACAAAAAACTATTAAAAACGTTTTGAGTTAAAATGACACAATATAAAAAAAATTAAGCAGATTTTATAAAAAAACGCTTCAATTGTTTTTGTAATTGTTTTTAGTCTAATATAGAAAAATAATATGATTTGGACCTGTTTTTTTATTAAAATCTCAGTGTCGAAAAGAGCAAAAATTCAATTTTTCGAACTTGTTTTACACCTTCATTATCAAGGCTGGAGATTTTAGTGCAATCTATTCTGCAATATTATAACTTTAATTCATTGAATACACACTTATTTGAAAATACTAATCGTTTTCTCGAAGCTTTGCGTTACCTCTCAGAACCAAGACAACATTAAGAATTCGTATTAGCATTGTAAATTTAGTATTTCTGGCAGAAGAATAATAGCTTTGTTAGTATTTCTGGCAGAAGAATAATAGCTTTGAAATACTGCTAATAAAACGAAGTGCAGAATGTGTAGTGAAGTATTGAAGTGAATTTCCAGTATTTCAAGTGAATATTAAAAGTTTATATAACCCTTTGAACTTGTTCACAGTTATAGATGATGACTCAGAATAAAGGTCACACACCTTTAGGGCATATAGAGGGTAAAAAATGACATTTTGCGAGTGAAAACGCAGAGGAAAATTGCGTGTAATGGTGATATATGCATTTATACACATTGCTTTTGCCTTTGATTTTAGGCATCTTATTATGTACAGATATTGCGCAGGTTCGTACAATCTCCTTAACTGTTCACAAGGTGACTTGCTGTACATCGCTGCATAAGAAGTTGCTTGAAATTTAGGAGCAAACGTTTCGCTGTTATAAAACATTACTGCATTATATGCATTTTTCCGATGCATATTCATTAGCAAAATGTATCATTATCAACCCCTATACATGTTTTAAAAGTTTGTAACATTTATTCTGAAACAACCTGTATAGTTGTAGAAGAAACTATACCACAAATATTTTATGATTTTCTTGGAGAATGATATGTTGACAAAGTGACTCAAAGATGTGACGTGGAATGTTTCTGAAAAAAAAAATCAGTATCGTCACGCAATTACCTGACGTTAGAAAATGAGCCTGCGCTAAAATCTTGAGACGACGCTAAAATACTGAATTATTTTGCTGAAGTTATATTAGGTTTTTTAGGTGACCAACAGATACAATAAAATATAAAATTGTACAACAGAGAAAGTGATATAATATACTGTTGAAACAAAGAAGTTTTTACTTTCTCACATATTCCTTATTTTCGGAGTATTAAATACGAAGCGTAGTGAAAGTTACGTAATGTTTAAAAAAACGATGTCCAGGTTTTGACATAACTACACATAATGAGGGTCACTGATACTGAAAACATCGTTCCATATTCGTCGTATTTGCATACAAGATGCATCATTATACCAGCACATTGTAGGTAGCATCACATGCACCATACGCAGAGCGACCAAAGCTGGCGGCAGCTCTATATAACAAGATTTAATTTCCTAATGTGAACTTTACATCAGACGGTACAAGGACAAAATGCACCCTATTACCGTGGTTACAGCGATTACAGAACACTGCTTTATGAAAGTATCTTGACACGGTCAGTGCGTTGAGCATAATTGCATCAGTCAAACGAACATCTAGCAAAGTGACAGAAACGGAGACGTTTACCTCAGACGAGTAGTGTGATATGTACTTGGTTCTGGAGGAATGCCGTGGCTCGACCAAAGTTTGAATGCGTATGTACGCTGCACGATATTCCTTTCGTCGGCATCCGACGTGCTAAGTGTTGCGACGTGCTAAGTGTGGCTCGCCTACGTGCTTCTAAAAGCAAATGCCAACGCCGGAAGGCCTCGGAAGACAGCGCCGCCGTACTTGTGCTACCGATGTGGCCGTACGCAGCACAGGATTAGCCCACGAGCAGTGTTCGGAGCCATCCTTCAAGGTTGGGTGCACCGTGCGCGACTGTATCGAGTGCTCCAAGAGGTCGGCCAGCATCCGTTTCATTTCACATCAGTACAAGGTCTACGGGACAGCGCCTTTTCTCGGATGGTGTATTCCGAGTGACCAGTACTCTGGGAGCCCATCTGTGTGGATGTACGGCGAGGAATGATACCTGGAAGGGGAAATTCCCTCAAAGCCACCGGTTGATATGGCTTAGGGCATCAAGTGATCTCATTGCAGTGCCTCTGACCAGAAGGTTCCAGTTTTGGAGTCCTGATGGCAGGATGTTCAAATAAGATAGCCAGGTCGACATCAGTCGCGGTCTGGAGGAGAATTATAGCGTCCGGCTGCTGTGTTCGGTAGTGTATGCGGTTTCTTCGATCTACCCCACGTGAATGTTGGAGCAGTGCCCTAAGAAATGTGGGCGGGTCAAGGACCGCGCGCGATCTCTTCTTCCTCTTCCTTGTCCTGTGCTTACACACCTTTACACAACACTACCATACATGTTGGGAGACCAGTCGGAAGCTCATAGCTTGTCTTGGCTGGGATGGTTCCCCGCTGGGTGAGAAATATGGATGGGGTAAACTTCGTCATTCAACGCGTCAGGACACCGCCAACTCCCGCGATTAAACATGCATTACCCTAACAGGGCTAATGACCGTATCAGTTGACGCGCCCGGAAACACGAAATAGTCAATCAATCGTGTGGTGTTACCAGAAAAGAAAGAATTTCAGTGTAATTTGTTGTTTCATGATTTACTGCTTATTTAGTGGCTATCGCTTTAAAAAAAACCGTGGTTGTCGCTTGAACTGCCGCGTGTAGATCGGGGAATTTATTTATTTATTTATTTATTTATTTATTTATTTATTTTGCGTCAAAAACAGTTAAAAACTGCGTATGACGTGCTATGGGGGAAAGTGAATTGTGTGCACATTTTTAAAATTCTGTGATCCCTACACTAAGTCATATACTACTTAAATTTTGAATTTTGAATTTTGAAAGGGAGAAAAAAAACTCCCATGTAGTAAAATCTATTTTCAAAAATAAATAAGCAATAAATTTTGAATTTTGAATTTTGAATCTTATTGAAGTTCAATTTTTATTGTGCCTTTTAATGCCCTCTGGCAATTTTTAACCATTTCTTTATTACAATACGGACAATATGATTATAAAGTTATCATAACAATCAACACTGCCCATAATCGGTGGATTCGTTGGCTTTCGCGGCCGGAGTCATTTGATACTTGGCTCTCCGTGATGAGCCACGTCACAGTCGGTTGGCATGAGCACTATAGCTTTGAAGAAGACCGTAAAATGGTGAGCGAAACGTCAGCTCAACCGGCAGTGACGCGGTCATCCCTGGCAGTTAAGTATTAATTGGCCGTAATATTTTGAAACAGTTATGTGCTTTGCGAGATTTATCCTTCTCATCGTCGTCATCATTATCTTCTTTTTCTTAGCCACCTTCATCTTAGACGCTTTTCTCGGGCTAGATCTCCCAGAATTGAGTACCTCGCCGTGGTCTATGGAACTGCGTTCGCACTATTAACTTCGTTTTTCGAATAGCGCAGAGAGTGACGGCCATTGAGTACCCACGTTTAATTTCGTTGGGTGTAATATCAATCCATTTTATTCCTCTTATTATTGTTGTAAGCCTCTCCATTTAAAATACTTATCTCTTTTATGATTTTAAATGTAGTTTTTGAATTTGTATCTGATTTATCCAGTGATTTCCTTTTAAACGATTTTCCGTAACAGTTATATTTTCTTCAGATTTGTCTACTTATTGTAGGCTTAATAATTCTTTTGAACGTACTATTTAAACTAGTTACATCTACTGACGTACTATATTTTTGTTTTCCTACTGTATTCAAAATTGCGTCTCTACAGTGATCCTGTCACATACCGCTCTCAGGAAATACTTATTATTATAAGGCTATTGTAACCCGCCAACTACTCCTGCATGCTCCAACTCTGTTTAGTAGCATCATCTTTAATTTACCGGACTACGATGTGTGTGTGGCTTAACGGCACAGCCTGGAACTACCTCCCCCTGCGCGTGGAGTCAAGAATAGATATGTGCAGATGGGAAATCGATAATTTACGATGTTCATAAAGGGAAGAGAAAGAAAACTCGCACGTGGGTTCAGTTAGTAAAAAATTACACATTAAAATCCTTCTTCGACATGAAGGCTACCATCGTCAATTAAATATATTTCTTGTATAAGAATTACTTGATAAAGAAAATAAAGAACAGTTTTACGGTTGCCAGATAAAAAACTACGGAATAAATTAATATTGTTTACCCTTTTACATCTCCTACGATAATTAATTGTACTTTAACAAACAATTGTTGATATCGTTATTTTAATATCACGGAAATTAAATCACAAACTAAGTATTTAATTTCACTCAGCGGCTTCTTTCCCATTATAGTCCAACCAAAAGGTCATGGCCTAACATATAACACAAATATGCATATATACTTCAATCCTTCATATGAACGTTTACCATTTTTATTGGACAATACTTAGATATTTTACAGAATTGTAACCCACGTAATATAGAAACACCCACAATTTTTTTGTATCAACCGTGTCCTCTAATATTAGGTGACAAAGATGTTTAATTTAGAATGTAATTCGCTTAATCAGTACTGCTGGAAATCCAAGGAGAATTTGAGATGGGAATCCGTTCAGCTTAATGGTTGGTACAAAGAATGAAACTCGAATTCGCAACCCGTTGTAGCGTTACTGCTCCAGAAGAGGCCTGGAATTGATTATCATAGAATTTTCGAATTTTACTCCTCGGAATTGTTGAAACTTTTTTAATCAAAGGATTTGGCAGAAGCGCTGAAATTGTTTTATGAACGCGACGATGAGACTATTAATATATAAATTTATGTAAACATTTTTGAATGCATTAAACATTAACCAGGAACTGAAATTGCTGGTGAACCACAACATTTCATATTCTTTGCTCCCTTCACGAGAACAGCTAAAGAAAATGTTCGGATGGGCATTTTAGAAAGAAATATGAAATCAACAGGAAGAACATGCAGATGGATTGGTTAACTACAGGTCTGTGATTTGCGTACAATTCACGACGAAGGTTAAAGATTGAGAAGTATGGCGATCCTGCTTGAAGAATGACAAGTAGTGATTTCCTGACACTCGGAAATAAGTCAAACGACTAATAATGATAAACACTAAAACCAAGTCCCAATTCCCTCGACATGACAATCGACAGCAACTACCCACTATATATCAAAACGCGGACAGCTGCAAATTTAGTAAGCTCCACTCATCCTGTACTAATTTTCTATTGTACAATTTTAATCTTTTTAGTATTTCAGTACTAAGTTACATCGGCTTTTGGTTGTGAAAAAGTGAGGAACCTGCCTGGGTCGGTAGCCGAACTTCTTAACTAAGCTCCGTGAAGTCAGGATAGTTAAGTAGTCATCGGAGTTCTCTGATAGATGACGTCTGGGAACCCCGGATATTATTTGCGCTGAGCCCCTAGCCGAGAGGGATAAAAGGCTAACTTGATATGTCGTAAGACTGACTTAATATGTTCATGGAGAATTACACCTCGCGCCCAACGCCAAAGGACCTCAGGACGCTATTACGCAAGTAACAGAATTATATAAAGCTTCAAACATGTAACGAAATTCGGGGTAGCTCGCTTCCAAAACTAGTTTTGAAAACGCACGCTACAGAGCACTAATTATGGAAACACCTTGACCAGCCACACACCTTCGATGGGCCTCAGGTGTCTCGCTGATCTACGGAGCCCATTACATAAGACATTTTGAAAAATTAATTTTTCCTGACGCTTCTAAACCTTAGTAAGGAATTTCTAATTGTATGATGCTTTCCAGATTCATTAAAAATTCTTCACATCTGATACTTTGCGCTAGATACAATAAATTAGATACTGAGGATGCACATCCAGTTAGTGATACTTTCTACTGTATTAGCTGCTGTTTCTGCTGTAACTTTCTGCTACATTTAAAACTATTAGTTGTCAACCTTGTCATTCTCTTTCTATTGAACATTTACACTGCACCGAAACTTAATAGCAAATGACTGAGCATGCACTTAAAACAGATATTGTTTGGAACTATTTTCACTTGCTTTTGAAACCCAAATTCTGAAGACATTCTTTATTATACTTCTATCATAACTGCATGCATTCAATTTTTAAATCCAGTTTCTTTTACAATATTATATTCAAAGAAATATGTTCCTATATTAAACTACTTTGATATGAAATTGCGAAGATTCAGATGCAGTTTCTTTGTCAATACGGACAGCAGTTTAAAAAAATTAAATACTTTAGAATTCAAATTAGGCAAACTAAATCATCACTCGAATCATGAACGTACGATTTGATGCAGGTAAGAAATCAAGTAAAAAGACCAGACGTAGAAAAAATTTAACATAAATTCATTATATTAATTTTAACAAACGCAATGTATAGAAAACAAATGCTGCAATATTTACTTAAAAAGAAGCCACAAAATCGATTGTACATGCAAATTAATTGCATAAAATCATACGTATTAATTCTTTCATACCAAACTAGTTCGGATAAGAGATATTCATATAAATGAAATTCTACTGCACCCCAGCGTATGATTCATTGATTATTTTGTGTTTCTGGGCGCGTCACTACTATGATCATTAATACCGTAAGTGTAGTGCATGTTTTTATTGCGGGAGCTGGCGGTGATCTTTTCCCCGCTGGTTGGCGAGATCCGGCGTCGTTATACCTACCCGTCGGCTTACGGGATTTTCTCCAACCTGATATCTCCCATCAGAAGAGCATCTCCCCAGCCAGGAGAAGCTCTAAGCTCCCGATTTCCCCGACATGTGTGGTAGTGTAGGGCATGTAAGTGGAAGTATGTATAAGAGGAGAGTATAGAACAAGGAAGGGGAAGGAAAAATCGCGCGCGATCCACGGCCCGTTTGTTAAGGTATTGTTCCGGCATTAGCCTGGTGTTAATTGGAGAAACCACAAAAACTGCCTATGAGAGTAGCTGGCCACTGGAATTCTCTTGGCAGAGTCTCAATTCGATCTAGCTATCTAGCTAGCGTCGAAAATCCTGCCATTATCGGGACGAAGCACTCCAGTTAAAGTTACTAGTACGCAATCCCTGTAAACATTTTAATTCAGTCGGCCCTGACTTAAAAACGGTCATGTAAATATATATATATCCTGCACAAACGAGTAATCAGAACAACAGATGTCTCGATTCTCCATTTTCATTGCCGCTTCGTGCCACCCAACCATGTAGTTGTCGAAAATCCACCACCGGATGTACACGAACCAGAGGCGTCTGGATTTACTTCAGCTCCAGTTCCGGCGACCGCCCTTACCTACGTCACTGCTGCCGGTTTCGACCGGTTCCGTCGGTATCGAAGCCGCAAAATTCTTGCCGCGACCACTCCGCCCCAGTCTCACCGGCGCGTCATTCGATCCGGCTTGATCGAAAATCAATGCGGCACCGCAGTCGGCGGGCAGCCGCGGGAGAAAGGGTCAGAATATTGTACAGTTAGTTGAGTTTGGCATACTTGGGCCTGGGGACTTGCGTTTGAGGATGGGGACCGCTCGCACACGTGAAACGGGATTTTCGGAACACGGAAGAGGATGAAACACTTATTCGTAATGTAATCTACACGTTGGAGGACTACAGCTATTTAAATTCTGTGGTGACAGCAGAGATATTTTGGTAATCCATAATGATTATTAATTAAGGATCGAGGAGGTATGAGCCAAAAAAATAATTCTTATCAATTGAAATGAACCTCTGCGTTAACGTATAAGTCTCGTGTAAAGTTGACAACAGAAAACCCAAAACAAATTTACAAATTAGCACTGAAACTAGTATCTACACATAGAATCTTGAAATTTGTCTTACCAGGTGTTAGAAGAGTTCAGAAAACAGACATGCTTTCAGTTGTATATCTTAAAAAAATATTTTCCAATGTGATTGTCTTAAGAGTGATATAAAAATTAATAAAGGTAGTTTCGATAAGAGTTAAATATTTACGTACCCATGCTGTAATATAAAAATAGACCGTTTCAGAAAGTCATTTCAGTTGTGTTTATGGCACGGCATCTTCCTCGTCAGTACCCTATTTGAATTTATGAGGGCGACCAAAAGTCGATTAAATTACTACTGTTATTAAAAGGCTCGATTATCAAAGAACTTCAAAGGCTGCGAGTGAAACAATACATTATTAGTCACAAACGTAAGAAATCGATATCTACCAGCATTTCCATGCCACCTAACCAGTTGAACAAACGATTATAACACTGCCCTCTCCAAAATAATCTCTTTAATCCCCGTGTACCGCTCATTCGCTTCGGCTCGCGCACTCCACTGAATGAAGATATCACGGGCGACGAGGGCTTCATTGTCATCGGCAGTTCCGGGAACCCTCGCCTCCCCCGGCCCACGCAGTGCGCGCGCGAGCCACAGGCGCTGCGGGCACGAGGGAAGGTCACGCGGCGGGGATAAAAGGTAGGGCTCAAAAGGATGAAGACAGAGGAAGGAAACAAAGCGGGGATGAGAAGGCGAGAGTGAGAGGGAGTAGACAAAGAGGGGAAAAGGAAGCAGACAAGGGGAATGATAGGAAACAAGAGGGATGTAACGATAGGGGGGAGGTGAGGATAAGGGGCCGGGGATGTGGGGATGGGATGAGAGACCGGGTATGAGAGAGAGGTGCCGAGAGCACGGTGATCAGTGAGAGACAAATCGGGAACAGTTGGACGTGAAGGGAAGAGGGCGGATAAGGGAGAAGATAGCGCGCAGGAATGAGACGAAGGGTGAAAAAGAAGATACAATGGAGACGAAACGGAGATTACGGTGAGAGGAGAACGCAGGGTTGAAATGCAAAAGAATATGTCCGGAGAGAATGGCAGGAGCTTGGGAAGACACGGAAGTGCTTGCGTAGAGAACGTAAAAGCGGAGAGCGTAGACAAGGCGGATAGTGTGAGTAAGGCAGGGAGATGTTAAAAGGAAAATTGGGGAGCTGGGTAAGGCGCGAAGGGCTGAGGTGGGGAGAGGGAACCAGACGGAGGACGTGCGCAGGAACGGAAAAGGGAAGGTGGAACGGCGGGAGGGGGGAGGTCCAAGGGGCAAACGGAAGAAAAGCAGACACACCGGGGAGTCCGGGCAGGGTAGGGGTTGGAAGAGTGAGGGAGGCACGCGATGAGGCTGTGAGGCCGGGCTAGGCGCCCGTCGGGAGGGGAGTCACCGCGCGTGGGGCGATGCGGGAGGGGAAATCACGCCCGCGCTCAAGCATTGCCATCGCGTAACCTCGCTGACGGATCGCTGGGCGCCGGGCGGTCAAAGGTCAGTGCTATTGTACTCGTCGTGCGTGAACGCCAGGTGGCAGGCGACAGCGGACCGCAAATGGAGGACGGTGGGCAGGGGTGTGGCGGACGGCGGGCAGAAGTTTGGCGGGCAGAAGTTTGGCGGGCAGATGTTTGGCGGGCAGATGTTTGGCGGGCAGATGTTTGGCGGGCAGATGTTTGGCGGGCAGATGTTTGGCGGTAGATGTTTGGCGGCAGATGTTTGGCGGGCAGATGTTTGGCGGGCAGATGTTTGGCGGGCAGATGTTTGGCGGGGAGATGTTTGGCGGGCAGATGTTTGGCGGGCAGATGTTTGGCGGGCAGATGTTTGGCGGGCAGATGTTTGGCGAGCAGAGGTTTGGCGGGCAGAGGTTCGGCGGGCAGTGTTTGGCGTGCAGAGGTTTGGCGGGCAGAGGTTTGGCGGGCAGAGGTTTGGCGGGCAGATGTTTGGCGGGCAGATGTTTGGCGGGCAGATGTTTGGCGGCAGAGGTTGGCGGGCAGAGGTTTGGCGGGCAGAGGTTTGGCGGGCAGAGGTTTGGCGGGCAGAGGTTTGGCGGGCAGATGTTTGGCGGACAGAGGTTTGGCGGGCAGATGTTAGGCGGGCAGAGGTTTGGCGGGCAGATGTTTGGCGGGCAGAGGTTTGGCGGGCAGAGGTTTGGCGGGCAGAGTTTGGGGGGTTTGGGGGATGTTTGGGGGCATAGAGTCCGGAGGGTGGCTGGCGCGGGGGTCGGCGGGCAGAAGGGCGGCAGACAGGAGGGCAACAGGCAGGAAAAGTGCGGCGGGACAGTGTGCAGCGACCTGGGTGTGTGGTAGGGAGGGGGGCACTGCCGGCGTGCGCTGGCGCGTTCGCCGCTGCGTTCTTTTCGCTCCTTTCGCGTTTGTTCGAGCCCCGCGCGCGCTCCCCGACAAAACCGCGCGATCGGCACGCCCGCCACCCCTCACCGGCCCCTGCCACCCACCCCATACGTCACCCGCCGAAGATAAACTAAGCGTGAAACGCGCCCGTGTACGGAGGGGTTCACTGGAGCTCGTATATCGTGTTTTGTAGCGTGAAGCTTTCTAAAATATTTGCGTCGTACCTGGAAGATGCATGAGGAGTAATCATCAAGGGGAGAAAATGTGCTGTCGGGTAATTTTATGTGGTTTATGGTCTTCTTTATTTTGTTTCTGTATTTTGATGTTTCTTCCTAAAAAAATATCTCTACGTTTGACAGGAAGAAAGATTTAAGTAAAGTCCAGACTGGTATACCATTAGCATTAATATACGTAGTTTTTATTCATCCGTTTATCTGGCTATAACTGAATTGAGCGCAAGCCAGAGTTTCCTTTCACATTCGGTACAAAAATGAATGTTCTACTTTTGGGGAAGAAAAAATACAAAACGGTCTACGAATAATATGAAGGGAAAACTAGATTTTTTTACTAATGTTCTCTTTTTACTAATTTACGACATTTGGTATGTCAAAAATTGTTTCCGAAAAGGAAGATTTTTCTTATACAGATAGCCCACCCCGTATTTAAAAATAACTATATTAGTACTAATGAGAATCAAATAAAGAATTATTTATAAAATAAAGCAAGAGCACAGAATACACATCACCCCACAGTACGTCGTACACAGTTTTTAACATTAAATAAAAAAAGAACCTTTGCAAATAATATGGCAAAATCTGTGCTATGTCGTGACCCCAACCGGGGGCGGTAGCTCAGTGCATCAACTAATGTCTAGGTTCGAATCCCGACAGCGGCAGGATTTTCGACACAAGCTTTTCAACTAGGTCGAATTCAGTCGCTGTCTGGAGGAGAATTCTAGCGGCCAGCTTGGATCGGTAATTTTGCGTGATTTCTCCGATCAGCACTAGGCGAATGCCGGAGCAGTACCCTACCAAACGGGCCACGGACCGCGCGCGATCTCTCCTTCCCATCCCTTGTCCTATCCTCTCCCCTTACATACACACACTAACATACACTACACTAACACATATCCCGGGAGACCGGTCGAAAACTTAGAGCTTGTCCCAGCTGGGGCGGTGTCCCGCTGGTGGGAGACTCCTGATTAGGGGGAAACCCTACTAGCCGACGGTAGGTCGGTACCGGATCTCGCCATCCTGCGGGGGATGATCACCGCCATCTCCCGAGAAAAAACATGCACTACAATAACGGGACTAATGACCAGAGCAGTTGACGTGCCCGGAAACACGAAAAAATCAATAAATCAATCAATCGTGACCCCACTAGTTTAATAAATTGTTGAGAGCTGTTGAGACAGTTCTTAATGTTCTCCGATCGGTTGTTAACTGTGACAATCTAATGTTTACACCACTTGACAAATTGTTAAGGGTTGCCTTTAAGAAATTTAGGATACAGTTTTCTTGCGGCCAGCCTCATGCACATACAGTATTGTGTAAATTAATTGCTTAACGAATTGCAGTAATAGTTTTGAAAATCATCACTGTATTACTGGGCGTTTCAAAACATATTTTCTTTCTTCTGCTGAACGCACGGGACTCCCTCTCCTATCGTGCAAGGAGTACACGTTATAACCAAATCCACTCACGCACTTTCTCCGGGAACTGTCACGTGTAATGAAGGTTTAAGGCTTATCGCACGCAAGTGCATGAATAAAGAAACTGAGATAAGACAAATTTACATAGAAGCATGAGTAAACAAAACAAAATGCAATTTTCAAAGTACCCTTATTTCCTTTATTTTCTGGAAGAAATTGACTTAGAGATGAATTTGCAGTACTGTAAAAAATTGGAACGTCGAACATTCCGCATCTTAAGAATATACATTTGTCGTTTAGTAGTTCTTTATTAAAATATATCTCTTCAGGTTCAATCACTATGTACACTCTTTACTCTTCAGATTTGTAAACCAGCAAATCGTCCGTTACCTTCATTCAATATTTTTATTTCAAATAACAATTTTTATTAAATTTGGTACAGAATAATTTACTTACATCCATGTGCGTATCACGCATTTAAAACAACAGAACACAATACACGCAAGAACAGTACCGAAAATGCAAAATATTCCGCTATTTATTCAAAAGAGTAGGGTCACGGGATTCTCGGTCCCGATGGCAATGATATTTTACACGCGATTTGGGACGAAAAGTTGTATTAATAAGTAATGCCGTTTGCAAACTTTATTACATCATATTTTATTCTGCCGACAAAACAGCAGAAAATTATATTAAAAATAGCAATGGCTCTAGTAGTATGAACGTATTTCATTTTCATTACGCTACAAATCACAATTCTGCGTTGAGCGACTAGAGGATTTCAAATAGAAAGGCTGAATAAAGCGAGAAAACGAGTGACGAATGCCTAAAAATAACTTAGTAGGTAGTTGAAATGTGTAGACAGTACCATAGTAATTACTGTAGAAAGTGAAACTATATGATTGTATCCATTAATTAAATAAGCGACACAGAATCAGAATTTCATGTTTATCTAAAGAGTTTTCGAATACTTCACGATTATCATCTGTGCTCCAAAATAATTGATTATTTACAATTGCCAGTGCTCCCGTCTGAAATTGATTGCGATTTTACTGTTACTGCATTCTACGCAATCGAATAGATTCTTTCCACTTGTATAGAAATGAGAAATATCTGCATTCTTTATAAAAACAGTTTACTAATATTACTCCCAAACTCTCTCCGAACGTGGTTACGGGCTAAACGAGTTAAATATTTTGAAAATCATCCACAGTCGATTTCGTCGTTTCCTGTTTCTTTACCAGTATTAATTAGAAACTACTGATTCAAGAGTTTAAGTGATTAAGTTTTATAAATTGTATTAATTAAAGTAATTATTTATTAAACATTAATGTTGCCAAAGTAATGCGTCTGTAAAAGCTTTGTCATTGAATTAATTACATGTTATTAACCCACAATACATCTATTAAAATTAGAATGTAGCGAGAACTGACTCAATGCCCTGCTCCAAACAGACGCGAGTTCGAATCATGTAATGGACATGAATGTTTGCTTTAACCTTCATGTTGTCCATTCGCAGAGGTCTCGCATGATGTTGACCCATTACCGAGAAATGCCGAGCAAGTTAATATCCACTCTGCTCCAAGGAACACTAATTCTGGGCATATTAGGTTATAGAACAAACTCTGGAAACCAATTCAAAAGCTGAGCAACCAATTAACTCAAACATTTAATTTACTCAACAACATATTCAAACAAAAATGTCTTCAAACAAAATTTTGTCACATGATGAGTCTACTAACAATATTTACAATACATCAATTACGAGGAATTTGACGTATGAACCTAAATGCGAGTTCTAGTACGTACCTAAATGGAAAAATTTGTTCGTGTTATAATTATTTTGAATCTGACATAAATTTGGCATAAATGTTTATGCTGAACTTCGAATAATAAAATGTAGGAAAGTTATTCCAGGACGAATAACTTCAAATTATCACGTACTGTGAGGAATCTGAACTTTTCCGAATCTGAACTGATTTTTACATCAACTTAAATGTAAACGAACACAAGTAACACAGATATAGTGTAAGATAGTAACACAAAATTTGATTTTTCATTCTTATCGCAACCAACAAGTTTTAACACACCGATATTGCGGATTCTCAGGTACAGATAGTTTCAGAATTGCCTGAGGAAGATACACAATTTCATGTAAAAAATGTTAATTGAGGTGTCAGAAAAAAGGACGTATACAGTACATTCATGTTTTGCGTTCTCCTACGCAATCCTTCACGGTCCAATGGCGGGGCATCCGCTCCTCTCTGCGCACCAGCACTCCCGGAGCGCCGAGTCCCGTTTTAAGGCGCAGTTCTGCCTCGTAAAGGCAGCAATCGCCAAATGTACGGACGCGCTTCGTCAACGCTTCACCCGGCTTGAGTGTATCTATAAGTGCTAAGAGTCAGTCCCGAATCTGGAATATCTAATGGTGGAATAATGACTCGATATCTCCCAAGGCACATCTCCTGGCGCGGCTTCACTATTGGCTACGTATATGGTAATTTCTTTTGGCAGCTGTGAACATTATATCGTTAAATGAGGTTCTGTTTGCATGATTTTTGGAAATAAGCTCTTTGAAAAACAAATATTTTGTATACTTTTTGTTTAGCAGTAATTTTGTAAAGCGACAAAATATAGAGAAATAATGTGTTTAAAAATTGAACATGACTGGAATAATCGAATAAGTATATCGCAGAGAACTACTTTATTCCTAATCGATATTGCAGTTACGGTAAAATGAAATGATATAAATAAACCAAAAGTACCATCACTATCTGTGCACGCATTCTTGGGCTCAAATACATAATGATATAATGATCCAATACAGACCGATCCAGTACTCCATCGCTAAGTTAAAGAATTTATAAAAAAACGCTAAAAGTACTGGAAGAATACAGCAGAAATCACAACGTGCCTAGTTACCCCGCCGGCTGCAGAGCCAGATGTGCCGGTCGACGGAAGCGCGCAAGGCGAGAATGCGGGAAGACACTGCTCTTGGGGAAACCGAGTTGAGAGGTGCGACGTAAATGCGAGCAGATGGTAGCCTTACTCAGCTCCGTTCGCCAACTCCGCCTCATTTTACTTATGTCCCTGTTATTGCAGAAGTATAAAATATATTTTATATTTTCCATTATATACATTTATTTATTAAAATATTATTAAAATTATATTTTATTTTCAACAACTACTATACTCGTCTCGTATAATACATTTCGTTCCTCTGTGGGATAGTTCACTGTACTCATTGATGTGTTCATATTCACCAGTGTAACAGGAGAGGTCGCCCGCGTGCCTTTAAAACGTCCGCCACAAGGGCGCAGCGGAGAGACAGTGGCGCTCACGTAAAGTGCAGTCACCGCTCGAAAGAGGTCGCCAGAGTCGGAGCCCAGACAACCGTCACACTTCAGTCCACGAGCCCGAGCGCGCCACTACCCCTACGATCAGGCTAATCGCCGAACCTTCACCCGGGAGGGGGTATAAAGGGGGCTCCGCCGGGAGGAGCCGACAGTTCGAGTTATCCCGGCGAAGTGCGAATAGTGAAGTGTGAAGCAGTGAATGGTGATCTATGTGACGACAACGCTTTCGTAAACTGTGCTCGTCTATGGTATATAATCTTCTTATAGTACAACAGCGAATAAAAACAATTTTATGATCTCTGCCTTTTTGGTCGCAACAGTAACAATACATAAAACTACTACTAATAATGTAGTGTGTGTGTGTATATATATATATATATATATATATATATATATATATATATATATATATAAGCACAAACTATATTTTCATCAATCTTAGTCATAGTTTTATTCATAAAACAATTTTAACTATCTCAAAAACACTTATTTAAATTTTGACGATGGAATGTTTTCTTGTCAAAGAAACTTTCATCCCAGACGTATAGGCAAGATCACAATTGTCTCGTCCGTTTTCATGTACTATTTTACTATATCTCACTTTTTGCCTTGTATTCTCCTTCATTTATTGTCACATTATTCATTTTCTACATAGCAATCACGTGTAAATTTTCTTCTTTTTCTCTTCTCTTTGACTGCCAATATTCGCACCCAACAAAAACAGTGACGCACTGAAAAAATATCATTTGTCGGTAATGTCAGTGATTCATCTGCGTTGTTTTATCAGGGCATAGTCTCACCAAAATAACTTTTTGAGATGAAAGTAACACTGTTTTAAAAACATTCGTATTTCTTTGCGAAGGCAGTGATAAGGAGTGGTCATGTGTGAATCTAATATCAGTTTAATGTAAATGCAAATGTTTGTGTGGTGTTATCTCTGTTTTAACATGGTAGAACCAATTAATGAAGAAATATTGTCAGTCTGCAATTCGCCGAGAATTTGGGAGACGTTCAATTTAAATGCTCGTTAAAGGAAGATGAGCCTTTCTAAACATGCGATATAAACACAAGAGAATGATTGAAAACAACTTATGTTGCTATCAAGCTCCTATTGCTCATAAGGAACCTGAAAAAATCAAAAGATTTATACCATAAATCCTATCGAGAACATTCGTGAGAGGAAGATTCTGCACACAACAGTGATAGTGGAGATGTGGTGTAACATCTAGTGGTGTGACATCAGTGAAATATTGATATGATTCTTGCCTATTTTGACTCAAACAACGCCAAATCTATTATTTTAAAAAGCGTACGTGACATGATTTACAAATATATTAAGAAATAGATTTCATTAAGAAAGAAACCTCTAGCTTTAATATTAAAGGTGTAAAACAATAAACTTCTTCAATTTTCGAAATTCCAGAGGATATAATGCAAATGTGATGTATGCCCTATTATTAAGCGAACATTAATCTAATTGAGCAAAATATGTGAAGAAACAATTCTGCTGTTCTTACAAAAATTATATTTACCCATTTTCAATTATGCTAGATTTACACATATTTTTAATAAATGGTTGAAACATTATTAAAAGATCTAGAATAAACAAACTAAAAGGTTTAAAAATATCTAAATAATTTTGAAGCACAGATTTCATAAAAGAAAAACTCTACCTTCAATAATGTATATACAGGATTGCCAAAAAGTCCAACCTTGACTGCGCCACGTAAAATAAGGCATTAACTAACTAACTAACTAACCTTTCGGATTCTAGTAATGAAGTTTCGATGCAAATCAAACCTGTGCCTTTTACAAATTTATATCTTCCTCCATTGTAGAAAAATATTATCAAAATATTTGGAAGGATTTTTAATAAAAATATTAGAAATATAACATAAGGGCTTCATCAAAAAATCAAAACACCCTTTGCAAATTAAGGAGGCCCGCACATAAACCGGATCAATAGAGGAATATCAATATTTAGCAAAAGTTGTTTTATTTTTTCAGTTTATACCGTTTAGATGCTGAGGTTGTTCCCGGACAGAAACCCGCAAGAAACACTTTCAGTATCAAGGACACAAAATCAGGATTCTGACACCACGAATTTTACAAAACTCACAGCATTTGGTCAGAACCTGATTACAATTTAGGGATCAGGTCATCATCTAACCATCACACACGCGTGCCCATGGTTAAATATGCCAACACATACATTTTATTTGTATGAATGTTTCATTTCTGATTTTTAAAGTGAGAATAAAACTAAAAATACTAATATATCAAAATAGTCATTTTGTCACTGTCATATATCTAATTCTCTATTTATCCATCAGAAGACAAGTGCCTATTGACCTTCTTCCCATAGTACGTAATATGTTCTAATTTTTTTACGTTAAATAAATAAACAACTTGCTTGTAGGATAATTAATACGCATTGTAACATCTTGTTTGTCATGTCTAAAATGCAGCTTATTTTAATTGTTACAAATATTATTGCTGAGGTACAGTATCATCACCACAATATCTCCACGATAGTCACCATCACCAATTTTATCATCGTCTTCACAATCACCAGCTTCATTAAGACCCTCTAGCAACACTATCATACACCATATTTATAACGCTCCCTCCTCCACCTCCTAGCTGCTACCACCACCAACGGTGTCTCCACCATCATTACCTCCGTCACCGTTACCTCCGCCACCGTTACCTCCACCACCGTTACCTCCACCACCGTTACCTCCACCACCGTTACCTCCACCAACGTTACCTCCACCAACGTTACCTCCACCAACGTTACCTCCAACAACGTTCCCCAAAACGTTACCTCCAACAACGTTACCGCCAACAACGTTACCCCTAACAATGTTACCCCCAACAACGTTACCTCTACCACTGCTACCACCATCACCAACATCCCCGACTTCATCACCCACGCCAATATTACCACCCCCTGACAATGTCATCTTCCAGCGCCTCCTCCGCTGCTGTCGTGGCCGCTTCCTTCCCCAGCCCGTCGTCGGCATGGTAGGGTTGTGTTCGGCTGTGGTGGGCTGTGCTGGGCTGTGCTAGGCGGTCCTGAGCGGTTCTGGGCGGAGCGGAGCAGTGCGGCGCCAGCCCGTGTGCTCGAGGAGGCTGTGCGCCCGGCGCAGAACGTCGCCACTCCCCCCAGGGGCCCGGCCGGCAACTCCTTCAACTTTGGCGGCAACTTCCGGACACCTTGTCACGTTAGTTATGGGAGCGGCCGCGACGCCGCGCCAGCGCTACCGAACAAGGACAGCGTGAAATACAACGCAACTACCCCTAACTTCGGGGAGGGTGAAAATATGGGAACTTAATTTCCCCGTCTTCGTCGCACTACCCCAGCATCCTCGTCACTTTGACGGTCCTCTGCAGCAGATGCTCGCAAGCCAGCGCGCGCCCCTCGCGGGTCAGTTCACAAAGTTGGTTGGGCCGGTTGCGCCGTATGACGGCAGACCGGGCACTCCTGCCCCGCCCTCGCCCGCCCTCGCCCGCCCTCGCCCGCCCTCGCCCGCCCTCGCCCGCCCTCGCCCGCCCTCGCCCGCCCTCGCCCGCCCTCGCCCGCCCTCGCCCGCCCTCGCCCGCCCTCGCCCGCCCTCGCCCGCCCTCGCCCGCCCTCGCCCGCCCTCGCCCGCCCTCGCCCGCCCTCGCCCGCCCTCGCCCGCCCTCGCCCGCCCTCGCCCGCCCTCGCCCGCCCTCGCCCGCCCTCGCCCGCCCTCGCCCGCCCTCGCCCGCCCTCGCCCGCCCTCGCCCGCCCTCGCCCGCCCTCGCCCGCCCTCGCCCGCCCTCGCCCGCCCTCGCCCGCTCTCGCCCGCCCTCGCCGCTGCGTCCTGGAGCCGAGCTCACTACGAGAAAAACTACGCCCTGTTCGGCGGAGTGAAGTGGGGCAAGGGGCAGAGGTGAGCCGGCGCGACAGACGAAGCTCTGGCGGCCGCTGGTGGGAGTGGGGCCAGGATCGGCACCAGGACGTCCGGCGACAAAACCTCCGGGGCTGCTGGTGAAGTCGAAGGCGAAGGCGACGCGTCAGGCGGTCGAAAGCCAGCCTCGGCGACGAGCGCCCACGGATTCCCCCGCCTCACGCTTCGCCCTGCCCCGAGAGCCTCCCAGCTTCCCCTCACCCCACCTCCGCCTTGTGGAGCCGACACTCATGAACTCGTTTGTAGCAAAGGTTGCAGTAAATCACATTTTCTGGGAGTTCATTACCAATTTTTCCGGTATATACCTGCATGACATTTACTTTGTCATCTCTCCTGATATTTATAGTCTGGAAATTTCGTGCCCATCACTCCTATTTTCATTATAATACACATATGATATGGTTTGCGATCAACACTTCATTCGGTAAAGCTGCATTTCTTATAAAATGATTGTATTGGTTGCGCTTCTCGCTTGTCTCTTATTCGGCTAACAAGGAATGGTATATTGTGTTATTTTGTTCGATGTATTCCAACAATTCATTTAAACGTAAACGTATATTGGATGCTTCTGCTAATCGAATTAATTTGTAAATATAGCAAATGTGTAAGATGTATTCACAGTTGACAGTGCTTTGCTTTGATGAAATCCATGTTTACAAATTAAAATGTTAGTCGTAAAATAACTAGTGTTGTATTAACAAAATTTTAATATTTGGGCTGCAGAAACATTTCTTTGTTATATGATCATGTTTTTTGAATTGTAAAGACAAGAAAATTAATTTGCAATTGAAACTAAAGATCTGCAACGCATACTCTTTCGTATTAATATCAATGACCCGACTAAGATAGCACAAGGCAACAGCTGTTGGCACTGCAATGTTTCTGATTTAGGGTTCGTGTCCCGTCGGTGGCGGATTTTTGACACTTTGTAGAGAACCAATTCAAATATCGTCTGGAGGAGAATTCTGTCGGGCGGGGGTGCTCTGTTCGGTATTTTTCCGTAATTTCTCCGATCAACACTAGACAAATGCAAGACCTTAACAAACTGTAGAACCTCAACAAACAGACCAAGGATTCCGCGCCACCTTTCCTTCTTCATCCTTGTCCTCTGCTGTACCATTATACATACACACTCATACAAGCACTACACTACGACAATTGTCGGGAGCGGTACCCCTCTGACGGAGACACCTGGACGACGGAACTCCCCATGTCGACGTTTAGATCAGCGTCGGATCTCACATCCCAGTGCGCAAGAAACACAGTAACATTAATTTACATCCATCCGAGAACACCACTTTTGGAAAAACTCCAACGTATAGTTTAGGCGCTAGGGTAGTTTGCTAGGTTAAGCCTTGCTCCATTTCATTATTTATGTTCTTGAATCCCATTATCATAATATCATTAAATTGTAGTGGTATCTCTGGGAGGCTACATCCGGTAAAATAATTTTCATCGGGTAACTGGCAAAAGTTGTGAGTGACTGGACAAGGATTTAAAAATGTACAAGAAGTATAGACTCCTCCTTTTCGTTCAAAGTTGTTTAAAACGACTAATTCTTTTGCAGAGAAAGACTAAATATTTCAACAAGGAAATTATTCTTTTACTATTTCGTTAAAGTAAAATTACATTCGCAAACTTGCAAACTACAGAATGATATGTCGGATCTAAATCAAGGACGCTGATAAGTTTATGCAGGTGTTTATTTGTGAATTTTGCTAAGTCCTAGAAGAGTCCTACTAATATATATATATATATATATATATATATATATATATATAATATATATATATACACACACACACACACACACTATATATATATATATATATATATATATATAGTATATCATGACGAGCGTCAAAAGACAAATCCAATTATATATGATATATTGTTATATTTTAGATGATAATTTTTTAAGTAATTTTGATATTTTTGTTCCCAGCTTTCCTTGGTCGATCGCGCGTTAGCATGGGGAGCTCTGCGTGACCTTGTGTGGCGGACTGCTATCCGTTCAAAGTATCCATTAAACACGTGGAGTGGAGTGGCAAAAAAATCAAAATTACTAAAAAAATGCTTATCTAGCACGTGACACTACCTATATCATTGGATTTGTCTTTTTACGCTCGTCACGACAGACTAAAAAATACGAATAGTTCGATTTGAAAAAAAAAGCAAACAAACAAAAAAGTGACCTCAATATCTCGTAAAATACAAGTGATAAAATAGTAATAAATACGTTAATCAATTAGCCCCATTCCTTCATGCACTTCCGTAAAAACTACATTGCAATTACTTCAACCGTTCAAAAACTGCTAAAGTTACGTGACTCACCCTGTATATATCAACCGTGTGGCCCACCTAAGATGCTCCCTTCAATTTTCTCCTGAACCGTTGCAGATACTGAGATGCGGTTTTCACTAAAACTACTATATGCAAGGGGTACATATGGTCATCAATAATATTATTCTATTGCATTTTTTATTGCAGAGAGATTGACACAGCTTCAATTTTTTAAATGGAACCCTATAGATTTTTTAGCTCATCATAACAAGCGTGAAGAGACGAGTTCATAAATATGCATATCGCCGTATGTTACATAACAAAATTTTCGAAAAATTAAGTTTTTTTTAAAGACGCACGCCGACTGCTGGTTTCCGTAATCTGAACGAGAAATTCCGGGTGATATGCGGCAAGGCCATTCCCTTCCGTTGCGTCGAACCTGCGTTCCCTGCGGTAAACGTAGTGATGCAATGTGCAAAGGAGCTCACGAAAACCCGCGATTGGCTCTTTAAGACCACACCCTCTCAGTCCTGGAGACAATGTATTCACCCAAAGCCATGTTCTGAGCAAATCTGTACGCCACAAAGTACTATTTTTAATTAATGAAATACTACAAGATTTGAGAAAACATTTGAATTATTAACCGTAGAAAGCAAGGAAAGATTGGAGAGTGAACATGTTCTGAATTAATAAATGCGTGTGCTGTCAGAAACAAAACGTTTACTCTTTGAAAGACTGAAAACCTCAGCCGGTACAAAAATGCCATGTAAAGAAAAGTAAGAAAAATACTTTAAAATACAGAAACAAAAGGTAAGTTAACAATTCTAGAAATATCTTGATTTATAACATGTACTCAATATGTGCACCATCAACGGATATACTCATTTGAAAACGCTTGTCAAGAGACCTTCCAACAGAATTCAAAGTTCCACGTGAAATGGCATGACAAGATGCGGTAATGCGGCGCCTCTGATCTTCAGATGTTGTTGGTACTTGTGAGTAAACTTTGTTTTATATCGTTCCCCATAGAAAATAGTCCAGAGGCGTAAGATCAGGTAACCTTGCCGGCCAGATTACTACAGCACCGCGCCCAATCCTTTGGCCGGGAACTTCTCATTCCGCACTTGCCTAGCTACAAGCGCGTTGTGGGCTGGACATCCGTCATGTTGCATCCACATACAATTTCGCATATCCAGGAACTTCCTCCAGAAGCAGCGGCAATGTTTCACGAAGAAATCTTGCGTATTTTTTCTTGTCAAATGTCCATCCATGAAATAGGGACCTATATGGTGTCGTTAAGAATACCGCAACAGTTAATACTCCACTGCTTTTGGTTCTCAACTTCACGAAGCCAGCGAGGATTGTCTACTGCCCAGTAGTGCATGTTGCGTAGATTCAGCAGACGGTGATTCGTAAATGTTGCCTCATCGGTAAACATAATCTTCTTAAAATCGTCCTGATCATATCGCACGTGTTCCAGAGCAAAACAACAAAACTGAACACGTTTCTGGTGACCATCATAAAGCTTCTGGTGCCACGAAATGTGGTAGGGGTGAAACTTGTTACTCTTCAAGATGCGGAGGGCACTCGAACGACTAATGCCGGAATCTGTAGGCAATGTCTCGAGAGCTGATATGGGGATTGTTGTGAACTGCTTCAAGAACGGCGGCCTGTGCTTCCTCATTCGTTGTCCTGTTCCGCAAACGAGTCTTTGCGTTCCAGTCGCCTCTTTGCACAAGGCTTTTACAGATTCTCATTATAGTCATGTGCGAAGGCCGCCGTCGATCTGGATATCTTTCAGCATACAGTACGCACTTTTCTTTGCATTTCTGCTACATTCACCGTACACCATAATTAGGTCCAGCTTCTCCTCGTTCGTATACATCTTCCCGGATATTTCTACACTATTTCTCTGCGTTTACAAATTTCTTCTAAATCTGAGAGTTCCCGTTTAGTTTTGACTGCATTTCCTTTCTCCACCGACCTTTTATTTTACCTACCCTTCTTACTTCACTTCGAGGCATCTCGAGTTTTTCCCACTTTACTCGGCCGACGTAACGGAAGGAATGGCCCCGCGGCATATCACCCGGAATTTCTCATTCAGATTACGGAAACCAGCAGTAGGCGTGCGTCTTTAAAACTCTTAATTTCTCGAAAATTTTGTTATGTAACATATGGCGATATGCATGTATATGAACTTGTTTCTTCACGCATGTTATGACGAGCTAATACAATCTATATGGTTCCATTTAAAAAATCGAAGTTTGGTCAATATATCTGCAATAAAAATTCAATAGAATAATATTATGCATGGCCATATGTGCCCCTTACATATAGGAGTTTTAGTGAAAACCGCATCTCAGTATCTGCAACGGTTTAGGAGAAAATTGAAGGGAAAATCTTAGGTGGGCCACACGGTATATATAGAAAGACAAAAAATCCCCTTAGATGAAAAAACGCATTAATTCACTCAGTTGAGGCAACTAGGGTCGTAACATAACGAACGACATATAGTCGCAGTTCTATTTGCTGATGGAAACTTCATTCTGGAAAAAACGTAAAAATAATCTTGAACTGTTGCCAAATCTCCCTTTCATTGAATCGGCTTCCGATGTGAAAGTCTTGAGTAACAATAAAAAAGCGCAATGTAGCCCTTCTTTTTCACCCCTTTGCAAAGCATACCCGAATAACGAAAGAAGCACACCCGAATAACGTAGGCTGCAACGACATTGGAGGATAACAACAGTACACTTCACACTGTTGAGACATAAGTTGCGGAATTATGATTTTTTGAAATTGTATTGATTTTTTTTCTAAATTTGTCTCTGATTAATTTCTCGAGTTGTTGTTGTTATAATTACTATTATTATTACCATTATTATCACTACTATTTTTATATTATATCGCATCATATTCATATATTAATAATACTAACAATAATAATATCAAAAACAGTAAGACTTACGAGAGGCGAAAATTATTTCAAATAAAAAAGAGGGGACATTCTCAGCATTTAATATGTGGAGCAAACAAAACTGAACAAAACCCCAATTGAGATGTCAGTAAATTATCCAAAGTATTTTTCACAATATTTGTTACATATTTACTGCATGTTCTTTTTTGCAAATATTTTAAATGAAACAGCAATGTTAAATGCGCATTTGAGTAGTATAATGATATTTTTTATTTAACTTAAAAAAAACTCAAAACTAGGTGACATTTAGAGGAAGAATAAAAGCTACATTGTGTGTCCAGAAACAAAGCAACACAAGATATCAGTATTCGTTGATTGAGTAAATGGCGGCTGGCCTAAAAATTTAACATCACCCGTAAGTACAGTCCTTTAACGGAAACTGGGAGTCATGGAATTCCCTTTTGATACGGCGAATTAGCGTATTTCTATTATTTACTATAGCAATTCACTGTGAGATTCATGTCATTCTTTATAAGGCCGAGTGTGTTACTACAAGCTTCTGCTAGCTGCAGTGTCACCTATTCGTAATTGGTTGGATAGGCCTGACTAGATTTAGCCCACTGATATCTCAATTTTGGTTTCTGGCAGGCGCGCCACACGAGAAATTTCTACTTAAATAAGGGGTTCACGAGTTAGTAACAATCTTGGCAAACGTTCCAGATAGGTATTTGAATACACAATTAAGTAGTTTCGTATAATACGTGTAATCAAATAGTTCAGTATTAGCTCTACGACACCGACAAAACTGTTGTTTATATTTCTAAGGACGTTTTAATGAAACAAGAAGATACACCATTTCCGTTTCGCTGAGTATGTATAGGGCAATAATGAACGGTAATTATTTAGGTTGTATCCCGTATCTTTGCTCGGTAAGCCAATTGACTCCCGACCCAACACCGCGAGATCGGTGAACGAAACTAAAGAACGAGAGAAGAACATGCAAGAATGAGAGTTTTCCGTTTCCCAGTTCACATGTATTCGTTTGTTTTGGGGGCGTAAACACACAAAAATTGCAAAAGGATTATTTTCAAGCGGTGTTTAAAACAACTGCACAATATATGTCCCTCAATTACAAGTTCTTTAACACCGTTCGACAAAAAGGAATTTTGGTAGAAAATGCGTTGGAAATTATGCAATGGTCACATTAAAAGATGTTTAATGCTTATCAAGTTGGCTGTAGACTCGTAATGAACTTGGACACGCGTACGGAACCGCCAACCGCACTTTTAAAAGTATACGGTTATAATCGTATTTAACGCTAATCCGCTCGTGGGTATGTGTCGTCGTTCACCAGACTCTCACGGAAAGGAACGGATTGTTTCACGTGGGGTGGATACATAAGAAATGAGAGTCAATTATTATTGATATCATTACTGCGTTTATTATTATTATTAATATTATTATTATTATTGTTGTTGTTGTTGGTGGTGGTGGTGGTGGTGTTGTTGTTTCTAGTGGGCCTCTAAATTTGTGTAACTTTTGCATTTCCTAGTATTATGCATTTTTACTTGAAAGGTTTACCTTATGTGTTATTCAGTTTATTTCGGTTAATAAAAAAACGCTTAACAATTATTACAATATTATTTTATTCAAAGAGTTCGGGGAGTTCATGATAAGACGAGTTTTACAATACTCCCTACATTGAGAGAAAGAACGAAATATTCTCTTGAGTGGAAACCGTCACGTTAATCAGCCCCAGGAGATCTCCTTCGCGAGCTGGAGGTGGTCGGAACACGAGGGGACGCAGGTGCCAGATAAGAAGCCAGCACGCGACTTCGCAGCGGAGGGGGTGGGCCACGTTGACTTAACGCCAACAGAGCTTGCGTGTTCAAACTGATCATTCGCGTCAATGCGGAATAGTTATAGTAATTATAATAATTTTGATTCTAATTGTGATTGTATGGCGTTTAAGATGTTCGAAGCACATTAATTTGTCCGAACTACCACGATTATCAGGTTTCAGTATGGTTTAGAGAAGTCGGAAAGAGTCAATTGTGATCGGTACATCTGTGAATTCCCGTGGTTTTGTCGGCATTCCAGTCTGATAATGACTATGTACAATTATATTTGTTTTTCGGTTTCCGTTCTTTTCATCATTATCATATACATTATTTATTATATTTTCTTACGTGAAGTCTGTAATACAATTTACCACATTTAATGTATTTTATATTACCCTGTAACGTTATTTTGATGAAGTTCTTTGGTAAATTTCTTCTTAGCTAAAGCTGACAGTACTTTGGTAAAGTTAGTGTGTTGTGTACAATAAGAATTGTTAAAAATACGGATTTCTTATTGTTCACGTTGCATTTGAGACAATTCTCATTAGTAGTTTAAACCATCAAAAACCAAGATCAGCTAAATGTGATATTACGTGTTAACTTCGTTTCCGAAACTTCTTCCTATGAAATTCTCAAAATAATCGGTAAACTAAAAAATAAATATTCGTCCGGTTTAGATGAATTCCCGGATTCTTTGTTAAAGACTTGTGCGTATGCCATTATACACCCGTTAACTCACATATTTAATGCATCTTTATGCACTGGAACGTTTCCAGATATTTTCAAAACAGCTAAAATTAAGCCGCTTTTCAAAAAAGGCAACAAAAATGAAATTCAAAATTATCGGCCCATTTCTCTTCTATCAGTTTTTCAAAAATATTAGAGAGACTTTTTTACGTACGAATGGAAACCTTTCTCACTAAACACAACGCGCTTTCAGATTGCCAACATGATTTAGAAAATCAAAATCAACGGAAACAGCATATTTTTTTTTTAAAAAAATTATCGGCCCATTTCTCTTCTATCATTGGATCAAAACGAGGCACCTAGTGGATTATTTTTAGATCTCTCAAAGCTTTTGACGTCATTGATCATGACATTTTACTTTCCAAATTACCTTCATATGGAATTCGTGGTATTGCTCTAGATTGGTTATGTTCATACCTTAAACAACGATCTCAGAGAGTTGAAATACCTTACTGGAATGATGGAACATTACGTACGCACCTTTCCGACTCTTTGCCCGTTGCATGTGGAGTTCCTCAAGGATCGATTTTAGGCCCTATTCTGTTCCTACTTTACGTAAACGATATGCCCTCGACGATTCGAAACGGAAAAACGGTTCTCTTTGCGGATGATACGAACATCCTTTGCAATAAAGAAACAGTAAATAGTGCAATATCAGATGTTTCAAATTGGTTCCGAAATAACAAATTAATAGTAAACGAAAGGAAAACGGTTTTAATGCAGTTTTCCATTTCAAATAAACAATTCTGTGCTCCATTGAAAATGAACGGTGTACCATTGACTGATGTTAAGGCAACAAAATTTTTAGGTCTCTCAATTCAGTCAAACCTTAAATGGAACGTCCATTTAAATGAATTGAACACAAAATTAAGTTCTTTATGCTACGCGTTCAGAATTCTTGCAAATTCAGTCAGCCTTCATACTGCTCGTTGTGTATACTTCGCGAATGTTCATTCCCGCCTGAGATATGGCATAATATTCTGGGAAATACATCTTATAGCTCCCAGACTTTTAGATTACAAAAACGAATTGTACGAATAATAACCAAATCCCACCCACGTGATTCATGTAAGCTCTCTTCATTAATCTAGGAATTCTACCATTACCGTGTCTTTTTATTTACGAATCAGTGGTTTTTGTAAAAAATGACTTGCTCAAGGGCGGGAATATTTTTTCAGAAAATGCCGAAGTCTATTACTATAACACTCGACGTAGAAATCATATTCACCAGGTGACAGTATCAACAGCTCATTACAAAAATGTCACATACAATACATGTACATTATTTTACAACACTTTGCCAGATGACATTAAACGAATAACTTCAATAGAAAAGTTTAAATCCCAAGTGAAATCTTTTCTGCTACATAACTGATTCTATACTATTAGAGACTATACTGAGCATAACAAGAAAAGTAACATTAATTTTAACAATGATACATAATGCATTATTTACCATTTGAACTGTGTAAATGAGTATAAACAACCTGTAACAACTATTGTACTACAGCTTCCGGGTCAATGACCCCCATCTCGATCAGGTTTTTCGTCCAGTTTCCTGATCCATTGAGCAAATGCTGAGATGGCCCCTTGTTTTGCTTCTGGACATAAATGTAACTTCATTTTCTGTGCACGTCTTCTAGAATTCAGTGCGAAGCACAATTCTTCAAATTATCGTTTCCATGTGGTCGCGGCAGGAAGTAATAAGAGCCAAAATTTATTGCTTATTTATCCTTGAAAATAGATTTTATTACATGGGAGTTTTTTGTTTTTTTTTCTCCCTTTCAAAATTCAAAATTTATTGCTTATTTATCCTTGAAAGGTTTTTTTTTTTTTAAACAAAATTTATTGCTTATTTATCCTTGAAAATAGATTTTATTACATGGGAGTTTTTTTTTTTTTTTCTCCCTTTCAAAATTCAAAATTTAAGTAGTATATGACTTAGTGTAGGGATCACAGAATTTTGAAAATGTGCACACAATTCACTTTTCCCATAGCACGTCATACGCAGTTTTTAACTGTTTTTGACGTAAAATAAATAAAAATAAATAAATAAACTCATTGACCCAGAAATTTCAATTATGAGTCATTTTAGGTCCTTCCAAAGTATAAAGTAATTATCTAACACTCAAAATCATACATCATGAAGTTCATTATGCTACGCTTTCAGAATTGCTTCAAATTTAGTCATCCTTCATATTTCTGGTGTATTTTGCGAACGTTGATTTCCGTCTGATACATGGTTTAATATTCTGGGTAAATACATCCTACAGCTACAAGACTTTTAGAATAGAGAAAAGAATCGTACGAATAATAAACAAATCTTATCCACGTTATTCCAGCAAGACTTATTTTTAAGGTAGGGATTCTATTGATGAGACCGTAGTCTCATGTAAATGACATTCTTTTTAGCACAGAAAGCTTCATTTGGCCTTATACCAACGCTAAAATTAACTCTATACAAAGAACATCGTTTGGTTCCTGACAGCTGTTTTCCTTCTGTTCTTGCTGCTCATCAACAGTCTTATTTTTTCTCCCTTTGTTCCGTCTATATTTATGTTCACAATGGTTTGGTCCATGACTTGAAGGGTCGTTGCGACAGACACGTCCCGAGGGTTGACGCAAACTTGCAATATGTCTGCAAGTTTCGTCGCTATATTTGCTACAAGATAATGAAAAACCACTCTCAAAGCAGCAGCCTAATAACGTTACATAGTTTTTTTATATTTAGGGACTTTTAAAAAACATAAAACAATTATAAGCAACAAATAATAATAATAACAGTAATATATTTTATCAATTTAACATAAAAACAATAATATTACCCATCCATATCTAAACTCATAAAACAGAATCATACAAATCCATTTCTCAGGAACTACTTCTTCTGGTCAAGGCAATATCTTAATAATGGCAATAATGGGTGAATATATTTTTCTTAAATTATTTTCCCTTTGCCAGAAAATGTTACAATGAAATTTTACCTTTACTTTGAGTTTCGTAGACGATGATTTTCTAATTTTAAATTGTTCATATTTTGAAGGTTTGGTTCATAACATTTTGTGTTGTTCCAAAATTCGGCACAATTCTAAACTCAATTCAACTCATCGGATTGAAGAGAAATGGATTATGAAAATATTATTTCTGGTGTAATTTCTGAAGGTAGTGTGTAGGACCATTCTGACTGACCCTCTTCTACACAGAAGTCACCTCCCGTAGTTTGTCGGTTATGTTCACGTTCACTTACCGTAGATGTGGCAGTCATTTACAATTAACAGTCAACCGCTCGAACTGAAATATTCGGTTTACTGGTAAACTATCGTAGTTATGCACCACAGCTGTGGGTGGGTGCGGTGCGATCGATTTGTTTGAAAGAAGAAAAAGTGCAAAAGAGCTGACATTTTCGCAATTGAGTGGTATTTAATTTTAAATAACCCCCCTTAAGGCACACAGCGAAGTCGCTAGCCTTTCACCACTGAGGTCCGGGTTCGATTCCCGTCGATCTCATGTGCAATTTGTTCCAACAAAACGAGTTTGGCTGCTTGACAAAGGCTAGTCCAACCCTCGTGAAGTGTCCTAAAACCCTGCCCCATATCCTAATTCCTTCCAAATTCTGGCCGCTGGGTAGTGACGCAGGAGGCGCGTACGCGGAGATGCTACCTGGCGGTCCTCTTGACAACAGACTGCAACGTGACGCTACGTGACCGAAAGTTATAATAGAGAATTACTCTACAAGCGCGCAATGTAATGGAGGATTACTCCCCAGCGCAAAGCGCTCAACGCCCCTTAAGGATCTTGGAGACGCGTTGCGTCGAGATGGTAGACGCAACAAATTAAAAAAATACGCGAATAGAAGTTACTTAAATGTATAGTCATGATTAGAAGCACAAACTGTTATTGTGCAATGTGCAAAACTTTTCTTAGAGATATCCATATTCTGAAACTAAATAATAGCAATTTGTACGCTAACGTACGTATTTGCATATTACCGACAGATGATAATTAGAGAAAGTTATCTTTCAGCTTGTATTTTATACGCTCACATAATTAAAAAACATTTAAAATTATGTTCAAACTTCAAAAGGTTAAGATTCGTTCACATAGGCGGTTCCCATATATTGGGTAATTAACATAATTTTGAAAGTGTAAAAATGACAATCTGAATTCAAAGAGCCGAAACTTCAGTTGTCTAAAAAACATAGAGAAAAATCTGTTACATCAAATTTTCATGTTAAAGAAGAATTTTGAGATACAAAAATAAACAAGTCGAGCTACAACAGCATATACTTTCTTGCATTATTTCTAAGTGCTCTACTATATTATACTACTGCATAAACTGACAAAAGTGTATTCAGTCAGAAAGAATTATTTTCTGCGCTAGGACTCGAACTCAAGTACTCCCAGTTAACTGCCACAACGGTACAGAAGAACGGCAAGGTTTAACCACAGACCGATGCTTAAAAACGTAATTTTCTCAACCCAATATTTCCAACACGCAATTTTTGGAATTTTTCGAAAATACAGAGTTCGCCGAAAATGGGACAAATACCATATTTTTATCGCCTCTTGATACACACCAGAAGGAAATTTTAAGAAAATTTGGAGCAGTGTTTTTAGAAAAGTTTTTAGAAATTTCACAAATTACGCCAAATTTAAACTTTTTTCTTCTAAAAAATTTGTAAACAACTTTTCAAAAGGTCTGATTATTTTACAGCAGACTTTTTCTAAACTCTGTATTTTCAATTTTGTAGTTTCGAAATTATGACTTTTTGGAATTTTCGAAAAACCGACTTCACCAAAAATGGAACTAGCACCATATTTTTACCTTGATACATACGAGGAGAAAATTCAAAGAAAACTATGGAACGGATAAAGAAAACATTTGGTTCCGTTTTAGAGAAAAGAGTATTTAAAATAATTTTAAAATTGCCTGTATTTCCAGCAAAATTACGGGAAAAATACACACTTTTTCGAAAAATTGTACATTACCTTACGTCAAGATCTTTCTTTAAGGAACACATTTCATTAAGGTCAAAATATCTATCTTCAATATTTTAGTTATAGGAAGATGACCAAAAAATATTGCACTTTTGCAATTTTCGTATAATCTGTAATTTCAACGAATGCAAAACCTGTACCATTCCCTTAAGCGTCCTTAACGCTATCCGAAGACAAAGGGTGATAAAAATGGTGCTATTCTTGATAACATTTTGGACATATTGTTTAGGCTTCATGTAAAGTACCCTTAAAAAGTAAAAATATCCGGTTTAAGCACCCAAAGCCTCGAGACCGTTCAGATCGATGGGAGAATATCAATTTTAGAGTAAATCGGCTGAACGATTTTGGTATTAGCGTTGACCCTAGACAGACGGACACACAGACAGACAGACAGTCAGTCAGACAGACAGTCGTTAGCGTTGACCCTAGACAGACGGACACACAGACAGACAGACAGTCAGTCAGACAGACAGTCGGTCAGACAGACAGTCGGTCGGTCAGACAGACGTCAGAAGACAGTCAGACAGGCAGTCAGACAGGCAGTCAGACAGGCAGTCAGACAGGCAGTCAGACAGGCAGTCAGACAGGCAGTCAGACAGGCAGTCAGACAGACAGCCAGACAATCAGACAGACAGACAGACGAGCAGACAGAAGTAATTTACTATACATTACAACAGGATTTACTCACTTTTTCGTTACCAGGGCCCAGAAATAAGAGTTCTTTTTTGCTGAACATTGGCCGTTTTTTGGCGCACAACTTTCTCTTCTTACGCGAGTAAAAATGTGACGGGGAGTATTGTGGAATCATTTTCTTAACTAGCTGTATTGAAAATTCTTTCATCGCAAAACATACGTGGAGTTGTGTATCTTTTGCAGATTCTTGGAATGTAATTTAACTTCGGATATAAATACCTTCATACGCTAATTACACTGCCGATTTTAATATGTTTTAGGTTATTTCTATTGAATTAACAACTTTCAAGAAAAAGGTGAAATTGTCATTTTAGGCAAAGAACAGTTTTTCTCCAACATCCGATTCTGTATTTTTTTAGTTAACAAAAAATAAAAAAACATTGATGGCATAGAAAATGGTAGAAAATGTTAGAAACAATTAAACAAACAATGGCCAAAGTTAAAGGATAGATTGAGATCCAGAAATGTTTATTTCACTTTTGAATACATAGTATAAGAACATTCGGCCACTAATTATTTTCGTTTTAACGTCTATAA
The DNA here is from genome assembly GCA_964035755.1 of Teleogryllus oceanicus. NCBI lineage: Eukaryota > Metazoa > Arthropoda > Insecta > Orthoptera > Gryllidae > Teleogryllus > Teleogryllus oceanicus. Next base: position 238,180,208 of record CAXIVR010000001.1, on the reverse strand, counting down.
TTAGTTATAATTATACAGAACACGTAATTTACTTCTTTTTTAGTGTCTTTGTTATCCAACGCTAGTTTTGGTCAGCAAAATCAACAATTTTCTCAATTCTTCGTTCTCCTAGAAGAGTTATATTCTTGTTTCGTCTTCCACGATATCGTAATCCTCCAACACGCAACCCATCACATGAAAGGAACAGTGTATTCCACAAATCAAAATTAAAGTTTCCCTGCGGACTGAGGCAAAGTCTACGCTGAATTTAAAATGCTGGCTTCCGAGTGGCATGCAAATTCGCTTGACTGCAGAATACACAGTCCTACGAGGATTCCCTGGAACTTTAAGGGATTTTTTTAGTAATTCTCAAACAAAAATTTCCATGCATACATTTATTTATTTTCGTATTATTTAGGCAATTATTAATTTGAAAAATGAATAAAACTAAGTGAAGTGAGAAATGTCACCAGTATAAATTCACAAAAAAAACTTTACATTCGATATTTTCGCAATTTTTAATTTAGTTCCAACTATTGCCAAATGCAAATAATGTAAAAACAAACAGAAATGCGTTGACTAAAAAAAATGTAATATTTTTACAGAGAAACTGAAAACAAAATATACATAACACACATTTCTGTGCAGATTCATAAAACAATTATATACAAATTCCACTTATCTTTCGTGACTTGAGCACAGGTTTTATAGCGAAGTGTTTAAATTCATAATAACCAGAAAGAGTTCCCTTTAAGTTAAGTGGAATCCTCGTGAGTCGTCCCGTACGAAAAGGCCGCTCTAAGCAAATTAAGGTTTTAGCTTTGTCTTTATTAAAACGTTAAACAAAAGAGCTATATACGTGACGAGAGCTTCAAACGCGACCGACAAAACACCCGAGGCCTTGTTGCCTGCCATAATCTGAAAATGGCAAATTCTGACCCGAACTCGGGCTTTTATTGCCGTCCTGTAAAACCTGTTTCCAGAACACAAGATCCCTTTTCGGCCGACGCATCATATATTATTTATAAAACGGTGTAGCTGGCTTAGAAGATTTTGACGGATTATTTGCCGACCCAATTTCAATATGAGTGTCACGTTTTTGCGCAGGGACGCCCCACTCTTTCCGCTTGCACGTTCGCATATGTGTGTGTGTGTGTGTGTGTGTGTGATGGGCGCGCTCGCAGCATGGAGCGTTGTGTCACGAGATCGCATGAAAATGTCGTCACGCCGCCACAGAACGCCGCAGACGACATCGGCACGCCCGTACGCTCCCTTTCCTGTGGATCGTGTCACTTAAATGCTCCGTAAGCGTGTATTAAACTTCTTGTTACACCGCGATTCAACACAAATTCGTTTTAATTTTGCCTGAGGCGGCCCATCCATCTGAAAATTCTGAGAAAGGTGCTTGTCATTACTAGAATGTTGACTCATAGTATCCTCGAATATTCGTGGTTAAACGTGCACATTGTCAGAACTACTGATTAAAAAGGAAATGATTGAAATCCTATTATTAGTGCCCCATTTGTTCGAACTTTCTTTCTTATGGATTAGTAATTCAAATATTTTTCCCAAAATTAATTCACACTAATTAAAATTACATTTTTACATCTTAAGGGTGATGTTTTAACAGTTTTGTACAGTAAAAATGATTTCTGTCTTTCAATAATAAATGACACGAGACCTGCTCATTTGGTGTCCATTTAAAAGGATTCTGAATATCCTATTTAACGACTTTTTGGGGGGATATTATGATAAAAATGCCATCTCAGAGAAATAGCGGAGCAGTGTTTTCATTTTCATAATTGCAATGAAGCCCAATACAATACCATCAACTGCAAAAAACTGTCATGAAACAAAATTGTTTGAAAAAATGGACTAGGCCTTCACCTCAGCACTCCCAGTAGGGACTAATTTCACGAGAAAGACCGCCAATATGTCAGTTTTTACCGAAACCCTCGCTCCGGCGCGCGAGCGAGCGAGACGTAGAGTGCGGGGGCGGAGCGGGGGCGGGGCAGAGGCGGGGTGGAGGCGGGGCGAGGCGTCGCGGGGCCGCACGAAAGCGCCGCCGCCGCGACGCCTCTGGTCCGCCGCAGACGACGTGGGCGCCGCCCCGGATAACGACGTCGCTTAAGCGCGCCGTAACGACGGATCGTCCGGCGTGGCCGGCGAGGCCCGTTCTTTAGGGCTCGGGGCTCACGTCGCCCCGCCGTCAAGCCCACGGCCAATTGCGCGCGCCGCCCCCCCCGCTCGGCCCCGCCCCCGCCCCGCCCCCACCCCGCTCGACGGCACGGCACCCACAATGCAGCAGAAGAGGCGGAGGTAGGACGCGCGCCCAGACGCGGGACGAGGTTGGGATGGTGGGAGAGGAAGGTGGGTGCAGACGAGGCGGGGGAGGGGAAAGAGGGGAAAGGCAGTCGGTCGGAAGGTAGAAGGGTGGGATGAGGGCGGGGATAAAGGATGGGAGGAAAGGGGGACAATGGAAGGGGGTTGTGGCAGACGCAGGGACGGCGGTGAGAACGGAGGATTGGTCTTCGGATTTAGAACCTGAAGGGCGAGTGCAGGAGGCAGCAAAAGCGAGAACGGATAAGTGAAGCGAATAAAGAATTCGGAGATGGGGTGGCAGTGAAAGGATGGGACGGCTTCGAAACCAAACGATTCAAAAGAAAGCGTGATTCTAACATGCCCCGGAAAGAGTGGAAGGAACGGAAAGAAAATGAAGTCAAAGGGGGCGAGAGACGAGAGGGTAAAAAAGTGAGCAGGGCAAAGACTAGGCGGCATACAGGCAGGGGAAAAAACGCTGAGGTGCAGGCTGACGTAGGAGAGAGGCAGGAAGTAAAAAAAAAAGATTTGGAAATGGAACTGAGGACTAAGACAATAGCTAGAACAATAAATGCTGGGAAGCGCAGAAACAGAGGACGGGGAAATGGCAGCGAGCGAGAGGAGGCGCATGGTAACTTCACCGAAGGCGTCGACGGCGACGACGGCGGCGACGGCGGCGACGACGCCTGACCGTCCGCGCGTTTCAGGCCGGGGATTTGCGCAGATCCCAGGCCGCCGCCGCAAGCGCTGCGTACAGCCCGCGGCCGGCTGGACGCCTCCCGTCTCGCCTCGTCCCCCCCCGCCACACCGGGCCCGCCTCGTCCCGCTTCAGCCCCCCCTCCACCCTCGCCCCCGCCGCTAGCCACCTTCCCCTGCTTGCCTCGCCTTGAGCTGGGCTGGCATCTCATCGGCGTGCACCCCCCTCGTTTGTTCGCTCCTTTTGCCACCTTCCAAGCTCAGGTTCCCTTTTTGGAGGTAGAGCTTGTTCTCGTTCCACTCTGCTCTGTCGACCATATGGCGTCACTCTTTCTCTATATCATGCTTTGATTTCTATCATTCTCACTTTATTTTGTTTTCGTATCCTCCTTTAATCGTGGTCTCTTCTCTTCGCCTATCAATATTCCTGCCGTGCTCTATTCAGCTGTCCTCTCACCTGCACACCTGTTCCTCGTTTGATCGCTCATTTTTTCACTTTTTTGACGCCTTTTGCGGAAGGTTGTCTGTCTTTTCTCATTCGTCTTTTCTGTCAAGATTATATCAGATCTCTATCTCCTTTATTACCCTTCTCCATTTTCTCTATGGATCTCGCTTCCCGAGTCCTTCGAACTTGGTACTTTTCTCGCTCGGTCTCGTTTTCCTTCCTCCCAGTTTCCATTGTTTCGTCGTCACCTCGCGTTCATTTCCACTTGTTGTGGTGTGTGTCTAAATCATATTCTACATTATCATTGCATATATTACCGTTGCTACATTACCGTTGCTTCCATCCCCTTTCTCTCAATACTATCGACATTTGTCTGTTATCCTCTCACGCCTCTCCTCACCACACTCGCCCATGCATCGGCGCCCATTCCGACGTTTTCGTCGCGGAGCTTTCATGAAAGCTCCAGGGTTTCGGCGTTCTCCCTTGCTGATGGGAATTGGATTCCTTAAATGGTAAAAGCTTTTAAGACCAAGGACTGAAGAAATTATTTGTTTTCAGTTGTATCGCCGGTCGAGTGTAATTGAAAAGGGAATCTACTACGGAAGTAGATAAGTCTTCGTTAAATGTTTTGCGGTTCTTAGGTCTTTAATTTACTCGTTCTTTTTTTGCGATTGCAAATTTGGTAGGAAATAGTTTTATACACTGATACATTTGGCTTTTCAATAAAACAATGAACATTGCCAGCTACATATCCGTGAGACAGATTTTTTATAAGGAACGAATTTTTGCCTTATTTGTTTTCGGACAAAATCCCGAAAACACTAAAAGTATTGCGAATTTAAAACTGTCAACAGTTTCATTTTAACAAATCATCTCTTTATTCGCATAATGTTTACAAGACGCGCTCACATACATCATTAAATCTGCAATTCACCCTGCGAAACTAATAAAGTGGTTGTGGGTGCAAAATATTAACTAAACATTTTGTGTCCATATTGACCAGCAAACACTCCGAAGTCAACCAAAAAACTCCACAAGTGGAGATATAGTTTAAATTATGACTCCAATTACGTAGCTAAAGCTAATATACACCTCGTTTCGTATTTAAAAAAACACAACAAATGCCTGATTCTGACAGAAGAGAACAAATGCGAGTACTAGCATTTACATCTAACGATCTCTAATAAAGCGAACAGGTCGCTGGTGATCAGAGCTCCAAATCGTTTTTTTATTCCCAGTAAACGTCCCACGAAGTAAATTCATTGAAGGAAGACGAGTTTATGCGTCATTCAAGGAATGAAAATTTCAATAAAATGTTTGTAGAAAATAATTGATCTTATTACGACGAAATTCAACCATTCTTAGCAACTACCTTTGTTTCTTTGTGAGTGAGGAATTTGAAAAACGGGTTCGTGTTATGTTAAATTTTAACACGATCTTTGAGCATCAACATACAGTATGTTTGTATAATGTTTCTTTTTTTATTGTTCAAAACGAAATAGAAAGTGCAAGAAAAACTCTTAGCATGATGGGAAAAGACAAAACTAAAAGAACAGTATTATTGGTGAACTCTTTAGATTTTACACGATTAAAATATTACGCTGTTCTGCTACACTTGCCATAGCTAAATAAAACGTCTACATGATTTGGATTGTGCTCCAATTGCATAGTTAATTTGCCATCGCTGAATCCCGGGTTCCAATACCCACCCATTTCACCATTATTTTTTTAAGATTATCTTAAGATGCTTCTTAAAATGTCTATAGCTTCTTAAATAGCATCAGCTCCTGTGTCAATTATCCCATTTCGATAAGGATCTCCTCTAGTTTCCCTGATCCATTGAGCAAATCCTTAGAAGTCCCCTTGTTTTGCTTCGGGACATGAATGTAGCTTGACTATGCACACGTTTTGTTCAGATCTGTTGATAGTTGTGGTGGGAATAGAGTCGGGGATGTGAATTGCTTTTTTGTTAGCAATCTCTAAAAACAAATATGTATTTATAAATGCAAAGCGTTTTCCTATAATTCAAGAGCAAAAATTTCTAGTATTTAAATGTTAATAACCTTGCTTTGTTCGTACTTTTATTCAGCTCTCAACTAAGTTTTGCAAAAGAATGGGAAAGATATTGTGGAACTCACCAAAACGTACGCCGATTTTGCTTCTCCCCATATGTCACACTATTTTCACTGTTTTTTACCCAAATAAATTTAACTAAATCAAAGCTACGATTAGACTGCACATAATAAAATTGATATTTTTCAGAAGAATATGAAACATAAAAACGAAGCCTTACATAATGTCACAATAATCATCATACAAATTCATAAGTTAACAGTATGATAAAATAGATTTTGCGTTGTGGAAATACGCAATATTGAATAACCTATATGTTAATACAACAGTTCTACTATTCTAATTTCATATACTGTTGAATGCCCACGGGGCACATGATAGAGAATGATACCGCAGGAAGCAACGAGAATCTTGCCAGAAATCGATGGCGAGCCCCGAAGTTATAGAAAGGCGCGACCACACATCAAGGGTCGACATATACCGCCGAAATTGTGGCGGCCGCAATCTGGCGCCCGGGCCTACAATTCCTAGAGGGCGACGGCTTTTAGGGGGAACGACGAACGATAATTTAGGGTGGCAGACGCGCTCTCATCGAATATGGGCCTGGAACCCCACCCCTCACGTTCCTAACCCCCACCACGCCAGCCCTCGCCTCGCCCACGCACCTCGCGTCCCCTCCCCCCGCCACCCCCACACTCGCCGAAGGCCACCCCGTCGCCGCTCACGTTATTGCCCCGCCGCCGCCGGGCACGCCAGCAGGCACGCTGATGATACGCAACAAGATTGTACTGCGGTCACGGGCAGTAATCTGGACAGCGCGGGGCGCCAGCGCGCTCGCGGCTTCCAGACAGAGCGCGACGATCCCATTAAACACACTTCAATAATAGTGTTTGTTTAGATCAAATTAATTATGAGTGCGTGGACTGATGTGTCTACGCGCCGGCCAGCGCTACAGTGGACGTTTGTCCGCGTACACAGTGCCGGCAGCGAGGTCTCCCGGGAGTCCGAGTGCTCCAGACACCAACGCTGCGAATGTGGCAGCTGGAGAGCCAGCGGCGATGGCGGGAGAAGCTGCGGGAAATCAGGGCGGAAACGGAGGTGACGGAGGGCGGCGGTAGCGTCAGCTGCGTCGCAGTTAACTTTAACACGAAAGACAATATGGGGGACTGTGGTAACATTGCCCTAGTTTGGCTGATGTTGATGTCGACGGCAATGATAGCGAAGGAATGGAAAGGTAATGACAAAAGATGTTGAGATGCTGCAAAGCTTTCGAGATGTACCGGATGCGATATTTAGAGGCAACATCGATGTCTCTACAGCATCGTTGATGGAGAGGTTCTGCGCTTCTGGTCACGACGGAGGTAAAGTATTGACCTACATAGTAGGGTCAAATTCAACAAATCAATTCGCAAAATTTCTACTGGCCACCTGCTCTGACCGGAAGTTTTGTGTGGTTTCTTCGATCAATACCACATTGCCCGAACAAAAAAGGGTACGGACCGCGCCCAATCATTCTTTCCTCACTCTTTCCCCATTTTTACACTTACACGTACATGAACTATGCAACCACTCCCGTCCGGAGACCAGTCGGGAGCTTAATCGGGGACGGTGCCTAGTAGGAGGAAATTCCTGAAGAGAAGGGACAAACCACAATCCAGTAAATCGGCGCCGGATCTCATGTTCCAGCGGGAAGGTACACCATCACCATCCGGAATATAAAATGTCCTTCTCTAAGAGGACTCATGCACTCGGTATTTGAGTGCCTGGAATCAATAATCACGGTCTCACTCACAAGAGGCCGAGACGGAGATGTGATAAAGTAATGATAAGATTATGATGTGTTAGCAAAATGGTTTGATTGAATGATTGTGTTTTGTTTCCACGTGCGTTAACTGCTATGTTCATTAGTACCGTAAAGTTAGTGCATGTAATAACCAAGGAGGTAGCGGTGTTCCTACTCTGCCCTGAACGTGAGATCCAGCGCGGCGTACACGCTGACTTGTGGAGGTTTTTCTCTACCGGTATCTCCACCAACGGGGCACGTCCCAATCGAAACAAAGTTTAAGCTCTTCACTGGTCACCCGCCATTTGTGGTGGTGAAGTGCATACAAGTGTAAGCGAATTTGTAAGTGTAAGGAAGAGGAAGGGACACGGATGAAGGAAAGATCGCCAAGTTATTGTGCTGGCATTCGCCTACTATTGACCGAGAAACGCGGAAAATTATCTATGAGAGTCGAAGAGCATAATTCCCCTCCAGTCAGCGTGTGAATTCTACCTATCTAGATAGCTAGTACAAAAAATCCGCCACCCTCAGGTCTCGAACCCTATAACCTTCCGGTCAGAGAAAGGTGGCTATAATGATAGGATAATTGAAAAGCGTTGGAATTATCATAATGAAAACGTGGCGAAGTTCCACGAACCCAACTAAAAACAAAAGCTATAAAAACCAATATAAAGTAAAATAATAAAGAAAACAAATCACCTCCAAAAAAATCAAAACAGTTAACGTTCTCATAAATACAATTCTTGAATATTCTGCCATAAAAACTAATGCAAAACCAACTTTTCTATATTCAAAATTAAAATCCGTAACCAATTGAGACTCACCCTCTGAAAAATCAAATTGCAAAGTGTTGCGACAATGCGAAGTTGGTAACTGTGAGAAAGTGGTAGCTATCAGAAACGCTAATGAAGATCCTGGAGTCTAAGAAATTCACTAGAGAGAGACCGGATGCAACTCGGGCAGCTGCAGTGTCGATGCTGATAGTGGCAGAGGCACACGATGAAGTCGACTCGACACATTTGCTGCCGCGGGAAAATCTGACACCTTCGCTCTATTCAACACTTCAAGCGTGAGAGAAATTCGATAACATGCTACGTTACGCTCTCTTTGACTACCCCATCGCGTGTTTCTGATTTATTTCGACAGCAGGAATGTCTGCTTAAATTCCTTCATAAATGCGAAAGACTGTTTTGCAACAGCCTGTAGCGGTTTTAAAAAAAGGGGAATGAACGAAATGAACGAAAGCTTGGCAGAATGACAACACACTAGCTCACAAATACCTACTCGTTCAATATTTGCATATTTATTACTTCATTTAAAGAGTCATTTACATATTCATTTATACAGTTACGAAAATTTTCAAAAAATCGCTGTGACGAACGAAATAAAGGAAAATATTCCTAAGGAAATGTATAGAACAACTTTGTTTCCTCGTTCCAGAACTTTCGTCGTTTGTGCATAAAACCATTTGCATTATTTGAAATGACAAATGCATAAAACTAGTACTTTCATCTTACTAACGTAGTTTAGACTTTCTAACATTTTCCATTAAAAGTCAGGGCTTTTCATCACATAGACAAACTAGGACTGTTTTTGTAGCTGAAACTCTTAGCATCGTCGGAGGACTTAAAAAGAAAGATCTGCACGAGAAGAGTTCTTAAAATGAAAACCCAATAAAACAACGATTCACGAAAATATTTATTAAAGAGAAACATTCCAATCTACTTGTACACTTGTACTCTTTGATGTATTCATCAAAGTTCTTCCTTAAGTGGAATAAATCCATGTTGAATCAATGTATGTGAGAAAAGAAAATCAATGTAGCAAGAAAACCGTTCGAAGCACTGCCAAATAAACAATGGTCTTAGAAACGAATCTGTAAGAACACATAGCTCAGACTGAAGGTTTATTATGGAGATGCGTCCTATTTGTGGAGTAACTTTTGTAATCACTTCGGAACTGAAAACAAGTATTTCACGATCACTGTCCTGGACTGTTATTTCTAAGGTTATCTATGCTACGTGCAAGTGAGGAGTTTTATTTAAATTGTTATTCAGCACAAGATTATATCTTATACCAATTGGCGTATGTAATGTTAGATGTACCTAAAAGAACACTTTCACATAAATTCTCGTTTTAAAATTCTTTAACATTATGCGAGGCTGCAAGTGCAAAACTTCACCGGATACCAGAAAAAATGCTCCTCGCAAAAACACACACTTCATAATAAAGTATGGCATTTTAGTGCGAGCTCTCGAATTTCATCAAAATCGATGATGCGTTCCGGGAGCTACTACTGGCGGGAATGTGCGAAGACACCGTAAGGCACTCGGCATTCTAGGGAACGCGCGGGCAAAAGGCCCCTAGGTGGACGCGAAAGATCCTAAATCCGACGCAGGGCAGCGCATCACGGGACCTCCTGGAAAGTTGGCGAGCAGTGGGTGGGTCCTGGGAATCTGGTTGGTACTACCGCCGGCGCACATTCATTGCGATGAATCTCAGCAACCACTGAGGTATAGCCTATTATCTTTTTCCGATGAGATAATATTAACACTCTATTTGCGTCCATATGTAGCATTAAAAATTCATACATAAACGGGGAACTATGAATATTTTGATATTGAAAAATTCATACTTTACTTTACTCGAAATTCATTATTTACTGGGTAATTTGAAGGAAAATTTATACCAAATTATAACTAAATTAACAGATCCAATCTACACTTTCTGACAGAAAGGAAAGGACTGCCTACGGACTACAAAAAATCATTTACAAATGGAAGAGATCATATGAGTTATAATTTGTTATCAAAATCTAGGAGTTTCATTGCCGAACATTTCAGAGCAGAGAAAAAATCTTCTCGCTTACGCATGAGGTTTTATTATTACGACGCAAAATACGTTCTAGTCATATTTTAGGTGTGAATAAGCTGAGTTTTAACAATTGCCTGTGTCGCGGTTATAAAATCTCGATCCAGTTTTTCGGCCAATTTCCCTTGATGGGGCAAATGCTGAGACTTCTTTTGTTGCTTCTGGAGATATATGTAGTTTCATCATCTGCGTACGCCTTCTTGAAGCGTTAGTGAGGAATTTAATTATTTCTTGAACGCTACCATTAAATAATCACGAGAGTTTTAAAAATTGTATTTTTGAAATATTTAAAGATGCTGTAGCCAACATTTAATTTTACATCTGGAAATCCGTTTGTTCACAGATAGTGCCCAACGAGAGGCTGTTGCCATCATTATACAACTTCCACATATTCCACTGATCGACGTGACTCTTCGGCAGAAAATCTCATTGCCGCAGCCAACGCCCCCTACAGTTCCCATCCAAGGAATTTCATTGTCGAACGCGCCGCTTCGGCGAATGAAACCGAATCCCTCGTGTATCCCGCACGCGTCGCATCGTCTGCATAATGCGCGCGACAACGAATGCTGCTCTCTGGTGTTGGCGTACGAAATGAGTGCGCTCTAGCGTGCTAGATTTTCGCGCGCGCCGTTCTGATTGGTCAGTTGTTAGAGAGAAACGCCCCTTCAGAGCAGAAACATGTACAGCGGGGGCATCGCGAATGTGCCATGCCATCACTTGCAAAACCGACTAGATTTATGGGTCTGAACGTGCAGAGAAAAAAGGAAACTTTAGTTATCTAGTATAATTGATTTCAAAAACGCCCGGATTGCTAGTTGATTGGATCCATAAAAAATCTTTAATGGTGTTGTTCAACAGTGTTCTACAGCCGGGATGGGTTATTGCCGGAGATCCACAGAGCTCCAATTCAGCCATGAAATTAGTTTCGCTCCTTTCACGGTTTCGTATCATGGCGCAGGTCCGTCACAGCAATGCAGGTCCGTCACAGCCCAATACAATTCTGAACGGACGTATTACTAGCCTCAACGATTCTCGAGTTTAGTTGAGAAGAGCCATTTCGCCTTGAAGTTATTTTACATTAAGCAAATCTGTATTTTAAAACCAACCTATTGGGCCGAATTTGACAATGTCGTATGATGCTTATTGATTTTTATGGTTATAAATGTAGCTTCACTATGCGCACGTTTTGTTGAGCTCTCCTTCTGCTTGTAGTGGTAGGAGTAGAGATGAAGTGAGCTACTATTTTGTTAGCAATGTAGAAAAATTAAATCTACAGTTCGTGTGCCGATGCAAATAAGTTTTCTAAAACTCCAGAACGAAAATGTCTGTTTTTTCAAATGAGCTAATCTCGCGCTAAATAGTATTATTATTATTATTATTATTATTATTATTATTATTATTATTATTATTATTATTATTGTTATTATTTTGTTTGTTTATTTTTAAACAACAAATGGCACACGAGGATTACGGAGACTAAATTAATTTCCGGTGCTCTGAAATCGAAATTATTGTATTTCGGTAGAGGACATGTGAATGTTATTTTGTAAAATATGAGAATACCCGTTTAACAACAATGTTGTATTAGGCATAATTAGTGGGTTCAAATAGAGTTTATTGCAGGAAATAATATTTGGGGACTTAATATACCTTTTAAAAGTACTTATTAGGAATTTATTACGGTACGAAACCAAATATATCAAGGACTGACAAGGTATAGTCGTACATTCTGTTGGTAGAAGCAAATGTGTAGAAAGGTCTTAATCATTTAAATAACCACTTACTGCCAAAAATCACAGACTTTTTTTCCATTTAAAATATTACCGTACTACTTTTATTTGTAATTTTACTTTTGTTGTATATCACGCTATTAACTGAATGCGAACTTGGTCTTGTTACGGTTTTTTTCGACCCAGTGCCATTTGATTAATGAAGCGCCTCTGCGCGTTTGAAGTTAATTCGGAGACGTGAAGCAGCCGTCCCGGCGGATCACCCGTCTTACACACTGCGCCCGATGGGCGGCGGGGGTGGCGGCCGCGGTGACAGCGCACAGTGGGTCAGACGATTCGGCAGGAAGGTACTAATTTGACAGTGATTTTATAATGTTGAGAAAAGAGATTATTCAATCTTCCAATAATTAATGACATCATTGTACAGACTTTTCGAGAACTACAATTGGGCTTTGTTAAGAAAGGTTTACTTTTGGCCCTTTCTTCCTTCTCTATTACCGTGTCATTAAGACATTTTAGAAGTAATATAAATATATTAATAATAATATGTTGTGTTTAAAGTTGTTGAATCCGATTACTTATTCACACGTGACAAAAATACTAAATTTCTTGCATCACAATAAATACATATAATGTATTTCATTTTCATATCTACGAAGGTGAGGTAGGTTCACTTTTGCATTCGCACTCCTTGTATTCGTGGAGACCCGTGGTTAACCAAGCCACAACCGCATAGTGAAACCGCCAATGCCACAGGAGTCGCATCATTCGCATCCGCGAATCGGCAACTTCTCCAAGCCCCTTCGCTGAGGCCGGCATACTATGCAGTATTGAAACAATTGATTTAGAAACAAACTCACCAAATAAGTTTTCAAATTCCTCTCCGTAGAAGAAGGAATTGTTCTCACATACAAAGGGAAGAGGATACTGAATGGGTGCACTAAGAAATACATTCAAGATTAAATCAATCGCTTAGCATTTATAAACACGCATACGTCGGCCCAGCCAGTCAATACAACCTTTTAGCGGTAGTGCGAACGGTCCTCAAGGTCGCCAAGGTCGCCAAGAAGGAGAATATATAACATTTTATGAAATCTTCTTGCTTTAACATTTTAACTTCTATGTAACGATTAGAAAAGCTTACTTCTACCAAAAATACTAGTCGTGACTCGGGTGCAGTTTACTTACAGTTCTCTCCACTTGATCCGTAAATTATGCTTTAGATACGCAGAAATACGCAGTGACGGTAAACATTAATACTTGGTGTAAACGATATTATTTTTTGCCGTCATATCTTTAAATCTTGATATTAATATTTTTTATCTTCGGTTAATAAGCTTTATATTCGCTTGCCCTTGAATTATGTTTTTCATATAAATATATCCGTCTCTATGTATAAATAAAGTATATTAAAGTATATATAAAGTATATATACATCTAATTAAAAGTTTAATTCATTCTTAAAATGTATAGGATTTTGCCTTGATTGTTCCGTAGGTTGAAATGTTCTCCTATTCAAGCTTGGATGAGCTTCATGTGGCTTCAGCAGTTTGGAATTTGGCTTATGATGGGACATTTCCCCAATTTATAATTACTCTAACATTATTTTTATGACAATTTTTCAACATTCCATTTGTAATGACGGTATTCCGTAATAGTTTCCGCAATTTTTGCAACGACTTTAACGATCTGAGCATTTCTGTTGCATTTTGCTGTCTTGCACTCCACTGTACGTCTGCTGCGGCGGCGATTGGGGCGGCAGGGGTGGGGATGGCAGCGGCGGCGACGGCGGCGGCGGCGGCGCGGAGCCGCAGGGCCTCCTTTCGCCGGCGGAACAAACGCTTTTTCGCGCGCGTTCTTTCTTACGCGGAGGCAGACGGCGCCCGCGGGAGGAGAGGCCGCCGAGGCCGCCGCCCCCGGCAGACGACGTGGGAGGGCGGGGCGGAGGCCGCGCTTGGGGCGGCGGGGGGGGGCGGCAGGGGGTGGAAGCGTGGACGCGTGAGGGGGGCGGAGAGCGGGGGGGGGGGGGGGGAGGGGCGGGCGGGGGAGGGAGAGGTTGGGGGGGGCGAGAGCGGGAGGGGGGCGGTGGCGGGGAGGGGGGGCGGCGACGCCCTGTGGCTCGCGCGCGAACCTGCCCGCTGCCACTCCTTCTCTCCACGAATGCTTTTTCACGCGTTAGACTAACAGAGGAGAGAAATAACAGGCAGTGAAGAAAGTGAAATGAATATAACAGAAGAAAAAAGAGATAGAAGAGCAGGTGCGTGAGGGTGAGAAAGGAGAGAAGTAACAAAATTTTAGTGTGCAACATTTCGTTTACCGATGGAAGTAACATTTCTATAACTCGGGGACGAAAATATCTAGCTTTTCAAATGTTGCTAATCTCGAACAAATTTTTAAATTTTATTATTATTATTATTATTATTATTATTATTATTATTTTTTTTTTTTTATTTTGTTTGTTTTATTTTTGAAACTTTAATTCATCTTTCAACTCTTTGTAGTTAAAATGTTGGGAAGGGATTCTGGAACTCAAGAAAACATGCGCAGATCTTTTTCGCCGTATGTCACATACAGATTTTATTGTTTTTGATTAAATAAATCGAATCAATCAAGTGAAGTGAGGAAAAGGAAAAACTGAAGATAGTAACGACGGAAATGAATATATGGAAATGGTGCTGTAAAATTCTCAAGTAATATACGATCTACTCGGTCATGTCTGTCTGAACTCGGCAATACTCGTATCAAACGTTACACACGTGTTGTAATTTCTGAGGAATTTTGATCATTTCTCAGACAATGGTTATGTTTTGGTTAGGAATTACAGTCAAATTAAAATATTATATTAGGATAAATTATAGAGACAGTTTCCTCTGATTGATTTGCCAACACGCTTTCTTATAAGAGAATTCTGTTGAAGTCGACAGTTGATGCGTCTAAATACCTCTTATGGAGGTGGCTTTCTTCTTCATGATTTTGTAAATTCAATACAAATATTGCCCATTTCACTCTAATGGCCTACGTAACTAATGGGACAGAGTAGCTTCTCCTCATTATGAAGGTGCGCATCCGTGCCGACAACGCATATCCATGTGCAATGGGGTAACATGATTACGGACAAAGTTGAAACTCAATGTTGGGCAATGAATTAATTTAAAAACAAGGAGGTAAAAGGCATAATGTAATAATAATAATAATAATAATAATAATAATAATAATAATGATAATAATACTTACGTTTCTTTTACGTATGACATGAATGCCTTAGAAACGTTGATTTTCAAAATAATTTGTTTCATAAATACATTGAAAAACTTCTGTCATTTTGTTTCTTCAAAATGTCATCAAGAATATTCTGTATACGTGAACGTTCATTAAAACTTCTTGATTGTGAATACAAATACTTATTCACATTCCGAGGGCCACGCAAGCAGCAACTCGTGGTACGTACGTATGAAATAAACTACTACTCTGCTTAACCACTAAATTTTAATGAATTTCCTCGAAAGCATGTATACACCTCTTCTTTTTATTATTTTATTTTTATTATTATTTATTATTATTTATTATTATTTATTATTATTTATTATTATTTATTATTATTTATTATTATTTATTATTATTTATTATTATTTATTATTATTTATTATTATTTATTATAATTAAATTATTATTATCATCATCATTGTATTCACTATCAAACGTTATCCTTAAAACCTCTTTTTACTTTCTCGCTACGGAGTGTAGACAAAATTATGTAATGCTGTGCGAAAATACGGGGAATTTTCGGCAGAAAAACTCATGTTGCTGGGCCCTTGTAACGAAAAAGATGATAAATGCAGTTGCTAAATTTTGTGTAGCCAGAATCCATTTTTGTGGGTCCTTAATACAGAAAAATCGACCCTCCGTCCGTCTGTGAACTACACTAGCGGCTAAACTGTTCAGCCTATTTGGGGGTAATTTACATGAAGCCCTTGGGACCTTGACCACATTTTCGAAACCGTGGCTCCATCGTTTTTGACTAAATTTTGTTTTTGGGTAGTGTAAAGGATGTTTAAGAGAATGGTGCAGGTCTCGTGTTCTTTGAAAACCTAATTGTTTGAAAATTGCAAAAGTTCAACTTTTTTTCGGCGTCTTTCTACAACTAGAATTATGAAGATAGAGATTTTTTTCTTTAACGAAATAGGTTTCTTAAAGATAGATTTTAAATAAAGGCATTTACAATTTTTCGAAAATTTGAGTACTTTTCGCGTAATTGTGAGTGAAAATACTGGCGAGAATGTACACGTTGTTTTAGCACCACTACTTTATATTTTGATATTACTATGAAAGATCATTGTTCTAATTTATGTTTATGGACTTTCACTGGGATGTATATTGGCTGTAAATGTTTCGTCTGTAATTGTCTGTAATAATCTGTAATTGTTTTAGATATGATTTGTTATAAGTGTGTTAATCTTTCCAAATTAGCTTTCGTTGTAAGCAGTAAATGGCACCGCATTAAATTTCCTGTAATCATTTCACTCAATCCCCAACGGGTTTTCCTAGTACTATCAAATTATTATTATTATTATTACTATTATTATTATTATTATTACTATTATTATTATTATTAATACTGGCGTATCAGCAATTTCTTACCACGCTACGCGATTAACGTGTGTAACTTTCAGGATCAGCTTTTGCATCCGTCGATGCGCCAAGGTTGTTACGCCTTGAAGTGTGAATTATGAGGTGAGAGGATGATGACGAGGGGTAAAGGGGCAATCACAAATACGACCATGCCATCGCAGGACTCGAACATGTAACCTCCTCGGCTGCCGCAACCATCTGCACCACGGGGCCGGCATTTTATCATTATTATTGTTATTGTTGTTCTTCTTGTTGTTGATGCTGTTGCTTTCAACATTACTGTTGAACCTTCCTTAAAGAGGATATTCGATGATTACCGTTATCCCATGGTAGAGCGCGCACACACGCTTTCCTCAATGCCCTTTCTTTCTTAGCCTTCTTCTAAAATGCACTTTTAATGAAGATGCCGAGAAACTGTACTAAGTAAGTGGATAAAAATAATATATATATTTTCGGTTCCCATGTTGACAGTGCTTAAAGAGCAGTAATATCATACATTTCCTAAGCGCCATTTGTCGAGCATGACCGTTTTTATCACACGATTGCGCGGAAACGTGATTTAAACTTTCGGACACTACTTACTACACCCGTACACTACACCCGTAACTCACGATATGAGTAGTTCAAAACCAGTCAACAAGGTGTCTGCGTCAGAAGGTATTACCTTCCTATCCTGATAGTATGTACAGAAACATCCATGAAAATATGTGATGAACATCTGGATTGTCAGGACATGTTACATAGGTTCTGGGAGAGATAAACCGCACTAAAAAGTACAATCCATAGTTGTTTTAGAACGGGCAGAGATGTATGTGGAACATAATGAAAAAATATTCAAATATACACTCCGCCTATATATTCACAGTTAGCTAATATTTGCTCCAAGAAAGATCGAGCGTGTTTCCAGAGTTAATGAAGGTTTTGAAGGTATCCAATTTCAAGTCAACAAATAAATGTTTAAATTACTTAGTTGTTCATCTCAAATTTATAAAATATCTCCATCATATTCCGATTCAATTTTCTTTGTGAATACCTGTATTCTATTCAAATAAAATGTTAAAATACAGGAGTAAAATTCTCGGGTTTAAAATTCATGTATTTAATTCGAATAACTACAAAAAACATTTATTCTACAAAACTTCCTAATTATATACTCAAGAGATTTTTTTAAAACTTTTGAAGATTCTTCCAGACATAGCAAAATATTTTGG
Organism: Teleogryllus oceanicus; assembly: GCA_964035755.1. Lineage (NCBI taxonomy): Eukaryota > Metazoa > Arthropoda > Insecta > Orthoptera > Gryllidae > Teleogryllus > Teleogryllus oceanicus. The sequence continues at coordinate 238,162,472 of CAXIVR010000001.1, read as the reverse complement.
TTCAATCAATGAGCGTACATTCAAAAGAAATAGAGCAGAATTTTTTTATCATCGATGGATAACAATAGTATTATCAGACAACGCTTCTTACACGCAACGAAGTAAAACGTTTTCTCTCCCAAAGATCCAGAGCATCTTTCCTAACGACTGCTATGTTTAATTTTTTATTTACCACAATCAAATTACCTCCTCGTTTAATATAATTATAATGGGTTTATTGGACGTTTTACATCGAAGGTAACTGGTTAAGATTTTACTTTAAACTTTTCCTACGATATCAATGACCTGCCCTGTGTACTCTGCCACTTGACGAGGAGAGGTTAATTCCTTATGAGACTAAAGGAACTTCCCTACTTATGTATTATCGATTTGTGTCGGAAAGGGATCACGGCTCCCCCACTGGGCTAACTAAGAATTTGCGGGAACTACCTGCATAATGCCTTTCAAACTATTATTACATAATTAATTTGTGTTACAATCTCTACAAGTGAGTAAGAAATTTGACGAAGAACCGAAGTACGAACAGGCGACCGATAACATGAAATTTTAAGTTAAGATAGATGAAGCTTTAGAAGGAAAGGAAAAGTGGCAATTTTAGAAATAGAACAATTTTATTAATCAGAGGGATACACTAACTTTTTCCTTCAATAACATATGTTCTCATAAACAAACTGGTTCAAATTTATCATAGAAATAGGAAAAATGTAAAAATATTTTACATGCACTATTTAAAATTCCATGTTCTTAAAACAATTTCAATCAAAGATTCTTTTAAGAAGACATCTGATAGAAATGAAATTGCATTGAAAAGTAGAACGCTTTTTATCCATGCTTATCAGTTATAACAGGTACAAGTCTTCATAAATTTGATAATTCGCACAAAGAGAAATTCTGTTCCGAAAAATGAAGATAATAAAATCATAGTATTCATAGCAGACACTTAGAAAAAGATTTTGAGTGAAGCAAAATAATACCCTCGCACAAGTTCCTGAAATGTGTCTTAAAAAATTAATCATTCTGCTGTCGTCAATTGATTCGAGAAAAACAATTAAAAACATAAAATTATGTTCCCAAGAGTAGAACCACTCTTGATTTATATATTTATTTGTTTCCAACCAAAAAACAAGCTTGAATATTCAGGTGAATGTTAATTTACCACACGACCCATCATTTGCTTTCTTCCATTATGTCTCGAGATATTTTGTATAGACAATATCTTCTTAACGTATCTAACTAGCCACGAAGTTATCTCTGCGTTCACGGTGTGAAAATCTCCTGAATGTAGTAAACCAGTACATTCCCAGATGGAAACACTTAAAACTTATTCATGTACCGAAGTAATATCTCGAATGTTAGTCTCTCTCTTAGTAGATTACCTTTACTCTGATGTCTCCTGCTTTTACTTTCCAAATTTTACCCGTATATCCAGGAAGATCCAATATCAACTTACTGCTTTACGATCACACGCGCACACATGGACACTATATTTGAACTTACAAATAAATACACACAAACAGTCTCACGCGTTAGAATTATGGTATGTTCAATTCTAGAGGATTCTGCTTTTCCACCCTCCAATTACATCTTTTCCAATCTACGTAACCGTTACTAATATACTTGCTATCATATTAAGAAGGTCTAATATGTAAGTTTCACATCTTATGCACATATGATCTATTTACATGTGAAATTGCGATTTTTAAAAGCAGCATTTTTTACGCAAGCGTAGCAGTGGCTTCAAACACAATAATTCCCGCGATCTTATAACTATTATTATGTGATCTTGTATCTCGAGTGTATCAACGTCTTGCACATGAACCTGCATTCATTCTCGCCTCACGCCTGTTTGGATCTAGTACATCTGGGAATAATGCAAACAACGCCAATGTATAGCAATCTGAATGAACACTCACTCACAAATACAAAATTGTATGGGGAAACGCACACACGCAGACACCAAGACTAGCATGTATGTCCTCGTATATTTAATTGTACTGGATTTCACTTTCCCACATTCGAACTCCCATCTTTTCCAATAGATTTAATATCCTCTAAGAAAATTTTCCAAGTCAACCATAAAGTGCAATGAGCAACATTCGCACCACATGTGCACATACGATCCATTTATATCTATATATACGATTTTTCCTGTCGCGTCTGAATTCTCGAGCGCGGCGCCGGCCTCGGAAATCCTAACGCCCGGATAATTCTCGCGATCCGCACATAACTCGCGGTGCTAATAAAACAGCGTGGCTAATCCCCTAACGGATAAATCCTGAATTATTCCCGCGGCGGTCGCAGGGAATGAGATTTTCCGCGGGATGAGATTTTCTCCGCGGAGAGAGGAATGCGGGCCAATACTTCAATTAACGCCATTCATCTGTCACTTCCCGCTTCCTTCATCCCACAAGGTAAATATTTGATACATTCGCCCAACGCGTACCGTTTCTCAACGTCCTTCTGACCGGTGAAAAGAAGATATATTTCTCGTTGCCGTGGGCGGAAAGAGGGAAAGGGCGGAGGACGTCTTCAAATGCGAAGCGCTGATGACGAAATCTAATCTACGAGGAAGTGAATGTCTCGAGAAGAGGTGGCGCTGGTTATATCACTTTTATACCTCACTGCCTTTATTGCAAAAGAAATGGTTTCGTAAATTGAATGTCGGGATCGTTAATAACGTTCTGGGAGAGAGATAGAATAATACGAAATACTATCAACAAGAAGCAAACTCTTAAAACTTTTCCTTCAATCGAATTCGCTCCTTCGCTCTGCCCGCCTGAAAGTGAGATTTAAAAATACTTGGCGTTTAGGTAATAGCAATTAAAGAAAACGTCACTTTTCACTGGGAAAACGTCAAATGCAACTTGTTTTCACACGTTATATTAGACTTCGACACAATATGGCGCGTATAAAAAAGGAAAGCAACAAAATTGTATTCTAAATGGTTCTTTAAAGAAGAAATAGCTTTTGCTAAACTGCATTTTAATTCGTAATTAAAGAAAGACAAAATGCGAAATAGCTATTGAACCTAAAATATTGTTTTTGTGCACGAGAGCATGAGTTTCTATCGTTCTCAGTATTCAGGTGTTAATGTATTGGCGCGCATTAAACTTGGCCTCATGTGCACGAAATCAATAATACAATACACTTTTTCAAGAGATGTAACATATGGGGATTCTCTCTAGTGGCAGTTCTTTTGAACGGCCATATGCCCGCTTGAACTACGCCTATGATTTTATTTACTAATTGACGCAATTCAGTTAATTAATACATTAAGTCAAGTCTGTATTTCATTACAATAAAATACTTACTTCTACCGAATATAAATCAAACTTCCACGTAAAATAGATCTCAAATATAATTTATAACATCACAAAATTCTTTCCAATAAAAACGTCTGCGTTAGAATTGTGTTCTATTCTCAGAAAACATCGTATTCATTGGAATTTAATTTAATTCAACGAAATGTAATATGAAGCTCAAGAACGTGATCAAAAAACTATATGCAGCCACAAAAAAGAGCTCTTTCTTCACAAACACAGAAATTCCTTTTACTACAGAACAGAGAATTGATAAAAAATTTCCATTCTTTCCATTCTCTATCTGAGAGCATACGCATTATGGAAGGTTACTTGAGATTTTTGAATCTTTTAGTGATTCGTTTTCAAGAAATTTTGAAAAGGAATGAACACCCACGCTTTTGAGTCATTTTACGTGTCTGTAATTTTTACATCTTGCACAAGCAGTGATTCATTTTTATGTCAACTTCACGAAACACTCACTTTGTGTTTAAATAGTCACACATTTATTACGTCAAAAATGAAACCAGAAATAAATACTAGTGAACATGAGAACTATTTTTGCAATATTCTGGAAAATGAATTAATCACTCAATTTTGACTGAATACTTTGATACATAATTTCAATACAATTATCTGCCATAATAATGGAAATGCAATTTGATGGCTTTGTTGTACGAGTGTTGGTTAAAGTAATGCTTTACGAAAATATGACGAAGGGAGATCAATTTTCTCTATAGAATTACATACTAATACGTTGATTTTTTTGCTTTTGACAAAGCATATTGTCCCAAAAATCAGTGCATATGTGAGATAGACGTCGATTAGCCGTATGTGATTTGATATGAACCTGTAATGTTTCAGAATCAACCGTAAACAATTAAATGTCTCTTTCTCCACATATCGGTGTCTATTCACACTAGAATAAGTTCAACTATATAGGAACATATTCATGTTAGGTTGCAATGAATAGCACCAAAGACCGCAAAACATGGTATGAACACATTGTAGATTAATATTACACACTTATTAATAAACGCAAATAAAAATGTTAAGGCTATATTATATTTTTAAAGTGTAAAAATACAATATCAATTCATGAAATCAGTTAAGATAGTCAGATCTGCTTCGCGTAATCCAAGGGGAAAAATATAAGTTAAAACAATATTAGATGATTTCGAAATAGCATTTACGTAATAATGTAAGATTTCGCATCAGTTAATATCTAACGCAATATGGAACGATATGAAATCTACGTCCGCAATATTTCTTGTCACTCGCCTCCGGAAATAACACGTCGACAAAGAGCAGCACGGGTACCCACTTTGAAAAATGTGCGATGCACACAAAAGAAACGAACTTCCCTCGCACTCGGCCCGCTTCCCCCGTCGAAGCCGAAGATCTCCCGGGCCAGCCGGACAACATTCGCGTTCAGATCCAGTCCTCGGCGCGACAGCACCAAAGTACAGATAACGAATGGCTATTTCAGACCACATTTTCCGCATGATCCCCGCACAACGTCGCACAACCGCATGTAATTCGGCGAGGATAAACCGGGATCGTTTCCCTTTCGAGAAGTAAGCCCAACGTTAAAGAAGACACAGAGACCCTCGGACGGCGGCGAGGCGGAGCGAGGGAGGGGCACGGAGGGAGGGAGGAGATCGCGAAGGTGGAGGTGGAGAAGGAGGAGGAGTAGGAGGGGTAGGAGGAGAAGGAGGAGAAGGAGGAGGAGGAGGAGAAGGAGGAGAAGGAGGAGAAGGAGGAGGAGGAGGAGAAGGAGGAGAAGGAGGAGGAGGGTTCGGTAACCACCTCGCCAACGACTAGCTGCGACCGGTACCCCGGGGTGCCCTGGCCGTCACCGTTGCCCCTCGCGTGCTCCCTCGCGCGCACCGCAACGTGCTGACCCCCTACGCGGTCGCACCCACCCTCCTCGTCGCGACCGCGTCTCCTGCGGCGGCGGCGGCGGGAGCGGGGGCGGCGGAGGCGCGGCGGGGCCCCGCCGACAGGTGCCCGTGCCGCCGCCCCCGAAGCCCCCCGCGCCGCCGCCGCCGTCGCGCCTCCGCGAGCGCCGGCGTCCTAATTACCCTCGCTAATGGCGGCGCCGGCCGGAGACAGGCGAGGGCGGCGGGGCGGCGGCGCGGCCGGAGGCTCCCCCATTAGAGTCGTTGCCGTCCGAAATTACAGAACACTTGTATCAAACGAGCGAGCACGCACGTGCGCTCCGAACAGAAGCGGAGAGGAGCTGTGCGCGGCGCGGCGGGGCGGAGTGGGAAGGGCGTGGGGGGTTCCGGCGAGGGGGAGCGGGGCAAGCGGGGGGACGGGGCACAGCGACGTGGCGAGACGAGGTGCGAGACGGGAAGGCTGAATGGAAAGCGGAAGGCGGGAGGGGTGGGATAAGGGGCTGGTTTGGGAGAGGGGGGAGTTTTGGCATTAGAGGCGCGGAGCATCACCACATACAGGGGCGTTGTGTGGAACACTGGACGGAATAGTGTTGGGTCTAAGTGGCGAGAGGGAGAAACTGGACGAAACGGAGAAGCGAGTAAAGACCGAGTGACGCATGAAAGGAAAGTTCGAGAAGTGAACGGGAACTGAGGAGGATGAACAGACACGCGACAAAGGCGGAAGTCAGAGAGGAGGTGAAAAAGAAAGGAGAGAGGAAAGAAAAAAAAAAAATATAAAAGGTAAGAGTTGATAAACAGGAGAATAACGGAGAACCCTGACGCAAAAGGAACGAAGATAAAAGCAGCGCGTCTCGGCTGGACCGCAGAACCGGATCGCGATTCCACCCGGTGGCGCAACATGGACTCCGGGCAGCGAACGCGGTGCGTGCAGCGCAGGCGGGTTGCGGCGCGGGGCGCACGAGGCGCGCCTCCGAGGCACGTAGTTGCTCAAGTTGCCCGCGAGGAGGCAGCATCTTCTCCGCGCCCGCCGCGTCGGCCACGACGCCCGCCGGCGTCTACCTCGGGGCGCGCCCGCTAAACCAGAAATATCACGTGAGGCTTTTAGGGTTCCGCCATAAATCCGCGAGGGGCGTGGCAGGCCGGAGGTGACCCAGTATTATTTTCGAGCGCAGCAGGCACGATGCAGCCCAGCCAGCGTTACCGCAGCGTTCTCGCGTCGGCCCTCGCTCCCAAACCCCCGCCACCCCCGCAACTCTGCTGGCGCCCGGCTCCCCCTTCCCGCGTCGTCTTCGCCGACCGCCCTCCCCGCGATACAGCTTCGGACGTAATAGGCGGGCTGAACGCGACCAACTTTTTGAAGATCGGCGAAGTTGGGACCCGAGGCGTACGTGCAGAGAGATCGGGACTTTGAAAGACCGCCGGAACTCCCAGGCGCGTAGCAGCTTCGTCGTCGTTTCGGAGCCGCTGACGACCTCCCAGCTCCGCGCGTCCTCGAGTCCTAAGCCACACGACGCATGTTTCGTCCTGTCTGAGCGTAGGTGGCCGATACCTCGCGAATTGTGTCTGAACGACCTGTACAGCACGCGTTGTGAGCGTACAACCATTACCGCTGGCGGCAGTTGCCTAGAGGTGCACTCGATATGGCATTTAAAGTTATAAATCATCTCTCACAAAGTTCTTCTTTGTTCCGTTTTCAAGCCGCGCGATTGTTACTATATATTACATCCAGCTTATAGCACAAATGTACCGCACCAACTCTCCGATTTCTTACCGTTGACGCCAAATACCTTCAACTTGCGTTATTTAAATTGGCCGTGAGTGTTCTACGTGTAGTCAGAATACCACTGCTTGATATTTTCAGTTATAAAAATTCGCTTTGTGGACCGCCTTTCCATTACGAACACTCAAAAACCCGTTAACGTTCTTTCACTGCCAGTGCAGAAACGTTACCGTAGGTTGCGGTGACCTTGATGCACCGTCCCGACGCGAGCGACTGCTACCGGCGAACGCACTAACGTTCTACGCGTCAAGGTCGCTTTTCGGGGCGAGGCATGTCGTTGGCAGCTACGGAGAAATGACAGGAACGCGGTTAGATTACTTTACCACCATTCGTCATGAAAGACTGCGAAGGATTGTCAACCGCACAAAGCTCTAAAAGAGTTCCTAATATTGACAAGTTTGAGGAGGAAAAAGAAGTCATGGAAAGTAAGAGCGACGTGGGGGGAATCGGGGGGAACTTTGAAGTGGAAATGACGCGGCAGCACCGCTGCGCGCCGGCGCCCGCCCGGGAGGGGGGAGGGCTGTTCGCACCTCACCCGCCACGAGGCGTCGCGACGCCGGCGCCCAATGCGGCGCAGGAAATTAAAAAACTTCGTACACAGAATCAGCGCGCGCGATCGACAGCGCGTCGCGGACGGGGCGATTGCAGAGACTTCCGCGGGCGACCGCCGCCGCAGATCTCTTTTCACGTGGGGGAGGGGCTCCTCGCGGACGAAGTACCTCAAAAAAACCTTCAAAGAGAAACGTCCGCGCCGTTCGCGACGGCTGTCAACGGCCGGCGTCGTAGACAAGCACAACAAACACCATGTCACCCGGAAGGCGTTTGGAAGAAACGGGACCGATTCGCGAGTCGTGGGTGAGCAGAGTGGGGCGGAAGGGCGGGCGAGGGGCGGACGGCGCCGTGAGCGGGGCGTGCGGCGCCAGCAGGGCTCGACTCTGTTTCCTGCAGACCGCCTGCCCGCCGGCGCCCCGCCCCCCACCCGTCCGATCGAACCTCATATGCTCCGCGGTGCATTCGAAGTGCATCAGTCCACACGGGCGCACTGGCCGCGCCGAGGGCTGCGTCAACAAGCCGTGCGCGAGCGCCCGCGGCGGGGCCGGGCGGCCCGCAGCGGCCGCGGCGCGTGGCGCGGAGGCGTGCGTGCGCCGGGCGCGGCGCCGGGCACGCACCTGGGCCGGCGCGGGGCGTCTGTCGCCTCGGAGTCGGCGGGGTGGGCGTCGCGGGAGGCGGCGTGGTGCTGGGCGGGGCTGGGCCTGCGGCGGAGCGCGTCGCCGCCTTCGGCGCCGCCGCGGGCGCGGCCCCATGCGGCCGAGGCCGCCTCCGAGCCAGAACCACCACCACCACTCGGGGCGCGGGGGCGGGCGGGAACCTGCGCCTGCTGCCGCTGCTGCGTAGGCCGCTGGCCGCGTCGCCTGGAGAGCGGTCCGCGAGGACCGCGCGCGCGCGCGCGGATGTCTGAGAGAGAGGGAGAGCCTGCTGCTCGCTGCTCGCACAGGGAGCACTGCCGCCGGAGCCGCGTCGCCAGCGCACGGAGCGCGGACCGAGAGCGACGCCCGCGAGTCGGGCGCAGCGCCACTACTGGCGGCCGCGCGCCCCGCGCCGACACACGGCGGCGCCCCGACGCCGACGCCGGCGCCGCGCCGCTCAGCGCCACCGCCGCCGCCGCCACCCCCGAGCGCCGCCGAGCGCGCCCGAGCGCCCGCTCGCCGCCCATGCTGTCCATGCGGCGCGGAGGGCCTAGGGCCACCCCGGCGCCCGCTCAGGCCGAAGGGCGAAGGGCGCGCGGGCGACGCCACCTGTCCACCCGGCCCCGCCCCCTTCCCCGCCCCCGCGCACGCCGTTCGGACGAGCCCGGCCCCTCCCAGAGATGGATGGACGAGAGATCCCGGACAGGTGCGTGTCGGATGGAGGAGGGAGTGCACGGCGAGGCGAGCTGCGCTGAAAGCTATCTTAAACACGCAGCTCTTCTTTCCGCTGGAAGCGAAGGGGATTTATTCTTGAGGAACTCGCTGCCGCTATTTACGATGTAATGATTTGCTAGGCGTTACGAGTGTTCGATGCGGCTCGTTACACCCGTCATGGTGAAGAATTTGCACGCAAGGGGAAAGGTAAAGGGGAGCAACACCCATCTGAGACCTTCGTAGGGAAAATGAATCCTGTTATTCCTTGACGTAATATGCTGAATCGCAGAAATGCGGTTACCAAGACAAGTATTTGATATTTACAGTTTTAAAGTATTTATTTTATTTAATTGATTTACGAAACCTAAACTGTTCGATGTCAAATATTACCAAGCACCCACATTGTATACGACTTGTATTTATGAGAGAAAAAAATGGCTTTGAGAGGAATGATTCAAAAATTTAATTTACATCGAAAAATAATGTCGAATTTCAGATGTGAGGGATAAAAGAAACGGAAATAATATTGATTGTTCAAATCAACTCGCAGTGTGATATTTGTAGGATTTTGGGGGCTACAAGTGAGTGAAATGTACGTTTTTGGCAATTTTAGAAGCTACATACCGTCAAATGCTACAATTCTCCATTCATAACGGAAAACTCGATTAGTTCAGGTAAGGGTTACGTCAATGACTATCGCATGATATATCATTTATCATGCACATACCCGTTAAATTCGAAAGGAGTGATTATTATTATCGTTTTCGTTTTTGAAACTGATTGTGTCAAACAATGCTCATGTGCACTCTTGAAATTACAACCACTGAAAGAGAGCGACATCGCCACTCTAATGTTAATCGCCTTCACTAAACGTTACAGTGGTGGTGCCAGAGGCATTACGTCAGGAGACCCTGTCCTACCCTTTGCGTTCGCTTGCAATGGGGCATGTTCAAAGGATCACGAGAGTCCTTGGCGTTGTTATGAACGAATTCTTTCGTTCATTTACTCTGTTCAAGTATTCAAATTTCGGTAAACTTGCTTTTCGTTGTTTTTAATTCGAATGGACAGAGTAGAACCAATAAAAAATATTTATGTGATACTGTTCATGTCAGGGGAATGGTAATTCCCATACATTGTCATTCAAGTACTTTATGGTGCACACATGTATACTTTTTTATGAAAAGAGTATAATAAAACGTAATGAGGTGAATTACGAGCATTGTCAATGGAATTTAACGATGGAATTTAACACAACACATCGAAACTATTGTTTAATTTCAGTATCAAGTACAATAAGTGGGCGAAATAGTTATACTATTTCTGTACCTGTTGCTATTAGCAAATCTGCATAAAAATCTTTATCATCAATATCACTGCTGCCGCTTTAAGTATCTCAAAAATTACTCATCACCAGACTCGTAGAAAACCACGTAGCCGAACCACTGGAGTTGTACCACAATCAAAATAAAAACAGAGGGGTCCAAAAACTGAATACACTCTGCACTCAGAATAGATTTTGAATGAGGAGACAAATATGATTCTTGCTTGCTATTTCTGTTGAATGTTTTGTTACATGTTTTTAGGATGACGTGTGTTCAAAGCGACTCCGATAAACAACGTCGATGCTGCTGAACTGTTGAGCGAGTGTATACATGCTTTTGGACCCCTCTGTAGATTGCAATCTCTAGTGATTCACTTTTATTGTGGTGCTCTACGCCGTCCACATAAAGAACTTGAGAGTTTCACTCTTTTAGAATGAATGTAAAAACACCTGCAGGACCTGAAGACCAATTCTCAATTCTCTTAAAACTGGGAGTTGTGTCACTATCAAACTATGGCCTCCATTTCTCCCGGGCCGATTCCTCGTCCGATGCCCCCAGCCCACTGGGTCCTCCCGCCCCAGAGTCAAGAGATCCTTACGTCGGCGGTGGTTACCCTCGCTAGCCGCAAGCCATAGCGTTTGGGATTACGCGCAGCCACTCGCTGTGCAAACATAACAAGCGGCGAGCGAGTCAGCAGTGCGCAACGCCGTGCCACCCACGCCCCTCCCCCTCCCCTTCCCGCCGCGATAGACTAAGGGAGACGTTAGAAGCTACCCCGGCGGGGCCACGAGGCTGCCGAGGACCAGCTGCCGCACGCAGCTACCGCCACAGTAAACGTGAGTAGTGGCCTCTCATAGCTCGTTGCTTACCTCGGTCCCTTCGCTCCAGATGACGACGACGACGACGACGATGACGATGATTTCTGAACAGCGTCCTGGTCTGGGCGAGGTTACGCTCCGCGTCGAATCCCATCATGGCGAATAGCATGCTGAGGAATAGTATCTGAAAAAAATAGTCATATCACAACGTCCACCCCAGAACCTTCGACGCTTCGTTATCCAGATAGCCAAGAGCGCTATCAAGACCCTGGCCGCGAAATTCTTCAACTTCACACAAATTAGTTACAGTTCACCAACATGAAACCGAATTACTTCAATAATAGAAATGAAAGTTTAAAATATAACACAAAATGGAAGTAATAGCACCTGTAAAGTAATATAATGCACGAATTCCGACAAACTTCATCTTCAGAAATTTATAATCACTTCCAATAATAAGCAAAAAATACATTATTAGATATTCCATCTGCAAAAACTTCAATGATTTATATTAGTCAAACTAAATTATTTTTTCTGAAATACGAGTCCAAAATGACTACAAAATGTCAATATAAACTCGACAATGTTCTCTTACCACCTCTGCACATGAAGCCAGGGCTGATATAACAGTTCGTGAAATCACTTCCAAAAGACGGAGAAAGTTTCAGATATCTGTACTTCAAATTCCCAAAATTTCTTGAAGTTTCTGAACTGTTTGAACTGGTGGGTGTTGAAAAAAATTACATTCTGCTTTCTTTAAAATCAAGTTAGGATTCATAATCTCAAAAGCCTGCACATCGTAACCCGGTAACCACACCAGTAGCATTCTATCTTCATTATCTGAAAAATTCTATACGATATTTCACCTTTAGGCAGGAATTCAATCTTGGTAAAAAAAAACATCAAGAGAACCCTAACACTCATGAGACAACTTTAAAATATTATTTTGGTACATATAATTCATTTTAGAGATAATTACCTAAAAATAAACTAAAATGTCCAATTCATTACCCACAAACGGTGAGTTAAGAACAGTACTGATTTACAATAACAACATATAAATAAGATTATTGGTAACATTAATTTAAATAATCTTTCAAGTATCCGTTTTTTCTGAAATATTTATTTAGGCCATAACAATTTTATGATTTAAAACAACACTAACAATCAACTTAATTCGTTATTTTGGTACTTTTTAAATACTTAATTTAGTTTTTAACGTGCATATAATGCATAGCATGTAATACAAACTAAAAAAAATCACAGAGCCTTGGGACCTCCAATTCTAAAATTTAATTTATATAATATATTATATACCTTTGTAAAGCAAAATTTGTTGATCACATGGAAAGTAAATCAATAATAATAGAATAGAATATGCACAAAAACATCAAGGCCGTAAAACCCCCCATCTCGTAATCATTTTTGCCCTTTTTGAATTTTCACGGACATCTGCAGAGCTCATCACAAGAGTGTTTCAACTTGTGAGTATCCGTCATCAACTGGTGTTGGAATTATTTCCGTCAACATCAAGGGAGCATTTTTCTCGCGCCTTCAATGTGGCCGTTGCACGCGCTTGCCCGGTGAGTGGGCGTGACCCTGTTACTTATGCAAGGCGTTTGTTCCTGCGATCAAACGTTTCTCGGAACGTGTTGCGTCCATTCAAGCGATGTTGTAGGTTCGTTCTCAGTTTTCAAATGGACGAATAGTTTTTATTTGCCCTGTTTTATTTATTCAAATCAGAAAATTGTCCGGTTTCTGCTGATTTCCATCGTGACTATTAAGATTCTGAAGAAATCTCTGAAGATTATTTGTCACTGAAATTTCTTAAGAAGTCTCTGAAGAAATTACTGTACTTGCCATTTTTTTCGTGTATCAATTCTGTTATTTCCCTTTTACTCTAAAATCACTAAAATAGTATCTAATGAACGTAATGAAAATATGAATTTGATTGATACATTAGTGATTCGGGCGCGTCAGCTACTGAGGTCATTAGTCCCGTAAGTGTAGTGCATGTTTTTCATCGGGAGGTGGCGTGATCTTCCCCCACTGGATGGCGAGATCCGGCGTCGACCTACCGTCGACTAGCGGGGTTTTCCCAAACCAGGTATCTTCCACCAGCGAGGCACCACCCCAGACTGGACACGTTCTAAGTCCCCGACCGGTCCCCCGGCATGTGTGTAATGCATATTAGTGTAAGTGTGTGGGTGTGGGGGGTGAAGATAGGACAATGAAGAGCAAGGAAAGAATCGCCCGCGGCCGTGCCCGTTTGTTAGGGTACTGCTCCGGCATTCGCCTACTGTTGATCGAAGAAACCACGGAAAACTACCGATCAGAGCAGGCGGCCACTAGAATTCACCTCCAGACAGCGACTGAATCCGACCTAGCTTACAAGCAAGTGTCGAAAATCCTGCCGCCACACGGTGGTCTGGAGTCCCAAAAAGCTGGCCATAATATAAAAAGTTGTTCAATTTCTACCAAAGTTAGTATGTAAAAGTTAGCGACGTTGGTGATAAAGGATATATCAAAAAGTGAAAAAAACAAAATGGCGGATCCAAGGTGGCGGGTAAATATTGATAAAAGTAATTTTATTCATAGAAAAGTATTTTTGGGGAAATTAACGAGGTTGCTAATAAGATTATGAGTTTAAAAATCTAAAAGACCAAAATGGTGGATTCAGTATGGCGGGTAAAAATTGATAAATAGTTATTATAAATATTTTATATATAGTAACTTACCTCTGTTTTTAAGCATATTTTACAATTGTCTCGTGAATTTTAATTAAATAATAATGACGTTAAACGTTTTTAATTAGTACATACCTCCTGAAAAACCTTTCATATGGAAAATATTGGCTTCACTTAAACAAAACCCAAATATTTAAATTCTACGACAAGACTATTTTGTAGCCTGGCCGGCTCCATGCACTGCTAACAAAGAATTACCAAGTTTGACCTGGAATACAACGAACAAAATGAACCACTCAAAGCCCGCACAACCAGCATTCAGTAGTCCCAACATTACTGTAACCAACCTGATAGCCCAAACTTCCCATCTAGAAAGGTTTTCCCTTTCTGGCTAGGTTTTCAAGATTCTAGCCCACCGTGCGCCATCGGGATTCGAACCTCGGACCTCCCGGTCAAAGGCACTGCAATAACACTAGTTGATGCACTGATCCACCGCTCCCGGTGAAAATATGAAACAAATGCGTTATGGGTGTCCGGGCAAAGAACACGGGAAAACTCAGGTTGTTCAGTTCACAAGCAAGCGGCTTGCAAATTGCGTTTAAACGTGAATTTCATACTTATCTCGGACTAAATGATGCTCGGAAGTTCAAAGATCTCATATAATTGTAATTATGGAATAGAATTAAAAACATTTGTATTAATCATAGACATTACTAATTTATAATTTTATATGTTGTATTCATTCCAAATGATATCCTGTTGTAGATACAGTTAGGGTTTTGCTCACTCCACGATAAATTCAAAACTAGCTACGTTGTGTATAGTGCAATGAGCGGTCATTAATGAGATTAATGCAGGCGCGCACGCACAAGAGTTAACACAATTTGCTGCAAAATTATAAAACGGAAATACCACGTAAATTTCAGACAAAAAGGCGAGGACAGATTTGGTAATCATTATTCAATTTTTCAAAAGAAATTGTATTATTTTGTTTCAGTTCTAAAACATATAAAATCTACCATCCGACTCGCCACTCTTCACAAGGATGTTTCACTGAGTTCAGAAATACACAACTGCAGTAGTATACGTTTATTTATTTTGCAAAACGTTCGATATCTAAAAAACACATTGATTAATGAATCCGAGTTTAATAAATATCATAATATCTCTTCCAAATCATAAGCTTTTATCACATTCAGATTACTCATGAAAATAAATTAATTGAATAAAAAGTTTGTTGCATGTTAATAGCATTTTTTTTACTATCAGCCATGATAACATTTCGGAAAAGTGTGCAAGAAATGTTTCGTACGGCTCCCGTACGGGTACCCTTTAAAATCGTGCAATCTGTTTCATACAGGTAGAACAACGTGGTACTGGTAGAACTGCTTCATTGGGGAAGAATTGTTTCATACGGTTCTGGCAAACATACAGGTACCCGTTCCAATACGGATGTGTTGGACCCGCAGTTTTCAGAAACGGACGGACCGGTAGACGGTACTGCAAGTATTCAAACCTCTACTCTATTTCACGCAAAATTACGTAAAGACTTTAAATAAAAAATATATCTTTAATGAATAGCCTTCATTAATAAAACGATCTATATCTTCAATATGTTGTGAATCACTCTGAAAAAAGTTTGAAATATTGCAATATTCAAAAATTCAGAGAGTTTAACAAAAATTAGACCTGCATCATTGTTGGTTGTACTTTCTTCCACTCGAGAAAAATTGTAATCTAAAATTTGGAGCCAACATTTTGAAAACATATTGAAAATATTGAGGCTTAATGTAAAGTAATCCCCAAAAATAAAATATTATTTTCAAATGCGGCCAGATCTACGGGGTAATGAAAAAAAATCGTCTGAATGGTTTTAGCATTAGTGCTGACCGCAGACGTACAAACCGACGTTTCGCCGAAAACCAAGTTTTCGATAGCAAGGGCCCACAAAACGTGAATTCTATCTACACAATGTATTAGAGAAAGTAATTCACTTCGTACAGAAGCATCCACTTTTTCGATATCAGATACCCCATTGTACAAGTGTTTCTGCCAAAAATCGCCACTTTCCGCAGCCACTTTCCGACACTTTATTTACACTACGTAGGTAGTACGTGTTTGGGGAGAATATAAAAGGATTATTTTAAGTGCGCGCAATGCCTTTTTTTAATTTATTTATTGTCGCATCAACTACATAGTCATTAGCGACAGGAATAAGGTTACAATTGTTTACATTGTAACCTTACAAGGATACACAGTGCAGTGAAAAGTGTTTTCATTCTTTATGTTATTGATTTCCTTTTGTTTCATTGTACTTCTTGTAATAGACTTTTCCTGGGTTGGAATTCCTTGGGATTTGGTGCATTCAATACTTTTAATACACATACTCTTATTTGGACTCTTAGCATATTTATTTGGTTAATAGATTTGTTCATTCCGCATATAATGTATTGAATCGCCAAGATATAATACATATTATATTGAGCAGTTTACAAACTTCAGTATGTGCATATATTTGAATATTGTAATGTGCATTGTGCGCTAAATACGTATACATAAGTGTACACCCAAACTTGCATATACATTGATTGCTCCTTGTTGTGTACACTATTACAATTATATTTCGTCACAAAGTTTGGAATGTTTGCAGAATTCTATAAATTTTTTTGGTATATAGAGAGTCAAGGATTGAATCGAAATTCGTTCCTTGCAGAAGTTTTTGTCTTTGTTGTGAGAATTGAGGGCATTCGACAATTAGGTGTTGTATGGTGTTTGGGATGCTGCAGATAGAGCAGATGGGAGTAGTATTCTTAGTAAACAGGTGAAGGTGGCTTAGTTTATAGTGGCCTGTTCTTATTCTTGATATGATGACTTGCTCTCTCCTACTTAATTTGTTGTTGAGTTTCAGGTTGTTGACATGCTCAATTTTCTTGTGAAGGATACTGGCTTTTTGATCTCCATATTTCGTCCCATTCTGCAAGAGATATTTTGTTAATATATGTCCTTAACTCGTCAGTTGTGTTGGATATGGTTAATACTCTGTTTGAATCTTCAGCTGCCCTATCATTGTCAGGGCATATACTGTTGTCATCTCCAATTGTTTCTTCTGTTTGGATCATTTCTATTGCGATGGATTTCCCTGCTTTGGTGATGTAGTATAGTTCTTGTATGTTAATGGCCATTTCTGTTCTGAGATTTCTTTTAGATATATTGTGTATGATACCGGGAGATTTTATGTAAATTATAAATCGAATGCCTTTTATTATCTTGTTTTTTACACGTAATTCCACATTAGTATGTACTTAAGCATACGTTGATCTCGTCCTTTTCAACAAAGCTACAGGTGTAATCCCAAATACATTGTACTTATAACATCCTTAAATAGTTATTTAAAATCAGGCGTTCTAGGATTTTTAATTATGTGGAGGTCGCCTGTCAAATGACGAAAAGATGTTTCTTGGATTTTTATTGTTTATTCAGCGAGTAAAAGAATTCATTTTTTACTGTTTGGCTGCTATGCCTCCAAATTCGAATTTTGTCCGACAAACATGCATCGATTCGTCTCTTTTGAATGAGTCGAGGTTTTCATTATGTTGGACAGGTGACGTTCCCACCATCTCGCTGTATTCTTTAGTACAGTTGCGTCTAGCTTGGAATTTGAGCCAGTTTTCTGACAAGAGACTTCAATCAATGTCCTGTCATTTGACAATTTCAGTCTTCCATTTCTTATTTTGCCGACCCCACAAGGAAAAGTAGAGTAATGAGGTTATCTTTCTACTACTACGTTCAGGGAAAAGTAGAGTAATGAGGTTATCTTTCTACTACTACGTTCAGCAAAGATCGTGTGTTTGCTTCTTGGCGTGGTGGCAACTTCCAAACTATTGACCCAAAAGTAAGTAAAATAAGTATTATATTGTAGAGATGTGAATATGATGGTAAACACAAAAATTCAATAACATACTCTTATAAATAATTAAAACCAGCTGCGAAACCAAGATTTCTTTCGTGAAAAGCTACAGATGAAGGGCCCAGTTGACTTGATGTTTTCTAATAAAGCATTTATGCTGAAATTAAAATCAATTTGTATTAGTTAATAAAAGACATAGATGTTCATTCTTCAGTTTTAAAGATTACAATGACACTGCACTATTCATAACTTCAAATATAAATTAGACCGATTGAACTTAAATTCAAAACCAGCAGACAACTTTGAACGCAAAGCAATAAGTTGCACATTTATTTATTTAATGTCAAAACAGTTAAAAATCTAATGTGACGTACCATGGGCAGAAGAGCATTTTTACAATGAATATTTTTACGTTAATCTATTTTTAAGTGTTCCAGCAACAGCTCAATGGGAAGTGAAACATGTTGCTTGTTGATTTATCTCAGATAAATCTTAAAGCTAAACACTAATCTGCTAAATTTAGTCCAATACTTTTCTTTGGTTAGTTATGTTGTTTGAGACTAAACACTATCACCAGCACACAACTAAATAGTTTTTATTTTACTTTATGTCGCATCAACTACAAAAGGTTATTAGCAACATCTACACAATAACATTATTTCTGTACATGGAATGTTATGACACTTAGGATGGGAACATTCACATCACATTATTAACCAGTTTATATATTTGTCTTATATATCACTGTACAAGTGTATGCCCTTAAAAAACTGAGATACCGACTGCATTGTTCTCTGTTCTTTAGTGGATATGACATGCCGTTATGGACACAATGTCTCGTCCGGTCAGCCAGGGGCACAGAAATAGATGGTTAATATATATAGAAACATTACACACATTACACATACAGCAGTTTTCCCTATGACAAAATGGGCATGTGTGAGCTTGGTGTGACCACAAAATCTGGTCACCTCTGCAGAAGGATGTGGCTGGATTATAATCATCGTATTCACATATACGTCTTAACTTGCAGCTGGCGTTGTTATTCCATTCCTGTCTCCAATTCTTGTAGTTTTCTCTTGATGTTGTCGTGATAGTCTTAAGGTATTATGGGAAGTTTTCATAAAGTTGTGACGCTTCTTTTGCGGATCTGTCTGTCCGCTCATTCTCGATGATACCCACATGTGCCGGTATCTCTTTTCCTTTAATGTTTGAGTTACTTATCATACTAATAATGTCTCAAGCTAGCAAATTTCCTGAGTAAAAGGCATTTCCAATTGTCGACAGAGCCAATTTGGAGTCTGTTACTATCAGAAATTTGCGTTCACAGTCTTAGAGAATGTAGTCTAGTGCGGTAATTATAGCTTATAACTCGCTGGACAAAACTGAGTACTTGCCGGGCAGTTTGCTTGAGATTATTCTTGTTGATGGTACAGCAGCACATCCCACCACGTTGCTACTCTTCGAGCCATCTTTGTATACTTTGTTGTAATTCTGATATTTGGCAATTTTTTCTCATATTCTGGCTCTTATCTCTTGATTGTGAGTTTTTGACTTCTTAGAATTGTTTGTCTGCTTCTAAGCTTTAATGCCCTGCATAGTCCATTGTGCACAGTCGTGGACAGGAAATTTTTCCAAATTAATTGGTTTTGGTTGTTTCTTTTTGAAGCACAGTTTCTTCGGAAATTTTTGGGTTCCGTTAGCTGTAAATTTTTCCAATTTTTTTTTTCTTTTATCCAGGGGTGGTAAATTAGCTTCTTCTAAATGCTTATCACCGGACTTGTTCTATATGTACCGCATTTAAGACTGACACCGGTGTTATTGATACGTTCGTGTATTATTGTAATAATATTTGCAGCATCTTAGAATATGCTGCCAATCCATTTTAGCCATGATCAATGTCTAGTATGTTCTTCTACGCACTGTATAATCGGCCCCCATGCTGAGTGGCTTATGTTTTTCATCAGGTTCAGCCTTTTGGTGCATTCAACTTTCAGGATTTTAATGAGAGGTATCTAGGATAGCCGTTCGTCAAGTGTCCGGCCTAAGACTTTTAAGGTTTTACCTTGTTTTATCTCATGTTCACCCAGGTTCAGGGATAGGGTCTTCTCAGAGGATCGTTTCCTGGAAAAAATGATGAATGTAGATTTCGTCTCGGGGAATTTTAGACGAACTTCAGTGGAGAATGCGAGGATGGTGTTTAAAATGTTTTGCGCTATAACTGCTAAGGAGGACACATGAATACCAGTGATGCATATATTACAGTCATCCGCGTACATGCTGACTAGCGCAGATGGTTTGATTTTGGTCTGAAATTATTATCAACAAAAACAAGGTCACACTAAGCACAGAGCCATGCGGTACTCCATTTGCCAGCATATATCTCTCTGATAAGGCTCCTCTTACTATCATTAATGTACAGATCTTTAATGAAGTTATGCATGAACTTAGCTATGATCCATTTAGTTCCATGTTTCGTTATTATGTCCATGTTACGCCTGCGCCAGACCATCTCATATGCCTTTTCGATATCGAGGCTTAGTACCACTTTGAACATATTATGGGCGAAACCATTGTACATGTTGTTCTCGATTATTGCAATGCTAAGGCAGATCGGTTCTTGTGAAAACCACTTTGATGGAGTGGTATTATCAGATGTTTTTCTAGATATCATTTAAGCCTGTGGTTCACTACCTTCTCAAACAATTTACACAGGCAACAAGTTAGGGCAATAGGCATGTAGTTGACTATTAAAAATTTGTCTGTACCAGATTTGCGAATTGGCACAATAACCGCTTATGACTATTTTGTGGGGAAACATTGTTTAAATATAGATAACTGTAAAATTTCTAAAATAACACTCATGGCTTTTGCAGGGAGCATCAGGATAAATATGTTAGGTATTCCGTCGGGATCGGAATACCTAACATATGACTGAAACATCTATTTCATCTTCTTCTCCTTCCAGCTTTAGGGAAGATCTCTCAGTTTCTTCTTTATGTTTCGTGAAGCCATCTGAAAGTTCGCATCACTAGAGTTAGAGGCGATAAACTTTCCAAAGCTATTTGCAATGTCGCAAGGGTCTTCAATGAATTGACCATCTGCCGTGTATATAGACTTCGGGTAATTTATTTGAGATTTTTCATCGATGGCGCTTATTTGCTTCCAAGCCTCCGCGTAATTCAGTTTACAGTTTAAGAATGTTATGTATTCCTTCCAGCAGCTCCTCTTAGATTATTTTATGGTTTTTCTTGCCCTGGCTCGTGCAGACTTAAATCTGAATTGATTTTCATTTGTTTTATGTTCCTTTAATACATTAAACCAGTGCTTGTAATTCATAACCGCTTCTTCACATTCGTTTGTCCATCAAGTAAGTTTCTTTTTATTTTTAATACTTTTACTTTGGGTATAGTTCCCTCCGCTGTAGACAGTATACGTTCTGTAAATTTTCTCAGAATTCGTTTATTTGTTCAGATATCTCGCCAAAGTTGGAGTGCAGATTCTTAGGTCGATACAAGTTGAGTTGCCGCTCCGCACGTTGAAGTTTGTACATTTTCTACAGTTGTTCAAGATCATTAGATCTTCATTATCTACAAATTCACCAACGACTTTCCATCTTCGATCTGTTCTGTTTGATCCCAAATCAGTCCGGACTATTAAAATCATCGACTATCTGTACCGGGCCGGATATTTGTGAGTATAAATTGTCTAGGTGGAGAGATTCTAGTTGAAACTCATTAGGAATGTATGCATTACACAGATGAAAGCTACTACGGCCAATATGAAGCTGTATCACACATACTTCTAGGTCACTTGTAATGACTCATTCACTGTTTTTGATCGATTTATGTACATAGATTGCAAAACCGCCAATTGCATTTGCATTCACCACTCTGTTTTTATAAAAACATTGATAACCTTTTATATTAAAATGGTACTTATTTTTGAAATTGGTTTCGTGGATGCCCAGTACTTCATAGTTGTCTTTTAGAATTTGTTTTGTTTTAGAAGTTGTTTTTAGAGCTTGTTAATTCGTCGTTGTCGGACGATTCTTTTGAAGAATCTGAGTGGACTAGGTCCTTCAGTTTCTTCATAATTCTGGTAATATTGATTTTATTACTCTGCCCAACAGTAATAAGTATATTTCTCTAAGCATTTCCATTAGTATCCCTGTCTCTTTGGTGTAACAGAGATATTAGAAGGGTGTTACTTAACCCATACGTGTTTTCCAGAAAGTCTTTAGTTGCTCGTACGTGAGTACATTGTTGGACCCTACTATCTTTTCTTTCTCTGAGGCTAATTGCTCCACTATGCTTTTGTTATTGCTGTCACTTCTAATGGTATTCTCCCTGGATACCTTCCCTTTCTTTTTCTTAGTTTTGCCGCATTCTTCTTTGACGGTTGAATTTTCCTTCCTGAAATTCACTTAAATTGTTTCTGGGAAAGCATGTGATCTGTGATAAGGCCCTCTTTAACAGACTTGCCTTAGTCGAGTGGGGGGAATTCATGGTATCTAAGTACCTTGTCTCTTTGTTCGTTGTCAGGGGCTACATTGTTTTCAATTATATCTTCCAATTAGTTGGGGTTAATGTCTACTATAGTTTTGCAGTTTTTGGCAATGTGCCCTTCTTCCTTGCAGTGAAAACATTTAATGATTCCGCTAGATATGTAAATCCAGTTTCTTTCTCCTTTGTATGTGATCAGTATGGCTTCAGGTATCTTACTTAATGAGTCATTCCGTACGAATATCTGTCTACGGAAACTTAAGATATGAGTGAACTACTCTTTACCAAAATCATCTCTGAGAAATGGCACTTGAGAACTGCGTTTCACTTTTAGTTTGTCTACTACATCTTCAATTACTGCATTAGGTATAATAGGATAAACGTTTGAAATAAAAATACGTAGGTATAATAGGATAAACGTTTGAAATAAAAATACGCTTCCTCAATATTAATAGTCTTGTGCTTCTCTGTTAATTCATTTACTAACTGCTTATTGCTCAAAAACACACACATCCTGTTATTTGAAATTTTTGAAACATACGTAATGTGACTAGACGGAACAATCCTTGCTAAAGCTTCTACGTAGCTTTCGATGGGTGTGTCTTTACCATCAATTGCAATACCTTATTCTTTCTCCGAGTACACGGCATTGAGAACAACTCTATTGTAACTTGGACGGCCCGTCTGGTTTTCTTCAACGGGCTGGCTCCTGTAGGCTGAGGTCTGCCCTCGAGTACTCGCTTCGGTATCAGCCATTTATTTCATGTTTCCCATTCACAATGATAAACAGGCAGAACAGTTCGATGTACTGAAGTAGACTGCTCACTTTACTCTGACACTTAACCTTATTGAGTTCTATGAAAACTAGTCACAGACCGGGAGGCTACACTGAGCGGGGTACAACACGATGTTGTCTCGACCACTGCTGGCGAGCGAATGCCAGCACCCAACGCTCGCTCTTGATACACCACTAAACAAGTTCAAATGGTTAGCTTCTCTTCGGTTTTGAGAATATATGTTGGCTTTCCAGCAGTCAAAAAATGGCTGTAAAGTGGGTTTTAGAAAAGAATGTACCGACTTGGCAACAGAAACACACTTCTGAAATCATAAAGGACTAGCTGACCAGAGAGATAGAAGAGTCGTGAGAAAAAAGAACCGCTTACTCTCATCACCTTAAGAATAGAAGACATTCAGAGCATAAGTTTAACTAGTGGTGCTTCAACAGCACATACGTTTTAGTATAATTGGTATCGGCTAAGTAATATTCAAACAAGACGAAACAGTTCATCACTTATTCAGTTCCTGATTGCATAGACATTTCTCAAACAATGTAATGACAGTTGCCTCCTTGGCACAATGAAATCTGCGCAGAAAATATATATGGCAGGCAAGTTATCAATGGTGGAAGAACAACTTGGAAAAGATGGACGAAAACTCTAATACAAAACTAATCTGGGATTTTAAAATCATCTGGGATCCTGATATCATTGGTTTGATAATAACATGACTTACCGTCATTGAAGAGAAACTGGCGAGGATAGTGAATGTGGTCATATAGAAAAGAAAATGAAATATCGTAATCTCCTAACAGCTGGCAAGACATTGGAAACTGATGCATGATTGCCCAGTAGCAATGGACGCTCTATTGCCAGACACCTCGAGAAACATCGCAAAGCTTAATGTGGGTCAAGCATACCAAATGCAAAAGAGCGCACTGCTGGGCACCGCTCACTTCCTCCATAGGCACCTCTGCGACGTGTAGGTCACTGTGTGTGACATGAGGCCAGATAAGTTGCAACCAGCATAAGATTGTTGGTTGGTTCTGTTTTTCGTGTTTCCGGGCGCGTCAACTGCTTCGGTCATTAGTCCCGTAAGTGTAGTGCATGCTTTTTTTCTCGGGAGATGGCGGAGATCTTCCCCCGCTGGATGGCGAGATCCGGCGCCGACCTACCGTCGGCTAGTGGGGTTTCCCCCTAACCAGGACTCTCCCACCAGCGGGGCACCGCCCCAGCCGCGACAAACTCTAAGCTCCCGACCGGTCTCCCGGAATATGTGGTAGTGTAGTGCATGTTAGTGTGTGTGTGTGTAAGGGGAGAGGAGAGGACAAGGAAGAGGAAGGAAAGATCGCGCGCGGTCCGTGGCCCGTTTGGTAGGGTACTGCTCCGGCATTCGCCTGGTGATTCCAGGCGCGTCAACTGATAAGGTGATTAGACCCGTTAGAGAAGTGCATGTTTTTTTTCATTCGAAGATGGCAGTGATCTTCCCCCACTGGATGGGCAGATCCGGCGCCAACCTACCGTCGACTAGCTGGGTTTTCCCCAACCAGCTATCTCCCATCAGCGGGGCACCGCCCCAGTCGGGACAAATTCTAAGTTCCCGTCCGGTCTCGGCATGTGTGGTAGTGTTTTGCATGTTAGTGTGTGTGTGTGTGTGTGTGAGGCGTGAGGATAGGACAAGGATGAGGAAAGAAAGACCCGTTTGTTAGGGTACTGCTCCGACATATGCCTAGTGTTGATCAGAGAAACCATGGAAAACTACCGATCAGAGCAGTCGGCCGCTAGAATTCTCCTCCAGACAGCGATCGAATTTGACCTAGCTGAAAAACTAGTGTCAAAATCCTGCCGCCGTGAGGACTCAAACTTACGACCTCCCGGTCAGAGGCGCTGCAGTGACACCAGTTGATGCACTGACCTACCGATCCCGGTACCAGCATAAGAACCAACGCATGGTTTTAATAATAATATTAACGACAACAACGACAACGACGACGGCAATAATAATAATAACAATAATAATAATAATAATAATAATAATAATAATAATAATATGTTATTATTGTATGGCAATAGAATTTTTCCATCAACGGCATTCGTTGTGAAAGGAACCGTAAATCAAAGAATTAAACCGAGCGTTCTCTTTGGGCAACATCGCACATTCTTCTTAAAAGCCATAATGTCTCTACATCGTGAAACTCGTTATTATTCTATGAGACAAAATATCAATTTCAACAGTGCAACATACCAATTCCTTTAATGCAGTATACGTTTGCGGACATCTGGATTCTCCAAATTTCCCTAGTCTAATGATACTATGTTACATGGTACTATGTGAACACTAAGTCAATGTGGCTCAATTGTACAGTCATCCATAAAATCTTTGTATGTCTTTTTCCTAAATCAATTTTATAAAGTACATTGTGTAACAAGATCAATATTACAATTAAGTGTATGGTTCTACGCAGAAATAAGAAACAAGTGCAACTCGTGTTAATATATTAACAATGTATTTTAGACTTCCGCTTACAAAGAGGATTATAACCTTTATTCTGAAACAATCTGTACACAACGGATGAGTGACTAGAGCACAATACGTCCAAAACAAGAAGTCCGACATGCTTAGGATACTTAATCTGCAAAAGTCGAACCAGCTAAAATATCGATTCGAAAAGAGGATAAATATATCTCTGCCGCTGCTGAGTACACACTACATGGTAATGAATAACCATGCAGTTTTAATTCCTGTATGACCAGCAAGTAAGTGGTTAAGTCAAATTTCCTTTGTTTTCAGGGCATGACGTTTAACGCATCTCATTACTGATGACAGTAATTTCACCGGCTTTGAAATGGTGAGAATTTAATAACATTGGTGTACATATAAATACAGATTTTAACAGCTGTGCAATATTGAAAATCGTTTCCAGAAAAGAATGGAAATATAAGTTATTTGAATATTTCAAATTATTTACTGCGCATACAGATTTGACGTAGATGTCTTTAAAGTTAATACTTAAATTTATAGAATAGATTTGGAATTCATCGTTTATATTTTAAGAAAAGAATCCCAATCTCGTAGGGGATGTTATTTTATTGTGCAGTTTCTAATGTATTTCGAATGTTCAGATAACAGAAACAGTAGAACGAAATCAATTTTGAAGAAATAGCAAACATATCTGTATGAATAGACTGTTCGTATTCAATGAAGCTGTAAAAGAACGTGCGCATGACGTTCAAAATTGTAGAAATTAGAAGATGAAAAATTATGTAAAATAAAAATACGAAATTAGCAAAAATAGACTTGTTGTGTATTATATTATTAACTCATCATTGATGAGAGGACTGGATATACACACAGCAGCACACTGCCGTTACTTTGAAATAACATCCTATTTAAAACAATTGCGATCTTTTGATAGGTTTTTGTATATTAAACGTGAGTACGGAATGATTGCAGAAACAAAATATTTATTTTGGGTGTTTTTCGCAGTTGTAGAGCCTTCCTCCCCCTACACAGATATCTCGACCTCTCATGGACTGCAATTAGCTGTAAATACAACACAGCGAGAACAAAGAGAGAAGTACCGCAAGTGAAATAAACAAAACTTGCATGAAATAGGTCTCCAGTTAACCGCTACTGTATGAAAGGGAGTTTTTTCGTATTTACTACGTCCGTTAATCTCTCCGAATAACACTAAAGAAAAAACCGCTTTCATGTACGCAGATGATGGATGCACGAGTGCGCCACCCAATGAAGCAACTATGCGTTTGCACGCGAGCTAAACAACAATATTGTATTTGCGATGCTACAGCAGTTCCGAATTTAGTTGTGACTCTCTTCGACCGTGGAAAAAATAAAATGGCACTTGGGATGGTGGTGTGCTCGTTTGCCTGACCCAGATACTGTTACCAAAACAATGATCAACTACGATTTAGTTGCACATTTAAATTTTTTTAATAATGAAATGCGTTATAAAAGCTCACAATTGGATTTCAAGTGTAGAGCAAAATCGGAAAATGTAAAATGTAGTCTGAGTGTGTGCATGAGGTATGAGACTTCATATTCTCGAAAAATAATTCATATATGTTAAAGAAAAGTACTACTACTACTAGGTGACCAAAATAATATTTGTATTTTGATTACTGTAATTTTATATAATATTTATGCCCGTAATTATAGTATGACCACGTTATCTTTTAGAAAATAAGTGGAGTTAATAATACGGTACTTCATTATACAATGTTCCAAAAGATAAATCGTTCTAAAGCCTAGAATGTGTCAAGTATCGCAATATGTTGAATATATGTTGGTAATAAACCCAAATACAAATTAATTACAATTGTATATGAAAACGCAATAGTAGTTAAAGAGTAACAAATAGATTTAAGTTCCGGAATTGCCTTCTTACACCTACTTCACACACATATGCCTCTTCAGTGCCACCTGGAGGGGCCAGGCATGAGAAGAAAGGATTTAATACGTGCTGTGAAGGACACGCTCTCTGTGGAGATTACGTTTCCTAACTCTGAGAAAACAAATATGTTGAATCATGTATCTTAAAACGTATGGCTGGTGCATTTCCAACAACGCTCCGGTAGCAGGCACAGCAGCGCCTTCGAACAGCGGCATTCCGAGGCTGCGCTGCGGAGAGCAACTACAGCTTAACACTGCAGAAGGAACCTGCTCGATAGTTAGGGAAATAAACGAGCGTCATGTACGACGATGGCATTACAAGATATAGTGATGAAGTCCTTTACAAATTTGCTCACTGTAAACGAACCCACTGACGAATTAAGTGAATGCACATACCCTGACTGGGAGCGATGGCTCAGTGCATCAACTGATGTCACTGCAGTGCCTCTGACCGGGAGGCCCTATGTTCGAGTCCCGACGGCGTCAGGATTTGCGACACTAGCATTCCAGCTAGGTCAAGTTCAGTCGCTGTCTGGAGGAGAATTCTAGCGGGCGACTACTCTGATCGGTAGTTTTACGTGGTTTCTCCGATCAATACTAGGCATATATCGGAGCAGTACCCTAACAAACGGGCCAGCGCGCGCGATCTTTCGTTCCTCATCCTTGTCCTATCCTCACGCCTTACACACACACACACACACTAACATTCAAAACACTACCACACATGCCGGGACCGGTCGGGAACTTAGAACTTGTCCCGACTGGGGCGGTGCCCCGCTGATGGGAGAGAGCTGGTTGGGGAAAACCCAGCTAGCCGACGGTAGGTCGGCGCCGTATCTTGCCCATCCAGTGGGGAAGATCACTGCCACCTTCCAATGAAAAAAACATGAACTACTCTAACGGGATTAATCACCTTATCAGTTGACGCGCCTGGAATCACTAACAATCATTTAATTATTATACATACATAAAGTACCCTCAAAAATTAAAGGTCGTAGCTAAGCAACTGATATTGAAACGAACCCTTCTTTTTATACCAACGCGCGCCTCGGTTTGTGGTACGTACTATGAGGCCCAGCTTTCAGTGACTACCCTAAGGTAGGGGCTCTGTGTCGCATTTGTTATTGCCCGATTTAAATATTGTGACTCCCCCAAGGTCAGGAGCTGGAAGGAGAGGGAGACACTGCCATCCAATTGGGAGCTTCAATACTAAAAAGTGTTAACAAAGCTCCCGTTTGGATGACAATATCCCACTCTGCCTCCAGCTTCAGACATTGGGAAGTCAGGGAGGAGAATATATGGTTGATAATGTTGACTATAAATTGATTTTGGGCATTGAGATAGGGATAGCCCAAGGAGGGCTGGAGGGGTGTTGGGAGAGGGGCAATTTTTTAGGTTGAGGGGAGGGGGAAGGGGATAGTTTTGAAGTAGTGTTGGAGTGAGGGCGGAGGTAGGAACATGTATTATGAATGTGGGGGTTAGTTGGATGGGGAGACTGGGCAGGGAAGCCACCCGTAGGCATGGGTTGGCGAGACTTGGCGAAGGCTAGTTGCTTTTGCTGAAAAAAGTAAAATTTCTATCAGTGGCTGTATGCTTTCCTTTACAGATCGCACAAATAAGCTCAGCGTTGGGGGAAGGGTACACGTGGTAGAGAGGTGGTCTTTGCTGCACTTAACACATCTAGGAGATTTGTTACAATAATTTCTGGTGTGTCCAAGGTCCTGGCACTGTTTACATTGCACTATTGATTGATTTTTCTTCCTCAGTTCTACTTTTATAACACAGTGTAGTAGAGTATCTATTTTGAACAGTTTATCGAAGTCCTCATTGTTGCCTACTTCTACGGCATAAAGTGGCATTGGGGATCTATCAGCTTTGTAAATGCGTGTGACTTTACACGGTGTAATATCTTTCTCCACAAGGGCATTCTTGAGGAAGCTATTTGGTTCATCATGATTCTCGCAATTTTAATTACAGCTGTCTTTTTCCTTCCAGAAGTGGGCTGTTGCTTTTTTTCAAAATGCATCAATTCTGGTGAATGACTGTGTCTGAACACGAAGATGTAAAAAACAACTTTTCTACCAAAAGCGGCGAAGGAAGATGTCGCTAGCTAAGGTACACGCAAGCAGCCGGCGAATCGACAGCGAAATTAACGGTGCAAGAAATTAACTCGTCTCGCCCGTTGAGAAGCTCTCTGACGTGTTAGGGGGTTTTAAGACGTCTTGCCTGCACGAACATCCCCTGAGCGAACAAGGTGATTCTGCTACTAGTTGAAATGTGCATAACAATTCTTAGGGAAATTACGGTCATAACCACCAGAAATGTTCCGACATGTGAAAAAGTTCTGAATGTTGGAAAGTGATGAATTAAAAATAACGCAGTGTAATGGAATAATTTTGTATTAGATGAATAGAATTATATAATAAATAGAATGAAAATTAATTAATAGGCGATTTGCTACACAATAAACTAAAACCTTAAGGATGGCGATTCTGTCGCTTTTGTTTTTCACCTTATTAAATGTTAGAATACAGAAGAATATTTCAGTTTAAAGCGAAAAAACTAATAATAAACAGTTTTGTTGACCGTCAAGGCCAATTACTTTAATATTTTTTCTGCAGAATCACTGAATCACCTACTAATGCATCATAGCATCAAAACAATTTCATAACATTGTATAATATGAATTTACGACAGTACAACAATTGTTATACAGAAAGATTATAAAAGAAATATCCAAATTCTTTCCTAAGAGCACTTTTTTGTTATCAGATAGCATGAACCAAGTTATAAAAATCTCCATTTTAAATATTATTGAAACATTTCTTTGTTTACACTTTTACTGTAAATTTCCATTAGAAATGGCCGGCAAGTATTTGTTCTTGGAAATACGTTTGTGGGTTAAACTAATAATATTAAAATATAGCTTAACAGTTAACAAAATGTGTGAGTGTGTCTGCTGTTGCAAGAATATATTTCCATTAGAAAGTTGTAATATAACATACACTGCAACAATGAAATTTTCCGCAGAACAAAAGTAAGTGATTGTTATATGGTTCAGTGCCGTGATGATTATAGTGAAAACAATATTTTGCTATCACCTAAACTTTCTTCTGGAAATGCCATTTTATCTGCGCTGGGCAGAGTTATTTATGTTCTGGCGGTGCTTATCACTTTCTGTTATTTTAGGAATATTATTGCCTAGTGTAGTAGAAAGGTGATGAGGAGATAGACACCTGGGGTAAGAGAAGGAAAGTTTCACTTGCATAAGTAATTCGATAGTGAGATCACACAGTATCTATTTTTGAAGTGTGTAAATCCGCTAACGTGAAGCATATTGTTTGGGTATGTTCTTGTGTTTCTTATATTCAACGATGTTTAGGAAGTCTGTTAATTCACCAAATATTTTCTGTCATGTGTGTGGCGAGTTTACGAATAAGTCTCAGAGACACCCCATTCTCCGATCACATCGTTGATGCACTGAGCTACCGCTCCCGGTGGTTGCGTAGAATCTACCCATCTCTCCCAGTTCCAAAACTACCAGAAGAATGGATTGCTTGATTGTGATTCCGGGCGCGTCAACTATTCAGGTCCTTAGTCCCGTAAGTGTAGCACATCTTTTCATCAGGAGGAGGTGGTGATGGTGGTAATCTTCCCCCACTGGAGATCCGGCGCCGATCTACCGTCGACTAACGGGGCTTTCCCCAATCAGGTATCTCCCACCAGCGGGGGATCGCCCCAGGCGCAACAAGTTCTAAGTTCCCGACCGGTTTTCTGGCATGTTTGGTAGTGAAGTGCATGCGTGAGAATAGGACAAAGAAGAGGAAGGAAAGATCGCGCGCGGTTTGTTAGGGTACTGCACCGGTATTCTCCTGGTGTTGATCGGAAAAAACACGGAAAAATACCGATCAGAGCATGCAGCCGCTAGAATTCTCCTCCAGACCCCCCCCCAGCGACTGAATTCGGCCTTGCTGAAATTATATCCAGAACCGTCCCCTAGGGTCGCATGAAAGATGAAAGAGATTGTAGAGACAAACTAGAAGATCAAGAAGATCATGAAAATCTTGATTACAAGCCATCTACAACACGGCTACAACTAGTGTCGCAGGCAAAATTGAACGATCTTGAATGAGATCTAAATCTGTCGAATAGGTAATCAGAATTACTTGGGATTTGTTTTAAAAAAAGAACCAGTTACAACATTATTACATTCCCAAAGCGACCGCCTGATTTTTACAATTTTTTCCTCAATTACAGGTGGTTTGGTATTTTGTAATGACATAAATGCATTGCTTACAAAAGAATGGCGCCTATTTATAAATTCTTCAAAGAGTAGTCTCAAAGCTATTCTCTTACACAACGGAAACAAAAAACCTTCGATTCCAGTGTCCCTTGTCGTTTTGCTAAAGGAAACCTACGAGAACATGAGGCTACCCCTGAAGGATACTGGTTATTCGAATCACAAATGGATAATGTGTGGTGATCTCAAATTTCTGGGCCTTCTTTTAGGAATGCAGAATGCCACTGGGATAAAGGGACAAGGAAAGAACATTACAGCATGCAGCCAAAGAGTGATCTTTGAGAGGAATTTTCAATCCTGATGAAAAAATGTGTCACATGAATCCCTTCTTGACAAAGACAGTGAAATTTTAGCACAACTCCATTTGAAATTGGGCTTTATGAAGAATTGTGTGGAACAAATTGCCAAAGATACTAGAGTTTTGAATTTTTCTATCTAAATTTCCTGCCATTATTACTGCAAAAATTAAAGAACAAATTTTCCTTGGCGATGATAAATATTACCTTTGATCAGAAGCTAACATATACTGAGAAGGCAGTTTGGCTTGCGTAGAAAGATGTATGCGACAATAACAGTACAACAAATGTATGATTTGGGAAACGCAATATCTGAGAATTACAGGAAACTGACGGAGCACATGGCTATAAGACTATTACATGGCTTTGGGGTGTAACATGTCTCTGAAAATTACATTACCTTCTCTTCCATTGGGATTTCTTCCCACTCAATCTTGAGATCTGATTGACGAACTTGGTGAGCAATTTCACCAAGATATCGCTACCATGGAAATACTATCACCCAAGGGAAGATGGTCACCGTATCTTTTGGCGGATTTCTGCTGGACAATCCTACAAGAAGTATCACCATCCACCTGCAAACGGAAAGTTTCCAGGAAAAGTTTCAAATTTTTAAGTACTTTTCAAGCTTTATTCAATGTTCTCGTTTTATTTTCATTTTATGTTGTGTAATACAAACAAGTATAATTACTTGTTTGTATTTGTTTAATAACAAATAATCGAATACAGACAATTTTTGCAGTACAAATAATTTTTGTTACATGATCTATAGTTTAATACTCTACAGATTCCTCTTGAATTGTTATTGAGTCGTTTCCAAGTTTCTCGAAAGTAGCATATGTGGCGTATATATTACAGAAAGAATGGTACATTTCTGATTTCATTTTCGCAATCAGCGTATGTGATTTGGTAAAGAACATGTACTTTCATCTGGCGGCAAGAAGCAAAGTTCAAATTCATTGCTCCTATTTATGCACTCATTTACGAAATGCACTGCATTTATTTGTGCACTCATTTGCTAAAATATTAAACTTTACTAGAAATAAAAAACAAACTTTACTGAGAAATAAAAAGCAGTCGAATTGTGTAAATTAGGTGCGTTTTTATTTCTCGCTTAATATTACTTTCTGAATTGCAAAAGAAATCAATATTGATTTCTTTTGTAAATAATAAACAATTCACATGTTTATGGCGTGCTTCTATAATTCTGCAATGCAAATTTGTACCTAGAAAGCATTTTTTCAAACCAACTTTTGAGTGCTTATTGCAGCTCAGCCATTCAGAAAATCCAAGTAGTTTATTTAAAAAAATATGCTTAAAATTGCCTTAAGAGCTTATTTTCAAAATTTAGACGTTTCCTCCCCAGCCACCCTCAATGAATTTGAATTTCACATTCTTCTAAAAGAATTGTTCAAAAATTTATGTTTTTTTTAGTTTATTTTTGGTCGCATCAACTACAAGGTCATTAGCGACCGCGTCAAATTTATGGTTATTATTGTAGAGAATTTTGTCTACTTTTATTTTATTTGAAAATTTAACGAGATGGAAGCGAAAAATGGAGAATTGGAAGTATTTTACATTTTTTGCAACTTACTACGTGAAAACGATTTCTTGAGTCAAATTCAAATTTAGCACCCCCAAAACATATAGGAACGGTCACAAAAGACCGTCCGGAATCTTTTCCTGATAGGGTTTTTTGGGCACCAGATGACTGGACTACAGATTATTTGGCTGCGCGAGACAAGAAACAAGTGGTGCTACAACAGCACATACTTTCACGCGTTATTTTTAACTGTTAAGCAATATTGTATTAGTAATTGAACTCACAAAAGTGTTTCCAAGACGATAAAATACTTGCCGACCATGGAAATTGAATCCAGAAAGTTCGGCTCCGCGAACAGGAACTAATATACTTGAGCATAGATGATGTCGTTCGAAGAACGATCCCGACGCCATCAAAAGAAAATAGAAATTTTGCAATAATTAAAATTTAAGTTATTAATGAAAATCGCGCCAATCCCATTTTAATAAAAAGGATTTCTCTATTCCAGTAAAAATAATTGGCGTCTTTGTGAGTAAATCTTCCTTGCGATTTTACTCAAGATCTTGCAAAAGTAACTTACTTTTTACAAACAAATTTTCATTAATTTAAATTCTTATTTCAAAGAGTAGATTTCATTAAAAAACATACCTTCAATATGTTAGAAGACGTCGACTAACTTAGACATTTGCAATTATTGATCTGCTTCATATTGTTGCGAGTGGCGTGTTATTAGCTAGATCCATTGAGGATTATATCGTTTATGCCGTTATGTTCACAGATAGATGGATAGACATCAGGAGTAATCCCATGTTTTGGGAGGGGACCGAAAACTTGAATTCTGACTAGACAATATATTCAGAAAACAACTTCTTACACGTAAACGCAATAAAAATAATACTTTATTTATCAGAGGCTTATAATATTTGTTTTCTATTATAAAAATCACCATTGTTTCCTATAGAATTATAAAACTTTCTCTTTCTATAAAGATCCGATAAATAATCAGAAGTGCGATATATAATAAATTCGCAAAGAGCAAAATAAGCAGCTGGCACACTACTAAAGCTTTAAACACCACTAGAAACACTAATAAAAAATTTAAGAGTGAAACAATGTAACAAAATTCCTTTGCAAGTTATTGTCTAACATTTAAATTTACACTAACATCAAACAACATTTTTATAGAAAATTAAGATCATATGTTAATCGATTTATAATCATTTAGGACCCTATGTGTATATACTGAAACTGTAAACTGAATATTGACCACATAATCATCGAGAACTGAGTATACTGATACAAGCGAAAAGATTCTTTTTGAATGAAGTAAAATATGCAGAATAAAAGCGGCCACCATCAATGAAAAACGTTCTCAAAAAGTGTAAAGGACAATTTATGAATTTATAAAATATCCTATGTGAAATTGTGATATTTAACATCACGAAAGAAATGAACGTATTATAATACTTGGGTTTGTAATTTCAAATTTTTAAAATATTTTTGATAATAGTATATTTAAACATCAGAAACCGACCTTTGTCGCTCGGGGCATCAAATGATGCCATTATAGTCTCTCTAAACGGAGGTCCTAGGGTTCGAGTCCCGACCGTGGTGGCAGTTTTCGACACTAGCAAGATAGGAAGTTCAAATTCAGTAGTTTTCCACCGTTTCTCCAATCAACATCAAGCGAACGCCAAAGTAGTATCCTTACATACGGGCCACGGACCGCGCGCGATCATTCTTTCCTCTTCCTTGTTCTATCCTCATCTCTTTTTTACACACACGCTTGCATGCACTACACTACCATACATAGTGGGAGACATGTCGGTAGCATAAACTTGTCTCGATTGGTGCGGTGCCCCGCTGGTGGGAAATAACCGGTTAGAGAAAACCCCGCAAACTGACATGGAGGCCTGTGCTAGATCTCACCATCAAGCGAGGGAAAACATTGCCACCTCTCGTGATAAAAACATACAACACACTTGCAGGACTATTGATAAAAGCACTTGACGCGACCGGAAACACGAAATAATCAAGCAAGCTGAAGACTTCAGTATGAAAGTAACCGTAATGGAGCATACAGTAACAATAAAGGAAAAAATACATTCGAAAGAATGTACTATTTGCTGAGGGATGCGTAAATTTCGTGATTAAAACACATGTTTTTGTGCACCAAAAGAAACTCCACAAACAATAATATAATGTAATATAATATAATCAATGAACTTTCACGAAATTGTCTAATCTGGTCTTCTTGCCTATATTTCTATTAACATATAAATGTTTAATTTAGTTACATAATGAAGCTAAATTTGTAAACAATGTTAATGGCAATAACTCGTCGATTAATAGGCAACAAATTACGTTGTTTTAGAATTTTATGAGCTGCTTGCATCAATTTTTGTTATCTTCAGATCTTCAACGGTCCAAAAAATTTATAGTAAACATCTTAATTGTTTCAACCTGAATATTTATATTGCAATCAAAATGAAAAAAGAAAGCTGAGAAATGTTTTGAAATCTCAAAAATGGGGAAAATAACTTAAAGAGCGGTATGCCTGTAGCGTTCTTTATTGTCGTAAAAATTCAATTCTCCATTAGAGCTCCCCACTCCCAAAGCACTCAGCTTAGGAACAGCAGCATTTTATACCCCGTTTCTTATCTGCTCCCCACTTAAGCATTTTCTCAGTCCTAAACACACGGATAACCTTCCCCCAAATACACACACTATTCTTTTCCATCCACGCAACCTCACTGGTCGGTAATTTAAACGCAAACCACATTTCGTGGGGGCGGCCTACTCTGAGCATTGGCTGCTCTTATCTCTACAACAATATTTCCAACCATATCAATCTCGTAGTAGGCACTCGCTCCCCAAACTAATTTTCCATACAATCCGAGCTTTATCAGGAGTAAACTAAATAGCACTGAAAAATACCTCCCTTTTGGCAGTAGCAACTTTTTCATTAGAACATTTACTCTTCTTTCAATCTCTGTTAAATATGGTTACTGGCTGTGGACTGAATGGCGAGTTAGAATGGCAGTTAGTTAGGAAAAGAAAGATTTTCACTTCAATCGTACAGAACAACTCTCACGCTATGAATGTGCTTGACGAAGCCCTTTGAGGATTAAAAAGCCTAAATGTGATACATGCCATCATCTACTCTCATTGTCATCAGAATTTTAAAGACTCCCTTGAAAATGCATGTCCTCAGTCCAAGTGATGTCCTTTAAAAGCAAAACATCGGGTTTCAAGTGGTTTAATTCATCATAGATAACATTAATGTGCCAAGAAGCCTTTAATTATCCATCTCTACAGCCAATTTTAGAGATAATTTAACCGATCTTCCTACTTTCTCTGTGTACTTTGTTTCACATATAACCTGAATTCGTTCAAACATGATACAATGATATCATTCGCTGTTTATCATTCGCACTTCATTATACAATGATAACTGTCACTTCGCTGTTTCAGAATGAAGTTCCAATTATTCTCTTAATGGAAACGGGAGGTACGAATATCTTCATGCATCAAAAAGCTGTATAACGTAGCTGCAGAGTCTCAAAAGAAAAATCTGATTATGTCGAGAAAAAAACACGCTTTGACCGATCTATTGAAGTATATTTACTTCGGTTTCTACTATGATTATTTACAGGAAAAATTAATACAGGCACAGGCAGCACATTCTTTGTCATTCCTTGTTTTATATTATGTGACATTTAGATTCCTTGATTTTGAAATTCTTCACATAGTTCGATGACCAGAACATAAATTATGTTGACAAAAATGGCGGATCTATTTGATAGAAGTTCCATCTACTCATGCGAATCCGTTTTATTTCTAAAATATTTAAGGTGTTTGTAGATCAACATATGTATATTGTGCTTATTTACATTGTGTATTTCAGAATATTATATTTATCGAATTATCTAGGAGAGAATTTCAAAGACAGAGAGAGAAGAGAAAGAGAGAGAGAGAGAGAGGAGAGAGAGAGAGAGAGACGGAGAGAGAGAGAGAGAGGAGAGAGCGAGAGAGACGGAGAGAGAGAGAGAGGAGAGAGAGAGAGAGAGGAGAGAGACGGAGAGAGAAGAGACGGAGAGATAGAGAGACGGAGAGATAGAGAGACGGAGAGATTGAGAGACACAGAGATGAGAGACGGGGAGATTGAGAGACGGGGAGATTGAGAGACGGGGAGATTGAGAGACGGGGAGATTGAGAGACGGGGAGATTGAGAGACGGAGAGAAGAGACGAGAGAGAGAAGACGGAGAGAGACGAAGAGAGAGAGAGACGGAGAGAGAGAGACGAGAGAGAGAGAGAGAAAGACGAGAGAGAGAGAGAGAGACGAGAGAGAGACCGGAGAGAGAGCGAGGCCGGAGAGAGAGCGAGAGAGAGACGGAGAGAGAGACGGAGAGAGAGAGAGAGAGAGACGAGAGAGAGACGGAGAGTGACGGAGAGAGAGACGGGAGAGAGACGGAGGAGAGACGGAGAGAGACGGAGA
Source organism: Teleogryllus oceanicus (assembly GCA_964035755.1). Classification (NCBI taxonomy): domain Eukaryota; kingdom Metazoa; phylum Arthropoda; class Insecta; order Orthoptera; family Gryllidae; genus Teleogryllus; species Teleogryllus oceanicus. Next base: position 238,124,527 of record CAXIVR010000001.1, on the reverse strand, counting down.
GAGACGGAGAGAGACGGAGAGAGAGAGAGAGACGGAGAGAGAGACGGAGGGAGAGAGGAGAGAGAGAGAGAGAGAGAGGTGTAGAGAGAGACGGAGAGAGACCGGGAGCGGTAGCTAATGTCACTGCAGCGCCTCTGACCAGGAGGTCCTAGGTTCTAGGTTCGAGACGGCTGCTCTGATCGGTAGTTTCTGTGGTTTCTCCGATCAACACCAGGCGAATGCCGGAGCAGTTCCCTAACAAACGGGCCACGGCGCGCGATCTGTCCTTCCTCTTCCTTGTCGTATTCTCTCCCCTTACACACACACTTACACTAACATGCACTACACTATCACATATTCCGGGAGACCGGTCGGGAGCTTAGAGCTTGTTCCGGCTAGGGCGGTGCCTCGCTGGTGGGAGAGTCCTAGTTAGGGGGAAACCCCACTAGCCGACGGTAAGTCGGCGCCGGATCTCGCCATCCAGCGGGGGAATATCACCCTCCCGAGAACAAAACATGCACTATACTTATGCACTATACTTACAAGACTAACGACCAAAGCAGTTGACGCGCCCGGAAACACGAAAAAGTCAATCAATCAATCAAAGAGACGGGGAGAGAGAGACAGAGAGAGAAAGGGAGAGGGAAGGAGAAAGAAGGAGAACGTCTGCCGGGTTCCGCTAGTATATACATATTTTCGGAATCATGGCAGACATTTGTGAGCTAACTTACACAATTTCAACCAATTTTGGAGTTAAGGCGTTGTTGTTTCTTATCGACGACATATGATGAGATTATAAAACCTAATTTATCCAAATAAGAGACACAATATTTCACGAACAACTTTAATAATTCAAAATCCATCGAGTTCGCCACAATGAGTGGCCAAAATTACAATATTAAGAATAAAAAAACGGAAGCGTTAATATCCCGGAACATGTATGTGCTTTGAATAAGTGTCTGTAGAAGATTTTTTTTATTTCATTTAATTATATTAACAAAATATAATCCCACAATATCTCTGTTGCTTCCATTGGGAAGATATTGTGCACCAAACGTGTGGGACAGATTCCCGTCAGTAGTAGAGCCAGCCCTCCCTTGGCATTTCGTTCCCAGTTATTTGCTAAGCGCTAACGAGAGCACTTTCAGAGAGGTTGTATCCAACATGCACTTGCGGTCGAATGGAATCCTAGTGCTACAACTGCTATTCGGGCCCTTCAGAATCGATTATTCGGAGAGGTTGCGGCAGAGCAGTGGTAGAAAGTGGGTGGTCATACATTCATCCTCTCTTGACAAGCGACAGCGAAAATTTAGCGCAAGCGACATGTGCAACTTCAGATAGCTATGCCTGGAAGTCGTCCAATACGTGTAGTAACACAACTTGAAGCGTCGGCATGGTTTCCACCATAATTTGATATCGTAGGCTTCCGCGGCCAAAGTCATGATCTGAGCAGAACAGCCCTGAAGAGGACCACGATATGTCGGTCAAAACGTCGGCACCCCAGCCTTCGACGCAGCGTCACCCGGACAGCCGAGATCACTTCCACCATAATTTCTCAGCATTAAGAGAGATTAAATAGATCGTGTGATCTCGTTATAGGTTGTGCTTACATTCTAGGAAATAAAGGAAATAATTATTTATAAAATCTCGTTAAAAATGGTAACGATGTATTTACTACACCTTTTAATATATAAATATATTAGTTTTCATCCCATTTTATGAGAAAAAGAAAGATTTTTAAGAACTACTTCTTTTATACTTTTGACCTTAAAACCTTTTTTTCGTCTGTCTGCGAACATTACTAGTGCCTAAACCGCTCGAGTACGATCTTTTCCAAATCCAACAAACCCCTGTCCATCTGACTCTAATTGAAGCGTTGAAATTTTGAAAAACATTCTTTAAAATGAGGACACTTTACATGAAGCCCCTCCGGATATTTTCAAAATTTTCTCAAAAACGGCTCAAAATCTTTTCTTTAACTTTCTTGTAAGACTAGAGTAAAGTACACTTATAAAGGTGGCATATGATATGGAAATAATGTTTCATATTACTGCAAAAACGTCTCTGTGTAACCAAAAATTATTGTAGTAATAATCACTTTTTTTCTTATTAGAATCTTGACAATGATTGTAGGAGTCAATGTGAGAGAAAATTCACATTTTCAATTGCTGCTTACATATTGTGAAGTATTTGTTTTCAACTGGGGATGGAATTATACGTTCTTTGCCTGGAAGCAAGGTTGAATTTCGACATAATTTAATTGAGCTAAATTTTTCCTCATGAAGACTTCTAAAGACCCAAACAACGCAGTGATATTGTGATCTGAGAGGTCTTTAGAAAATAAAGTTGACGTATTTCATAATCGCTGATTGGCAAATCATTATATTTCTTATATTTTAATCTGCGAAAGAGCGTTTGGAAAATAAATGTGTTATATCCTCTCATCGATAAGAGTGGAAATACATACTGTGAATTGATGATAATAGAGGTATCTGAGGTCTAAGTTCCCATCGATTCTGTGATATATTCTCAGCTAGAATTCCGGTAATGGGTTATAATGTGACAGAACGATACCGCTTACGAGGCTGCAGTGTGTCTGAATCGATTCGTTATTAACCGAATATTTCGAGAAATACCAGATATTTTATGAAAGTTTTAATGTTATGGCTGAAAATTCGAATATCATCCTTTTCAGCCCGTAGTTCATGTAAATGCCACTTATTTTTTCATTGGTTGAAACAGCATTCTTCCATCGTGTAATCCAATGTGTAATCGCGTATGTGCCTAATCTATAAATAAAATCCTTAAATCTAAATAGCAGTTTATATAAAATATAAATATAGCAGTTTATATAAAACTATAGCACCTTATATAAAATCCGAAATTTCATTTTGTGGTACTTCACTGTGTATTTCAATATTACAACTCAATCTGATGTAACAGTGATATATCTTAAAGAGTGCAAATTTGTAGGATTATCTCTGATACCAAATGGTTTCATGTGACCGATTGATTGATTGAGTTTAAGAGCGCTTCAACGGCTAAGGTAATTTGCGCCCGTGTCAAATTATTTTAAGACTAGTGCACAATATTGCAGTGCCAAGCTAACAACAATATTAAAATCTTTAAATAGAAAGCAAAGTAAAACTGTAAAGGAACGTATCTTAATAAACGGGTTTGGCAAAAAATGCGTTTTTTTAATCTCGGGCTAAAAGACAATAATTGGCATTATCATCTTCTCTCAGATAAGTCTGTACAATGAGTCTCTCAAAAGCCAAAAGCTTGCAGAGAAGTTCGTCATTTCTAAGGATCTCCGCTAGGGAGCTATCAAGGTCGTGCCTTCGACGGCTCTCTCTTATCTTAACACAGTGTAAGAGAACATGCTCCACGGTAAGATCTATTTTGCAGTATTCGCATATAGGGGATGGGGCCCCGTGGAGGAGATAACCGTGGGAGAAATGGCAGTGACCGATCCGGAGGCGTGTTAAAATGATCTCCTCGCGCCGAGCATCACGAGATGAGGAAGGCCAAGGATTTATGGAATCCTTGATTCTCGTGAGCTTAAAATCTGAGTTATTCCACTCTGTTTGCCATTCACTGTGGATAGAGCGTTTTATAAAGAGCTGAGTGCCTTCCGTGGGGACTGTGAAGATGTCCAATTCTCTTTTCTTCGAAGCAGACTTTGCCGCCTGGTAAGCTATTTCATTTCCTCTTATTCCCAAGTGTCCAGGAACCCAACAAAAGACTAAAATATAGTGGCGGACCAGTAGATGATGGATTTGGTGTTGGATGGTCATTGTCAGTGGATCACGAGACGAGAAGGAGGAGATGGATTCAATTGAGCTTTTTGAATCACTGCAGATCACTACTTTCTTTAATGACATCGATTCAGCAAATTTAAGTGCCTCCAAGAGCGCATACTTCTCTGCGGTATACACGCTGCATGAAGAGTCTAGTCAAAACCTTGCGTGGTTCTAGCAGTAGAGACACATCCGACTTTGCCGTTTTGGAGGAGCCATCGGTGTAAATGAAGTAATGGCCAGGATACATAGTTTTTATCGCCTCAAATTCCGATAAGAATGTACTGGGGGGAGTTCAGGATTTATGAAGATAAGACAGTCTAAGATCTATTATTGGCCGGTGTAGTTTCCAAGGGGAAACAAGGTTTCGGGGTCACAGGGTTGGGTAGTTTTATATGAAGCTTCTGTAGAGCATGCGGAGACGGACTCCCAGGGGATGGGGTAACGATGGTCTAAGTGCATATGAGGTCAAGTGGGTTGTATGGAGGACTGCTTGGGGCGAGGGAGTATGAACATTAGATAATTTCGCGCCTAGGAGACACTCAGAATATCCCGCCTTCGGCTCAGAGATGGTTCTCCAACTTCGGCCAAGAGGCATTCGATGCGACTCGTGCGGGAGGCACCTGTACTAATCCTTATGCCAGCATTGTGTATGGTATTTAATGGACGCAGGGTTGATGGAGACGCTGACCCATACACTATGCATCCATAATCAAAGATAGGGCGTATGAGAGTTCTATACAAACGCAAAAGACAAACACGGTCTGCACCCCAAGAGCTACCAGGAAGAGTGCGGAGGAGATTCATAGGTGATACACATCGGCCCTGTAGTTTACGGATATGTTTTCGCCAGGTTAGGCTCTTGTCGAATGTGAGCCCAAGGAAGGTTGCAGATTCAACGAATGGAAGCTGCTGTCCTCGAAGAAAAGGGTGATTATGGAGGTGATGGATTCTGCAAAAGTGCATGCAAGTGGTTTTTGAGGTAGAGAACTTGAATCCTGTTTCATTGCTCCATTCCTGCAGTTCGTTGAGCACAAGTTGTAGCTGCCTCTCAATAACTCGTCAGCGGACAGTGATGGCTTCACAGGCTCCCGGATAACTAATGCAATACTATTGATAGCAATGGCAAACAGAGTGACGATCAAAATCGATCCCTAGGGAATACCGTTTTCTAACTGGTGACTAGAGGATAACACGTTGCCAAGGCGGACGCGGAAAGATCTTGATGAAAGAAAATCTACTAGAAACAAAGGGAGCCGTCCCCTAAGGCCCCAAGTATGCAAGGTGCGAAGAATACCGTACCTCCAGGTGATGTCATACGGTTTCTCTATATCGAAAAAAAATTGATACCAGGTGCTGACCTAGCACGAAAGAAGTGAAAATCTGCGTAGCAAGGGTGACTAGGTGGTCAATGGTTGACCTGTGCTTCCTGAAGCCACATTGGAGAGGTGTAAATAGGTTCTTTTGTTCCAGGAGCCAGACCAGACGTGTATTTACCATTCGCTCTAAAAACTTGCACTCACCGTTTGTGAGCGAGATTGGGCTAACTTAGGGGTTATTCTTTCCTTTCCTTCTTTAGGGATTGGGAGAACAATGGTCTCACGCCAAACTCTTGGTATTGCGTGTTCAGCCCAAATCTTGTTGAAAATGCCGAGGAGAAAGGAACGGGCGTTTTCCGGTAGGTGTTTCAACATTTGGTTATGTATCTGGCCTGGTCCTGAAGCAGAATATTTCGCACAAGCAAGGGCACAGGAGGGTTCATCCATGGAGAAAAAGACATTGTAATCTTCCTCCACGCGACTCGAGAAGTCTAATTTACAATTTTCCATTTTTATTTTCTTTTTTTGAAAGCGAGAAGGATAGTGTACGGAGCTGGAGATGTGTTCGTAATGAGAAGCCATTTCTTAAGCAATTGCTTGGGGAAAGGTTAGGAGATTGCCATTTACCATAAGCCCTGAGATAGACGGCGAAGGGGGTCCTCCACATATCTGTTGGACCTTCCTCCACACAAGTTTGGGGGATGAACAGCAAGAGAGTGACGAAGCGAGGGCGGGCAACGTTCAGATCGGGAATATCGAGGTTGACCCGAATGGGAAAATGGTCACTGCCATTCAGGTCGCCAAAGACAGTCCACTTGAAGATTGTAGAAACAGAGGGACTACAGAGAGCTAGGTCCACGGACGAGAAAGTGTTAGAAGCTACGGAAATGTGCGTGCTTACGCCAGTGTGTGCTTTCGCCAGACTTTAGGAGAATTAAGTTTTGGTTATCTATGATATTTTCAAGTAACCTGCCTCTCGTGCACGACCTTGTGCCACCCCAGGCAGTGTTGTAAGCGTTGAAGGCCCCCACAATAAGAAAAGGTGCAGGCACCTGAGAGAGCACATCTTCAGGTTCTTTCTGTGACACGACTTGTCCAGGCGGGAAATAAACGTTGCACATAAACGTAAGAGAAATAGTTCGGATATTGACACGAACGCAAGATATCTGGAGAGTGGTTCGTATGTCTATTTCTTTAGATACCAGAGAGTCTGTGATAAAAGTGGCGACTCCGCCATTGGCGCGGAGGCCATCGTCTACGTCTTGTCTGTAGGAACAAAAGCCGCGTAGAAAGAGGGAGTGCTCAAAACGGAGATGTGTTTCTTGCAGGCAGATAACCACAGGTCTATGCATAGACATTATTAACTTTAATTCGTCTAAACGGGTACGAAAACCATTTACGTTCCATGAGAGGAGAGCCATTGTTTCTAGTTCTTACGTTTTTTGGTTCTAGGGTGGGTTATGTATCGGGTTTATTTTTCTTCTTTTTTCTTCTCTGTTGGAGAGTAATGGGTTGGTTCAAGGGGAGTTCCTCATTCCCTGCAGAGACATCTTGACTACTGCTAGAGAGGGTCGCATGTATTGGGACACCACGGTCCCTTGAGACGGGCGACCTAGATCTAGCAATAGGGCCTGTCGGTCTCGGCTTCTCTGGATGCGGTTGAGTGTTTGTTGAAATATTTATACTTTCGGTTTCCGTTTTTGTTTCAGATTGGACAACAGATTTGGGATAGGCATCTCCGCCGATGTCATCAAGGGACACCTGGCAGGCAGCATCGCGCAAAGTGGAGGCTTTAGGCGTTTGGGTTTCAGAATTTACTTTCTTATGTTGACCCACGGTGTCAGCGCAACTTCGGGCCAAGTCCACGGAATTTCGCGTCTGGTAACGGCGTCGTGCCTCCGGAAAGAAACTTTCTCAGAGACCCTGATCTTCTGGATCTCTCTTTCTCTTAAGAAATGGGGCACTGGTTAGAATTTGATGGATGTATTCCACAACAATTCACGCACTTTGCCTCTGCGGAGCAGTTAGTGTCATTACAAACCTCCCTTCCACAGTGCACGCAGAATGGCGGCGCTCATGCAGCGAGGTTGCGTACGGCCAAACGTCTGGCATTTAAAGCCGCACAGAAGGTTTGGAACATACTGCCTGACACGGAGATTATAGAAGCTACAAGATATCTTCTCTGGTAGAGACGGACGGTCGAAGATCAGTATCTGAATTGAGGTAGGAGTGAGTGCCCCATTTACTCTCCGCTGAATCCTGTAAATCTCTGACACACCATATGGTTCGAAGAAAGCTTTCAGATTTTCTTCCGATTCGGTAGAGGCCTTCGTGATTTACCACACCCTTTCAGAGGTTTAAGGTCGGGTGGGCGGACACATGCACCTGGAGGCCGGCTATTTATTTGAGGTCAGTGATCTTGCTGATCTGTTCGTCAGAGCGACATTCAAAAAGAATTGTGCCGTTTCTCTGACGGACCACCGACTGAAATTTGCCAAACTTTTCAATTTCTCTGGCAAGTTTGATTGGGTTGACACTCTTCATAGTTTCATTATCTCTTTTACATGACGACGAGAAAGCGGGGCTTAGTAGGTCTTTCAGATTCATAACAGAAAAAACTCTCAAGATTTACTGACTCACCAACAAATCTCGTCTTCCTTATGGAAGAGGGTGCGGGGTAGGTTTTCTATCCATGAAGAGGATATCAGATTCATCCCCGTGGTCCCCACCCACCCAGGAGCCCAATAAGGGGACACTCCATCGGAGTGCCAGGGTTGCCACGGGGATATAGTGCGGGGTTACCACAGCGCTGCACCACCGCGGGTCGCCCCGCTCACCCTGGAGTTCAGTACAAGACCTAGTCCAAGCCGGTTGATCGGGAGTGGGTTAGCTCCCAACCGCCCGTCTAGAAGAGTCCGTAGCCAAAGCATGTGTATTGAGACCTATGAGGAATGTTCCCCAAAATACGTAAGAGCACGTATACCTGGATGCCAAGAAAAATGTAGCACGAGGAGAGTAATTGGAAAACAGACAGGCCCCTCAACCGCCAGGACATAGATTCCCTCCGACACGGGTCGCCATGCACGGCAAACACATGTGTGGGCGTTCAGCATACAGAGGGATCCAGTGAAATAGAAGAGGGAGAAGAAAAGATACAGGATGGTATAGAAGAATGAGAATGTACAATGGGGAGAAGAAAAATGACTTGTGATGGAAAGGAATACTTGAGAGTCCTCTCTGTATCCTCCCGTCAGGACGTGGACCAACCCATCTCGACGGGCGTATTACCGAATTTCGTACCACCGAATTGAATAGCATTCTAATAGGAATTGCACTATGTAATTTCGTGTTAAATATCAGATGAGTTTATCTTTTAAATCTGCGTAGCTCGAAAAACTCCGGCTTTACTACAATTATACGAATGTGAGCTCTAGCATCATCAAAAGATTGTTTTGTGGTCTTTAATTTTATCTGCGGGAGAGGTAGTCTAATCACATCACTAGAACACAGGCGAGCGCGATGAGTTGTCATTAGTTTTCTGGTTTGGCGATGCTTTTTTTTTTCAGTAGCTTCGCTTACGTCAAATCTAAAATTACAGTGAACTTTTGAGTGAAAGCTGAGATAGCCCGTTGTTTTGCTTCTGGGCATAAGTATAACTCCATTGTCTGTGCACGATTTTTAGACTTTAATGAGAAATACAGTTATTCAAATTATTGATCACCATCTCCTCGTGGTAGAAAGTTCATATCTTTATAAAAGACACGATGAAAGATAATTGCCAAAATCATAGCTGGTTTGCCTTCGTAAATAGTTTTTATTACACGGTAGCGAATAATTTCTCATTAATTCTTGCCACAAACGCTCATTTCCACCTGTATTCATACATTAACTCGTGCATGGGTTAGAGTGGATATCTTAAAATTTAAGAAAATGGGCACAGAAAACACTTCTCCTCAGAGTACGTCACTCAGATTTTAACTGTTTTGAAGTGGAATCAATAAAACCTGGTCCCCTCAATGCCCAGGTCTTTATAGCCTAAACGCCCGATGAGCTTGGACGAGGCTTGACGAGCGTTGACGAGGTTTTCGACTCTCGGCCCGTTGAAGGCCTGGGTAAATGAAGGCTTCCATGCATATTCCTCTTATTGCCAACTTGTTTGCAATTTCAATATTCAAAGTGTTGGTCATTCTTCCTCGATGGATACTTAATGACACACTTGCTTAAGCAAAACTATTGCGTTGTCTTTACTAAACATTATTATTACATTAATATTAATAATATTGAGATCAATAATAATTATTATATGAATTATTATGTAATAGACCCTCGGTTGGCTCATGGACAGCAAGCTAGCTTTCCGTGGTGGGATCCCTGGGTCGATTCCCGGGCGGGGTATGCGATTGGATGCGAAAGTATGCGGTCGGTTTCCCAATAAATTTCAGTTATTGCCTTCCAACTGAAGACTATCAAATAGTCTTCAGTTCGTCCGCTTTTTATATATAAAGTAATTTTGTGTATTTGGCTGAAATCATTAACATCATAAGCACCACTAGCAATTTTTGTTTTAGAACTCAATATCGCAAAAAAATGAAAATTCGTTGTTAATGATATCTGATTAGATTAAATAAGTGTGTTCCTATTTACTGTTTTTCACATGATTCTAACACTTTTAAAAGCTATTTATTTTCATTTCAAATTTGTATTAATATGTTTCTTAGAAAATATAGATTGTCTCAAACAATGCGCATTAATACAAACATCCTGATAAGTGAATATTTTGACATGGGTAATAAACATATCAAAATATTATTTTAGCAATAAAATTTATCAAACTCTATTAAATCATTACAAAAGTTATTGGATGATTTCGGTGAACTTTTCCGATTCAATGGAAATTAAGACTAAATTAATAAACTTACGCAATTATTGTAGTATATTTGAATGTGATTACACAATTGAAATATCGAAAACCAACGAGGGCAACTCTACCATTTTAGAGAAAATGATATTCAAAGGTTATAAGTTTTTAATTATGGATCAACGTTTCATTGTTAAACATTCACATATAATTAGTTCTCATTTTTATTAAAAATTGGATAATGTCTCAGGAACTTCATGTAAAGTAACCCTCAAATTAAAATATTGGGTTCAAATTCAAGGAGCCGTGACATCAGCCCGATCAATTTGGGAATATCAATTTTCGAGAAACTCGGCTGAATTGTTTTGCCGCTAGCGTTGTCCACAGACGGACAGGCATCCAGAGACGGACAGACATTTTCCCGTCATTTGATTTTTGGTATCAAAGACTCACAAAATATGGATTCTGACTACTCCACATGTTAGAAGATCTTTTATAAATTTACTTTTATAACTCTACTCCGTAGCGAGAAAGTAAAAAGTTGTATGACTCAAAGACGTGACACATGTTTCTCCATGTATGTCGACTGGCCGAATCCAAATTTGAAGCGAGAATTGCGCCATTACCATCATTGTTTTTAAATTGCGAAAGCCACCGTGACGTTTTATCTTTTTGTTTTCAGGGTTTGTTGTCAGACCCACAGACTTGACACATCTTTCTCTATGTATGTTGTCGCGTTGAATCCGAATGTGTAGCCAGAATAGCGCCATCACTCTCCACTTTTTTTAAATCGCGAAAAACTGGAAGGTGGTGGAGTAATTCTGACTTCTGATTCGGATTTAGTGGGTTGACATACTTAGAGAAACATGTGTTCAGTCTTTGGGCCTCACAAACATTCTTTTATTTTGTGTGCCTGCCTTATTATCTTTGTGTGTTTTTATTGCAACCTCCAGACTTCGGCTGTGAAAGCTCCTCGCAATCACCTGAGCAGTGCTGGAAGACAACATAAGTGTATGTTATATTTACATAGTATAACTTGCTCTGTAATATTAGACTTTTGTCCAAGTGTGATTTGAGAATGTATGGCACCTCAGGGTAGAACGATGAGAATCTGGAAATAATAATCTGGAATTAATATAACTGAAAACCCATAATCAAAACACAAAATTATAGCATGCAATTCCACCTACATTTGCGGTCTTTAAACACTACAAATTATAACAATAGCACGCACAGCAATATAACACGCCCCAGCAAATAAATCCCCATGAAAGTTCATCTAATACCATTCATTTCTACAAATATTAATTGCCAACATTAGTAATTATTGAATTGTCATGCAGAGAACTAGGCAAACAACAGAGCTCTATGTGTTTATTAATACAATCATTTTCTTATTTTATTTTGTTCTGTAAAGATGCTTCATTTCCAATTGAGCTATTAGTATATTCTACACGTGACTGCGCTGGTCGCGCAAACACTAGGAACTTCTGTGCAAATTCAGGTTCCAATTTACCTCCTGTACCCTCACTCAAAAAAACTCTAGATTCGCATTTGTTGTACAAACGTAGTCTGGATAAATTGCAATGAGTTATTTATAGTGGTCTTTTTTATTCTTTTAAAATTGAGTTTGCCACTCACGTTCCGACCTGCCACGACACTACCTCGTGGGCACCTCACACGTTCCTGCATTGGATCCCTGAAACAGGAGCAAGCGTTACAAACTGCAGCTGCTGCGACCTCCGACCCGACCTCACTGTGGCGCACCCGATACAGGATGTAACAGCAAGTCCAGCTCCCAAATGCCGAGACATCCGAGGCAAGGCCTTGGCCCTGCGCAGCTGTGCTCTGCGCGGGAGTGAAGTCCTCGACAGGGTTTGATTGATTGATTGATTTGTTCGTGTTTCCGGGCGCGTCAACTGCTTCGGTCATTAATCCCGTTAGCATGTAGTATTAGCATGTAGTGTTAGCATGTTTTCCTAGGGAGATGGCGGTGATTTTCCCCTCGCTGAATGGCGAGATCCGGCACCGACCTACCGTCGGCTACTGGGTTTCCCTAACCAGGACTCTCCACCAGCGGGCACCGCCTCAGCCGGTGCTCTAAACTCCGACCGGTCCCCGGAATATGTGGTAGTGTAGTGCATGTTAGTGTAAGTAAGGTGTAAGGGAGAGGATAGGACAAGGAAGGGAAGGACAGATCGCGCGGTCCGTGGCCCGTTTGGTAGGGTACTGCTCCGGCATTCGTCTGGTGTTGATCGGAGAAACCACGGAAAACTACTGATCAGAGCAGCCGGCCGCTAGAATTCTCCTCCTCGACGGGGAATTCTGCTCAGTAGAAGCCTGTAGCCTTCACATGGCCGCGCGCCAGGACTCGGCTCGCGTTGCACCGAAACCACCAGCTCCTGGCGTGCCCCCTCCTCCATCACCTTCTGCCTCGGGTCACGTAATAGTCTGCTACAGCCTTGTACCGCGCTTCGTACTCGATCGTATCGGAAAGCATTGATTGAAGATTTTCCTCGCAGGCACTCTCCACCGAAGATCGTCATTCGTTTGTTTCTTGTAGCCCAATCAAATTACACCAAAAAATGACGATCTAAGGAAAACATTTCGGAGTTTTGAAACTTGGCATGATTGTTTGTTGGTACATACTTCATAACAGACTAACAATCCTGAAGTCTGGGGGTGAGCCAGGAGCAGAGCGGTCGTTCCAAGGTGCTCCTTCGAGTTGTTACGGTGGATTACGGTGTGAGAAACGTTTCTCTGAGGCCCTAAAACGCTTCGTTTAGGAGTTAATTAACGATACAGATTCAAACATACTTCAGAGTTTTGCGGTTTGCATTTGACATGAATATTTTGTTTTGTTCTACAATGCTATCTAGTGGAGTTACAACAAAATTAAGAGCACATAAACCTTCTGAGTTACAAAGCCCGTACATGTGCCAACTTTCATAGAGATTAGTCGCACGGTGTCGGAATTAACGGCTCTTGTATACCAACATCTATCTATGTATACAGTGTAACCGCCCATATGTCGGTTCCATTGATTTTTGAGAAGCACCCGAGAACGTCAATACACGACAAGATGCAATTATAGTGTAACCGAATTGCAAGAGATCGCGCCAGCAGTAAAGGGTATCCCGTGCGAGAATTTATTAAAGTTTCTGAACGCATTCGCATACAAGAGAACGAGAACCAATCCAAAATAACCTTTGAAAATATCAGCACTAGCGCAAAACACCGCTACGAAAAGCTCTCTCTTTTGCTGCCGACCGCCGATCTGGACACACCGGAATTGTTCGTGCTGGACGAGAGGTGAATTCGCCATATTTCGAGGATAAGAAGTTTGAAAATGGTCATTCGTCTCATCATGTAAGAATAACGATACCATGTATGAGAGAATTGAGAATTTTCAATCATGAATATTCTGATAAATTCACGTGAACGCATTAGGTAGAAATATACTTTTTTTTCTATCAACGAGGAAATAATATATTTCAACGTTCAAGAACGTATACTGAAGTAGAAAGCATGTGCTATAGGAAATGTTTCTTTCTATTTCCAGTTGTCTTTTTGTCTTTCGTCTTGGCATACCACGTAAGAAATTCATTACGCGGAGATATTGCAGTCATATTGTATAAAATTCGAAGGACTGTGGAAGCGATTCACCAGAGGACGTGCTCGCCGAAGCAAGGGGCTGCCACGACCTTGAAAGGATCTGGGTCGCCGTCGCCGCTCCAAGCTGTGAAAATATTTCTTCGAGACGACGTGTCGTGAGTAGGAAAACTTCACTAGAAATTCTCAAAAGAAAAGAACTGTTTAAAGAAGCGAGAATTATTCTACAGAGATAGAATTCACCTCACTTACAGACGTAGATAGTCGAGTAATTATAATAAAATAATGTAAAAGTAATCTTATACAATATTGCAGTCGTAAAAGAAAGCCAGATATCTAATTCCTGTAAAGAATTGTAAAAACCTATTTTTTCATTTTTCTATTAACGATAATATTTGTTCTTTTAGTGTGTGTTTTCAATTTACTGTTTAATAGTTTTCAAATTCTTCAAAACAAATAATTAGTAAAAGAGTTATTAATCGTACGTTCACTACATAACGACTTTTTTCTTTGCTGGCTAAATTGTATGAAGTAATAATCTACGTGAAAGTTAAAAAACGTCTTGTATATATTTCATACACTATTCAAGTGACAATTTCTTTGAAAGTGTATGTAAATGGTATTTTGGTATAGGATTCTTTTTCAGTATTTTGTTTTGTTTTTTTTTTTTTAATTTTAAAAATCACGTAATTGCTAAAGGTAGAGCAGGGATAGAATTTTTCAATGCAATGTGTAAATGCTAGATAAAATTGTATTCAAGTATTAAGATAATATATCTAGAACTCTGTTCATAGTTAAAAGATTAACTTGCCTATGTTTCTTTTATTACAAAAGCAGGTTAAAAGACGAACCCACTCCTGTAGGGCAGTTAGGACATATAAAACCATTCCTAATTTTTGGTGTGACATTGTCATGACAAGTCACAGATCAAGTAATACTACTAGGTTACTTGAGTGACCCGCTGTAGGCTCTTTAGTGAATATAGTGAAAAGGTAGAGCGGTTACAATAGATATGATTTGTGAAGGTGTAAAATAAAATGTTCTTATTGCGCAAAATTATGCAAATACATATTTTTGATAAACGAACAAAAATAGAATTACTTCCGTGATATGAACTTTTCAAAACATCATTTTAATGGTAACTAGGGCCTTGTCGTATTCAAAAACAATACATTTTGAAGCCTATAACTTTATAAAACTTTTTGTAGTAAATTTTATCTACTTAAATTTTATAGATTTTGTCGAAAAATTATCTTCAAACCTCCGCCCCGGCCCGGCTCATACCCCACTCTTAAGGATTTTTAGTATATTAAGCAGTAGGTACCAACAAACAACCACGCCACGTTTCAAAAGTTCTGAATTTTCTCCCGGATATTTTCACTCGACTTGCGTAATTTGACTATGTAACCCAAACTATCTCTAAAACTAGTGCTTTAGATATACTAGCACATATTTTTTCGTTACGACAGCAAATACATTCTCGCATTATTTCTCAATTTGCAATGTTCGAAAATTCAGAGAGTTCAACAAGAATTAGACCTGCACTATTCTTTATGCGTCCCTTATTCTATACGTGCAGAAGAATTGAAGAAAAAATTTGGAGCGGATGTTGAGAATATGTTTCTTTTATAATTTTCATTAACTTTAAAACGAAATTGACCGTTGTTTCAAAAAATTGAACATGAGCAATTTTAAACATCAGATTTTTGTACAGATTTAAGTTAAGGCAAACATTTCTATTTTCAATATTATACTATGATAAAGTTAACTTTTTGCCGTTTTCGAAAATACAGAGAGTTTGCCAAAAGTGAAACAAGCACAAGTTTGAGATATAAACGAACATGAAACCTGCACCATTCTGTGTGGGGGTGTCCATTACGTTAACGCAGGACACATTTTAATCCAAAAAAATTGAGTCATTTTTGATAAAAATTCAAAAATGTTTTTTATACTGCATGTAACCCATGTAACTTCAAAAATCAAAATATCTGTCTGAAGTTCAGTGAGTCTTGATTTCCTTTAAATTGATCGAGGCATGTTAATTTTGGAGAAGATCGGCTGAACTGTTCTGGCATTGACCACAGACAAACGGACTCACGGCCAGACGTTTTGCCCTCTATCAATTTTTCAGTATCAAGGACCCACAAAACCTGGATTATGACGACATAATGTGTTAGAGGAAGTAATTTACTGGATGGAAGAACATGATCTATCCACTTTTTCGTTACTAATACGAGAAAACCTGTGCCATTCTGCAGCACAGGTACGTGACATACGTACGTATACTTTCTCTTAAACGTAAGTATAACAGAGTAATGTAGTACGTAGTATTGAGGAAGTTTTATAATGCCGCGTTAAATCTATTTCCAGACGTTTTGGGGTACCCTGATATATTTTTTCTTCTTTTTTTTGCATAAGGTCTTTCCGTCCTTCCATGAACACCACTGTCACCCAAACTATTCGTGGGAATTTTTTACAGAATGAATATTCCCCGGTCGACCAGGCCCGACTCGAAGCCCTGCGATTTTAAAAAGAATTATTTAAATTTTGACAGTACATTTTCAATTTATTTAAAAATATTTCCAATTTTTTAAAATAAATTTCTTGTAAGGATAAAGTAGTATACACTCCTACACAGATAGCAAATGCTCTATTTTCACAGTTAAATTGGAAATTTTAAAAGCTACTCTATATTTTTTAAACTTTTCTGGCGATAGTCCTAAGTGCACTAACATGACATGAATGTAATTTTGAAATATTTATTTAATTTTCCAAAAATTACACAGTTTTAATGTTTGTAAAACATTTTTGTCATTAATATTTACAACATGGTCTCTTTTTACACTTTATTGCATTTGAAAGTGCAAGGGGTTTAAACGAATATCCAAGAAGTTCATCGAAAACTCAAAATGTTCTGTGAAAACGAGCTCAAAATTACGCATTTTTAGAAACGATCAAATCCCACAGTATCGAAAACGGTTCGATTTTTTCTTTATTTTTTTGTACGGATAGTAACAAATGCACTGAATAACATGACACGAATGTCATTTTGATATATCATTTTCTTTTCGCAAAAATTACACAAATGTGATTTTTGATATCCCTCAAAATTGATACAGAATGATCGTTATTTCTACATTTGCTCGTTATACATCTTTTTCATATTGTCCATGGAGTAGCTTGTCTCTCCACGATTTCTTTAACATGATTTAGTGTCTCATGTTTCTTATTAAGTAGTAATTATTGTTTTTGTTACAGTTTAAACGCTTCAAATTACGAAAAAAGTTATCATCCGGCATTACACGATCACGTCATCTCCCGTGCGAGACACTCACCTAACTGATTGTGAGACGGAAATTCTAATTTTGAGACGTAAATTTTGTTTATACATACTGTTGTATTTACGTTGGTAACAAACTAGAGTAGTGATCATATAGGATTGTAAATTTTCTCATTGTAAGTTTGTGATCTTAGCCGCAGCTAATTATAATTACCAGCAGAACCCGGACGAGAACATCGCATAGCAGAAAGACCTATTGAAAAGTTGCAATAGAAAAGAAATATACAGGTGAATCCAAAACTTTAGTACTAGCTGTAGTTTTTGAACGCATAAAGTTATTGCGATGTAGTTTTCACGGAAGTTCACGAGGGAATGGGGCTAAGTAATACATGTATTTATTTCCGTTTTATCTTTTGTATTTTTCGAGATATTGAGGTAACTAAGTTTTTAAATGGAATTATATACTTTTTAGTCCATTATGACAACAGTAAAAAGACAAATCCAATTATACTCTCAAACAAAATTATACAAAATTACTCAAAAAATGCTTATATAACATATGACAGTATGTATATCATTGGATTTGTCTTTTTACTCTCGTCATTATAGACTAAAAATGTATATATTTGCATTAAAAAACAAAGTTACCTCAATATCTCTTAAAATACAAGTGATAAAATAGAAACAAATACATGCCTTAATTAGCCCCATTCCCTCATTCATTTTCGTGAAAACTGCATGGCAATAACTTCAAACATTCAAAACTTGCGGGAGGGGCTAGAGTTACGTCGCTCACCTGTATATTCCCGATGAGGAAAATCGAAAATCTTCAAAGTTTGTTTCATTTCATTCAATGTCTACGAATCGATAAGATTACAAATTCGGGAAGAATATAATCACTATTCACCGGAACACGAAATTATATATATATATATATATATATATATATATATATATATATATATATATATATATATATATACACATATATATATATATATATATATATATATATATATATATACATATACATATACATATTTCTAAAAATGTAACTGAAATGTTTAATATTTACCGAGATCAGTACATGTACGTTTTGGACTACGTCAGGAAATTCTCTTATCCACTGTAACTTAAAAATGTAATGCATCACCACATGCTGTAATCACTATACATTATTTGTAAAGATACTGGCAGGCATAAGACTTTGCGTTTATATAAAGCTGACGAAACTCACCATTCAAAACCGCTCATTAAACTTTGAAAATAAAACACTCCCAATGAAACGTTTACGGCTTTTCTTGAGCTATTGCACCTCTCAAAACAAAACAACTTAGACAACAAACTAATATCCGCCCAGCTTTTTCTTGAACAATTACGTCTCCTTAGTTGTTACCTTTTCAATATACGAAATGCTTGCTCAAGTGGAAAAAAATGATCGATCTATTTCCAGGAGGATATATTAGAATTTTGTTTCATTTTTCCAACGCGCATGTCTTTACCACTTTCTCGATATTTCTACGTTTACCGTTATTACAAATTCTTCTAACCTTTTGAGGAGTTTGATGTTTCTCCTGTGAAATACCCGGAAGTATACTTCCGTACGTCCTACACACGTCTGTTTGCCAATGCCAACGAAGACGTGCTTGGAATAAAGTAAGAAGATTTTCCCTTAATACCAGCCATTCCATGCCCGAAGCATACTTTAAAATCCATTCATTTTCTCTTCTTAATAAAAATAAACCGCGAGAGAAACCGAAATTTGCGCCATGGCCGGGTGCGGTGCTTGTCCGTTGCATGCTCGCAACCTCGTCGCCCGGTCGAGAAGCACTCTTGAGGATCGCGCGCTGCGGAATTACTGTTCGCTCTCACGACGTACACGGCGCTACATCACAGAGGGAACATTTCACAGAGGAACAAATACACCTTACAAACCCCCGCAAGACCAGCATGCCATGCTCGACAACGCCCGAGGGAGGCCGGCACCGCTGCGCCGTCGCGTCTGGAGCGCCCGCATTCGTTGGCCCTCGCGAGTCGCTCGTCCACTCGCTCGCTCGCCTATCCTACTTTCGTCTCCCGCTCTCGTCTCCCACTCTCGTCTCCCACTCTCGTCTCCACTCTCGTCTCCTCTCGTCTCCCTCTCGTCTCCCACTCTCGTCTCCCACTCGTCTCCCTCTCGTCTCCCACTCTCGTCTCCCCTCTCGTCTCCCACTCTCGTCTCCCACTCGTTCCCTGTCCTCCCTCTCGCCTCCTCTCGTCTCCCACTCTCGTCTCCCACTCGTCTCCCACTCGTCTCCCCTCGTCTCCACTCTCGTCTCCCCTCGTCTCCCGCTCTCGTCTCCCGCTCTCGTCTCCCGCTCTCGTCTCCCGCTCTCGTCTCCCGCTCTCGTCTCCCGCTCTCGTCTCCCGCTCTCGTCTCCCGCTCTCGTCCCACTCTCGTCTCCCCCTCCCCCCTCGTCTCCCCTCTCGTCTCCCACCTCTCGCCTCCCACTCCGCCTCCTCTCGCTCCCACTCTCGCCTCCCACTCCCCATCTCCCTCTCGTCTCCACTCTCGTCTCCCCCCTCTCGCCTCCCTCTCGCCTCCACTCTCGTCTCCACTCTCGTCTCCCCTCGTCTCCACTCTCGTCTCCACTCTCGTCTCCACTCTCGTCACCCACTCTCATCTCCCTCTCTCTCCTCCTCTCGCCTCCCACTCTCGTCTCCCTCTCGTCTCCTCTCGTCTCCACTCTCGTCTCCCATCTCGTCTCCCACTCGTCTCCCACTCTCGTCTCACTCTCGTCTCCCATCTCGTCTCCCACTCTCGTCTCCACTCTCGTCTCCACTCGTCTCCCGACTCTCGCCTCCACTCTCGCCTCCCTCCTCGCCTCCCATCTCGCCTCCCACTCTCGCCTCCACTCTCGCCTCCCACTCTGCCTCCCACTCTCGCCTCCCACTCTCGCCTCCCTCTCGCCTCCCACTCGCCTCCACTCGCCTCCTCCTCGCCTCCCACTCTCGCCTCCACTCTCGCCTCCCTCGCCTCCCCTCGCCTCCCACTCTCGCCTCCCACTCTCCCTCCCTCTCGCCTCCCACTCTCGTCTCCCACTCTCGCCTCCCACTCTCGCACCCCACCTCCACCTCTCACTCACCACTCGCACCCCACTCTCGCACCCCACTCTCGCACCTCTCGCACCTCTCGCACCTCCACTCGCACCCCACCTCCGCATCCACTCCACCCCACTCTCGCACCCCACTCTCGCACCCTCTCACCCCTCGCACCCCACTCGCAACCCACTCGCAACCCACTCTGCAACCCCTCTCACCACTCGCAACCCTCTCGCAACCCCCTCTCGCAACCCCCTCTCGCAACCCACTCTCGCAACCCACTCTCGCAACCACTCTCGCAACCACTCTGCACCCTCTCACCAACCTCTCGCAACGTACTCTCGCAACCCACTCTCACATCCCGCTCTTGCTATTCTGCTTCAGTTGTTCAGCCACAATAACTCTGCAGTGTCGCGACCCGGAAGGTCCTAGGATTCGTGTCCAGACGGTGGCGAATTTTCAATGCAAGCTACTAGGGCTGCAGATTGTGGAAAAACAATTCCCACGACAGACCGGCGATCTGCCGCCCAGCGGTGAGCGTCGACTTCATTCTACAGCCGCTTGCCTCTGCTCGAGCGCTGCTGTCGGATCGGCGTGGTGAGCGTTTGCGTTTGCGTTTGCTTTCGTCGCGGAGCTCCTATGCCATTCTTTACCCTCTATGTTGAGAAGCGTTTCCCGTTTTGAAATTAGGTATGAGGGTTATTTTTACATATTGTACCTCTCATATAAGATAAAAACATAGGCATCTCTGCAGTATTTATTGAATATAACACTGGTGATAAAATACATTTTCTTCACGATGAATTATTGCGGTTATTCTCTCTTGACACAATTTTCTTTAATTTTCTAGTATAATTTCTTCACGATGTATTCTAATTCCTTTATTCAAAGACGATTTTTAGTCAACGTAATTTTACGAAACGCCATCTATATATGTCCCTATAAGTCTGAATTAAGTCCGAAATTAAACATTCTGGACGTAAATGTAGCTTCACTATGCGCACGTTTTGTTAAGATTTCCTTTTACATGTAGTGGTAGTAGAGCTTAGGGTATTTTTTACAGAAAAATCAAATCTGCAGTTGTTTACCGTTACAAATAAGTTTTCTATACTCGGAAACGAAAATATAGTTTTTGAAATGTTAATCTCGCGCTTTTTAAAATTTATTATTATTATTATTATTATTATTATTATTATTATTATTATTTATCTTTCAACTATTAATGGTTAAATTATTGGGAAGGGATTCTGAAACTCATGAAAGCGTGCGAAGAGGATTTTCTTTCCCAAACGTTGTTACTTTTTTACTGTTTTTGACTAAATAAATAAATAAGTGAATAACTGTAAAATAGAAGTCACTACACACAATATACATTCATTATATTCTCTTTCTCCCTTTAAAACCAAATTACGTCTTCCTCAAATACATGTGAAATGACACGTATAGAAAGAAAACCATCTAAAACAGAAACAGTATGTTGAAATGTAAAACACAAAAACTCAATTCGTTTTGTTATGCTGGCTGACAGAAGAGTTTATCTTCAATTATTAATTGACACGTCTGTCGTATTAACGTCTTGTATTAACACGTTTTCACCAACAGACAAAAAGAAATTCTAGCTAAACCAAAACTTACAGTAATAAATATGAGAATTCTTAATCCTTATAAAAACTCCCCATCTAGCCTCCTCAATTGCATTAATTATAGCTTTAATATTTTATATTTATTATCTTGCGTTGCTCCTTTTAAGGAACAAGGGCAACATGAGAACAAAAAATATAATGTTACTTATATTGTTCCAATTTATTCATTCTTTGTTACAATTTCGATAATTTCCTGTGGCGTTTTCTTTTACTTAGTTAAAACAAAATAATTTCCCTTTCTGAGGTAGTTACGAAGAAAGTGTTCGATGGGTAACCTTGGCTCCAACGCAACGCTTCGTTTTAATTCATAGCCGCCGCGTTATTCTACATCTCGAGAATTCCACACGACATATACCATGTATTTTTCCGTAGAAGAACGAAATGTGTTCTACTAACCATAACTGCCGTTCTGAATGCTTTTTCAGCAAGGAAGAAGCTGGATGCCTGGATATTCACGAACATTTTTAAAGATATTACGTTTGCTGTGTTGTGAAGACTGAATTGGATCTATTGCAAGTCTTCGTTGCCCACAGAATTTCAGTCCCGCCCAAATACAGCCAGAATTATTATTCTCAAGAAGTTCTTTGTTGTATTATCAAGATTTTAATCGAACAGTTAAAATGATTCCCGTACATTACACATCCAATCAAGTCCATGTCGTGCTGATTGTACTACGTGCGAAGAACACATTTTATTTTGAACGATTTTCCATAAAAGTTCAAATTCAAAACACATTAAACAACTCATTTTGATATAATTCACATGCCGACTGGTCACTTACCTCTTATTGAACAGTTATAAATAATCTTTTTACTAATATCAACATTCATTATTATAATTATTAATACAATATTTATTATAATAAATCACCCCTTAGCCATTACTATATTAATTATTATACAAACAATAATAATTTGCTTAACTACGGTTTTTCCCTTTAATTTTCATATATTCTATTTATAATTTTTATAGGAGTTATGTTAGTATTATTCATCTATATCACAAGATTAGCATCCAATGAAATATTTCAATTACAAATAATATACAGAACATTAAAGTTCAGTCGCAATCCTATTGATCTGTTCTAACAGACGCGCACACTCACAGCATTTCGTAACGATGTCTCGTAATAGAAGAGGCCCGACTTCTTTTCCCGCCATGAGCCATCGCCTATCTCAAATCGATTTCTGCATACAATGCTGGGATCTCGATCGATCGTCCGCACATATGCAGTAGCGTTGTTATCGCGCTGAGTCATAGCAAGTCAAGCGTTCAAATCTAAAATTAAATGAATGTGAATCAATGTATTCATTCAATACGTAAACGCATACTGGTTGCATAAAGCTGTACTTTTTCGTATTCACAAACAAAAAACAGAATTTTAATGCAAAAATCTTCTACTATAGTATTATTTTATTATGTAGTCATCAACAAGAAATGTTTTTGTCACGTTTTTTGGTAATATTATAAGGTTAGATTTTTCTTATTGTATTACAAATTGTATTAATGTGGTAATTTCCCCCTACGTTTTGTTTAGAGATTATGCACTGTATATGAACTAAATGACTGTTAGTTATGTAATTAACTGTAAAAACTATATGTACTATATATTACCTCCTTATTGCCTCATTCTCTATTCTTTTTCATCTCTTCCTTCTTGCTCTTGTCCACTTTCATTAGTATTACTTTCTTTCCCCTTTTCTTTTATTTTTCACTCTCAACTCTGATATCTTACTTTTATGTTCCGCCTTAAGCCGCATCCTGAATGAGTTTTTTCTGGATTTATTCAATTCTCAAAAGACATATGCCTGAATTGTATCTAGTTTTGCATCTCAGACGTACAGTAAAACTCTCTTGTGTTGATTGTTCACAGTTGAGGCACTTCGGGTATAAATGATGGCAACTGACATTTTGGGCGAAATTAGGAGTTGAAGTTTAAGAATGATAAGCAGTAGCTCTTTCTCATCAGCTTTAAGATGCTTTTTGCATCATGGCCCTCCCTTCAGCATGTCCCAGACCAAGGGGAAAAACTTGGAAATATCTTGAGTGTAGCAGTACAAGCATTTTATTGCATGACAGTTTCGTCCACAGTCGATTACTTTACATCGATATATGCCTTTTTATCACGTTCAGAAATATTTACTCTGACGATTACTTTACATCGATATATGCCTTTTTATCACGTTCAGTAATACTGTCTCTTCTATTATTTACTTCAAATTGTCAAAAAGGGTTGAAATCATTTTTCACATTTTAAACTCTGAGCACAAAAAGTTTTCGGAGGTTACAGGCACAACTACAATTTTTTTGTAAGTAACCAACTGTACAGGACTAAAGAGTGATGGTTAAAGGAATGTACTCAAGGTCACTTCCACTTCATTAGTTACATTCCCTTAATCTGCGAAACACCACAATCCCCCGTGGTTCCGTTAGTCCTGCGTTGCATACAGAAAGTCGAACATTATTAAAAGTGAATAAAGGTACCCTCGCTTGCACAAAAAATGGGCGATGTCCTGAGCCGAACTTTACCAGAGTTTTCCGACCCCTTCCCCGCCCTGCTGGATCGAGCTGACCAATCCGCTTTAGCTTCATTTCAGGGAGGCGGGACTATTCATCTTGAACATTACAAACTGGCGGTGATGGCGAGTTATATTATAGTAAATATTTGAATATAAATATTAAATCAACCAACAGTTTTACATAAATTTTTGTATATACATTTAATTACATAAATAAAGGCATGCAATTTCAGTAAAAACATATTTTAAAACTATTATAAAACGGTTTTTTGCAAAAATAACACTGACAACGACTATTAAGCTCCATGTCTACATTTCGTCGTTTATTATTGTATTTTTAATGTAAAATGCAAATAATTTGCATTTTATGCATTGTCTAACTAGTTATTTTATTAGAAAATTAATAACTAAAGAAATACGTTTTAGAGTCAGTTTCAGAAACACGTCTCCGAGATAGCAGCTTTCAGTTGTGAAATACTTCATCATCAATTCTCAGATGACCCAATTGAAAAATACTATATGGTCGCGACATTAATATTGTAATAAAATAGTTTTGATATAAAATACTAAATAAACTTAAAGTATTTAAAAGTTCATTTAGTCACAATGAAAGTTTTCTACTGCAGACATTATGATTGGTAAGTGCAGCTGTAAGCAAATGAATGATTATTGATCTTTTGTTTGGGGATCACAATTAATTACCTCTTCAATCTAACGTTAGGGTGATTGCATTTTACATGGAGTTCTTTACCGCAAATATTAAAAATCATATGTGATACCTAGTCTTTGAGGATTTTTGCGTGAGAATCAAAAACGACATATGACTCTTATATAACATTTTAATATCTTAATGTTTGCAAAGGTAGAAACACCAGCTTTCGTCTATTGCGTGAACATTGGAGGAACACACACACACACACACACACATACACACATACACACACACTCATATCAATATATTACTTACATGTAATTTATGTATGATTTCCAATCCAACGCAATGAAATTAATATATTTATATTATTATAGCAAGTATATTTTTACATTACGATATTTTTATTTTCGAGAGACGAGCAATGCACACAAAGTTTTTTACACGTCATCGGAATGTTACACCCACTTCTTCTAGATAAGCAGACCTATGCAAACACTGTTTTTGCTAATCCATTAAGAATCACTAGAGATTCTCCTGTCATAAATTATTTCAAAATTGTAATTGTTAATAATGTTTCAAAATTTTGTCAAACTTCGGAAATCTGTGTCACGATAATCGTTAGAAAATGAATAGGGATCCTCTTCTGTAAAATATTGTTGCAAAATAAAATTTCTCTATTTTCATACATTTTTTACATTTCATACAAAATTGCCAATTTATTGGATATGTGTTCACTAACGCATCTTCAGTAATATTGCACTCCATATTCATAATTTTTAATGAATTGTTAATAAATATTGTAAACAAAATAAGCAATTAATTTTTTTTATTTGGGAAAAATTTCATTTAAGTTATCAATATTTATAAAGTAATTTAATTAAAGTACTATAATATGAATTAAGGTTGAATTTTAAAACTATAACTACAATATTTATTATTGTTGAAACGCATTGCTACTATATTACAATGTAACGTTTTAAAATGTACTGCCCATTGATTGATAGTTTGTGTTCGTATATAGTATATCTCACGCAGAGACGATTTTACAAAGAAAATCTAAATAATAACGAAATAATCTCAAATTTATAATTCATTGGCATTTTGTCGCACACTTCGGCGACCACTTTAATGCAAGGTCGGGAAGAAGGAGAAATCTGCGCTGGGTTCGTAACCAAATCTTCAGGGTCACCATTGCGTTCCTTTTACTTAAGTCTTAGGATTCCGAAAGTGATACTAGATATTTCAACATTAACTTGAGAATACATGTTGCATACCATGAGAGAGAAATGATGAACAAAGTCTGGAGTTTTAAAAAAAATCTGCCTTTGGAATACTGCATCAGAAGTCCTACTGGCTATTGTAATTACATTTTCTGTCATTCGTCGATAAACTGCCGAACACTTTCCGGTGAATTATGTTATCGCCGCAAAGCGAAAGATTTCCAGGTTAAAGAGACCCACATATGTTATTGGTGGATCGAAAATAGATTTTAATTGTGGAATTGACATTATTCATTGGTGCAACATACAAGAAATGTGAATTTACTATTTGTGCTAGTTTTCTCTTTTCACTTCAGTCCCGTCAATTTTTCGATAACATAATTCAATCATCTTTTTTTTTTACCTAAATACAATATTTACTTTCCGACCTGTCAATTCGGAAGAATAGTTGTTCCCATTGAAAAAGCGATCATGCCGATAAATGGACAAAGTTTACAAATATCATAAATACCAAATAGAGTAATATCTGATATTTGTTATCTAAAGGACTCCCTCTAGAAAATAATCAAATTTTCTTTGTTTTCATTTAATCTTTTCAAATAAGAACGTAACTTTGGTTTTGGTTTGGTATTCCGGCAAGATCTTAACAGATCTTGCCCGCTTCTATGTGCCAGCACATAATAACAAGGCTTCTTCATCCGGTATCTTCCACTTCGGGTTTAGGTAATTTATTAATTCTTAAGCGAGTATTTTACAGTTCTAATGACCGTTTTTCGCAATCTACACACCAATGTTTTTTATTCCGTCAGGCATCTTCCTCTATTCTTGTGCCCTTCATTGTCAAATCGATGACGTACTTACAAGATTTCCTTGGCCTTCCTCGTTTTCTTTCCAAAGGGATTCACTTAAAGATAATTTTGATATTCTGTCAGCATGCATTCTGCAGCATACCATTGGAGTTGTTTGGATTCTACATTTTCGATCACTTGTCTCTCAATCATTATTATCTATCTAATCTCTTCGTTTAGTATTCTATCAAACAGTATACTGACAACATCGTCTCCAAAAATTCATTTTCATAGCATTTAACCGAGAGTTTATTGCATCATTTTTAATTCTAATTTCCGATTCATACGTAACACAGCTCTCCACCATTGTCTTGTGTATTGTCTCTTAGTTTTCTTTCGAAAATTTTTGTTTTATAAAATATTATGAAGTCTACTAATAATTGGCCTTCCTAGCTTATTTTTAATAAAGTCAATATTATTAGATCCCCTGCTCTAATAATCATCCGATATATTTAAATTCCTTTCCTACTGGAAATATACCTATTTCTGTTCTAGATCATATCGAGATTTCCCTACAACCATGTGTCTTGACTTTACATTATTTATTTTGAGTCTCCATTTTTTATGTTTTTATTAATTTCTGGATTAAATGTTACAGATACAAAAAAATATTATTTTTCTACCTATTTTCAAGTGATACGTGACTCAAAAGCGGAAATCGCTTATGTATGAATTCAAAAGGTTTTGCAGCCGTTCTCGAAGTCTTAAACGATATCCACCAACATTTTTAGTTATTTGGATTATGCACTAATCAAACCTTTCAACATTTTGTTTTACCAGTCCTATGATTTATTGTGTCTCATAAAATAATGTAACAAGTATTTCAACGTCAAGTTAAGGGGTAAAGAACTGTTTCTGATGAAATAATATTATATAAATAAAGATCTTCATCTTCATCTTCATTACTAGTTTACCACTAGTTCATTATGAGAGAGAAATGAATATTTTCTAGGATGAAGAGAGGGCACGTGACCCTGAGTCTTTTATTTTGGATCCGCGGTTGGGATGGTTTAGTAAAATAGTTTTAGCATACTCTTGAATGAATGATTGAGAAGAATATTTAATAATGGACTTGTTTATTAATCAATATCATTCACAACAATGTAGCCTTTCAGAATGTTAGCAAATGGGCATGATAAACATATTTACTTCAACTAATAATCGAATATTTATTATATAAATACATGGTTTTAAAAACCAAGAATTATTTTTTACATGGTTTTAATAAATCATTGCCGCGCTCTGGTGACGAAAACTGAATCAAAAAGTTGCTAAATTAAGAGAAAAGTCCTCTAACACGCGGTGTAGCATAATTCCAGTTTGTGGATCCGTGATGCCAAAACTAATTGGAAGCAAAATGTCTGTCTGTCCGTCTGATACAACTCTAGCGCCTAAACCATGCATACGATTTTTTTCAAATTGAAGAAACCCCTGTCGTTTTCGCCTGAGCTGAAGCTATGCGATTTTGAAAAACATTCATTAATTTTTGGGGGACTATTTGTAGCCTTCCGGACATTTTAAATTTTTTTAAAAAACGGCTCCAAATTTTTTCTGTAAATTTCTTGTAAGGACTGCTTACTCTATAGTAAAATACGCTTATAAAGGTAGAATATGTCCAATTGTCACAATTAACTCCGAATTTTGAAAAATCGCTAAAATTTGAATATTTTGCGGCGTCTTACTACAACTACAAAATTAAAGATAGAGATTTTTGCTTCAAATGAAATGTGTTGCTTATAATTAGAGCTTTTAATAAGGCAGCAATTTTTTAAAATTTAGTTAATTTCGCACAATATGGCGTGCAATATTTGCAATTTAAAATTTACATAAACAAGATTTTCTCAAAAAACGGCTCCAAATTTTTTCTTTAAATTTTTGGTTGGGGTAATGCCAAATGCAGCCTATCCGATGACATAAACGAGATATTGCTCTATTCTATTGTTTTTTAAAAATTACACAAATGTAATTTTTTGAAATACCTCTCACGCTGTTAATATGAGCATTTGAATAGATTTGTATAGATTATTTAACTTGTGAGTAGAAGTGCTTCAAATGACTTTAGAGGAAGTTTTTCAAAAACTCAATAGATTCCTGTGAAAAAGAGCTATTTTGAACCGAAAAGTTGAGAAAATGTCAAAAAATGTATTTTGTGCGGCGATAGATGTCAGCTGGCAAGAGAACGGCAAGAAGCTTATGTGTTGGCAAGAACCTTAAAACCAGTCCACACAAGGAAGTTATAAACATTTGCATGAGAAAGTCTGTCCCATTCTGTAGCATCTCTAGTTCTTCATATTTTGGTAGTAGGAAGTGTAAGCATTTCTTAATTTTTAAAAGCAAAGAAAAAATTTCAGCTAGAAACTTGACAAAAGAACAGTGAGACACAAATAAATAAAGTTAATTACAAAGGACGTAATACTCGTATTAGGGATTGGGAAGGAAACGAACGTACCAATGTAAAAACCAAAAACGGCCTATGAACAGGAAAATATGGAGTAGTGAATGATCTGGTAAACGACCAGTAATCGAAAGTACATCAAATTCTTTCCGCTGTTTTGTACTGGTATCTTCTTGCAAAGAAAAGGAATGTTTAGAACATTCTCGACATCGTTATTAGGAATTTATTTTCATTGCTCGTCAAGTAAAAAACCGCTGATATCGTACGGGATTTGAACACGCGTTCCTCTATTGTGAAGCCACGCACCTAAGCGATTGCGCTACCAACACAGACGTACGTAAGCATTTCCGTGAACTTACTCAATTAAGAATCTTACGAATTTTGTCTTCAAACTCATTGCTTTTCCGCACTTCTGCAATTTAAAATATTAAATAAATTACCTCTAAGAGACAATAAGAAAGCAAAGAAATCTACGCGGCACTATAAAATAGTTAATTCTACTTAAGAATGTTTCAGTTCAGTACTATGTAATTTTGCGCTTCGGTTCTAGCCTGACCTGAAATCAGCTCAACCTAGCTCAACCCTTATCGCCTCTGCCCAAGGTGAGTTATTAGACGTGATAACGTTGGGCTAGCAGACAAGTTTCGACACGGCCCGACATTCAGAATTCATTTGCTGCAAGTAATTACTAGAATCTAAGAAACATTTATTGACTTCAAGAAAAATCACCTATCATTACGCAGTTATTATCTTTTTGTTCATCTACTCACATTTATATAAAAATAAACTCTTATTTTCTCGTGTTATTGGTAATGTTTTCTTAATATATAACAAATGTTACACTATTAACACTTCATTCGTTTTTGAAAACTCAAACGACAACCGTAAATGCATACCTTAAATTATTGAAAAGGAAAAGTATTAATTAAAATCACACATAGTCAAAATAAAAAGTTGCATGAACAGGCCAGGACGTGAACTCGAGTCTTCCAGTTCTTCAAACAAGCACCTGAACTACATGACGTCACTCCCCGCAGTCACTTATACAATGCTTTACATATTAGGATGTGTTGACGAGTGATACTTGTTGAGTTTTGCTAGCTGAAGACAGGAATGTTGCTTGCAACGAAAGAAACAGTAAAAAGTACGATTTCGCAAAATCGGTTTTGAAACGTTTTAATAGTAAGAAAAGAAAAACGGTTTCATTGCAGTTTTGCATTTCAAACAATTCTTTAAAATTGTAAATATTGCTTGCACTTTTGCACGAAAATGCCATCATTTCAAGAAAGCCTACATGATTGTTATGCAAGAACGAATTATGGACAACATATTTCATTTGAAAGACAAATCTGTTTTCAATTTTGTAGTTGTAGGATGACGCCCAAAATGTTCAAACTTTAAAATTTTCGAAAATTCAGAGTTAACCATGAAAATTGGAACTATGTCATCCTTCTAAGTGTATTTTACTCTATTCTTACCAGAAAATTAGGAGCCGTTTTTGAGAAAATTTTGAAAATGTCCGAAAGGCTTCATGTAAAGTACCCCCAAATTTCAAAGATTTTTCAAAATTTCAAGCTTTAACTACAACCAGAAAAACAGGGTTTCTTCAATTTGGAAAGGATCGTACGTGTGGTTTAGGCGCTAGTAGTGATCACAGACGGATGGACGGACGGTTTGGATAAAACCGCTTTCGACTCCAAAACGTGTATTACCGTTTAATCGCGAAATCGATTTTCCGCTGTATTACATAACTTTCTCTATACTACGTATACGCACGAATATACTACGTATATACGTCACATACGAATATACTACGTATATTCGTGCGTATACGAGAAAGTAAAACGAGAAGTACAAGTTTTGTTTGTGCTCGAGATAACGAATTATCATAGTTCAAAATCCATCTAAACGTGTTACAGCAGTTCCAAAAGGTGAGATACAAAAAACAGTACTGAGAATTTTCTGCATTACTGATTGTCATTTCAAGGTGAGTTTATTTTTTACATAAATGATTCATATTGCAAAATATGAATGTATTTATATTACAAGAAAAAACGAGTAATTTGTCACAATCTGGGCACGACGTTGTGTAAAAGTCACAACTTTGATATCAATTACTTAAATGTCCAAACCTTCCCTCATACTGACTTACGTAAATGATGACAGCGGTGACAAATATCAAATGCGTGGGGAATACACGAGCCCAAGAACCCAACTGTAAAACGCATTTTTCGGAAGCTCAGTGGTCAGAGCAACTGGTCGTAAATCGAACGATGCGGGTTTGATTCCTGCCCGAAGGGAATTACATCTTTAGTACTCAATTAATACGGTTATCAGGTCACAATATGGATATCACTAACGAACGGGATAAGCATTTCCTCTTATTTCATTTCCCATAAAAAGTGACAGAGTTGTGACAAACTTTTTTGGAAGTGAATGCAAAATGTATGTCAAAACGTTCACTCTCTTAGTTCCAAGCGAGGTTAGGTTAAATCCTTACTAACTAAATATAAATAAATACACATTTGTATAAATATTTGTAATAAAGGGATCAAACTAATTACATTATATAGTATAAAAGTTCAGCAAAGATCTTATAAGCAATAAATAAATCAAGTATTTTCCATAAACATTCTTATCTTTTAATTCTCAGACTTAGATAAAACAGAACGCGGAACAGAAGAAAAAAAGGCATCGCGCAGAACTCGATCCTCAATACCTCCGATTTAAAACCCGGTGTCAAACGATTTCAGCTACAGAGAGAGTTATTGGTCTCTCAGTAATCTGAAGCCTTAATGTATCTACGAATACGAAATGTTTGTTCTGTAATTTCTCCATTTTCTCTGAGAGTAACATTTAAGACGTAATAGAAATCATATTCTCTAAACATATTCGTTCTCAAGCAGTGACAATCTCTGGAAAATGCAATATTAGGCAACTAATGTTTTTAACAATACATGATAATATATTTATTTATCTAACTCCGTTATCATATTTATGAATTTTATAATAAATTTAATATTTAGATTTAAAAGAACGACATTATCCCAGACATTTTGAGATCCGAAATTCGCACCTCTTTGTTTTTTCCTATATTGAGACTAAATGACAGGTGATTTGTGCATTGGATCACCTACACAAGCATGGCGAATAATCATTGGATATAACTAAATAATTAAAATTCCTTATTTTCTTTGTGAAAATTGGGACTGATTGAATGGTCACCACTTAGTCTCAGTCTACCCCGCACTAAAGATAAGCCGTATCAAAACATTGTTTATTTAAAAATGGAGATAATAATAAAAAAATATTGATTTCTTTCACATGACCAGTCAAATCGTACTTTATTATGTTTGGAGTTAATACATTTTGAAATGTGGCTCCACCTACCGAAGACTTACATTAAAAATTTTAAGAAGACCATAAAGAAATAAAATTATCAATTGTTACAAACAATTAGGATGCGTTCTGTTAGCATTTATCACAAAGGCACAAACACAAATGGTAATTTTAATGAGTTCGTAATAGTCTCTAAGGAACTTTGTTAAACGTGTAAAAAAGACATATTCCTTTCTAAATTAATAAAAGAACGAAGAAATTACCTTTATTGCAAAATTTTATAATAAACCCACAGACTTGTTAAGGATTCTGATTATTCTCTAGAACTGTTAAATATGTAAATTATAGTGATTATACAACTTGGTACAGACTTTTTCATATTATTTCTAACGATTACATAAAAATATGATAATGATATTGCAATTGAGACACTGTTAATATTTGAGCTATCTCTTCCAAATTTCGTTTCGTCACATTGCTTGGAATACAAGATACCAGCACACAATCTTAATATAATCACATTATCGTTTACAAAAACAAGTTTGTTCCTCCTTGCAGAATTTTGGAATGTCTTTCTCGTGATGATAGGGATTAATGTGTTCAGGCATCAGGTAAAAAAATATATATTCGGCAGGATTTGATCTGGCGTCCATTCCTCTATCTACTACCCGTTTAATCCACGGAGCTATCACAGAGGTACCTTACAGCACCGATGAGGGGTGTTGTAGAATGAATTCTATCTTGACATTTATTGTTCTTATGATATACAACATTTACTTCAGGTTACAGGAAACTCACATTCTTGATAAGAATGTGGAATCATCAGCGCGATACTATTCTATAGTTGATTCTAGTTAGAAATATTTCGATTCGAATGTCTTTTGTGTAGGTCATAAGTAGCTTCATCCTGCGAACTGCTATCTTGCCCCCCTCCCCATATCTTCAAGGTGATCTCCACATTACGCGATAAGACTGAACTGTAACTCGTCGTGAAACACCAGTCTGAAATACAGAACCGCGTAGTATTAAGCAAGTAACTATGTTATTTTTAATACCAATTAACACAACTAAGAGAATTTCCGGACAAATTTGCATTCGTTATTCATGAAAACTTGTAACCTAAACTTGAATGATATAATGCTAACAATATTTTAATTATCAGCAAATAGTTGATTGATTGCTTCTACAACAGCACATACTTTCTTCTCTAATGTCACTGCTCCCAATATTATACTATTACATAAATTGGGAAAAGAGTTTTCAACAGTAAGATCTCTATTTTCAATTTGTAGTCTTGAAAAGTTAACTTTTTTCAAGTTTCAAAATATATAGAGTTCCTCGAAAATAGGACTACCAGCGCCTCGGTCAGTTGGTACAGAACGGAGGCTTCTAGTCATCGTACTGATGGACGACAAAACTGGCCCTTTTAGGCCCCTAAGTCTTTTCAAAAATTAATATTAATTACAAAATATTGGACATATTACTACTGAAATCACACCGTAACAGAAGAAAAAAAATCACCTTCTGGATTCGAACTCACAACGTTAGCAAGCCGACAGCGTACCTATGACGTTAACCATTCGGCTAAAGCGATTTGTGTTTCAGTGCTACTTAGAAAAGTAGTTAAAATAATAAAACCTGCTAAATAGAAATAATCGTTTCAGTATATATTTTTCGTTTTCAGAGGTCAATCCTTTTCAGTTTAAATATATTGTGATATATAATATAATATAAAAATGTATAATATAGGGAATAATAAAATATATTAATATAATATAATTATAATTTAATAGAATGCGAACTTTTCTCTATAGAAAGAAAGTACAATATTTTTACTTTTCTTCATGCATACTTCAGTACCACATTGTCATAATAAAACTAGAAAGGGACTTGCAATTATTCGAGAAGAGCCTAATGTCTAGAAGTAGGACAGTCTTAAAGAATACTAGTGATGCTAAAACAGCGTACTTTCTCACCCGTATTTTCTGAAACTTACTGCGGAAAAAACTTTATGCGGAAAATACTAAAAGTTCTGAAAATTGCATATGATCTTATTTAAAAATCTTATCTTAAGGAAAAAGTTTCATGAAGGGAAAAATCTCAAATTTCAATATTTTACTTGTAGGAATACTTACGAAAAATCTGTTTTCAACGAACATGAGACTAGCAATATTCTCTTAAATGCACTTCCCAATATCCAACAATTATTACATTTACATTTTTATTACATTTGTAATAAAAATTATGGAGCCATTTGTTTGAACATTTGAAAATGTCCCAGGGGCTACATGTAAAGTACCTCCCCCCTAATTGAATATCGGTTTCAAATTTAAGGCGCTACGACATCAGCCAGATCGATTGGGAGTATCAATTTTGGTTAAAATCGGCTGAACGGTTTAGCCTAGCGTTGTTCAGGGACGGACGGACAGACATTTTACCGTCAGTCGATTTTTCGCTATCAACCACCCACAAAACATGGATTCTGGCTACACCACGATTTGGAGGATTTTTTTTCTAAATTTAGCAAGTGGATTTATCCATTTTTTCGTCACAAGGGCGGTGTATATGCGTTTTTCTGCCGACAATTCGCCGTTTTTCGCGTAGCATTACGTAACTTTCTCTACTCCTTAAGAAGAAAGTGCAGTCAATATATGAGAAAATTTAGATTATGCGTTCACGGAAAATTTGTATGCTTTCACTGCAAAGCAATTTTCTAAATTTGGAAAACATTTATACAATTTTTAATAACTTCATTTGTAGAATTAGTTATACTGAGAAGAAGAGTAAGAGTTCATAGAAATTTGAAACACATTAGTAATTGTAATGTTGAAAAATCCCAGAGATATTAATAAAAGGTGACATTTACTACAGTATTTGTAATAACGGTATAGTGTATTCGAATGAAGAGTGTAAAGTAAAAAAGAAAGAGTTCTTTTTCAGAAAGTTTCAATAATGCAATATGAGCATAATGTAACATACCCTCCAGAAATATTGGAATATCATTATTGGAATATCATTGGATTCAAGCCGAATTTTCCTTCAAAACCCTAAATACTATTTTTACTTGATATCATTGTTTCTGTAGTGTGCTGCGCATTCGAGAATGTAAATATAGTAAAATATTTAATGAAGTCTTAACTCAATATTAGGCCAATTATTTTCCGTCACTGTTTCTCAGCTTAAAAAACTATGGAAATATTGTAATGAAAGAACATTATTAAATTCAGTGGTACTCAGTTTAATAAATATGTTTATTTTACCAACGAAATAGAGAAAGTGTGAATAAAATATGTATTGGCTACAATGAATATCATTGCAATATTGTAAGAAATCTCTGAGAGAGTTGAATATTAAGTTATAAATAATAATCGAATTAGCAGACCATATATGAAAATTTCATTTTTGATTAAATAAATTTCCATTTTATAATACTATTTACCCAGGGAAATAAAGTCCTTAGGTTTTATTAGGCAACGATTATTGAAAGTCTGAATTCAAATATGTGAAATTTTCTTTGACAATTGGAAATTGTTGTTTTTTGTATATATTTTTAATGTCTCTTTTTAACTACTAGGTCATATAACGACCACTCTGATTTTTATGTTTGGGGTTTTCTGTAGGAGAATACGTAGGACATCACGAACACACATCTATGTCCGAGCGGAACCGCGGCCCTTCGAACCCAGGAAGCTACGGCCTTGTCGTCCATTTCCTCTTTCTCTCCTAGTAAACCTTTGACATCATATATCCAACATCAAATACATCGAAGATATCGCTTAATTCTCCATCATTTGAATTACGTTTTTTCCTGTGTCCCTGGCCACGTGGGGATAAGTGGAAATGAAACCTCTGACTAGGTAGTAAAGTTGGCCTCGAGGAAGCCAGAAAGACATCTTTATGGTAATATCTACTCTTACTACCAAGATTTTATCCAACGATGCATTTTGAGTGCAAACAGAGTGGCAGAACTCTTTTCAAACTCCATGGATCATAAGACCTTGTCGTGGTCATCCGTGGCTCTAAGCTCGAGGCAAGAATTGTTATTCACCTTCGGATCGAGCACTGCCACTTCTCGCACGGACATCTCGCAGTTACCCACCCCTATCCCAGAAATGAAGAACAGACCTTACTGTAAAGCATGCCCTGTGCACCGCGATAATGAAAGGGCCGAAGAAGGCATAGCTTGTCGACTATAGAAGAGATGCTGGCTACTGTCCTCCGCAAACTCTTTAAACTTTCAGCTATGGATTTATAAATCTAATACGCGGAAGGGATGATTTTTAACATGCCTTTTATAACTAATTTTTGTTTTGATGTAACACTGTCTTTGTCATTTATTTCATTTTAAAATTAGTCATTTTTTACTGTTTTTACTCTTTTAATCTTGTAATTAATAAAAAATATTTTAACTGACTTTTATACTAATTTTCAGAAAATTTTGCGAATAATATTGCATATGTAATTGATAAGATATTAAAGAAGGTATGAAGTTTCATTTCGTGAAAATAATAAAGACTGTAGTTTAGTTTTCAGATTTGAGAACTTGTGATCTCATTGAATCTCTTGTGTTTTCCGTGTTGATCTAAAACCAAATGTATTTTCAGGTTCAATATGCATTAAGTATTGGGATCTTATGAGCACAAATTATTTGTCATGCGTATATCTTACAATGGCTAAAATTATTTCACAATTAATCGTTAGAAAACAAGGACGGTGTGTTTCCTGTGAATAAAAACCGTTTCTTACTTCAATATCGATAACCGTGTCAAGGTTTCCGGATGTTTGAATTGCGGGAGAGCTTCTTGAATCGAACTAAACACTCCAGAAACTGTTTCTGGGTCATAAAAACGGAAACATAAATTGGAAAGATAATACGATTCGAAACACTGTGTTCCGCTTAAATATTTTAATTGGAAAATTGTCCCGGAATTGAAATTTTTTAACTAAATACTCAATCTCTTTAAAGTTTATTCAAACAAGTTTTGTTTCTTTCTTAATAGCTCGTATTAAGAAAATTACATTGATTCGTAACATTTTAAGGTTTTCAAATTTATTCTTTTTACTACGTGTTATTCAAAATATTTAAGAAAATATTTAACTTCAGTGTAGATTTCACAAATTAAAAGAATTAAAAATTTGCCGTTTATATTATTAGCTATTTATTAAAGATATCAATTATTACAATTTTGCTATTAATATATGCAATGTCATATGTTGAAAATAATTAATTATGTTAGCGCCTATTCAGGCCATATCAGATTTGTACTGTTGCCTGTATATTACCTTAAATAAATAAATAAATAAAAATATCACTGGGAGGGATAGATATAATCTTCTCAGCAGTGTAACAGAAAAATAGCAACTTTTGGAAATATATGAAGAATAAGACAATTATATTTTCGAAATATTTCTAATGAGAGGTTCCCTAGTTCCTTTTCACCGATTATCACTATAAAATTGCATCAATTTTACAAATAGTCTAAACAATATTAACAATAGCAATTTTGCAATGATAATCTACTTGGGACACCCGGCAGTGATTTTTAATTGATTAACGAAATCACTGTTTGCATGCACCTGCTCATATAGAAGAATGGGCGATTACATTTTCATAATGCGTAATAAAATGTTGTATTGCTTGCATTTCTTAATAAAGGCGTAATAATGACAAAATACAAGTTTTTAAATATGTGAACATGAATTTCAATTTGCTTGATAGGAAATGTGATATTATGTAAATGCATTATATTGTGTTTCCCGAAAATTATTATGTAATAGTTAGTGTTCCTTGCTTTAGAACCATTAGCATTTTAAAATAGTTTGTAAGAAATAAAACTTTCAATACTATTAATTTAATCTGACACAAATTTCACAATATTAGATACCATAAATTAGAGTTAATTTTCATGGTAAAGAACTCGATAAAAATGTCACAGCCCTTCCGTGACCCGCTGCCCCTTGGTTCGTCAGCGTCCACGGGGTTCAGGCCAACGTCCAGTGCAATTGGCGGAGTGATCCCTGCGCCCGCGCACCAATCCGTTTTGTTTCTGTGCCCTCCTGTTACCTCCTCTTACTTCCTCTCACCCCCCCTTCCTGTTACCCCTGCTCCCGTTAGCGAGGCAGCGTCACTGACCTCAGAAATTGCTCCGCCCCTTTGAGATAACTAGGAGGAAAATCTTCGAGGGAGGAAGGGGACGTGTCTGAAACTGGAGCAAAAGCCAATGATAAGAGCGGATACGCCTCGACGCCAGGATTAGTCAAGTGTCCAGCGATGGTTGTCCAAGCTGTGAAAAGCCAGATTTGGCCGCACAGGGCATCACCATATTCTGTGAGAGTGGGTATACATTGCAAAATTCATTTATTCTACATACGGGGAAGGAAAAGTTTTATTAAAAGATCTGAGAACAAATTAAAACGAACGTTCTGAATAATGAGAATCAATAAGGAATTAATGGTTTATTCTCCTTCTGAACCTGTACCTATTATTTCTGTCTTCTGTTACTTGATGTGAAACATAAACGACAATCCTTCATAATGTCATATCATTGATTTATGAACATTTATATTTGGAAAATCTTTACGTGAACTTTCAAACAAAACAAAAAATACATTTTTACCTTCACCTTTTGAGATTGATGGAAATGAAAAAGATTATTGCATATGATAAATTAGCAAAAAGTAACACAGACAGTATTAACACACAAATGCAAATTACACGACTAGAGTAGGCCTATGCACTAAACTAGTGAGACAAGAACTGAAACTCTTCGCTCATATGAAAGCATAGTATTCGCATCAACCACGCGGAAACCTGCTGATCGAAAACTTATGCTTGAATATGTTTGTATGACCTCCATTATATTAATACACGCCAGTGCGCGAGCAAAGATACTTTTTTGATCATTTAATAGCACAACTTCATTGACATCTGTCACTGTAGAATATACACGTAGGTCTTCTACATTACACACCGGGATTCTATAGACTTCAGTTTTGAGTAGATCCAGAGAAAATAATCCAAAGGTGTTAAATCAGGAAGCTCAATGGCGTATTTACTATGCGGTGTGTGTAGGAAGAGGAGCGGAAGTGTCGGTGTGTGTGGGGGGGACGTGATGTTAGTGTATTTGGCTGTACTCCCATCATATTAGAACTCATTTAATGATTTTTATTACACATTTTCTTGGGTCCAACTCTCTTCGGAGGAACGTTAGCTGAATAAAAATGCGGAGGCACTGAAATATGACGAAAATGGATTAAAACCTCATTGCTTCTTATATCTGCCTACCTTGACACGTCGCCAATGCTTCTGCGCTCACATCAGTATGGTGGTGCATATCATTCACGGATGTTTCATTTTTTACTACTGTTTCTGAAAAAGTAACTGAAATCGATAGTTTCGCCCCGCGACCACGCGACAGCGACTAATGGCGCAGCAGATTAACAATTGAAGCTCTGAAACATAGTCAGGAATAAAGACTGAAGAACAGTCGGTCAAAATTATAATGTAAAAAGGCACTACGAAATAATTGTGTATATATTTGTAACAGAGTTCTTAAAAAATTGTAAAGGCGAAAAAATGTAAGGAAACGGTAATAAACACTAAAATAAATACACAGAACTGTTGCAGTCATTTTCAAAGAATATTTAATGTTATGGTGATTTAAACGCAGGAAAATGGTAAAAAAAAGTTTTTATTTTTTAACTACAGTTCAGCAGTTGAAAAAATCTGAACAAAATTTACACTAATTTATTTTTGAGAGGATTCTTTGAGATTTTTTCAAGGCTGTTCCAAAGTTCTAAGACAGTAAAAGTTATTTTTTGTTATTTTTTAAAAAATATTTTTTTGCTTGGCATTGAGAAAATATCAAAACAGATATCTGATAGCGTAAATTATTTTCTTATTTTTCAAGCAGATAAAGTAGTGTTGAGTTGACGAAAAAAATTAAAATAAAAATAACACGCTTTTGGCTGTAGTGTGGCTGGTAAGGCAGGGGCTAAAGAACCTTTCAATTTTTATTATTACAAACCTATTATTTTTATATCAGAGTGAAAGTGTAGCTACTCAGATGTCATTTGGTTTAGGGAAAACTTTTATTATCTTACCCGGGATATCCCTTGTTTATCAAGTTGTTGAACCACAAAAATGCGATCAGTGAATACTAGAACATGTTTGTATTTGCAGCAATGCTCATTCTGAAACCACTGCACCAGATTTTCTCTCGCATAAGTATAAATGAAGTATAGTATATGGTATACATGTATATATTTACGAAGATGAAAAAATGTTACCAATTTAATGAGCAGGGTAGAAGCGAGTATTCTGCTACTAGTTTGCAATTCGACCTCGTAGCTACGTGCTCTGGCCTTTCAGCGGAAATTCTGACCAGTACATTTTGTATCATTTTCTGTGCTTTATGAATATACAAGTTATACTTTTAAAATGAAACTACTAAATTTTCCTACCCTTGCCTTATCAAAAAAAAAACCAAAAAAACCTTTCCTTCCGGTTAATTTATATGAGTTCCCAGCTAAAAATTTAAAAATTCGATCGTACAAGACACGTTGCAATCTTCTGCATAGTTTGGCAATTGAAACTACGCGAGTTCAGAAGTTATGTCATTAAAAAAAGTTGCATATTTATTTTATATTAAAAAGTAATTGAAATCCCGTTTCATTTGTTTTACTTTTTACGAGAGCCCATAGTGCTTATCAGAAACGAACCCCATCGAAACTACCAGCACAGAGAACGGTCCGCCGATACCCTCCAGAACTGCCTAGAACATGAGTTCCCAACGAGGTCGGTATCGAACCCCTAGGCGACGGTGAT
Organism: Teleogryllus oceanicus; assembly: GCA_964035755.1. Classification (NCBI taxonomy): domain Eukaryota; kingdom Metazoa; phylum Arthropoda; class Insecta; order Orthoptera; family Gryllidae; genus Teleogryllus; species Teleogryllus oceanicus. Next base: position 238,083,152 of record CAXIVR010000001.1, on the reverse strand, counting down.
ATATAAAAGAGATCAATGACGATCAAGGGGTCGATTGGAGGTCGAGGAACGAATGTACACCGGCGACTGATCAGTATAATATAGAACTGCAAATTACACTAATTGTAAAAATTTACACTAATTGCAAAAAATATTAATGAAGTTAACAATTATTTTATAATATTTATTGTTTTATTTCTTTTTACATATGATAATAATTTACAAACTTGCTACTCTTTTGGAAATATACATCGTATGCATCCATGAAAATCGAACTTTTGTGCAATAAGAATTTGTGATTTGGTTTCTGAAAACTTGTTTATATTTGTAATATTAAAACTTATAAACATACAACGAATAGTACAAAAACTACTATAACTAACTAATAAGTAATTAATAGTAATATAAAAGTTCATCTACTACATTTTTCCTAAAAGTTTTGTTCATTTTTTGAGTAATTATATTTAAGTCATTTATGTGTCATTTTTGCATTGTGAATAGGTTTTTGTGCTCTAGATGATAAAGAAAAACGTAAAGGGGACGATGAAGCAAACAATTCCTTTAAAAGGGGTCGATGTGTTTTAAATTGAAATTAAGAAGTGTTTAATTTCAATTCAACACAATAGTATTTTACTCGTGAAGCATGTCTGCTCCTTTTGATACGAATTCCATTTATTATAAAATATGTAATGATAGTTGGGTCATTTTAGATTGAAACTATATAAAAAGTTTATTTGAGCATATTGTAGGATTATCAGGCTATTTCCTATTGAGCTTACGCACTTAAGTGGTCTTATACCGCTATAGTGTATGATCCTTGAGGCATTTCAATGAAGAGGATGGAAATTTCTACCATAATGATAATAAGCACCAAACAGAAAAATCTTAATGAAAAATTGTTTTCACTCAGCAATAGCGGAAATCCAGGTATTACTTTCAATGATGCTTCTCACATTATTATTTAATCACTAGGCGTCTACGCCTAATACAGCAGCTTCCAGTGTGATGCTCTACCTTGTAAAAGCACGAGAAAATGAGGCAGTGCGCTGCGTAACCTCCCTTATAAGTACCGAGTGTCGACGGCGCACTAAACACGGCTCTAGCTCCTGACCACCTCCCCTTGGTTAAGAGGGGCTGAGAGAATGGCGCCATAACGGACTTGAATGCAAATTACCACATATGTACCGGAACAGACTTTGGCGGATGGCAGCTACCGGAGTCGGCAGTATATCGGGGAAAATACTACGTTATTGATAGAGGGAGGGTCTATTCAACACGCTTGAATAGCGGCGTGAGCGCGTGGCAGTACATAGGAAGGCACAATATTGAGGGTTGACTGCAGAACAAATACAAGATAGACATTATCACGGCCTCCAAAATTAACCGAATGTGAGGCCTCGCAAAAGTGAAAGATGAATGTACTCGCGCAATTACGCAGAGATAAATTCGAATTTTGCTAATGGTCACATGTTAGCACAGTTCACTTGTAGCAGAGCTTACCTTATACCTTTGGAAATACGATGGATGTAGAGGACAAGGGAAATGAATGAATCTGAGCAATGGGAATTAGAACATTTCATATTGTATGTTATTAATTTTTATGACAACTGTTTTTGATTAAAAAGAATTAAATACATGTTTCAAAAACCCTAATTCTGAAATTCAATGATTAATATTGAACTTAACGCAAAAGTGCATTATCATCAATTAAAACGAAGAAAACTGAACTATGCAAACTTCAACTAAATGCTTTGTAAACGTATGAACACAGTTTAACTATTATGACAAGTATTATTGCAAATTGTTGGTAAACATTAAACACTTAAGGCCATAAAATTAACCAGAAAGGTTTTGATTGATTTATTCGTGTTTCCGGGAACGTCAACTGCTCTGGTCATTAGTCCCGTTAGTGTAGTGCATGTTTTTTCTCGGGATATGGCGGTGATCTTCCCCCGCTGGATGGCGAGATCCGGCGCCGACCTACCGCCGGCTAGTGGGGTTTCTCCCTAACCAGGACTCTCCCACCAGCGGGGACCGCCCCAGCCGGACAAGCTCTAACTCTACCGGTCTCCCGGAATATGTGGTAGTGTAGTGCATGTTATTGTAAGTGTGTGTGTAAGGGGAGAGGATAGGACAAGGAAGAGGAAGGACAGATCGCGCGCGGTCCGTGACCCGTTTGTTAGGGTACTGCTCCGGCATTCGCCTGGTGTTGATCGGAGAAACCACGGAAAACCACCGATCAGAGCAGCCGGCTGCTAGAATTCTCCTCCAAACAGCAGCTGAATTCGACCTAGCTCAAAAGCTAGTGTCGAAAATCCTGCCGCCGTCAGCTCTCGAACCTAGGACCTCCCGGTTAGAGGCGCTGCAGTGACATCAGTTGATGCACTGAGCTACCGCTACTGGTTCAGTAAGGTTTTCTTACTAGACACACACACACTAATAAAATTATTTTGCTCACCAGAACATGTTTAAATAATATTTATGTAGACTTCAAACTTTCTCTTCTAGCATGTGTGTTTGTAATGACGTTATATTTCAAAACTCTGTCTGGAGAAATGTCTTTCACGGATTTGTCTTTACAAGGAGAAAAGTAGGGTTGGGCTAGTAGGGTAGTAGCTGGGAGAAAGTAGGGTTCATAAGTGTAGAATTTCAATCTTGAATTAAAAATTTAATAAGAAAACATTCAGTAATATTAAAGCTCTACGTGTCGTTAATGCTGAATACGGTAACAAGAGTTGCCTCCCTGATGAATCCGCTGCGCGGGGCGAGGCGGTGCCACAATTTAGGGCTTGCGAGTGGCGCAAGGTACGGAAGCTTCTAACCTCGGGCGTCTGACCCCGGCGTGAGTGCTCCCGGCGGCGGGCAGCCCAGTCTGGTTCTGACCTGTGAAACGTGTGCATAGCGATAAACAGCAGTGCCGTGCAGTGTACATATGCAGCAAATAGTTTTGGAAAGGAAGTTATCGTGTGAAAATATATAATCAAGAGAAACGAACTGTGTGAAAAGAAATATACAAGTGAACATAAACTCAAGAAACCACCATCATCATCACCATCATCATCATCATATACAGCAAGGATTAGGCCTTTAGGGCTGTTTCGTCTCCAAGAGTTTCATTTGGTCATTCCATCGTAGTCGTAGACGTCCTACATTTTTTCTGCTTTGCGGTCTGTATCCAAAACTTTGAAGAGAGATGGGCGAACTATCATTCTCTGAAAATGGTCGTACCATTGGGATCTATATGAATCTAATATTTGACCTGTATTGCAAACTGAATTAACTTGAAGTTCTGACCTAATGTCTTCATTTTTCTTGTGGTCCCTCAAAACGTATCCCGCTAGCGGTCTCAGCAACTTCATTTCTGCTGTATTCTCTTTTCTGCTTTTTGCATTTTTTTTCTCTGTTGAGTTGTTATTGTGCATACCTCTGCACCATACAACAGGACCGAAACTGCCATAGTTCAATAGAACTTTTAGAACAGAGTCTTTTCTTACTTTTTTTCAGCAGATGTTCATTCATTGTACCAAGTAGCTGCAGGAATTTAGAGAGTTTTTGTTTTAGTCTTTAGAATGATCGAAGACTATATTGTATTCCAGATAATTAAAATTTGAAACTTGTTCAATTATTTTTTTTATTTATTTCGATCTTCGCTCGAAGGGGAAAAACTCTTCTAAAACCCGTGACTTTGGTTTTGGATGTGGATAATTTTAAATTAAAATCTTTAGCTGTGTTAAAAAGACTAAAGAGGGCTCTTCGTAGATTTTCTTTCGCATCTTCTAGGACAACCCGATTATCTGCCAACAGAAATGTATTCAAGGCAATTTTTCCAATAAAATTTGTTTTCAATTGGCTTTCCCACCGCCTAATCACGTCATAAAAATATAAATTAAAAAGAATGAGTGACATGGGACACACCTATCTTGAGCCTTGAATTATTATTCTGTATTCATTACTTAGTGTATCACCTGTATTAACTTTTATAGTAGAATCCACATACATACTACGAATGGCTCTTACTAGAAGTGGAATCCCTCTTCTTAGCATCACCTCCCACAAATTATATTCAATGTGTCAGTATCGAATGCCTGTTCTACAAATGCAAAGAACGTGGGGACATTATACTATCTATGCTTTTCTATTATCTATGAGAAACACTGGAAAGAGAATGCCTGACGCCCGCGCCAAATAAATAAATAGTTAAAAACCGGATAGAGTAGCATGTACTCGGCTTCTGACGGCAGGTTTTTCCCCTTCAGGGTTTTTCCTCAGCCGTACCTTATGGTCTCGTTTCTGAGGCTTTGATGCGATGGAGAGACCATTTGGGGTGAATACCAGAAGGCGAAAGGTTAGAACGCGGTAGAATGTAGGTACTGTAATGGCTTAAGGCCTTCGGCCTAGCCACATTGCATCAAGTTTTCTAATTTGGCTGTAATAATTACCTATTAAATAAAAATAAAAAAATTATCTATGAGACTGTAAATATGCAGTCAATACAAGGCCTGTCTTTCCTAAACTCATTCTGCTCGTCTAATAAGAGCACCTCTGAAATAGATTCTAGCCTCTGATTTATGATTTTGGCGTATATTTTGTATTCAGAATAAGGTAGTTCTTCCTATAACCACTTATATAGGGGGCCAACCACAGCAGTCCTCCATTCTTCTGGGATGTGACCATATATCCATCAAGTATTAAGAAAGTCCAGCAGCTCTACGCAAAATATTTCAGATGCATATTTGAAGAGTTCATTGCTGATGTTGTCTGACCCAGGCGCATTTCTATTTTTAATCTGTTTAAGAACCCACTTCAACTCGTCCATTGTTATCGGGTCAACTATTTCTTTCTTGAAAACTATTTCCCCTTATTCCTTGTCCTCACTTGTCCATAGATTTGAAAGATAAAGAAGTCACATGTCATATGGAATCAAATTAAGTTTTGTATAATATAACTATAAAACGTATAGTCATAAAACTTATCTAAAACTTAAAATTCAAGAACTGTGATTTGAATATAGAAGACTAATACTATCTAACTCGGCAGATATTCGTAATTTAACAAGTGGCATTAACAACTTGAAAACGAAGAACAAAGAAAATTAAGTCTATTAATGAGTTTTGGAGGGAGAAATAAATCTATAAATCGATTATTTAAAAAACACAATTTAAAATTTCTTGCAAGGAATATTTAATTAACCCTTTACAGTATATCTTTAACTTATTATGGAACCTTTACCAAAAATCCAGTAAGAATTGTGGAATTTGCATTACCATGGTCCCCTTGGCGCATGTATTGAACTATATTTCTTTCCACAAGATCAGTTTTCGTAGTTAGTATATATAGTAATAAAAATACTATGGAAAATAAAACGCGCTATTGGTTCGTCACCCAATTCCGCACTCTTTGGTTTCCTTCCTGTGATTTCTTAACTGGGACCCCTTTGAATGTTTTAACACTCAAGAAAATAGGGCTCAATATTTTGCAGTGAATAGATCTGTTCAGACAGTTGGGATTCCGAAGAACGTTATTCTAGATCGCAAATATATTGCAATAATCGTTGTGTTTTTGCGGAAACACGATCAGCATTTCCTGGTTAACATTAAATTGGCGATTAAACGTTGAGTATCCCCATTTAACTAGGCTCAGTCGCATGGAAGGAAAGGAAGGGAAGGGGGCAAACCCCTGCCTGATCTTTCCAGAAGGGATCCTCAAATCCTTTAAATGATGCCCGTAATCTCTACAAACAGGTCGCCTCCCCTATAAAGGTGTCACGAATTCTGAGGAACGGGACACCAATGCCAAGAACAGGACCCCAACGCCCGAAAATGGGTCTTCCAAATTTCGTGCGGGTTTTCATGGCCATTAACTAGCCGCATTCTCGTATTTCACGTACGCACGCTGACAGTGTGAGGACCACCGGAACAATAGGACACTTTGCATACTTACTATTTTCAGCCATAATGTATAAATCAGCATTTCGGAATAAAATCCAGAAATAACAAGTGTTCATTTCAGCTAACAAGTGTCATGCAATTTGCTCCGTTTCTATGCATTTAGGCTAAAGATACCGGTAATATTTGCTGTTGAATTACATCTGAACATTTGTAACTTGAACTGTAAGACATTTCAAATATTGATTGATTGATTTGATCGTTTTTCTGGGCGCGTCAACTGCTTCAGTCATGAGTCCCGTTTGTGTAGTGCATGTTTTTTCTCGGGAGATGGTGGTGATCCTCCCCCGCTTGATGGCGAGTTGCGGCACCGACCTACCGTCGGCTAGTGGGGTTTCCCCCTAACCAGGACTCTCCCACCAGCGGGGCACCGCCCCAGCCGGGATAAGCTCTAAGCTCCCGACCGGTCTATGTGATAGTGTGGTGCATGTTAGTGTAAGTGCGTGTGTAAGAGGAGAGGATAAGGACAAGGAAGAGGAAGGACAGATCGCGCGCGCTCCGTGGCTCGTTTGATAGGGTACTGCTCCGGCATTCGCCTGGTCACGGAAATCGGAATAAACACGGAAATAACATCGGAAAAAACACGGAAAACTACCGATCAGAGCAGCCGGCCGCTAGAATTCTCCTCCAGACAGCGACTGAATTCGACCTAACTGAAAAGCTAGTGTCGAAAATCCTGTGGCCGTCAGGACTCGAACCTAGGAACTCCCGGTCAGAGTCGCTGCAGTGACATCAGTTGATGCACTGAGCTACCGCTACCGGTCATTTCAAATATTAATAGACATAAAAAATATACAAAGTATATCATTGAATTTAAACATCGAATTTCTAATCATAAACAGGTAATTTGGTGATTTATATTCAAGTATTACTTCGCAACCCCATCATAATTTAATTCCAAATTTATATGTACTACTGTAATACATTCACACACTTAATGAACGAAAACTACTCAATAGAATAATTGTACATTATGAAACGACGATGTAATGATGCGCATTAATACATGAGTGCGATATTACGATACGAGCAAGGAACGAGCATCGTAAACATTACACGAGTGTATTAATATCCATTACATCGAGTTTAATACGCTACTTTTTCTACGACTTATGGTAACTTTTATAAGTTAATATTTTACATCGAATAGTTTCGTGCAGGATTCAGCCAAGGCCATTAGCGAACAGCTTCTTGCTTAATCCTCCCGCAGGTGACTCTGGTTTATCACTACGCTAGTCAAATAGGATCAAAATGAAATTACGATCCCATTTATTTTAAATAATATTCCAAGTAAAAAATACTAAAATTAAGAGAAATTAAAACTGACAAGCATAATATAATATTAAATGCAATTTTAGTGTACACAATCGAATGAAATATTTGCTAGAACGATTCTCAATTATTAATAAAGTGTCAATGCTTGGTTTGTAAACTTCTCTGTGGTTGGTAAAGAATCTGTATCATTATGAAATCTGTATCGTAATGAGTATCATTATGCAACGAGTTGCAGCTATGAAGAAACATAATTATACAATGAGAGTAGAAAAAATAATAAACGATAATAATTTTAGAAATCCAACTGAAAATTAATTAGTGACTTGATTTAATTTACAAATGAACTGATTTACAATCATAATGTATCTTGGTTGGTGAGCAAAATCTTGAAATAAGGAAATGTGATGAAGACGGACTGCAACCGAATGGCGAGTGGGGAATTCACGTGGCAAACCGGGGCCGCCAGGCCAAGTGTCCTATAGGGAAGTGCAGGAAAGCTGCTGGATGGCGAAATTTATAGGGGGGACCTCAGCGCCGGCATGAGCACCTCCAGTGAGGGCAGCTCTGGGTCAGAGAAGATGAGAGGAGAATGGAAGGCTGAATAATGCGAAAACACGTGAATTATAGTTGATTAACTCGGTATTTCCGGAAAGGCGATTTCTCAGTTTATAAAGGAAGTTTTAAAAGGATTAAATAATCACTCATAAATAGCTAACATGAGGTATGCTTTTAATTTGTTAAATTCGGTGTTAGTACTTCAGATTGACTGTGTTATTCTTATTGAACTATCACTGACCATTATATTTTTTCTTTAAATGCTGCAGATATTTTGTTTAGAAGCAGGACTTTGTTTGAACGGCAGCGTCAATGCAGGAATGTTCAAAGGCGAAATACCTTAACCCAGTGCTTGATTTTTAAAATTGTAGGTCCCAGAACGCGTCTCAAATTAATTATTAATATAATAGCAATAGTTATTTATAAATAATATAATTTATTAATTATTCCCGAGATGCCGGAACGCCATTCCGTCGCGTTCCGACAGAAATCAAGTCATACCTTAACCAATGGTTTTGTAACACCTCTAACGATAGCAGATGACGCGTACGAGAGCTTATACGTCCACTGAGCTGACCGGCAAGTGGAAATCGCAGCGTCCCTCTGACGATCTCCTCGACACTGTCCGTACCTGAAAAGGTGGCTCAGGGTATCTGACCGGGAGGTTTTCGGTTGGGGTCCCGACGGTGGCAGGATTTTAATCTCTAGTTGGGAAGCTAGAACGAGTTCAGTCACTTTCTGGAGGAGAATTCTAGCGGCCGGCTACTCTGATCGGTTTTCCGTGGTTTCTCCAGTCAATACCAGGCGAATACCGGAGCAGTACCCGAACAAACGAGCCACGGACCGCGCGATCTTTCCTTTCTCTTCCTTGTCCTATCCTCAATTCTTACTTACACTCTCATGTACTACACTACCACACATGCCCGGAGACCGGTCGCGAGCTTAGAGCTTGTCCCGACTTGAGCCGTACCCCGCTTGTGGGAGATACCTGATTGAAGGAAAGCCCGTTAGCCGACGGTAGGTCGGCGCCGGATCTCACCATCCGGCAGGGAAAGATCACCGCAAATCTGGAAGAAAACACATACACTACACTTACTGGACTAATTACCTTAGCAGTTAACTCGCCTGTAATCATCAATCAATTAATCAATCGACACGGTCTGTCTGGGTTAAATGACCGTTCGCCGTCGTCTGCATATGCCGGTGGTTGGAGGGGCGGAAACCGTCGGGGCGAAAGAGTCGCTTAATGCAACAACTATACTCTTGCGACATACGAGTTCTCAAATCAAAGTTTATGGAATTCAGTCAAGACGTTGGCACTAGATTTTTACTACCCTCAGAAAAAGGTGAGCAACAATTACAAAGTTATATCTGGTAAAATGACATGATCTATTTCCACGTTCTAACTAAGTCACCACCAACATGACCGCTTCTGACTTTGCGCCCTCTCTACCCTGGCGAATTTCGTGCTTTAGTTTCTTCGCAATTCCCTTTATTTGGATCTTGGGAGGTAGTGTTGATTATGCAATGCGTGCGTGATTAATTTGTTGAGCGATTGTGATCTGGTGAAAATATAATCCTGCATCGGCCTTCGCACGTTGTTTTAAATTAATGTTCCATTTCGATAAATGATCGCCTCTCGAAATATGGGTCGGCAAGCAGGAGGGATAATCATAGGTTTATGGGCACTCTTTTGTGAAACAAAAGCACAAGGATCTGGAGCTGAGCTCAAAGTGGGGCTCGTCAGAGACCAGCGCCTGAAGGCATAACCGCGGTAGCGGGCTCTTGGAAGATTCGCAAGCGTCAACCATTCCAAGATCAAAGGAATGTTGGCAGCATTGATCGTTGGCAACATACTACCGACATTGAAGTACATAGATTTGATTGACAGGTGCCATTTCAACATTAGTACTATAAAAAGCTAGGTTTTTAATTAATGACTAAAACTGGAAGTGAAAACGCTTTTATATTCACAGATTCATGCCCATTTTCTTCGGTGAATTTCTATCATTAGAATTGAAAATTTTAACATTGCGGCAGGCACATTCATTTTTTGTAACACCAACGTGTGCTAGTTGTACTTTTTAAATTACACATAAAATTTCCTAATATTTTAATGAGAATAAGAATGACTTATAATTGGCCCAACTTCTAATTCTTTGCAGAGGTTTAGAACAGTAATAGCTGTGACGTCTCATAAAATCAGAAGTGCAAAGAATATGAAATAGGACAGCCAAACGGCGAGACAGACATTTTGCCGTAAACCAATTTTTGGGTATCAAAGACATAACGTAGAGTCTGCCTACACTACTTATTAGGAGAAATAATTTACTACATACAAGAGCAAGATTTATCCACCTTTTCTATATCACGGACCTACAGCACGTGTTTTCTGTCGAATAGTAGCCACTTTCCGCTGCAGCATTTTAACACTTTATCTTTGCTATGTTTGGACGTAGTAGTCGAGAAAATAAAATCCAGTGGATTTCGAGACATTTTCATTGCCAAATATACCACAGAAAGTAACATAACATTAACGATCCATAAAATTTATCGAGACGAAGTTAAAATGTAATAAAGAAGGAATACAGACCACTTGTGATCATTGCTTAGTAACCTCGTGCATTATAATGTGTACTATTAACAACGATCCCGGGCAATACAAACAGAAACGTGGCAAAACTCAAGTAATCCAAGGTGTGCGTTATCATGTGATTAACGAACGATGATCAGTATTTGAATAAAAATTATTCGCCAAACCTCACTATTCTATGTGAATAAATTTCGTAAAGCTCGTTACTCCTGTCATTAGGTATTCGACTCATGAAATAATTCCAGAAGCTTTTTCTCACCGGTTGTACACGTTCTTGAGGGTGCTGAATTAGAATGTAAGGTTTGCCATCTTGAGAAATGTCAGTTTAACAAAAAGAAATTGCAAACAAAAAATGTAACAAATAAAAAAATTTACAAAACCTACGAATTCCAAACTTTTTCCAGATTTTCGCCTATACATCTATGCGCTTTATTCAAATGATATTCATTTCTAAAATTAAAGCAGGTAAAAGTTTCTTCAAAATGTATATATTAACTTTAATTTTCGTCAATTCTTTGATGCGCTACAAGGCGCTTAAGAACGGTGACATTTTGTACCTCTCGGTAAACCGGAAGAAAAGAGTTTCCTTGCTCTTTTATCTCTCGGTGGCTCTCTACTCTCACTACAACAGGCTTGAAAACCATTATGATGAATGAATTATTTGCGTTGTTAAATATTAACACTCCGTTACTCGAGGAAGCAGTAGGAATTTATTAACTCGTGCGGGAAACTAAAATATTCCACATTTAGATAAACAAAATATCATGGAAGCGAGAGAAAAGAGAATAGAGAATACATTCTGCTCAACTGAAGTTCATATAATTTTTTTACCAACAATATGTTCTCTCGCGTGGCAAATTATGATGTAAAAAAACAATAAAATTAAAGAAGAAATTTTAGGTATGGAACAAAAATATCAGATAAGTTCATAAATATTTATATCGTCAAATTAACACAAAAAATCCCTCGCCATCCAAATTATTCCTCTCAAGTACTGATGTTGATAAGTTGTTACAATTCGTGAAGCAGCGCAACCAACGTGAGTGCCATTTTGCTTGGTTCTCACAGTTGAATGTTATTTAATCATCCGAATCAGGCAAAATGACCCCTCAGAGACTATGCAGCTTCTTTAATTGTAGTTGAACGTCTCAACACGGCGCCGACACACTTCATTCACTGACTGACTAGTTCTCTGTCATCATGTCTGCTCAAGACGACTGCACTGACGACTAGGGACGGGAGTGAGAGGTAGAATACGGTGATGCCCAGGAAGAAGACGAAGCAGAGGATTACTACACATCCGAAACATGCAAAATCGTCGCGCAATGAACCTCGTCGATCCTATCGGTGAGCAAAATTCTGCCACGAACGCTTATGTGAATGGATGCCTCAGACAAGTCCGAGAGGTCGAAGGGCATTACTCGCTCGACAGCATCCGAACCAAAAAGATATGTGGGCCGACTTACAGACCGTGATTTCCAATGAGGTGAAATCACTACGACAATGGTTAAAGGACCGAACCTTCAATGCCGATCTGTTCCGAATTTCGAACTTTGGAAACCCTATTAAAGAACCCGAATATAAACCAAAATCGTACGTCTATTGCCATGTAAATGAGGCGAAAAAGCAACTCGATAATTTCCCTGCTTCAGACTCAGAGAAATGGGGAACTTCACCGTGCAGAAATCTCGCATTGTTAACATGGGCACCCCACGCACAAAGACGACGTCGCAACCAAACGACGCGTCGACGCCCACCGTCAACTACAAGATTTTAACAACCGCAACACGTACGAAGTGTTGCCGAAACAACGTACCACCGACGACCACTCTGAAGCTTATTACCTTCGAGGGAAATGTCTTACCTAGTTCGCCGAACCCAACGACGAAAATGTCAACCTCAAAACAATATGAGGTCCCGACAATAAAGACTAATTATTAACTTTTAATATTTGATTTGGTATTCAGCAATTGTGCTTGAGGGATGCCCTTACATAATGGGCGCCCTCTTTGCGTGCATATATATGAATCACTGGAATTATTTGCTCAATACAAAATACTACTACACATACATTGTACTACATAAGCACATAATTTCTTGCATTGTTTCTAACTTTCACAATTTTTGAAAATTCAGAGTTCAACAAAACTATGATTTGCGTCATTTTTAAGCATCCATTCCTCTATTCGAGGAAAAAATTCCAAGATAAACTAGTCATTCGTTTCTGAGAAATATTGTACATGACCTTTTATAAAGATCTGATTTTTGGAACAGGATTATTTAAGAAAATTTTTTACTTTTACTTTTGCAAGGCTAATGTTTTGCAACTTTCAAAAGTTCAGAGAGCTCGACGAAAAACAGACCAGCACCGATACTTTTCCCGTTCTCCAATACACAGGAACAGAAAATTTAAAGAAAAAAATTAGAGTTGCGTGGGAGGAAATAATAGTTTAAAAATGCATATTTTTAACGCAAAATTACTCTCAAAGTCTTCATATTTTGTAAAATCTATCTCAACTTAATTTAAGATCTGTGTTTGGACAACATATTTTATAAAGTAATAATCTCTATCTTCAATATTCTAGTTGTAGCAAGACACCAAATAAAATGTACGATGTCTACGTTTTTATTATTATTTTTCAGATGCAGTGGGTTAACCACTTTACAGAATAGTTACATAAAAGTATTACACATAGTACATGTACTATGATTAAATTATTACAAATAAGGAGGGTGTCCCCTCTGGAATCCTCTTCAACCATCTAGCAGTGCGGGATTGGAATCAATTTTTATTTTATTTGTTTAGAAACTTTATTATATTGGTTTAAGGTAGGCGGAATTTGTCCTTGGGAAGTCCGGAGCGGATTCATGTTTGTAGGGCGTCAGAAGTTTTACCTAGATGAAAAATGTTCTGGACTGGAAAATTAGATAGTTTTGAGTAAAACCTATCTGAGATTCTGGAAATATGTTGGGAGATTGCTGGGAAATTGAGGTCTTTATGGAGACCTTCCCATACGGGGCAAGCTAGAGAAGTTAGAGAAGGAAGAAGTAGGGTTTGTGAAGATATAGTGAGCTTTTTGTGTGAAGGGAGGACTTCCTATTTATCATCGGAGGCTAGATTTAGGCGGGAGAGGATGTGGGGTTTCAAGTCAGTCGGGTGTCTAATAGTACTCCAAGGTATTTAATTGTCTTGTGGTTGGGTGTCCAGGAGATGGGACTATTGGATATTTTTAGTAGAGGTATGTTAGGGATGCGTTTTAGGGCGAATATTTTTGCTTTACATTTTGAAGTGTTCAAGTTTAGTCTCCAGTTCTCTGACCATTTGCAAAAGTTGTCTAGAGCTCTTTGGGTGACTGAAATGGCGTCTGATAGATTGGCATTGGAAGTAAATAATACGGTATCGTCAGCATATAAAGCTGTGCAGGTGTCGTTGAACTGAGGGATATCTGATGTGAAAATATTGAAAAGAGTAGGAGAAAGTGGGGAGCCTTGTGGTACCCCAGCGTTGATATTGAAGCGTTGGAATTCCGCGCTATTGATTTTTACAGAAAAGGATCTATTGCTGAGAAAATCCTTTATAATACAGTAAAGATAGTCAGGAATTCCAATTGTTCGAAGCTTATACAGAAGACCCTCGTGCCATAGACGGTCGAACGCTTGTGAGAAGTCCAAGAAGAGAGCGGTGGTATATTTTTTTCTTCAAATGATTGGGCTATTGATTCTGAAACGCGTAATAGCTGGTGGGTGGTGACAAACTGGGGCGAAAACCAAATTGCACATTGGGGATAATTTTTGTTTCTTCTAAGAATTTGTTGATGCGAATTAGGATGAGCTTTTCGAGGAGTTTTGAGAAGGTTGGCAATAAACTTATGGGTCTGTAACTGTTCGGAATAGTGGGTGGTTTATTTTGTTTGAGAATGGGGATGACAATTGAATGTTTCCAAGCAAGGGTAGTACCCTAATCGAAGGCAACCGTTTAGAATGGAGGTTAAGAAAGCGATGGATCTTCGCGGGAGATGTTTTAGTATAATATTGGGAATTTGATCGTGGCGATTTTTTTATTCTTAAGTGATTTCAATACCGCTTGAATATTTCCTGGGCTAATATATTTGGTGGGCTGAGGAACCGAGGATACTGGAAGATACATGCAGTTTTCTATTTGGCCGTTAAAAACTATGTTTTTGGCGGAGTTAGGCGAGAATATTTCTGAGAAGTGAAGAGCTAGAAGTGAGGTTTCTCAAGCTCGGTTATTGCTTTGTAGAATCGGTTTTCAAGGCGGGAATTGAAGAGTGAGTATGCGTTAGGGTTTTTGTTATTCGCCATAGGTTTTCGGAGTTAGGAGTTAATTTAACTAGTTGGGACTGAAAGCAAGCATTTCTTTGGTTAGCGAGCCCTTCTTAAACTTCAGGAGTTTTTATTTAAAATTGATTTGAGATAAGGCAGGCGATATTCTTGCCAGTTCCTTCGTGCTTTTCTTTTTCGGAAATTAATTTTCGAATATGATTCAGGATCACTAATTGATAGGGAAATTTTGGTTTGTAAGTAGGAGGGCAAGATGCAGACCGAATGGCAGATTGGATGGACTCAGTGAGGATGTTGATGGCGTTATCTATTTCTAAGGGAGATTTATGGAAAGATGGCGTAGTAGGTAGGAGTTGAGTAATTATTGAACATATTCCAGTTAATAGGTCTGATAAACTCTAAGTAGGAGGGTGAGTGTGGGAGATTAGTACAGGACAGTGGTCTGAATCACATTTGGCAATTGGCTGCTGGAAAATTGGTTTCGAGAAGGACTTCGTTAGAATAATGTCTAATATGTCAGGAGGAATGGAACTATTGAAAGGAAAGTGAGTTGGTTCAGTAGGGGCTGCTATGTTGATTGGATTCATGTTACAATAAGTGAACAGTCGAGCGCCATTAGGAGAGCTTGTTCTACAGCCCCAGGATGTGTGCTTGGCATTTTAATCGCCAATAGCGAAAATTGGGGTGGGGAAGAGAAAAGCATGGATAGGTGGTTGGGATCTATTGGAATGTTTGGAGGCTTGTATATAGCAATTATGGTGATATCGGACCAGGACTTTGTAATAGAGAAATTGCAGTGTCCTCTAGTCCCGGTGTGATGAAAGGGGAAGGGGTTATGTTTAATAGGTTTACGGATCAGGATTGCTACTTCACAAGCACCTCTGTTAGAGGGTCTATCCAATCTGTAGATATTAAATCCTGGGATTGAAAATCTTGTCAAAGGCTGAAGATTTGTTTCAGTTAGAATTGCTAGATCTATTTTGTATTCTTATAGAATATGGGATAGGAAGAGTCTTAGTTTATTAAACCGTTTGTATTCCAATTAAGCAAGTTTATATTATTAAAATTAGCGCGTGCCATTAAGGATTATTGAGGTGAGGGCTGCTACTATGAGGTTCTGAATTTGCGGTATTAAGGCAGAAATAATTTGGTTTACTATATTTGCAAGAAACTGATTTTGGTGATTATGGTTTGGGAGACGTAGCTGAAGTTTGGGGAGGGGACTTTTGGGAGATGTGGGAATTCTGAAGTTCATGATATGGGAGGGCATTGTTGCGGGGGGTTGGGCAGGTTTAGGACTGGATTGTACTGTGAGTTCATTTGAGATAATAAATGGATATTCTGGTTGGGTGGGGGTGATCGGAATTTATGGAAGGAATCTTGTCTTTTTTGAAAGTAACTACATCTCTTGTCGGAGGCAAGGTGGTTTCCTCCGCAGTTTGCGCAAGTTAATAATGCATTAAGTGCAAGTGTGCAGTTGCTAGAAGGATGAGGTTCACCACATTTTACACATTTAGTCTGTTTTTACAGTAGTTGCGGGTGTGGTTGAAGTCTTGACAGTTTTTGCTTGCACTATAGTTTGTTTTATGAGGTTCACCACATTTTACACATTTCTTTTTGTTTTTATTTTTGTTGCGGGTTGTTTTCCTTTCTGAGTTCAACTTTTACAACACAATGAAGCAGGGTTCAGTTTTGAAGAGCTTTTCAAATTCACTGTCTGAAGTTATTTCTACGGCGGCCAATGGCATAAGGGGAGCGGTCGGATTTATATAATCTTGAAACTTTGGCAGGTGTTATGCCTTTTTCAACAAGAGCGGAATGAATTTCTGCGTCTGTGAAGGAAGTGTGAATTCCTCTTATTATCGCGCTTTTATTTCTGGACTTTGGATCACTATAAGTGTGATACTCTACTTTCTGTTCATTAAGGAAGGAAACTTTTCCGGGAAATCACTGCTTGTAATTGTATTGTTTTTACAACTTTCCCGCGAGACTAGGTAGAGAAATGGTTTTCACACGTATTTTGAATATTGTTGATCAACGATATCTAAATTCTGGTGGGTTGATGTTGTGTATGAAAACAGGGGGTGGTTTCTATTCCTTACTCTGTTGTTGAACTTCTTGATCCGAGTTAGGTTGGTCGTCAGGTAAAGAGGCTAGCGGGTCAAATCTGTTTCCCGTTGGAACATTTATTTGAACACTAGAAGGTTCAGCACTATTATTATCGATTCTTTTCCTTTTTAGAGAGTTAAGTTCATTTGTTGTTTGAAAATTTGAGTCATTTGTGGCATTAGCCATGTTGTGCTGTGGTAAATTTATAGAGTTCAGAAGGTTGGACTTACTTGGTGACGGCATTTGGTAGTGATGAACGGGTGCCGGTTGTTGCTGCGGCAGGTGATGTTGCTGTTGATCGTAAATACGAAAGTTCTGTTGAAGCTGCTGCTGCTGGTTATGTTGTAGGTGTTGTTGGGGATAAAGGTGTTCATGTTGCGGATACCACTGATGGTGAGCGCTGTTGAGGGTGGAAGAGCGGAGGCCACTGCCTGCGATAACTGGGTGAAGGATGTGTTCATGATTGGGTTACAGGGGTAAACGTGCTGTGCGAGTCGCCACAGCGCACTGCCAGGGCCAACGCAGACCTAAGTCACAAGTTAGCCCTATTCTTCGGGAGGTTTACTTCTGTAAATTTACTTTGGTTTGTAACACTGAACACTGATAACATAGAACAAGCACTGTCCAAGACCTAGACCGCTGTCAGCGCAGAACAAAGTCAGCTGATAAGGCTGACGATGAGGACGATATGAGGACGATGTGCACGTGGTGCATGGAGCAATAACGGTCTCTCCTGACAACACAATGATACCGCAAACCAGGCATGTCAAGATCGCGGGCAAGGTAACAAGCTCACTAGAGTTTGCGGCACTGCTTCCAGATAAATCGGCACGAGATTTAAAAGTAAGGGTTGCAGAAATTCCTCCGGAGTTGCGGTACGTCACTGGATACCTGGCCCTTTGCAGTCTTTGGAAGAAGTTGCTTGACAGTTATTGTTAAAAATTTAACTATATTAATTCCCATTTTCCCTTCAAGGCAAAAAATTATAAATTAAAACGAAGTAATACGTCAGTCCAATTTCAACTTGACAATTGAAAGCATAATTTAAGTAAGTTGAATCAAAATAATCTTGTTTTCATAATTCCGATTACTAAAGAGAGATATAAAAGCATGAACTTTCTATGTTCAGGTAATAGGGTTAAACAGAATAATTATTTCGTCTATTAAATCGCTGTCCGTCCGTAAGCCTGAATTGTTAACTTATAGAGACTTGTAAATTTATTTCACATTATCACTAAATACGAAAAATAACTGAATGGTTGATTTAATAACACAAAATAAAACGAAAGCAAGGAAATAATTTGCCATTTAAACATAATATCACTGATAAAAGATGTTTATGTAAGAGAGAATTTAGTAAGAAAATAAACATCAAATAGTAATAAGTAGTGAAGAATATAAACAATACAATTCTCGGGTATATTAGAGAAAAATATGGCAAACATATTTTCGTACGATGTTACTATTCACCGCTCGCGCCGCTTCAACTTGCGCGCGTACACTCCTTTCTGCATATGGAGGTGAAAGGAGATGTAAGTCAGGGGAAGTTGCCCGTGCCAGTAGGAGCGCCGGGCTCGCCAGGCGGGCAAGTAGCTCGTGCGGGCGCGGTTTGAGGTGCCTGCTTTAAACCTTCCGCAATCTCTTTGCCTGACAGGCAACTGTGTGTGAGATGTGTTTGTAAGTAAATTGGATGAATCACTACGCCTAGAACAATGGAACAAGCACCGAGATGTGACCGAGAGATATCATAGGCAAATATATATAAAAATGCAAGGCCGAGATATATCTATGCGACGTGCGGGAAGCGCGAAGGCAGCTGAAAAGCGTATATTTGAATGTCCCTGAAGAGCGGGAGGTAGAGGCCCTGATAGGGTTTTGGGGACCGACATACAACAGCTGGGAAGACGAAGGTTACAACAAAAAAGCTCGCCCCAACTCAAGAGAATAGGGAAATAACTAGTACGAGAAAGTCGGTGTAATTCTGTAGCACCACTAGTTTCTATCTAGAATTGATATTAGAAGTGAACACTGTTTACTACCCATTATAAAGCGTGCGCTATATGCAATATTGGATTTTTATTCACAAAAGCGATGCGCATGTTATGCAAAGGATTCAATAAAACTACTGGGTGCTTAAGAGAGGAAATGCACAAGGGGCTGTATACTCTGACTTACGTGAAATTTAATTTTCTTCCCCAGCGTTCCCCCTTTTTTCAATGACATTATGAAAATGAAAATGCCTTGTGTATTCTCCCTCAGCTGACAGGGCCGTTACAGAATTCAAATTGCCTTGGTCAACACCCTCTGCGTAAGGGGGGAGAGAGGTACAGAAGGAGAGAAGAAGAAGGAGATGCAAAGGAGGGCAGAGGAAGGGTGTTGCCTTGGTTATGCACCTTGCTACTACGCGGGCCGCCTTCACTGGCGATCGCAAAGACGATTTAATTAACTTTCGTTTGTTAGAAGGGCGTCCTGCACAAGCCACTGAAACTGGAAAAGTTAAATAAACTTGAATTACCTAAACAATATTTGAAAAATCTCCGTTCCATTTATAGCCAGAAACATCATTGAAATTTTAACAAGCGTGTTTCATGAAGAGGTATCGTTCTTTATGAATATCTCGGCGCCTGCTCATTATTACGAGAATTTCCAAACTCTTCTCATCCAATCTAAACTTTTCACTTAAGTATTTAATATTCAGTAATT
Organism: Teleogryllus oceanicus; assembly: GCA_964035755.1. Lineage (NCBI taxonomy): Eukaryota > Metazoa > Arthropoda > Insecta > Orthoptera > Gryllidae > Teleogryllus > Teleogryllus oceanicus. Next base: position 238,063,691 of record CAXIVR010000001.1, on the reverse strand, counting down.
AGCTAGAATAAAACGTAATTATGATTATTATTTTTATCACTATTATTGAATGCCTATTTGCATTACTATTCACTTTGAGGGGAAAGATTCATTCATTTCTCATTCAATTTATGGATATCCCTTCAAGTTTTAAATTCCTTAGAAAAAATTAAAATTTTTATATAATTGTCCGTGACATGCTTTCTTGAAATCGTACATGGTATATCCGATTTCATTACCCTGCGTCTGAAGTATGCATTTCGTACGGGTTTTCAGAATGCATCCACATTGCCACTAAATTCAAGAATACACCTCTGGTAATACCTTCACTTCTCAAATACAAGACACGATGGGTGTGAATAACAACAAAGCGCCCGGGTGTAGTCTACAAACAATCAACTAGACTTAGAAGACTTATTATACATGAATAAAGTTCATACGAAGGTTCCATTTTTCGTTGGTATTTTACAATATTATATCCCATCACAATATGAGGTCACAGAAACAGTAGACATACTCACTATTCACACTTTCTCATTTACTTTCTGCACGTCTCTCATCTCTCTTCACTTCAACGTTAGCATACAAATATTCATATACCCACTTCGACAGTTTTTTAAAGGGCACTTTTCAACATCTTTGTTCATAACTGTGAGTTCCACTGTGAGTTTTGAACTGTAGGGAGATCACGTAAGCACAACACACACACACACAAGCATCCATGACCCAGACGGGATTCGAACGCGCGACCCTACGAGCCAAGGCTGCTACAGCCCTTCAAACCTTAACTATCTTGGCTATCCTCGACGGCACTTCAACAGTTTGTTCATAAGGATGAGTAACGATTCTGGAATACTGCTTCTAAATGAATACTTGCTGAAACTGATTAACTTGTTTCTCTGTTAAAATGATCTACAAATTACATGCTGTTGTTTGAGCACCAACAACTAATAAAGCTACTTGTAGATTATAATCACCTTTGCAAATAAAAGTATCCAAAGTTTTTTATGACAATCATTTATTTCAGCAATTGCACAACGTTTCGTAACTAGTTTTGTTACATCATCAGGTGTTATGCACCTTTAAATTTTCCAATGGACATTGTGACTTCTTAATTTTATATACAGAGTGTCCCACCAACTACGGACCCCCCCTGTAACTTCTAAATGGCTCAGACTATCGAAATGCAGTTTTTGCTAAACAATCCAGAATCATGGGCAAGTATTGTGCCGTAGAGAAATGGTCTTTAATATATTTAGTTTCCGAGAAATATAATAATCTTTGATTTTTTAACGGAACTATACATTTTTCTCGCCAGCAACGGATAGACCCTGAAAAGAGGAATAAAATGATGCATCATATGCTAATATTTTGATAGTAATTTGAATATAAACAGACTTTCCTATGTGATTTTGGATCGGGCAATCGTGTAGTAGCCCTTGCAACTCTCGCCTTCGTCGAAGCGGTCTTTGCAGCGTCAAGACTGTTGTGTGGACAAGGGAGACCGAGAGGAGTGGCAGTGAGGAATAAGAAGCTTTTTGAAGAAATTTTTATTGCTTTGTTCTTTGGTGCTTAAATAGCAACATTATTAACAGTAAATAATAAGAGAAAATGTTTACCTATTATTCGATGAGTTAATCGAGATATTACAATGAAAATCTTTAAGCAACCGTTCTATTCCCATGTTTTAAAATGATGGCTTGTTTCTGCAGTGAGCTCCAATCTTGTAATTTTGAAAATTACCTTTATTATTATCGTCTTTCCTCTACTTTTTTATTTCATTCTTTTCGATTATCGTTTCTTTGGAATTTCAGAAAAATAAAGCTTAAATTTAGATGAACAATTGGGGAAAGTCCCTCATTTTAATCGTTAATATTGATATTTGTTCATATGTTCTTCGTGTCATGAATGAACCATGAATTGCTGTAGTTACGCCTTCATCCTTCACGACCACTCTTCTCACACTCCTCTCTCCACTTGAAAATAACATGCCAGAAAATCTAATTTTATACTCAAATTACTATCAAAATACTAACATATGATACATCATTTTATTCCTTTTTCATGATTATCCATTGCTGGGAAAAATATACAGTTCCATTTAAAAATTAAAGATAATGGAAAAAAAAATTATAATTTCTCTACGGCATGTTACTTGCCCCATAATTCCGCATTGTTCAGAAAAAAACTGCTTTTCAATACCCTGAACCGTTTAGAAGTTATGGGGGTGGCCCACTGTCGGTGGGATATTTTGTATATTACAATAACAATATAACTTTTTGAAATAGGAAAAAGTTCACTGTTAAGCAAGTAATGAGATTCGGAAGACTTATTAAATTCAGTGCAATCCTTCCCAAAATACACGCACCGAGCTGTATGAAGGCTGACTGAATTTAAAGGAATTCTGAATGCGTAATATTAATTAACTAAATACTAAATTAATTTAATTGCATGGTTATTCCTTTTGAAATGAGACTACTGAGACAATTAGACTGTTTTGTTACCTTGACGTCAGCCAGTAGCATATTGTGTATTTTCAATGGCGTGTGCGATCGCTTGTTTGATGTATACATCCGTTTATAATGAATTCGTTATTACGAAACTAATTCGTAATAGCTGAAATCGTATTATTTATTGTTTCTTTTTCGCAAAGAATATGGATCATGAACAAAAATAACTGTTATTCCGCTTCTTAGTGGGTGACATATATATATATATATATATATATATATATATATATATATATATATATATATATATATATAGGGTTTCTATGTTACATAGAATACACAATCTTTTTTAACTACATTTCATCATACATTGTAACCGTCACGTATCTACCTAACTATTTCGTAGTACGCCGAATTACAGAAGTAAATCTGTTATTTACTTGTTTTGTGACGTGTGATTACACCGTCACACAAACCTGGGAAGACCTCAAATTATGGATAATTCCCTATCGGTGGTGGGTTCGTCTTTGCTAACTAATATTCATTTAACAAACAAACACAATTTCATAGTTTTAAAGAACAAGTAACATATATTCTTTCCAATATGATCCTTCGTACACTCACGTTCACATATTCTCCTACGTGATTACTTTTCCTTTTGATTACACAATGGTAGCTAACTCCCTACCTAAACTGCAGTTTGCTGTAGAATAATAGTGACTCTGATCTACATTTACACAGAAACAAACAGTAAATATATATATGTACACTTCTCAAAACAAATTATCTCTTAATGAAACCCACAATTCACAATTTAAATAACCATCCTGTAAAAAATACATACAAACAATATACCAAAATTCACTAATACCTTTTCAATCTTAAATAATACTACACTCAATATTTACACTTAATATTCAGCTTCTGCGTGACCTCGCAGTGCAAAATTCTGTTTTACAAAGTCTCTTGACTGTTCGTGAAATAACGTTTTACCAGAAACAATTAACGGCTTTCATTCATGTTCAAAACCTTTTTACATAGACAATTCCTCTTAAATGATTTTAAATAACATCAAGTCAATTATGTATGAATTTAGATAAAGAATTATACACAAGGACGACTTTTATCAATAAACATAAAAATTATTTAGATCTGATTTCTCTTACGACTGCAAAAATAAATTTACTGGTTATCAAGACTAATATTTAGTAAAACTTGTCCGATCAATGTCTGTTACTGAGGAAGCTCATATTACAACGTTTTAATTTGTGCAATCATAATTCTATCTTGAAAGTTTTCCAAGCTGCAATTTAGTAAATATTCTTTCTGCTTTTCTGTGACTCACGACCGGCGAATTCTCCAAGCTGGTCCCGCGCTGAGTAGACGGCTGTCGAGCGACGTTCACGCCCCAAGGTCGTCGTTGTCCTGCGACGGTTCGTGCGCTGCCTACCGCGATGGAATCGAGTATTTCCGTACGCCTTCTCCTCGTTGTACAGCCCAGTTAAACCACAGCTTACACGAAGGTGATGGTCGCGTTAGAATGCGAGTCCAAAACTCCAAATTATAACTTTGTTTTAGTGAAAGTTGAGCCAGTTGTTGAATAAACTATGCTTTTCGGAATTATCAAAATTCTCCAATAGAATTTTCGAAATGAAATCCATAAATAAAAATGAAATAGAATAAAAGTAGAATAAGTAACTGCTCAAAACTAAAACTGAAAAAGCTTTTAATAAAGCTTCATTTCTGGTATTTGCCCTCGTCGGTCCCTCGTCGGTTGTGTGGTGGAATAGTACCCATCTAATCACTTCAGCGTCTCGATCCGGAAAAAAAGACAATCTCGTCCGAGTCAAGCCTCATGCCACATTCGCATTTCTACAAAAGTTCTGATTGGCTAGGGCGAAAGTACGTTCAGAAATTTGTTTCTAGGTAACGCCATCTCTTCGCTACTCTAGGAACTATTTGTAGGGCAAGATGTCGGGTATTGTCACTTCAATATTTCTTTTGTACATGTACAATGTTTGAAAACAATAATATTGGAAACTGGCAACTAAGGATACCCAGAAAGGGTCTTTCAGAAAAATACATACTTGGATTCATACGATCTTGGATTAAAAAATAAATATTGAATTAATGAATGTTTGAACCTGTTTACAGCTAATTAAGGAGGATGTAGTACGTCTTTAGAACGTCTTCTTTTGATTTCTGGAAAAATATTGCACATTCTAGGTAAATCAAAGGAGTGGCTGGGCAAGATGAAAAAGGAGTTGAAATAGGAAGAAATTTGTATAATCCAAGTTTTCAGAGGTTCTATAGATAATTCTTTTAAACTTTAATAATTTCTGATATATCATAGAGCTTTTAAAACATTTCTTAAAAATTTATTTTGCAGTACTTCCAGTTTTTTAAGGTTGTTTTAGCGGAACCTCTCGAAGTTGGGCAGGCGTAGGCCAGTGAGGGTCGTATAATGTATTTAAATATTATTAATGCTGAGTCTATTGATAATTTTGATTTTCTATTTATTAATGGATACAATTTTAATATTTGTATATGCGTTATTAGCTATTGATGATATGTGCTTTTTAAGTTAATTTGGTATCTATTTGAAGTCCAAGATATTTAACAGGAGTGTCATTTGGAAGCCATTTAAGTGCATGATGATTCATTATTAAGGGTTAAGTAGGAAGAATCCGTTTTGAGGAGAAAAGTTTAGCTTGATATTTTTGGTGATTTATTTTTATTTCCCAAACATTGAACCAAGGCATGAGAAGATTTAGGACATCTTGGAGATGGTCTCTCCTTAAAAGATCACTATAAGTGGTAAATATTGCAGTGTCGTCCGCAAATAAGGCAATATCTGAATGTAAGAGGTAAGGCATATCAGAAATAAAACATTAAAAACCATAGGCGTTTATGCTGCACCCCTGCACTTTCTTTGCTCTTAGCATAAGGGTTATCACTAAGTCTCTGAATGTGTATTTTTCGCCTGAGTAGAGATAAATAGGAATTTTCCAATTTCGACCGGCGACCCATAGAGAGTTTGTGCGTGAATTAAATCGCCAAACCTTTTGGCACTTTAATGTACCACGATATACATTTTGCAATAACTCTGTTGAGATTATCACCCCACTTTACGTTGCACTACCTTGAACCGGCCCTGATGAAAACTCCGTCGCACTTGATTTTTCACTTTGACGAGCCGGTATACCATTTGACCGCTTTCTTTCACCCGAGGCTACTTTGTGGCTGCATTGAAGTTTACATTGCAACATTGGTACTAGAGGTTAACGGCCCACTGAGGTAGATGTTTCCGTAGGTTGATGCGAGCCCTGCTGATTCATCTTGCTGACTGGATCCATAATAAAGTTTTGTGTTTTTGGTGTGGATGAAGTGGTGATTTTTCTGAGGTGATACAGCCTTTTTATTCTGAGGTGATACAGTCGGTGTCTATTTGATGGGAAACAGAGTACCTGATTGGCTTTGTGAAATTGTGTTGTGAAATATTTACTTTCTAACTAACTGTGAAGCACACTCTAATCACGAGTTACGACTGTCATTGCGATGTGCACCGCTTGGCTGTGCGGCAACGATTGTCTTCAACCTTCTGTTCACAATGAATAGTGATTGTATTTTTCCAGGCTTTGTAAACTTCCGTCATTTCATTACTGTTTGAGACTTTATATTGGACGACATGAAACAGTATTTTGGCGTTCTTTATTTTCTCTGTAATGAATGTAAAGAACTTTTCTAACTTTTCTAAAGCGGCATTCTACACACACCTAATTTTTGGCGTGCACAGGTGCTGCTCGAAATTTAAAATTCTCTCCCATCTCTCCGAGCCCTTGTTCAATCATATTGATTTCTGAGGCTTGGACGTTTTCTGCCAAACTTCATTTAATTGTATATCTTGAAAAGTCATGCACTTTCTCAAACTGAATAATTAATGAGTAATAGGATGAACAGGAAGAAAATTTCGATAAGCCGCACATTCCCAAAAAATTACGTAGGAACCGATCTTCATCAAGCTAGAAACACAGCTGCAAGCCTGGGGAGTGCGACGGCACCGTCGCGTTTCAGCACCGTCGCGTCTCAGCAAGCAAAAATTCCATGACTAGGAGATGTTCAATATGTAAATGAGAAACGCAGATAATACCAGTCAAGACATTTGGATTTCTTTCTCGGGAGTCAAAGGTGGCATTCCAAAGTTTGGGATGCTAACTACGTGGCTGTTCGGGAGTCGCCGCATTCCAAAATTCTTCCTCCGGGAGAAATGGACGGTCACAGTATGACAGTCGAGACATTGGCACCTGTGCCTAGGAAGCGGCGTCTACCGGACTGCCAAGTAGCTACCTATCCTACCTTTGACTCCCGCCTCCGCTGCCTTTCGGGGACAAAACGTTTTGTAGCTGATAGCGATGTGGCGCTTCTCAGTGCTGGCGATTACACACGTGCAAATTACGATCATTATAATCGCGTTTTTATTGAAGCTATTCCAAGATGCAGACATTCAAGTGAGTCCACAGTTGCATTTCGTAGGTACAGGATTGCGAGTGAAACAAATTCGTGCCTCTTTATTGTGCCTCTAAAAACAATTTTAACAATGAAACTGAAAAATAATCTTTCTTAAAGGCGGAGTGTGCAAGCCTGGCGTACAATCAAATTACAAAGAAAAGATCGTTTCCATTCATATAACTACTGATGTAAATTTTAAAGTTAGACGAGAAATTCGAATCATTTTATTATTAATTTTTCACAATAATTCCATCTAAATGGTGATTGCTCATTAAAGAACTTATTAATTTTTTTGCTTACTAAAATATAATTTGTGTCTTTCGTTGTCAACCTTTCCGTATGTCATCCTTTCCGTCCGTCCGTTTTTCTCTATTTTCGTCTGCCCGTCGTTTCGTTCTTCCGTCTTTCCGCCCGCCCGTCCATCTTTTTGACCGTCCGACCCTCCTTCTCACCGTCCGTCCTCCTTTCTCTCCGTCAATCCCTCTTTGTGTCCGCCCATCCGTCTTTCCGACTCGCCGTCTGTCTTTCATTCCCTCGCTCCGTCTGTTGTCATCTTAATGAACCATGCAGGAAGAATGCTGGCAGAGCGAAAAGAGACCGCTGCTACGAAATCAATGGCGCACCTTCTTTACATATTTCAATGGTAATATTTTAAGTAAATTATGATACATATGTACCCACGCAAACAAATAATTCATGTTAAAATGATTTTTCATATAGTTAACGATCGCGCGCTAACAGCACGAATCTGGTTGGCATCTGCTCGCTGAGAATCACAGCAGCGCGAGTTCGGGTTTGAGCACATTAATCCCTTGCGCAGTGTGTTCGTCGCTGCGCAAGCAGCGCTCAATACCGCTCCAGCGCCATCCACAAGCATGGAATTCTCATCGTGGGAAGATGTTCTCTTGAGATCTCCGTCTTGTCTCTTGTCTCTACCTCAGCAGCTTCGCGCATTCCCACACGTCGATTGTGTCATCGCTATGTGGACGAAATGCCATGTTAGTCGCGTTTAACACGACGCGCACAAGGTACTCTAATTCGAAACCACGGTTCGTCATCTTCCGATCTATCCTGATCTAAATCACCTTGGTAAGATTAATGTAGTGCCCCTTCTGGCATGTCATGAATCTTGAGCATGTAGGCCGTGTCAAAGCTTACCAAAGTTTATAACATTTAGGTGAACTATCAGATACTTTGAATATTTGCTTGAAGACACAAAGGCACTTACGAAATATTTCACAGAATAAAAGCGTTTACACTCGATTCTTTTCAAAAGACAGTGGGCTTTGCTGGGAAATCCAGAATTACGGGATGAATCTTATGCAAAGAAGAGATGCATAAAACAGTTTGGTACATTCAAAGCCGGTGCACGGGTTTCTTTGAGAATAATTCGCAACTAGTGGCCTGCACCGGCAAAATGCTAGATTTCATGTCATTTTTCAACATAGAATGACCACGATGATGAAATTTGAGCATTTAAGGCTAAAAATTAAAATATACTACTGTGCTGACGCTTAGAAACACATTATTTAGTCACCAGTGCTATCAAATAGAAACCAAAATAATAACATTGTTAATACCGAACATATGCATACATTCTCTACACAAAATACGATATTATATCGTATTTTAACAAAATCTAACCTCATTGGTGGTAAGATACTTTGTAATAATATTTATGAATATTATCAAACAATATTATTAGTGTTGGTTTGGTTTGTATCTCGTAGTCATTATATATATATATATATATATATATATATATATAGAGAGAGAGAGAGAGAGAGAGAGAGAGGGAGAGAGAGAGAGAGAGAGAGAGAGAGAGACCACATGATTTCTGGCGGAACGCGACTTACGGTGTTCCGTTACCTCCGGCGGAATTATTATTAAATTACACAATAAATATATAAATATTTGTATTCAAAATAATAAGTAATTTGAGGTGCGTTCCGGGACCTAAAATTTTAGAAACCAAGCACTGTATACACATATACACATATACACGTACACTACGTACAACGTGCACACGTGCACAGTACGTGCAACGTGCACACGTCACACGTGCACACGTGCACACGTGCACACGTGCACAGTGCACGTGCAACGTGCACACGTGCACACGTGCACACGTGCACACGTGCACACGTGCACACGTGCACAGTGCACACGTGCACACGTGCACACAGTGCACACGTACGTGCACACGTCACACGTACACACGTACACACGTACACACATACACATATACACATACAACATACACATATACACATATACACATATACACATATACACATATACACATATACACATATACACATATACACATATACACATATACACATATACACATATACACATATACACATATACACATATACAAATCATGTTCCCTAATGTTTCTTGCGTTATTACTGCAAGTTTTATGACATACATACGCCTACATTTTTTGTAAGTCAAGAAACGCAAATGTATTGTTGCTTCTAGCAGGTATAATTTTAATAATTTATTTACAACTAATGTGGAAGGGAAAAATATGGTTTTTGTAAGAAATGTACTTATACAGTATTGAAGAGTAACTAGGAAAAACGAATTTCATAACTTTAATAGAAACTGAGAAATGTGCATTCCAAAATGGGATGAATTTATAACCGTCCGGGTTCTTATAAATCTCTCATTTTTGCGCGCGTTGTACACAATAATGGACAATAAAATATAAAAATGTGGTATAATACATACGTCATTGGACATTTTTCTGTTAATGTGTGCTTAAATGAAGCAAATCAGACAATTTTGAAAAATTGATTTTTGTCCGCTTTTTTCGCCTTTCAAACCACCGTGCGTCGCTTCACTACTTGCCACCGACCGCAAAATGTATACAAACATTCCTCAGAATCGCTGCGTGCCTCCCGCGCCATTACAACACTATTAAGGCATCTTGCCGACAAAGAGATGCACATCGGCAATGCGGACGCGCCCGCGTGGCCGCCCCGCTCCTCTATCTGCAAGCCAGATGCCGCAGTTCCCGTAAGAACAAAACCTTCAATTACAACAAACGGTAGCCGCCATCACGGGCACCTCACGTAACACTGCCTTAGTATCCAATCGCCGTCCATGTCACGTGACTCTCCCCTCCACGGACTCAACAACACCTCAAATTATAAATACTGCAACCGCACCCACGCGAGAGCAGACAGAACGGGGAGACTAACTCGGGAACAGACTAACTCGAACAGAACTGGCACTACTACTCATTATGCAACTACTCATGAGTCAACGACAACTGTCAAACATCTACGCAGAACTAACAGACGAGCTGACGCCAAAATGCAACTCATTTCGAACTTAAGCATTAGCTTACATATTGACAGTCGAAGGATCTGTCAACAACAACGGACGAGTATATCAATATTCGCTCCACTAGGCAGCCAGTCGGCTGTTCCTGCTTCGCCTACCAAGACTTCGTCGCTCAGCCAGTGCGGCCAACTGGCCACTAGCATTAAGTTTAGGCCACTTGCGTGCATCAGCCGCATTTGGCCGAATTTACGTCAAACTCCGCAACCAGCTCCGGTCAACTGAATCCGCGCCCATTCCAGTTCGCACCCCCGAATTGCCTGGAGCCAACCTCCGCCCTGGCGACATACACACACTCACGAGTGATTTGGGTTGGTGCTTGGAGTACAACAAACTGTAAGTAAAGTGAACTTCAAGAAAGAAGATCATTCATAAACTTTCATTGGTACAAGACTCACAGGACAAGAGTCTTGGAATATTTTCGTGGCCTAAACGGTATGAGTTTCACTATATTTTTGGCCCCTACCAAGCGTGATGGTTTTGCTTTTTGAACTATTTATTGTCATGCCATTGTTTCCGCCCATAAATGTAATCTATCTAGATCATCCTGCAAAATATCCTCGTCTACAAGGAAGAATAAGGACAGATAGCGCGCGGTCCGCGGCCCGTTTGTTAGGGTATTGCTCCGGCATTCGCCTGGTGTTTATCGAAGAAACCACGGAAAACTTATTCCGTGCGAAATGCGAAAGTGCGAAAATCCTGTTACCGCCAGGACTCGAACCTAAGACCTCCCGATCAGAGGCATTCTAGTATCATTAGTTGATACACTGAGCCACCGCGCATCCTGCCCCTGGAATTAAATGACAATTCCAATTTTTGTAGGAATGTCCGGCATTAACTTCATAATTAAAATATTGACTTGCCTATGTTTCTTTTATTACAAAAGCAGGTTAAAAGATGAACCCACTCCTGTAGGGCAGTTAGGATATTTAAAACCCTTCCTAATTTTTGGTGTGATATTGTCATAACAAGTCACAGGTCAAGTAATACTGCTAGGTTACTTGAGTGACCCGCTGTAGGCGTTTTAGAGAATAGTGAAAAGGTAGAGCGGTCAAAATATATACAAGTGTACAGGGACGAAACGTCTAAACTGCGAAAAAAAGCTCTCAAGACAATTTTAAGCATATTTTGTCCAATAAACTTCTTGAATATTCCGAATGGCTGAGCCGTGATACTTATTGTGGCTCCACCATTCGGCCATATTTCAAACAAACTCAAAAGTTAGTTTGAAAAAATACTCTCTATGCAGAAATGTGCATTGCAGAAGCATATAAACACTCCAGAAACATGTAAATTAAATTTGTTAAATAAAAAAATTAAAAGTATAAAAAATAGTGTCCATCTAAGGAACAGCACCGGCCTCTTATCACTCATTCATTATCAAGAAAGTGTCAAAATTCGAATTAAAAGATCTTAACTATCAAGGCGTGGGTTATATCTAGTCCAAAACAATGTCGAGAAATGCTTCCCTTAAACTTTTAGATACATAAGACACAGTTTCTAATAATCAGTATTATTCTTATGAAATTGCATAAAAGTACATATAATAACGATTTACGTTAAATATTTTAATATTTACTGTAAAACATGGTTCGGCATCAAACAATATTGAAGTCCTCAGTATTCGGCTTTACGTTTGCTGTTTTTTCCATTCAGATTCTACAATTGCCAAAGTGTTAACATAACGAAAAGAAATTGCCCTTCCCAGAAAATTAGTCACGATAAATTGTATACATTTTTGCTTAACAACACACTACATTACTAATTTTTTTTAACAAGGCTGCTCCAAAAAGGTCCTGAAGCGAATTGTGCCTTCTAATTTTGCCTGAGAGGATCTCTTCTAGTAATTAGTGTTCTCAAGAATTACCTTACAAACCATCTTCATTAACTTCGACAAGTCGTTAACTTCAGCGCGCATAGCAAAATCGATTCCGAAATTAATTATAATGCTGACGATTAGAGGCTAAAACTCGCCAGCCCGAATTCTGTAAACACACTCAGAAAAAACTCTGCGGTGATCGGAACCGTGTTTGCATCCGCTCCCCTTTCAGGAAAATTGACACATCCCTCTAGAGCGGAGTTGGGGATGATTTTCTTTCTATTTGGCAGGGAATTCTTCCCAGAGATTGAAGATACGAGAGTATCGTTTTCGTTGTGGTCTGAGTATTTACTTCGATGCTTCTCACTAAATCCGGTGCCCTTGTGAAATGATTAATTGACTGATTAGTGATCCCGGCTCGTCAACTACCAAGGTCATTAGCCCGTAAGTGTAGTGTACGTTTTTTAATCGCTGGAGATGGCTGTCATCTTCTCTTGCTGGATGGTGAGATCCGGCGCCGACCCACCTGTCGGCTTGCGTGTCCCCAAGCAAGTAGCTTCCACCAGCGGGGCACCGCTCCTGCTGGGACAAGTTCTAAGCTCCCGACCGGTCACCCGACATGTGTGGCAGTGTGGTGCATGTAAGTGTAACTGCGTGTGAGTAAGAGGTGAAGATAGGACAAGGACGAGGAAGGAAAGATCACACGCGGTACGTGTCCCGTTTTTAGGGTACTGCCCGGCATTCGCATGGTGTTGATCGGAGAAACCACGCAGAACTACTGATCAGAGCAGCCGGACGCTAGAATCATCCTCTAGACAGGGGCTGTATTCGACCTACGTAGCTAGTGTCCAAAATACTTCCAATGTTAGAAATCGAACTCCAAGACTTCTCGGTCAGAGGCACTACAGTGACATAAATTGATGCGCTCTGCCACCTGAGCGGGTGCCCTTGTGAAATCTGCAGTAGCAACTCTTCAGTAAAGAGTCGTGTGTTACATACTAAAAGCAATAGGATTATGAGAGGTTGTCACAAACTGGTGTTTATTTCTCCAAACGCGTTTAAATTATTAATTTCACGCTCTGGCTTAAACGTATCAACGGACTGCATTTAACCAGCGGCTCGTAATTTGGTAACCCCTGCTCCCAAAACGATGGATTTTCTCCGTCACAACGCAATTCTGAGAGATGGCACGACGCCAAATTGGATCGCACTGACTGGCCAGGTGCCTATAGCACGGAAACGAAACATCGTAGTTACTCGTGATAGCGATATACTTAAGTAAAAAGAAAGAACTTAATACCAAAGAAACGTAAGAATGACAGAAGCATATTTACAGTGTGAAATTGATCATCCGATTCAACGTCAGATGAAAATGTTGATAAATAACATGAAATTTCTATTGATAAACATGTCTGCATACTGTTGCTCATATGAGCACTTGGTATCTCTTATTATAAAGAATAATTTTTTTCAAAATCTTCGATTTATAGAACGTGCATTAAAACTAGTGAAAACACACAAATATTATTTCCGAGTGTTCGGAAGTCGCAGAATATTTTATTTGGCAATCCCGGTAATTCTTTTATCACATTTTTAGCACCACAGGGCGAGCGTTGTGAAATTCCGTTCCCAAGACTAATATTTTTTCTCTCCCTGGAAAATTCAGCATGGCGCCACTTTTACTTCTCTTTTTCAACATCTGGCCGTGTTTTTTTTAAATATTTAATTACTATCTCGTCAATCATGCGTGTGATTAAATCTGTTGTCTTAGGTTCACTTTCTAGTATACGTACGTATATACGGAGTAATATATGTAGTTTAGAGAAAGTTATGTAATGTTGCGAAAAATCGATTTCGAGATTTCAACGGAAATACACGTTTTGGGGTCCCCTGATACCGAAAAGTGATTGTTTTCAGAACGTCCGACAGCCCGTCTGTTAGTCAGCCTGTCTGTCCGTCCGTCTGTGAACACTACTAGCGCCTAAACCATTCCTAAGATCTTTTCCAAATTGAAGGAACCCCTGTACATCTGGTTCTAGTTGAGGCTTTCAAATTTTGAAAAATATTCTTTAAAATTTGGGGGTTCTTTACATGAATTCCCCCGGACATTTTCAAAATTTTCTCAAAAACGACTCCCAATTTTGTCTTCAAATTTTTCGAATGAATAGTGTTGAATGCACGTTTAATATGGTAAAGTTCATTTTGGTGTATTCTTTTGTTCTTTCAAGAATTACACAAAGTAATTTTTTAAATAACTCTGTCATTAATATGCACATTTCCAACGATTTTGAGTACATTATTGCATTTGCGAGTAGATGTTCTTCAAATGACTTCAAATAAAGTTTTTCGTAAACTCAATAGATTCCTGTGAAAAGAGCTTCAAAGTTTGCATTTACTGTAAGTTACACGCCATTTCCTAAAAACAGCTCCAAATTAGTCAATGAAAATTGCCATTGAGGACGAGGTTTTCTCTTCTATAATATTCTTAAAGTAACATTTTGGTTCTACTACTGGGAAATCTAAAAGTTGAGAAATTTTTAAAAACGTGTACTTGAGCGACGATAGATGGAAGCTAGCAAGAGGCAAGTCCGTAAAGCCAGTCCACACCAAGGAAATGAGAAAACTTTACGTAGTCATAATCCACATTTTGTGGGTCCCTGATTCCGAGAAATTAGTTGACAGCAAAATGTTCATTCCTCCGTCTCTGTCTGTGGATAACGCTGGCGACAAAACCGTTCAGGCGATTTTTTTTCTTCAAAATTTATATAATCTCACGAAAGTATTTCACATTGAAGCTCTCAGAGTTTGAAAGGTATATATTTATTTTTCAAGGTACTTCACGTGAAACTTTTACATATTTTCATATTTCCTTAAAAATAGCTCCAAATCTTTCGAGTGTTTTGCTGGCATGGAGCAAATGACGCTTAAGAAATGGTCTAACAAATCTGACTTTCGTTAATATCTTTATTTTTTAAAAATTAGAAAAGAAAATTGGAGTATCTTTTCAGCGTCTTCCTAGAAGTATAATATTGAAGATAGTGTTTGTTTTCTCAAAACAATGTTTTTTTCAAAGACTGGTTATTAAATAACGCCATTTACAATTTTTTGAAAGAATTAGTAGTTTTTACATACTTTTTACTTGAAGTAAAGGCAATTTATACTAAATTTTTTTAAACAGCTATTACTAAAAGCGGCTCTTGCAAGGCATGCCGAGCGTATTAAAAGTGAAACCATGCTCAAGTGTTCTGATAAATTAGTAAATGTAACAAAAAGAAGAAAATACTTTCGTCTCACCACAAGGACCAGAATAACCAAAAAGGACAAAAGATCAAGAGACCAAAAAACGAAAAGAACAAAAGGGACAAAAAGAAAAATGAGAAAATGGGCCAAATGTGCAGAAAAGAAAAATGAAAAGAATTCAGTAAGACTGTGTAAAAACTAGTGTATGACATAGAGTAAAATTGCGTTTATTTTGCTCATAGGATTGCTCCACTCGGCCTATCTTGTCGCAATCTTTCCCCATTCGCAAAATAAAAGGTCACTTTTATCGCTTGTATCATAAGTAACTATTTCAAAAACCGCTCTAATTTTTTTCTTCAAATTTTTCTGCAGGTAGGATGCTTAAAAATGTCGCAGATCTCATTTCCGTTGAACTCTGAAGTTTTGAAAACAGCAACAGCTACGTATAGCGCGAGAATGTTTGTTCTGTTGTAACGCCACTAGTTCATTTTACTTCCTCGTAGACATACGTATACGTACGTATATACGTACACTACGGAAAATTACGTAGTGTAAAGAAAGTTATATAATGCTGCGTAAAATCGATTTAGAGATTTCAACAGAAAAACACATTTTGAGGACCCATGATTTCGAAAAAGTGTTGTTTTTTTTTGTTTATATTTTTAAACGTCAGTCAGTCCGTCCGTCTGTGATCACTACTAATGCCTAAACCATACTTAGGATTTTTTCAAATTTGAAGAAACCCCTGTTCATCCGGCTATCTTTGAAACTTTGACATTTTGAAAAACATTCTTTAAAAATTGGGGGTACTTACAACCCGCCAGACATTTTCAAAATTTTCTCAAAAACGGCTCCAAATTTGTTCTTTAAATTTCCTGTATATAATATTCACGGTTACCTTGGAATTTTCAAAAATTTCAATTGAATTTTTCGGCGTTTTCCTACAACTTTCCTACTACAATTGAAGTCAGATATTTTTCTTTCAAATGAAATTTGTTGTCCATAAATGATTCTTTCATTTAGACCATGTATATCTTTTTGAAACTTTTAATAGTGTTTGTGGAATATTGCGTGAAATATTTTAAATTAAATAATAATAAAAACAAGATTTTCTTACAAACGGCTCCAAATTTTTTACATTTCTTGTAGAGGTAGTACCAAGCAAGCCCTATATGACGATATCAACGCCATATAGCTCTATTCTTTTGTTTTCCACATATTACAAAAATGTAATGTTTTTGACTTGTCACATCATTGATATTTATTTATATTAGTAGCGACTGCAAAAAACTCAACAGTTTTCTGTGAAAATGAGCTCAAAGTTCCGCATTTTCAGAAACGCTCAAACGCCAGATCTCACAAATCGTTCCTAATTTTTTCTTCGAACTTTTTCAATGGATAGTGCTATTTGCACGCTTTAATATGACGTACAATGTGGTTCATTTTGGGGTATTCATTTGTTTTTTCAAACACAAATGTAATTTTTTTAAATATCTCTCGTCACATAATATACACATTTCCAGCATTTTTTTACTTTATTGCATTAGTGAGTGACAGTTCTTAAAATGACTTCAAATGAAGTTTTTCAAAAACTCAATAGATTTCTGTGAAAAAGAGCTGCGAATTTCGTATTTCCAGTAACTGTTAAACGCCATTTTCTTAAAGACAGCTCTACATTTTTCAATGAATTTTGCCATTTATGACGAGATTTTCCTCGTCTTTAATATTTGTAAAGTAATATTTCGATTCACCTATCAGAAAGCCGAAAATTGAGAAAATGTTTTTAAAAAAAGCGCTTTGGGGGAAGATAAATGGCAGCTGGCAATAGGATGGAGCAAAACCGTAAAGCCAATTCACACCAAGGAAATTTGAAAACTTTACTTCGAAAATGTCTGTGCCATTCTGTAGCACCACTAATTTATTTCATCATTTTTTCCAATTGCAGTGTTCACTTTCCCTTTTATTAACATCTCTTCAACCTATTCACAGGTGGTAAGTCAGCGGCCCTAAGACTTACCGGCCAGTGTCGCTGCAGTGGGAACAATTGTTGCCGTCTTAAAACTCAGCTGCTCCAAAGCCATCAGGAGATCTGCAGGCGATTTTGCTGAACCACCAGACGTCCACTCGGGAAAGACCCATCGTCCTAAGGAGATATAACAATAAAAGTGAGTAGCGAAATCGTGCTAAGACGCGGAAAGGCAAATCGGTGATCTGACCTGACCTGACCTAACCAAACCCAACCTTCCTTCATGCTGTTGTCATGTTCGTTGCTTGTGACTGACTAATAAAAAAACAGAACCAACAAGAGAAATGGATAAAAACAATGTCTTCTAATTCCGTATTCAGTCATCAATTAGCAGGAAACAATTTCTCATTAGAAGCTTCTACTGATCAATCACTAACCTAGGACAACATTCCAAACTTCGTGGAAATGTACCTTATGACTATCCCTGACGCAACGCCTTAATTTTAGAAACCGTCTGAACGGTTTAGGCTCTAGCGTTGACCACAGACGGACGGACGGACGTACAGACAGACAAACGTTTTGCCATCAATCGATTTTCGGTATGAAGGTGTCACATTATTGATTGAATGATTGTTAATGATTTCGGAAAAGTCAACTGCTAAGGTCATCAGTCCCGTGAGTGTAGTGCATGTGTTTGCCTCGGGAGGTGGCGGTGGTCTTTCCCCGTTAAATGGCGAGATCCGGCGGCGACGTAACGTCTTCTAGTGGGGTTTTCCCCAACCAGGTATCTCGCACCATCGGGGCACCGCCCCAGCCGGGTCAAACAAAGCATCCCTCCCGGTCAGAGGGATACCCTAAGTCACCTCCCTCGGTCAAGATGCCACAAACCATCGATTTTGACTGCAGAACGTGCTAGAGGAAGTAGTTTACTGCAAATAGGAACAATATTGATTGATTTTATAATTACCAGAGCCCGGCATCAAGAGTTTTTTTCTATAAATAGCTGATTTCCGAGATATAATTACAGTACTTTCTTTTCTTACAAAGAAAGGCGAGAGATTAAAATCCGCCTAGCACCCAGGGGTACATGCAATCCCGCAGCACTCTAGGCAAAAAACCCGCCACCCACGGGTTCTTGGAGGTCTCATCCACAAGCCATAATCTACTAAGGATAATATGGGTACCACACTCAAATTATATGAATGATTAGAGACGTGTAGTGATTCAATTAAGGAGGGGATTTTTTTTCATTATTCTTTCAACGAAAGTTAAAAAGATTTTTTCCAATACATTTCTAAGATTTCTTAATTTGTTTCTTGAATTTTTTTACATTATCGTATGCAGAATAAAATTATGTAATGTTGAAAAAAAGAATTTCGAAATAATCTCGATAAAATATGTTTTATGGGTTCCTACAAGTGTTTCTGCAAAAACACCTGTCGGTCTCCCAGTACGTGAAAAACAGTAGTGCCTAAATTGACATAGATTTTTTTCCTCAATAATTTTACAAAAGCAATGAAAATATATTTAATTGATGCTATAATTAATTATGTGGTAATATTTGATCCAAACTTCTGAAATTTAGAAAATTGGTACTTCAACTGTTGTTCGAGTCTATTCTACAATTACATTCTTCAAGCTAGTGACAGTGTAACGGAGCTACCAGATCAAATACCCACATTCCGTGCTCACCTCTAGTTTCCTTTCATCTAATGTTGTCTCACTAGCAAGAAATTTCTTTATACAATACTTTCAAATTAAACAAATTTTTCCCAAGATCTCACTAACTGCAATGCACTTTATAACATATACGTTCTCAACGAGATATGACCTATACGAGTTGTAACCACTACTGAATTCTCACTACTACGTTTTGCAACTACCAGTATTAATATCACTTGCTGTCGTCATGTCTATTGCAGTTTTGTTGGTTTTACAATGACGATCGCCTATCCAGTATTTCAGGTGCACCATAACAACAGTTATTTACCTGATTGTGTAAGTGCACCGTTACAACGGCTGTATATGTACATTCACACGAGCACTGTAACGTTGGTAATTTTCTACTTTATTTACGCTACTATGTTGCAAATCAAATCTATTATTTTTGCAGGGACACTTTAACTACAGTAGCTCACTACATTGTTTATTTACGTGTCTACGGAATATCTCTGCTCTTAGTTTACCATTACGGCGATCATACATTAATTTTTTAGTTGACGTTTCTACGGTGCTTGTATTCACCATACCATCTTACAAGTTTTTCCATCATAATATGACACGACGTGGTATGATGGGAATGTTAGTTTAATGCATAGGAAAATCTTGTTTTTAATGTCGCAATCAGAGCGTCGTTATAATGACCAGGGAAATAATCCGTCGGATATAACTGTCCCACCGGGAAAAATGACTCGTACTGAGCATGGTTGGAATCTAGAAAAAAATAGATCAAAACGAGAAGCTATGCTTTTGCAAAGATTAAACCCGGCCATTCCGCTATATACTTACGATATTTCAGGCATTCGTCAATTCCTACGTATTTTCTGTACAAGATCTGTTAACCTTAAATGTTTTGAATTATTAGAGCGTCGTGTTTACGTTTTTTTTTCTCTCTATCTCTCACTCTTACTATATATATATATATATATATATATATATATATATATATATATATAGTGGCGGACCGGCGATTCGGTCCAATGAATTAAGAAGATATCGTTTGTTTTAAGAATATATCGTTCGAGCTTCATTATTGTTTTCTAAATCTACTGCATATACTGGAATGGGCTTTCTTTCCCAATTATAGTCTGCAAACTTTTTACACTGGTAGGTTCAAACGAATAAGTTCATGCTTAATGTCTTTTTCTGTGTAGCTTGTAGGTATGTCCTTCATTATCACTGATAGGGGCTTTTGTGTTGGAGCTCTGAATGAGTAGTACTCAATGTTTTGTTCATCACAAAATTTTCTAAAACTGCGATAGTCTTCAATAGAAGTGAGCATTATTTTGACTGAATTTTTGTTAGGTTTATAGTAAAATCTGCTTGGGTATTTTTTTAAGTCTGATATTAACTTGTTATAATCATCTAGTTCGTGAACGTAAATGGGAGGGATTTTCACTTGCCCTGGTTCTATCTGACTGTGCTCCATGGAATCACTTTCAGAATTTTCTAACAACATATCTAGATGAGACTGGAATACTATAACTTATTTCACTGCACTCTTCACTATGCTCTTCGTTACTTTCACTACACTGGAAGAATTTGCGCTTCTTACTGTCCGATCTGCTATCGGCGTTAACGTCACTTACTTGTGAATTTTGCAAGGCAGTAGAAACAGGAGTGTATACGCCACTTTGTTGGCCTCCTTCTGCTGTAACGATTGGCCCTGGTTGAGATATTAGCGGAGGCTGACCATGAGGCTGTTGAGGCACTCCCATTAGCTGCGGCTGAGTTTGTCCTTGTTGCGCGAGCCGCAGCTGTGTTTGCAACTGGTGAAGCTGCTGTTGATACATCTGCTGCTGTTGTCGAAGGTGCTGTTGTAGATGGGCTATCATGTTAATATCTGACTGGGAGTTCACATGATCACATTCACTATCCACTTTGTTCAAAGTGTCCATGGCACTTCTGATAAGTTGCCCCGTTGAGGGGCCTGAGTTTACTGACATTCACAATAACTCGGCACTTAACTGATGCAAGAAAGTCACAAAAAGCAATGTTTTAAATAAACTTAGCCCGTTACGGGATCCGTATCCGACGATCACCACCTAACGCGTATCTTGATTTGCCACTACTGAGGCGAAGGTAAGCGCTGCCGTGCAGCGGGACGTACGTACGCTACCACTGCTGGGCCGAGACTGAAAGAATTCTAGTGGTCGAGTTTCCTGAACTGTAGTTTTCTATGGTTCCTCCGATGAGTACCAGGCGAAAGCTGGAGTAGTACCATACGGGTAACTGATCGCGCATTATCTTTTGTTCCTCATCCTTTCGCCTTAAATACCCGCACTTCACTATTCAACATCTCTTGAAACCAGAGTCTGGAGTTGGTTCCGATTGATAATTAATTGATTATTAGTGATTCCGGGGGTGTTAACTGCTAAGGTCATTAGTCTCATAAGTATAGTGCATGAGGTTCTCTCGAGATATGGCAGTGAACTTCCCCGCTGAATGGTGAGATCCGGCGCCGAATTGACGTCGGCTAACGGGCTCTCCCCCAGCCATGTATCTTCCACTAGCGCGGCTATGCCCCAGCTGGGAAAACATCAAAGCTCCCGACCGGTCTCCCGACATGTGTGGTAGTGAAGTGTATGTAAGTGTGTGTGTGTAAGTAGGGGTGAGGATAGAGCAAGGAAGAAGAAGGAAAGATCGCGCGCGTTCCGTGGTCCCCGAAGCCAACATTTAGTTCGACGCCGCATTTCATTAACAGGACAGAAACACTAGCTTCTTCGAATTTATTTATATTTAATTATTTAAATTTATTTACTTATTTAAATTTTTTTATTTATTTAATTTTTTTATTTATTTAAATTCATTTATTTATTTAAATTTATTTATTTATTTATTTATTGTTTTATTGATGTTTCAAACAGATTCCACGTCAACTGCCATTAGCGCCGTTTATGTAGTGCGTGTTTTATCCCGGGAGGTGGCGGTGCTCCTCAGACGCTGAATCTTGAGCTTCGGCGCTGATCTACAGATCAGTTTGCGGGGGATTTCCGCCTCCCAAAATCTCCCCAGCCGGCACCGCTCCAGCCGGAAGATACTGTTCTCGGCTGGTCACTAGATACGTGTGGCAGAGAAGTGCTTGTAAGTGTGTGTTAGGAGAGAGATTAAGACAGAAGAAGAAGAAGAAGAAGAAGAAGAAGAAGAAGAAGGAAAGATCGCGTGCGTCCCAAGGTCCATTTGGTAAAGTAGCGGCCGGCACTCACAGCAGCCGGCCGCTAGAGTTCTCCTCCAGATAGCGGCTCAATTCTATCTAGCGAAATTAAGCTAGAATCGAAAATTACGCAACCGTTAGGATTCCAACCCTACAACGTCCCGGTCAGAGTCGCAGCTGACACAGCGGCATTGCTGGGTTTGGTCTAACTCAACCCAGCTCCTGAAAGTCAACATACACTACGCTTACGGAACTAATTATGATAGCAGTTAACATGCTGCAAAATAACAATTCAATACATTAACTATTATTTTTTATAGATGTACATCTGTTCATCTTATGCAATGTTTTTCCCAATTTCATATTTTTTTCTCTGTCTGCCAGGTCAGTCTAACACTAACGCGCAACACACATCGTGCTGGATACTCGAATTGATATGAAATTTTTTCAGCTTGTTCAGCACCTTTCAAAACTCATAATATATATTTTTTAAGTGCTACGAAGCATTGGAAGTAGTTTTTTGCAACAATTTGTATTGGAACGGAAATTGTCGCGCGCCACCGGTCATGCTCTCGTTGCTCTTACGCCGCGCCGCCGATATCAACCTATCTGTCGGCAGCATATCCATTTCCTCAGAGGGCATGCAGGGCGACAAAAACGGATGTTTACATGGCAGGTTCAGAAAAACGAGGACAAACACTGCATGAGTAATCCAAATACAACTCTTGCAAAATGGGTTCTTAAAAATGTTCTCGATATAGAATACATAAAAATTAAATGTATGCATACATTTAATTGCTTTTGCATTTTAGATACAAAATATTTATAATAATGGTCTAATAAAAAGTGCCAAGACTCAAAGCACAGAGTAACTTCAAATGTCATCAAGGGCACGGTATGTAAGTTTCTTTTTCCGTTTTCTTAAAAATAGCGTTGGTTTACGGTATCCTTACAACTGACTTTGGTAGAATTGTTAAGAACGCTTGTCACTGTGCACTTGAAACTGAAAAGACACTAACGGATGTGGCCTCTGCCGTCAGTTGTGAAAGGACCAACGCGCTAGATATCTGACAACGGTTGATAGACTTTGGAAACGTTCCGGGCGCTGCCAATACGTTCTCGGAATCAGTTGTCAATTTGTAAGAGCTGCGAGGGCTGCTCCGATGCATACGCAGTTTCCGAAGGTCAGCGTTTTGGCCCGCGGGCGTCTACGGTTCACCCCAGTTCTCGGGTTTCGCTCAGATAAAGCACTCGACACACTGCAGGCTATCAATTTCTTTTCGCAGTATGGAGGGTAGAAATGTGAGCGACGGATGTTTGACCGTTGATCCCAGCAAACTTTATGTCGTGTGTTTTATACATGTTTGAGAGAGCGAGAGGGAGATAGGTAGAGAGAGTGTGAGAGTGAGAAAGTGTGTGTAGAGCTTTCGAGTGCGTAAGAGAGTGTGTGAGAATGGTGGAGAGAATGGAGAGAGTGAAAGAGAGGAGTGTGCGCGTGTGTATGTGGCATGTGAATGGACGCGTGTGAGTGGACGTGCGCGGGGGTTACGGCGTGCGTGCATGATCTTTTATTTCATTAATAAGCATTCCGCAAAATGATTAACGAAAGGATGTTATTTTCTCTATGTGGTGGTGTGAGCGACATTATTTTCCATTGAAAATACCTGTAAAATACCGGTATAATCGGTACCGGACGTCATACCGGTATAGACGTCCCATAAAGGTATTTTATCGGTATGAAAGAATAAAGGTATTTGATAGAGGCATGGAAAAATACCGATATTTTACCGGTATTCAATACCTTTTTGATCCCTGCCTATTGCGTGTAACATTAAGATATGGAATATAGTAGTGGTATGGTCTACGTTCCAATGATATTCGGAATTTGTGCGATTTTAATGAGAAATTGAAATGGTAATTATAGGAATGAAAGCATATTTCAAAATTACACAGGCGAACGACCAAAAAACTTTTTGTGTAAGTTCATCTAATTCTTATCGTTTTAAGAGTGCTGATTCCAAAAATAACACTAAAAATTTCCACCATTTGTTCACATCTTAACATTTTCTCTGTATACCTAGCCAAATGCAGCTCTGAGTATCTACAATGTATGAGATACTGTAAGTTAGAGTAAGAAAGTATTAGGACGACAAGAATCTAGTATACCCTTGGGTATAATATTTGACCAGCAGTACCGTGTTTATTTTATTAGAGGCGCACGTGTTTGCATTGTTACTATCAAGATAAGATATTAGTTTAGCAATTAGTATTCAGTGATGACTGGTCATGGTTGTAAGAACAGTCCTGACAGTTTTTGTTATGTTTTTGGAGAATGTGTGATTAAAAACCACCAACGAAACATTACACACTTTTTAGAAATTTGTATTTTTCATATTTGGGAATTAAAATTGGTGATAATGACAAATCGTTCGTATATACGTACGTGTGCGAAAAAGTAAGAATAAAGGCTGTTTATCGACTACTCTAAAACTAGTTTCAAACAGTTCTATTAAACAATGGTAGCACCTACGCATCATTACCTATTGCTTATTCTGTAGATATGATGGAAAGTTACGAAAACCTCTCAGTGTAGCTTGAGAGAAAATAAACTACTCCGCTCATGGTTGGATATGTAATGACTTCAAAATAACCTTCATGCTTCTTGGCCAGCAAAGTAACTTTACTTAATTCCCATGTTTACTATGTGAATGAGAAAGTAGGGCACCAGGTCAGCATTAGTCCAGAAAGAATTGATCTGTAATAAAGCCGGAGGAACACTACGGGAGCATCAGGCAGATCAACACAAGATTCTGCTACCTCCACTGCACATAAAACTAGGCCTCATGAAACAATTTGTGAAGGCCTTACCTAAAGATGGGCAGTGTTTCAAATACCTTTGTAAAAAGTTTCCTGAATTGTCTGAAACAAAATTAAAAGACAGTATCTTCGATGGGCCTGATATTAGAAAAATGATGTTTCACCCCTAATTTGAACTAAATAGAACAGTAAATGAAAAATAAATATGGATTGCATTCAAACACATTGTAAATAAGTTCCTAGGCAATAAAAAAGAGCCAGACTATCAAGCAATATTATGGCAATATGCTGGATGCTTTTAAGAAATTGGGATGTAAAATGAGCCTCAAGGTTCACTTTCTAAACATTCATTTACAATTATTTCCGGACAATTTAGGTGATGTAAGTGAAGAACGAGGTGAGCTTTTTCATCAAGATCTGAAAGTGATGAAAAACCATTATCACCGACGCTGGAACACCAACCGAGAAAGACGGGAAATGGCGCAAAGGAGGAAATGCAATGTCAGGGGATTTAAAGAAAAAAAACAAAGAACATATACATCAATGGATACGTAAAGCCTTTGTAGAATGCAGTGTTAAGAACATAAAGCCATCTTCGAGATTTAAATAAATTTCTGTTGGTATTTTAAAAGTCGTTTCCTCTTCATATTTGTTGCATATATAGTATATTTTCCAATATCTTAATAGATCAAATTGTGACTAAACTGTGGGCGATGGAAACAACTAAGAGTTCACATACAGATTCAGTACTCAAAAGACTATAAAAATCAGCTATCAGGATTTAAAAGGTTTTTTGAAACCTCTTTTTTGCTGGCCTATGTTATTAACGATGAATTTACGAAATTGTTGTCAATATTAATACATTTCAATTGTAACCACGCGATAGTATGCATATTCGGCAGTAATCCAAAAAATAGGCCCCTGATACTTAAATTAAATAGTATTGTTTATATTAAACTCGTAAATCGTTCACTATTGAAAACCGTGCTTATTGCGTGTGTATATCACGTGTGAGAAAATAAATGTATGACATATTTTTACTCTAAATATATACTTCATTTTACAGCTTTGCTCATTCACCTCTCACCAAAATGCAATGATTATTAAACTATTGTCTCCGATCATGTTCATGGTGCATATATTCGCGGATATAATTGATATGATCGAGTTAGAAACCATTTTCTCGAAAATCATACCGCGCTTTAATAACAAATTAACATACGAGTAGTACAAATAGATAGAGCCAGCACTCTGGAATCGAGCGATACATTTCATCAGCCACTATTTTTTCAATGATTTCTTTCAGTGCGCGGGATGAAATTTCCGCTGATCTCGCTGCTGCGGTATTGAAACGCTCAGAGAAACAAAGCGGGAGAGCATTCAACACGCTGGGGATGTCGCACCGAGGGGACGCGAACTCGAACATGTAATCACAGGTAATATTTACAGTGCATTAGTATGTGCACATAATATTATTTTTACCAATTAATGAAATAAATCCGGTATTTTACGCTTTGTTACTCTGTGGCTAGCGGCAGGGCCCTGCGCAAGAGCACGCAACTTTGTTAAATTTGTTAAAATACATTTCGTTCATTAGCCATTTCTGCAATTATACGAAATTACTGAATAAGGACGGAAGGACATTATACCGATAGCCACACACAAATGGTTTACATTACTAAATTAATTCAGAGGGAAGCGGGGAAAAGATGGGTAAAACAGCGCGTCCTTCTAGGGGCACCCAGAAGGGGTTGCAGCTGGAGCAACTTGTCTCAGGATCCAAATTCATTAGGGCCCCGATTTTTTTTCCATTCGAAACAAATAGAAAATATATTGATTTCTAATTAAAATTAATAAAATTATTATTAACTATAACTAATTACTATAACTAATTACTATAACTATAACTATTACTATTACTATAACTATTACTATAACTATTACTATAACTATTACTATAACTATAACTATTACTATAACCAATACAATTATCATTATTTCTGTTGCATGAAAAAATGATATTTTTTGCACTGAGGGAGGGGGACGACTTGTTTGAAATAAATCAATTGCCCCTGGTCCCTTTATTTCTCTGGCAACCACTGCGTCATCCATCTCACGCTCCAAATCCACGTTGCAGTCTACCGAGTAAGCAGGACAACGCCTTCAGCAAGTGAACATTGCAGTGACTCTAACGAGGAGAGGTAGTGGTCGCGGTGGCGGTCTGGGCGGGACAGGGTATGGCAGCAACACGGAAAGCAACGTAAGGACAAGTCGCGGAGGAAATGACGTACGAGTAGGATGTAGGAGAACTCAGTTGGAAAAAGGTGGAGGGAGAAAATTGAGCTAATGAAGATTGAGTAAAAAAGACCAATGCAGTGCACTGCCCCTTAACCGGCATCCGCTTTAACTGGATGACAGGAGTTTGAGTCGACAATGATGCACGGAACGAACACGACATATCTTAACTCACAAAGAAACAAAAAAGTCTGTACTTCATTTACAGCTTATATTTTTATTTTCTAGCACTTCGTAAGAAGAAAAAGTTATGTAATCGTACTCCGGATAATAGCGAATTTTCAACAGAAAAATTTATTTCTGGGCCCTGGTAACAAAAAAGTGGATAAATCCTGTTGCCAGTTATAGTAAACTACTTCCTCTAACACGTGCTGCAGCCAGAATACTGGTTTCGTCAGACCTTGATAGCGAAAAATCAATTGACGCAAACCTTTGTCCGTATGTGGTCAACGCTAGCCATTTTCTCTAAAATTGATATTCCGCAATCGATCTAAACGAACTCCAGGCTTTGGGAGTTTCAACAGGATATTTTGATTTTTGATGGTACTTCATATGAAGCCTAAAAAACATATTCAAAATTTTCCCAAATATGGCTCCAATTTTTTTATTAAATGTTCCCGATAAATTTTGTCCTCTAATAGCGTAAAGAACACGTAAGAGAATGGTGCGGGTATCATGTTCCTTGAAACATCAGATTTTTCAAAAGTTGCAAAAGTGCAAATTTTTTGGGCATCTTGATACGACTACAATATTGAAAATAGAGATTTTTTCCTTTATGAAATTTGCGCAACACGTACGAGACTAGACTTGGTACAGGCGCGTCAAAAATTAATACCCACTCACTTCTAAATGATTTCGGAATCCTCCTGTAGTAGTGCGAGTATGGAGATGATATACCCGAGCCTCACCTAGCCAGTAGCGGCATCATAGTGAAGAAGGGAGGAAGAGCGATAGTAGACATTCGGGGAAAAGTACATGAAAGAAGGAGGAAAAGTAAAAATGGAAACGGAACAGGGAACAACGGAATGAGCTGAAGCACCTTAGAGGACGGTGTAGCCCTGGATGAATCCAAAAGCCAACATCAATCGGAATGTGGTAGCAGACGGGTAAAGCAGATACAGAACTGGCGGTGTGGGCAAGGGGTAAATAGACTGCAGCGCGCAAAGGCAGTGTCAATAGGACGGTGGTGTCGGACAACAGCAATATCACTGAGCGGGAAAGGTGAAGGGGCACTGGCGAGCAGTCAGAGAGGGCGAGGCGGCGGCGAAGCGCTGGTTCAAGTGGAGAGGAGATGGGAACGGGAACAAGGCTAGTAGAAGTCGACGTCGCCATCACAGGTACAAAAGGTTGATTGGAGAAAGCAAGGAGGTGAGATGGAGGGGAAGGAACAAAGCTAAGGAATTTCAGAGGGTGTTAGACGAAGAGGGGAAAAGAAAGAATAGAAGGTGCGATGAATCGAATGATTCGTTATTAGCCTCGTAAGTGTAGTGCATGACACATCCAGGAAGGTGGAAGTGTTCCTCCCTTGCTGAAATGTGAAATCCGGCACCGATTTACACGTCGGTTGGCGCAGTTTCCCTCCTCAGATATGACCCCCACGCAAGGATCCGCCCAGAGACGGTCGATGGCAACGTGTTACCCTGAGCTCTCTCAGCGAGTGGATCGGAGAGCATGGAAGGATGAAAGCGAGGAAATGTCAGTGGGTGAGGCGGAGAGGGTGTGGAAAGGAAAAAAGAAACGGAAGTAGACAATATCGAGAGCGGGAGCGGCTGCGGGTCGGAAGCGCAGGCGAAGGCGGCGGTTGAGGTTTGGGCCGGCAGCGGCTGCGGCTGGCGCTGAGGCCGGGGCCGGGCGGGCCGGGGGGGGCCGGGGCGGGGCAAGAGGGGGCCCCGGGGGGGGTAATCCGCGCGCGGACCCGGGGGGGGGGCGAGTGGCCGGACGGGCCAGGCGTGGAGAGCGCCTCGTCGATCCTTCAGCGCGCAGGGGGCAACCTCATCGGAACTCGCGCGGGGCGAAGCTGGGTGAAGTCAGAGGGGAAGGGGCGGGGCCGGTCATCCCTCACCGCCGCTTCTTCAGCTACCACCCGTGCCTCAGCCCCTCACTCCCCTTCTGCCAACAGACCGCCCTCCCACACAACGGGCGCTGCCTCCCACAACGTCCGTCGGTCGCCACGGCTTCTCCGCCCACCCGTTTTCCATTGTCTTCCTCCGCCCTCGTTCGCCCGCCTCAACCAAATCCTTCTTCTGGAGATGCTGTCTTCCCGCCGACCGCTGACGACCTGCGCGAGCTCCCACAATCCGCCTTGCCCCACCGGCCCGCACCCGCGCCAACTGCCTGCCGGCACCGCACCGGCCCATCCCAACCCATCCCGCCCCATCCCATGGCTATCGGGCGCGCTTGCAATTCCCGGCCGAGCGACGGGCCGAGCTGGCGGGCGGCCGCCGGCGCGCGGGCGCAGGGAAGCGGCCACGCAGATGCAGCGAAGCGCCTCCCGCCCGCGCCCCGCCGCCCGCCTCACCGGCCCCGCGCCACCCCCGCGCCGAGGAAGCGCCGGCAGCGCAATTACGCGGCCGCGGCGATTTGCGGAATTAAATTCAACTGACCCAGATAAATTGGATCCGGGCCGCGCAGTCGGAAGCCTCCAATTATGCCACAATTAGGCGGCCAATCACAATCCGGCGCTAATTCGCAGGTGATGAGGCGCCGGCGCGCGCCCGCCGCCCACCGCGCGTCCGCTCGCCCACCCGCCCCGCCCCGCCCCCGCCCCGCCACCGTCTCGCCCCCGCACGCCGTCGTCGTGGCGGGTTCTATCTCCGACGCCCACTCGCCGGCCGCGCGGCGGGACGGGACACGTGTGGACGCTGGCGGAGATTCCCAGAAGTCAGCAGAGTACACCTGCGGTGCCGATGGGTCATGATGGAAAACTATAGGAGATATTGTGACGACAGAAGGCCACACTTTGGCTTTATTTGTGGTGAGAGTAATGAGAGTAATGTCGTGGATGACGGCAATGATATCGGATGTGATTGGAAGATTCAATAATGCGGGCTTGCGCTGAGAGGCAATGCGAGGTTAGCGACCAGAATGGCAAGAACAATGATGGCGATGGGACATAAAGGACAGCTAAGAGAGCAAGGACAGTAACGACGAGGAGGATGTAACACGAGGACGCCTCCGTCGGCGGCGGAGTTAACTTGAAACGTTTTGTGCGATTCCCTCATGGCGACAAGAATGATGTGGACGAGGTTGACGAAACTGACGACGACAACAACCGCCCGAAAGTAATCACAGGACACAAAGTGCCAGAGTCGATTGATCGTTATCGTTACTCGTCTCCATTACACTCATCTCGACAGAGTAACGTTGCCTGCAAGAGAATTATTGCTGTGTGAAAAAAAAGATAAGGCACAACAGTACACGGTAGATATTCAGAGGGAAGCGTCGGCAAAGCTATGCTGAACACAGAGGGGTAATGGAGGAGGCAAAGGAGATGAGCGCAGGTGCGGTGCGAACTTTCAAGAGGAGATCTGGATCAACGAGGAAATGCCATGTCATCCGCGCTCGCCTCCCTCTGATGCTGGTAGACGTCCAGTCTTGCAGCCGCAGAGCTCCATGTCCCTCCCTGCACGTCCCTCGCCTCAAGGCCCGCCACCTACGCCTCATATTCCATCTTCCAGGTCCCATGCCTAACGCCCTACGACCAACTCCGCCCAGCTCCTCGCCCACGCTCTCCTCCTCGTTTCACGCTCCTCACTCCTCGTTTCACGCTCCTCACTCCTCGTTTCACGCTCCTCACTCCTCGTTTCACGCTCTTCGCTCCGCTTCTAGCTCCCCGCTCCTCGCTCCTCTCTCCTCGCTCCTCTCCTCGCTCCTCTCTCCTCGCTCCCTCTCCTCGCTCCTCTCTCCTCGCTCCTCTCCCGCTCCTCTCTCCTCGCTCTCTCTCCTCGCTCCTCTCTCCTCGCTCCTCTCCCGCTCCTCTCTCCGCGCTCCTCTCTCCACGCTCCTCTCTCCCGCTCCTCTCTCCACGCTCCTCTCTCCACGCTCCTCTCTCCACGCTCCTCTCTCCCGCTCCTCTCTCCACGCTCCGTCCCCACGCCCTCTCTCGCCAGAGCTCGCCTCGCCTGTCCTTCCCTTGCCTTGCCTTGCCTCGTCTCGCCTCACTCCATCCGCCTCGCCTAGCCTCGCCTCGGCGGACGTCCTCCGATCGCTCGGGAGGATAATCTCGGGGAGCCAATCTGACGGCGCAGGCGGTCGCGAGATATCTGCGCGCAGCAATGAGCAAGCGCCGACGGGGAGATCCGGGCTGAGGCGGGACATATTGTCTCGATATCGCGATCGGCGCTCGTCGCTTCAAGCAGACGTACTGCGCTGGGCGGCGTCGCGGTCGCATCCCTTACAGCTCTCCTCGCGCTACGCTCAGGCATCGCTGCGAACAGATGATGGAAATCCGGTTTATTACAGGAACTTGTAACAGGAAAACGTAACGAGCGCTTCATGTAATTGGATGTTCCACAAGTCTCAGACCTTGCGCTCTGTCAGATCAGATGATATATTTCGTGTTCTATTCGCGTTGGTTAAATAGCAACGGGAAATAAGAAATGCACAGAATCCTGGATTGAATCGTAGTGTAAAACTGTACGGCGAAAACCTAAAATCTATTAAAAACCAACCTCACGATTTTACTGCTTTGTATATTCCGCACTTATGAAGTTTTATAATGCTGAAAGGAAAAATTCCAAGAATTTGACAGAAAAACAGGTTTTGTGGGTCCTTCAAATAGAAGAGGTTGATATTACTTTCCAGTGGCGTCTCATGCTTAGGTTGCACGGTTGCATAACCCTCAGTAAGTGAAAAATGTCTCATAATATCTTAGGAATATACATTTTCCTTTTAATGACATTTAACATTCATGTTATTGCAGCAATATCGATGTACATGAAATTATTTTAAAACCAAAGAGCGAACAACTGGCGCTCTCTCCGTGGTGTGGTGCCTGGGTTTACTACTTTTACTCTTTGGCCCTTCGATTTAACACGGGCAACATATGGCCTTTTGATGGCGTAACCAAGCGGGTGGCGCTGTCTAGCGTTGCGCGGCGACGGAGGGAATCTCAGGGGAATACCCATATTCTTCTTCGTCTGACTCACTGCAACGTAGTTTTGTTAATTTTTTTGTTATTGAATGTACACAAGTTTAGTCAATTATTGACGATATTCAATGTATTGTTTATGATTTTGGAGAATTTGTTTTCATATTAGGTTTATTGTTTTAAAACGTACATTTGATGAGTTCTTTGTGTGAAAGTGGCCTGATGGAAGTCCCTTAGTTTCTAGCGGAAGCCAGCGTGGCTGCAGCTGGCCAGCGGTTTGCGAACCTTCTTGTGAACACGAATGTGCGTCGAAGATCTTTCATTTTTGTCATATATACCAGGGTAGTGAAGTTTTTGAAATAAAATAATTTAATTTGTGCGAAACGTGTCGGAGCAATAGTGCTTGTTGCGATGTGCTAGAGTCGAATTTAAGTGCCCAGTGGAAATCAAAGCCAGAATCACGTGCGCGTAGATATATTCCTTATGCGGACAAAACACATAAAATTATGTAAGTATTGTTACAATATAGACTTTTATTTAACTTACTTTTAATTGATTTGCATTCCTTACATTTTCATTATATAATCGTATTTTGAATTTTGGAAATTACATTTCCGTCATTCGATGGAGGTGTAACCTTCAGTCTGTCGGGGCACCTGCCACCACTTACCTGTTAATTTCGTATGTATAATATTTCATTCTCGCCAATGTAGTTAGTGAAAATACACGTTTCGGGAGTTCTTGATACCGAAAAAGTAAATTTTTAACAAAATGTCTGTCCATCTCTCCCTCTCTTCGTGTGTGCCTCCTTGCATACATGTCTGTTCTTTCGTCCATCTGTCCGGTTGTCCGTTGTATGTGGGTGGACAATGCCAGCGTCTTAATTGTACACAACTCACTCCAAAATTGATATTTCGAGATCGGTCTGCCTGATGTATCTTTCGAAGATTTGAAACAGATCTTTTTAATTGTTTTGAGTACTTTATACAAAGAACATAGGACATATTATATTTTTCTCAAACATAACTTCTAATTATTTCCTTAAATTTTTTGTTCGAATAGAGCAAAAACGCTTGTAATAATGGTGTGGATCTAAATTTCAGAAAAACGCCAGAAATTTAGAAAATTGCAAATGTACAAGTTTTTATATATCTGAAATGCTTGTAGCCATAACCGCCGCAAGAGGGGTAACTGTTAAGAACATTGGTTGCCGAGTGTAAACGCTCAAGTTTAATTTCTAGCTCGGCCAAACATTTTGGTGCGTTGGAAACTTTGTGGGTTCTCCTATTTTGTATTAAGAAGCCGTTACAAATATTACGAGAACATATGTAACACTACTACTAGTTTACTATTTTTAAATCATTCGTTGAGCGTGTTTTAAAAGAAGTAAATCTCAAAACTTGAAATAGTTTTTTTTTATTTTGGAAAAGTTGTGTGAGAAATGATGTGGATTAAAAATTGAATTATATGATGCAGATAGGGTACATCTACCAAAATTGGAATGTTTGTTCTCTTTTTCTTCATAAATTGGTAAAATTAATATTTACAACTTATTAAATGTGCACATTTGCCCATTGGAACGTGGAATTTTTGTGAAATTTTTGCCAATTGAATTTCACAGAAATGGAGGAAGAAATTATCTAACGCTGTTACTCTCTTATGGCAAATTAGAGAATTCGGTATAAGGTGATTATGGCAACCGTCAGTATTCATCATTTGTATACACCACCTAGAAACAGGTCATTCAACTCTTTACGTTTACCGTGAAGGTGCTGCCGAAAGAACACTTCACAACATCTGTAGCTTTTGCACAATATTTGGGAACACAAAGCTGAGTTTCCAGCATCTAATATTGTTCAGTGATGGATGTCCGGGACAAAGGAAAACTCGCATATTGGCTACGTTTTTGTTCAATACAGTCAACATTTTCAAAACAATTATTTATATTTCACTCTTAGAAAACATTCATTTTGCCCTGTGACAGGGAATTTGAAGCTATGAAGCAGCTCGTCAAAACATGCAACAGAATATACACAATCGAAAATACGGACGCACGGTGGGGTAGAATCTTGAAAACCTGGCCACAAAGGAAAAGAAAGTTTCTAGATGGGAATTTTGGACTAACAGGTTGGCTACAGTAATGTTTGGACTACTGAATACCGGCTGTGCGGGCCTTGAGCGGTTCCTTTTGTTTGTTGTATTCCAGGTCAAACTTGGCGATTCTTTGTTAGCAGTGCGTGGAGCTGGCCAGGCTACAAAGTAGTCCTGTCGTTGAATATAAATATTTGGGCTCTGTTTAAGTGAAGCGAATATTTTCAATATGAATGGCATTCAAGGAGGTACACCCTATGTACTAATTAAAAATATTTACATCATTATTATATCATTAATTATACATGATATTTTGAATATTTACTTAATACCGCAAAATTCACGAGAAAAGTGTAAAATGTGCTTAAAAAAAGAGATAAGTTACGAATTCCCCGACATTCCGCTATCTTTAGCACTGTGTTCGTAAAGTATATATTATTCCCTTTGTAAATTAACCTTTAAATCCACCGACTCGGCTTTTAGCCACGTCTTAAGCAACATTTGCTTAATATCGTTATTGGGACATCTTGAAAGGACGACAAAAAAATCAACTAATTATGAGCTACATTTGTTCAATTTAAATTATAGTCGATGCCTAGAAGCATTGTAAAGAATATAATAGGCAGAAAATGACAGAAACAACGCTTTATCTTTCACAGTGGGATGAATTACTTAGAAAAGGACAAAAGTCGCATTGTCGCGATTACCATATTACAATCTTCAAGAAAAGATTGCCTTCCGGTTTCTTATACTAAACTGAATATTTTGGTTATATTTTATACCGCATCAGCAGACAGATATTACTTCAAAGAATATCTCTAGTACGACTTGCCAACAGCAGTCCATTGATTGTTTATTCACGGACCAGACATTATTTCTTCGGCCCTCTTATCCATCGGTCAACTGTCGGATGACGATGTAATAAACGATATTCAAATATCGTTTATTACATTTATTTAAAAAAGTTTAATGGTTATGTTGTGTTGAATGTTATATAGATGAATGCAAAAGGTGTTTCCATGTATTGCAGTATTTAAAATGTTATTAGTTAACATGTTCTGGTAGTATATTGCCATTTTATTAAATATCTGTGACTTGCGTGAAATCTTGAATACCTCACTTTGTCCTCACTTTGTCAAGGATACATGTCTGTCCGTCTGTATGTACATGGCGCGACAGCCCGCGTTCGGACCATGGCCTACCACCAGAGTCCCGGTCTTACGGTCATGGGTTAAGAGGGTAGGTTTGGTTAGCACGAAGGCATCATCGCCACACAGCAACATATTCGGGGACATTGCAAGGATAATACACATTGTAATCTTGCCCGACCGGAAATCGAACGTGGGGTCGCGTCATGGAAAGCGAGCACGCTGCCCAATAAGCTAACCCGAGAGAGCAAGAATACATGTTCAATATACAAAACAAACAATGAACGTCCAATATTGTTCACAAGAAATTTATTGTTTGTAGAACTATCACATGAGACAAACAGATAGCAATAGAAACTACTGGTACTACTGCAGAACGTATTTTCTTGCTTTATTTTTCACAATTTTCGAAAATTCAGGAAGTTCAACGAAAATGAAAATTCATATTTTCGTGGCAGGAAGGCGCCCCAAAACATTGATTTTTGACACTTGTCGAAAAATTAGGGATTTCACGCTGCATGAGAACTGCACCATATTCTGGAGCGTTCTAATATTATGAACGTTATGAACAACGAGAACAATGTTTAATAAAAAATGTAGAACTATTTCTGAAAAAAAATTTTTAAATGTTGAGGCTTCATGTAAAGTACCCTCAAATATCAAAATTGGTTTGAATTTCCTAAAGTCTCTAGTTCGTTCAGATCGATCGGGGAATGTCAATTTTGGAGAAAATCGGCTGGACGGTTTAGGCGCTAGCGTTGACCCCAGACGGACAGATGTTTCGCCGACAATCGACATTTTGGTATTAAGGACCCACAAAGCATGGATTCTGGCTACACCACGTGTTAGGAGAAGTAATTTACTATATATACAGAATTTATCCACTTTTCAGGTACCAGGAGCCGGCAATAAGAGATTTCCCGACTTAGAAAACAGTTTTCCGGCCCACGATTACAATACTTTTTCTTACGAAGTAAGTCGAGAAAGAGAAAAGAGCGATTACAATTTTCTAGTATTATTATGAAAGACGTTATTCTTATTGTGTTAAGGAATGTTTCATAAAGAGATGATACTGATCATGATTTGTGAATCAAATAGTCCAATGTATAATTTCTCCCTCCAAAACCGCTTACAATTTCATCGTTTTTCACATTAAATAAATAAATAACGTAACGGTGATCATGAAGTCTTATTACACAATTAATTATTCTTCGGATTGCTGCAAAGATTCTTAAAACAAGCAAAAATCTTGGTGATGTGGATATTAATTTAACTGACTGATATCTCTTAATTATTAATACAAGATTATCTTCATTAGATTAAAATCCTCATTGTATTCTATTCACAATTTCAAAAAATAAGTAAATAAGGGGCTTTCTTCAAAATAATTCACTACATGCAAACAGTTGAATGACCCAGAACTTAAAACCATTAAAATAAACTTACAACTCTTACATGATATAACGCCGACTTGTGCGAGGTTCTAGAAGGGATCTACATCTACGAGTCTCATGGGTGTCTTTTGATCTTCAAGGACTCTTTTGGGACAGCTTAACTTCATGTGGTGTACGCCTCCATGTGATGCACGTAAAGCATTAACAGATCAAATAAAAGTGCTCTCAACCATCATACTTGGGTTTCCTGGAGTACTTGGGGGCATTACGTGTAAATATATCTGATGATTTTACGTTATTGATTTTTTTGTTCTACCCTAATAACAGTGTTGCTACATCAATTTTCACTATTTCGAAACTAAGAGTGTAGACGTTTATGAAAGAATTGTTCTTCTAACACGATTTTTGCACCTAGCTTTTTTCAAAAGCGGACGCAGTGAAGGGTGAGTGCGTCATAAACTAAATTGTTAGGAAAACTTCCTGAAATATCAGAGAATAATTATTGTAAACATCCAGTAATTAAAAACACTTTTACCGTCATCATGATTATTTCTATTAATATATCTATTATTATTACTATTTATTATTAAAAATTAGTAACATAATTGATTACATCAATTAATATATTTTTAAAACAATTACGTTATTTATGACAAGTATTCAATGTTCAACTCAACAGAAAAATGTGTGGCTGAAAAATAATATTCTTTCTCGCATTATTTGCAACGGCTACTCAACATTATTATAATATATGAAAGTCCAAAAGTTTCGAACAGTTTTTTTCTGGGATTCGCACTCAGGTAGGGACTCCTCCACGCTATTCACGTTACCTCCGACACCAACAGCCGCACATTTAAAGTTCCCGAAGGTTTAAAACTAGTGGCGTTACCACAGTGCACATTTCCTCGCATTATTTCTAACGTTCGCTACTGAAAACATTTGACGCCGATTTCCGAGAAAATTATTCTTTTAAAATTGCCTCTATTTCACGCAAAATTACGTGAAAACAACTGATACTTGCTTAAATTTATACATGATCTTATTTCAATTTCTATCTTTGAAGAACAGATGTCATTCAGGGTAAACATCTCTATCTTCCATATTGTAGTTTCACGAGTGTGAAAACACCGAAAAAAGTTTAACTTCTGCATATTTTGAAAAATCGGATATTTTAATGAAAATGAAACCTGAGCCATTCTTTTCAGCATTCCAACGACAAAGTTTAATCAAATAATTTCAGTCTTTTTGATATTTTGGAAATGTTATTGATCTTCATGTAAAGTACCCTCAAAAATCAATACATAAGATAAAAACTCGCAGGGTCTCTAGTTCGGTTAGGTCGATCGGGGAATATCAATATTAAAGAAAATCGATTGAACTATTTAGGCGCTAGCGTTGACCACAGACAGACAGACGGGCGGACGGACTGACGGACGGACGCACCGTTCAACACGCAGAAAGACATTTTGTGCAACA
Organism: Teleogryllus oceanicus; assembly: GCA_964035755.1. Classification (NCBI taxonomy): domain Eukaryota; kingdom Metazoa; phylum Arthropoda; class Insecta; order Orthoptera; family Gryllidae; genus Teleogryllus; species Teleogryllus oceanicus. The sequence goes on along the minus strand of CAXIVR010000001.1, from coordinate 238,025,191 downwards.
AATTTTTCGGTACCAAGATACCACAAATGGTGGATTATAACCGCAGAGAGTTATTGGAAGTAATTTACTACATATAAGTTTAAAATTTGTCTACATTTTCTGTAAAAGGTTCCCCACAACGAGATTTTCTGTCAAAAAATCGCCGGTTTTTGCCGCAGCAATACAATACTTCTGTATCACGTAAGTACGTAGTTAGGCGAGAAAGTAAAATAAGTGTAAACATGTTTCTAACGAATGTCTCGCCAACAAAATGTTTTGATAAGATATTAAAGACGTAGAGGATTTCTCTAAGAAATTCAGTGCTGGAATTCACTGCGGAACGAAGTTCACAAGCAACTTTTCCTTTATATTTTGCCTCTACTGTTACCAATAGCTTAGAAGGCTCTTTTAGAATGTAAGCGACTGTAAAGAAGATTCAAAAATGCTTTCAGAATATTCTTAATGGAAATAAAGTGTATTTACAGAATTCCCGGCACTGCGTTTATCGAGAAGGATGAAACGGCAACGGAGAGTTGAAATTGTCGATATTAGAAGCGACCACAATACGAATAAAAAGTCTCCTTTGAAGAGTTCTTCCGTATCCTCCCGGCGTAGTGAGAAGGGCCGAGTAGGCAGACGCCGTACCCCGGGAACACGCTCTTAGTTCCTCTCTCCCCCGGGCGCATAGCCGCTAATCTGGCGCAGTGTACTCTCTCAGGTCCGGCGCCGTCTTGCCGGTATTTACATCATTCGTTACAAATATTACTGGATCGTGTTGACCGAGCACGCTGCCCTTCAACGACGCTCTTTTGAGTGTATCCTGCGGTTCCATTCCGCGGCGATTTAGAGCCCTTGGTAGGCACTCTCATAGTAATATCGTTTTGTTGCAGCTACGGCCACACCCATCTGAACTGCCGTTGAAGAATCTATCAACCCAACAAGAACCCGTCTACTCTCACTACTCGCGGCTACCAACAGCTTATGGCCATTAGCCATTCAGTTGTTATAATTGTCAACTTCTTACGTATTCCATCACATCCAACGGCTCAGCCCATCATTTTGTCATTGTTATTGCCACTACCGTCACCACATTGCCAAAAGTAGCCGCCCTCACTTTTTAACTGACCCAAAACAACTATAATACGTAACCTAGCTCCGCAGCTTCCACTTTCTAACTCGGCTATCACTGCTTCCGACTCTACCACAAGAACTGTTACGACTGCTGCTGTCTTCAACCCAATTCCATTGTCTTTGCTAGAGAGACGGCGAAAAAGCTTACACACTCGAACTTCTAGTACGCTTTCTAATTTCTAAAAAGTATCACAAACGCCACCTTTACTACCAAGGCAATCAATTAATGTCACTGCAGTGCCTCTGACCGGTAGGTCCTATGTTCAAGTCCCGACGGTAGCACGATTTTCGACGCTAGCAGTGTCAGCTACGTCAAATTCAGTTGCTGTCTGGAGGAGAATTTTGGCGGCCACTTGCTATTATCGGTAGTTATCCGTTGATTATTGATTGATTTTGTCGTGTTTCCGGGTGCGTCAACTGCTCTGGTCATTAGTCCCGTTAGTGTAGTGCATGTTTTTCCTCGGGAGATGACGGTGATCTTCCCCCGCTGGATGACGAGATCCGGCGCCGATCTACCGTCGGCTAGTAGGGTTTCCCCTTAACCAGAAGTTCCCACCAGCGGGGCACCGCCCCAGCCGGGACAAGCTCTAAGCTCCCGACCGGTCTCCCGGAATATGTGGTAGTGTAGTGCATGTTAGTGTAGTGCATGTTAGTGTAAGTGTGTGTGTGAGGGGAGAGGATAGGACAAGGAAGAAGGACCGATCGCGCGCGGTACGTGGCCCGTTCGGTAGGGTACTGCTCCGGCATTCGCCTGGTGTTGATCGGAGAAATCACGGAAAATTTCCCGTCAGAGCAGCCGGCCGGTAGAATTCTCCTCCAAACAGCGACTGAATTCGACCTAGCTGAAAAGCTAGTGTCGCAAATTCTGCCGCCGTCAGTTCTCGAACCTAGGACCTCCCGGTCAGAGGCGCTGCAGTGACATCAGTTGATGCACTGATCTACCGCTCCTGTGGTATTTATCCGTGGTTCCTCCGATCAATACTTGACGAATGCCGGAGCAGTACTCTAACAAGCGGGCTACGGACCGCGCGCAATCTTTCCTTCCTCTCCCCTGTCCTATCCTCACGCATATTTACACTTACACTAACATGCACTACTCTTACGTGTATTGTCTGCAATGAATTGACGGGGTGAAAAAATAATAACATAAGGGAGCGTAAAAAAATTACATCAGAATTAATTCTGCGCTGAGTGCACTTCATTTTTCAATTTAATAACTGGTGTTATGTGTATCAGTCACATACAGTATGCTGGTCCTCCAAATATCAAGCTATCAGGGATTCTTCCACATTTCCTTTATCACGTATACTTTTTTAAGCTCCCTTGTGTTCTTATTTTTTCATCCCGTCAATTCATTGCAGACGATACACGTAACATTTGGCCCCCCGGGCCGGATATTTACTCCCAGCCAACTTAGTGCTTATAAAAGACATTGTATTTGATTGCATTTGGATGTGTTCATGGGGCAAACACAACTGTGTTTTGTGTGTTTGTTTTGTAATATGGTGTTCATTTCACATAACTGTTAGTGCTCACCATAACAGTGAATTGTATCTGCAAGTGACCCCATGACGTGCAGGGCTATCGTGGCAATTATATTAAATATTTAGGTGATAGCAACCTCAAGTTTTTTTTTACATTTTACATTTTTGTTGTTCTTTTTATTAAATAAAAATTGGTCAAAAGAAAAATAGACAACCAGATTCCCCGATAGGCCACGAATCCAATCGACAAGAACATCAAAGAATCAATTTCAAAAAATTATTAATATTTTCTATGGGTGCATTGCGTAAATATAAAATCAAAGATAGGTTATTTTACAACGTATTAATAGAAAAACGGGCTCGACTCAATAATTTTCATGAACGATTTATTCAAGTATCCATGCAATTTAAATTCTCTGATTCTGGGTTGAAAGAATTCGAAAATATTGAGTAAGAGTACGCCACTCTTCTAGCTCTATGCAGGAACTTCTAGCTGACGAAGCTCCTGCAAGCACGCGCAGACCACCCACGAGAGAAGCGGTGAGCAGATGATGTCATCCCTGGGGCCGTCGAAAGACTGCCGTTTCTGAAGGATTTCAATTGACGAACACCAACAGTTTTAAACGCTTGCGCTTTGTATGTGATTAAACTAAAGCTAAATAATTGTGCTGCAAGAGACCCCTGGGTGCAATGAGCATGACATCCTCTGCTCTCCTCTTCTCTCGAGGGTGGTCGGTCCGTGCTTGTAGGAGCTTCTTCATTCTTCAGTTTCTCCACGTGGCTTAGCTGGCACGTGCGTGCGTGAGTGCTGCGTGCATGCACGGGGTTCATCTCCTCTCCACTAGCCATCAGCTACATAGACCACATTGACGCTAGGGCCCCTCTGTGTCCCCAAAGGATATCACTACGGATGGTCAACCACTTTATATTCATTCAAAATCTCGCAAGAACGAAAACTTATCTCCTGGCGACCTCAGCGGAAGTCAGACGTTTACTTTACGGTACATGACATAATATGCCTACCGCAACCAGTTGGAAGACGCTGCTCTTCAACATTTAATTTGGGGTGGAAACTCTGGCGCCACCCCTGCCATACAGCCTCTTGCTGCAGCTCAACATTTAAGATGGGGTCGCAATTCTGACGCCACCCCCGCCATACAGCATCTTGCTCCTGTACGTAAATGGTTCTTCCAACGCACTTCGACCATCATCCGCCGCTGCACGGAAAGTCATCAGAACATTCCAATGCATAAGTGCAATGGCCGCCCGCGAGCCATTGAAAGACCCGCCGCAGGAGCCCAGCGGCGGGACGTCATCGCCCCCGGAGAGTTCGGCCGGAGGCCGAGAGGGAGCAGAGCGGGCTGAACGCGCGCCACCGTCACGCCTGGGTTGGCGCGCTGCAACTCGCCACCGACCGTACAGTTGGGCTGGCCGGCGAAGCTTCAGTCCGGAGGGGTATAAATGAGCCCTCTCCGGGAGCCAAACGCAGTCTTAGCGAACCCGGCGTGAAGCGAAGTAGTGGACGACGAGTGAAGGTGAAGAGTGCAGTGATCCACAGGCAACGGACTTTCTCTCCTGTTATTTCGGCGACTTGGCGCGGTTAATTCTGGACATCTACTGGCGAACGACGACTATGCATTCTTTCGACACTTCTTTTGGATATATGCTACTCGCGCTTGTCTATGGTACACTCTGTAAAGTGTGTGGCAATAAAACAACTTTTTATGAACTTGGTCTCTTGTTTTGGATATAACAATAAGTGGTCGGTCTTTTGAACATTAAAAACCAGTTTTAATGAAATGTTTTTTTATCACAATTTTTATGTAGAATTGTTCATTGCTTGTTTCATCTTATTTTTAGTGAATAAATATTTTTGTTCTTTTTTTCATTACAGCAATGTTATTTTTTGCCCCATGATTTTCCGTCCACATGTGCAATATAATACAGCTCATTGGGACGTAACCACTACACTACCGCCAATGCCGGGAGACCGGTCGGCAGCTTAGAGCCTGTCCCGGCCAAGACGGTGCCCAGCTGGAGCGAGATACCTAGCTAGGGGAAAAACCCGCTAGCCAACTGTAGGTCTAAGCCGATCTCGCCATCCAGCGGGGAAGGACCCCCACCATCTCCTGAGGTAAACATGCACTACACTAACGGGAATAATGACCTTTCCGTTGGCGCGCTCGGAATCACCATCAATCAAAACAAGGCAATCACTGCCACTGTTCTTAATAGCTCCATTACAAAACTACACCAAGCACATCTCACAAACATTCCCAACCCAACCATCTCCTCACAAAGCACCTCCGCAGCCACTATTTCACCGCGTTTCTACTTTCACGCGCACGGCGGCTAATTCTGTCCTTTAGTGAATGCGACTGCTGTACACTGCTACCTACCCCTTCCCTTACTCATGGACTTGCTCTTGCTCCCCCATCCGCTCTCTTCCTTAGCCCTCCCTCTCCCTCTGCCCCCCTCCCTCTGCCCTCGCTCTCCTTAAACCCTCGCCCTCTCTGAGTTCTTGTCCTAACCCTCCCAAAGCGTTCGCCCTCCCGGAGCCCATGCTCTCCTTCAGTCCCTCGCGTCGCTCCTTTCGCAAGACTGGAGGTCGCGGGCGTTGTCCTCCCGTCGCGTCTCGTTGAGCAGATGCGGCCACGCGAGCCACGACTAGGCATTGGGCGCCTTATTGCACCCGCAACACCCTTGTTTGCACTGCTCTGCGAAGGGGGCAGAGAACGCAGATAATTGAACAATAGCACTCACCTCAATATTATCTATGACATTGCATAATGACGTGGTTTAATAACTTCCAATCATATTTGTAATGTTTTTAGTGGATCCTCTATTATCGATTCTAGTGTTTTGTTGATAATTAATTATCAACAAAATTTATTTAAATTGTTTAATTTATTTAAATGATCAGAAATGTAAATAACTGTAGAAAGGAAATTTATTTGTAACCAAAATGTGACTAATTGAAGCAGGGGAAAAAAAAAAAAAAACCTTAAGTTAACTCAGCAGAGATAATATAAAAGTAAAACGGTTTATTAGAACACAATAATAATGAACAGAAAAAGTTAAAAATAATTAAGTCTGTTTATATTTACTTGAATATGTATCCTCAGCCTATTAATACATATGTTCATTATATTAAATTTCGAGTCACCATAGATTTATTTAAATAGTCAATAGTTCTGCATTCCCAGTCTTATAGTATACCCTTAAAAATAGGTCAGTAATAATACAATGAAACTGTAATAAAATTTAATGGCAATGAAAGATGAAGGCATATATTATCAAACTGTTGAAGATAGATGGTAATTCAGAACTTCTCTTTAGTTTCAAGTTTCTGAAGTATACTGGGTGAGTGAACATAAATCTACGTATCTCTTCGTATTTTTTTTGAAAATCGAAAGATACATTATTTCCACCTACCGGGTACTGCAATATTCTAATTATAAAAAACAAGAGAAGGATGCTTATTGATTAATTGATTGTTAGTGATTCTTGACGCCTTACTACCGAAGTAATTAGTCCCGTAAGTGTAGTACACGTGTCACCGGGATATGGCGGTTATTTTCTACCGCTGGATGGCGAAATCCAGCGCCGACCTACTGTCGACTAGCAGGGTTTCATCATGTATCTCCCTCGAACGGAGCACCGCCCCAGCCGTGACAAGTTCTAAGGCCCCGACCGGTCTCTCGGAGTTTGTGGTAGACTAATGCATGTCAGCGTAAGTGTGTATGTAAGGGGTGAGGAGAGGACACGAAAGAGGAACGAAAAATCCCGCGCAGTTCGTGGCCCGTTTGTTAGGGTACTGCTCCGGCATTCTCCTGGTATTGATCGGAGAAACCACGGAAATCTACCGATCAGAACAGCTGGCCGCTCACTTCCAGGCAGTGACGGAATTCGACCTAGCTGACAAGCGAGTGTCGAAAATCCTGCCGCCGTCGGGACTCCAACCTAGAACTCCCGGTCAGTGGCACTGCAGTGACATCAGTCGATGCTCTGAGTCAACTCTCCTGGTGAGAAGGGATGGAAAATTATGCACAATTTCCCGCTAATGTAAAGGTTGGACTAGAATGAATAAACGTTAAAATTTTCCTTTTTTAAAAGTCTGATAATAAAGTCTTTTTTAAATAATAAATATCAAGATTTCCTTTTTTATTTCCCTAAAGCTTTTTTCGTGACTTCCGGTTGAATCTCCAGGACACGGAAAACAAAATAAATACAGCATTTATGAATATGAGAACAGGAAATGTATATGCATTAACCGACAGAACAAAACAGAGGCGAGCAAACGCAATCGGAACTGATTCGGAGTTTTTTGCGGGAATTTCCATATATTTTTATTACAGTCTCTCTGAAGACAAAACTGCAATAGAAAAGTGTTTCCTTCGGTAAAGAAAGAATCTCACATTTGGTTGTGTGATTATTTTGCATTATAGTAGTTTAAACATGATTGTTATAATTTGAGCATTAAAGTAATTTTATAATTATAGATAGCGGTTTTCAAGTTACGGCAACAAGTACTTTTCTTGTCCTTTTCGCCACAGTTAAAATTAAAGCAGTAACTAATACTTTGGCATTCTTTATATTTCTAATTTCTATTCCCATCTTACAAAACCCGCGTATTTGTTGCGAAATAGTGAATTCCTGCACATATTAAGCAGGAGAATAGAAGAAACAACGTCTTTGAGTTTGTAAGGTGTTTAAGGTTTTTAAGGTTATCATGATGATTATATTTTTAATATACTCTAACTGAATTCAAAAGAATGACAATAGTTTTATGCTTTAATTTGTACCGTAGGATAGTCGGAAGCAGAAACCAACATTTTCCTCAATTAGATTAATTTTCGAGAAGTGAAAATACCTTAACATCATTTTCGTCATTAGTTCCTTTTTCATGATATTAACCTGAATTTACTTGTTTCGGTTCAAAACAGAACGTAAACATGGAGCTATGTAATTTAACAAAATAGAAGAAGTGTTTTATCTTGGACCTTTCTTCACGTTTTAATTTTCACTCGCTGTTTTTAACTTATATTTATGTGTATATACAGGTGATTCACGTAACTTAAGCACTTCCTGTAACTTTCGAACGGTTGAAATTATTGCAATAGCATGAGGGAATGATACTGTGTTTATCTACATTTTATCACTTGTATTTTACGCGATATTTCAGGTAACTTTGTTTTGTTTTTGTTTTTTGTTTTTTTGTTTGTTTTTTTTTCAAATGGAACTATACATATTTTTTCAGACTATCATGACGAGCGTAAAAAGACGAATTCAATGACACGCATGTGTTAGATAGTGATATGTTAGAATTTTTGAGTAATTTTGATTTTTCCGATTCATGTTTAACGGGTATTTTTAATGTAACACACCGCCAGACAATGTCACGCAGCGCTATACCAGAAACGCGCGCTCGGGGAAGGGATCATCATAATTGAAGATACGAAACATATCCCAAATATCCACAGAACTGTTGCAGTTTCGTCCTGAACTCTGCTTTCCATCATTCCGCATTTTCAGATTTTTTGTATTACTTAAGGATTGAAGGATTGAAAATACAGATTTGTGACAAGTATTATGTATTGAAATAAGATTTTGTCATTTCAACTTCATTTAAAGGGTTGTCATACCACAGGATATTAATTGGATCTTGGAAACTAAACATTATATGAAAAAATTAATAAATTTGTAAAAAGAAAATGACATATTTCCAGCAAATAGTATTATTGTTACTGAGAATGTGTAATATTCTTTGTACAGTCTAATTATTTATTCTTATTGTGTTTTGTTTTAAGATCCCGTTAATATCCTATGATACAAAACCGTATAAAATGTAGTGGAAGTAATAAACAATTTCTCACTCGTCACTTGACAACAGCATCTCAACCACTGTGTAACTTTGCAGCGTCCGCGCACCTAGAACACCACATTCATTTGCCAATAAATGTGCTCGTACTGCATCGCATGAAGTCATTTCAAAACCAGATAAGCGTCTTTGCATTTCCTTAGCCAAGCAATCCTGGAAATAAACCCGCCCCGGTTTGAGCTCGTCTTAAATTGCAGTGTGGGATGTGTCCGCCGGAGAAAGCCATCTAGACAAAGTATGACCGTGGCGTCTGACAGGTGTCGGCGGACAGCTTTTCTATATGTTGAACCGAACCCAAACATATGCCGCCCACGCATCAAGAACCCAAGACAGCGAATTGAAACGTTGTTTCAGGCTGTCCGCCAAGTTCGATGCGACGTCATCGCCTGACGTCGGCATCGGTCAAGAAAAACGGAACCGACGCTGACCAATAATAAATTCGCAAGATAAGATAAGAAACGAAATATCGCCATTGGCTCCCGTGGCAAAAGCAAGGGAAACAACGGCCAAGATATTCTTGCGTTGAAAGACGGGATTCGGTTAAAATTTTCGAAAGAGAGCAGTCGGTTAGAATCTCTGAAGAAGTGCGTCTGTTATTCTGAAGAACTATTGAGAAGTCTGCTGAAGTGGGAAGAATCGGAGTGATTTTCGAAGCGTGGTTAAGTGTTCATTTCGGCATATCACGAATCATTCTATCCAGCCATTTCGCAAAGGAAAGAATCGTGGGGCGAATTCCAGTTTTCGACGTGGTAAGAGAAGCTTTCGTGTTAGAAACAGGAAACGAGTGTGTAGGCAAGGCCGCTTTTTCAGTGGTCAAATAGAATTGCATTGCGACGAAAACGAACGGAGGCAACGGAACGAAGAAGCGTACGACATGAGACCCACTAAAATGCGTTTAAGGCATTGCTGGCAGTCAATTAGCAATTATTAAGCAAACTTTGCGCAGTCAAAACCTGTCAGATGACGGCCTACAATTAGCACATCACCTACGCTGCCACGGCTGCAGATCAGTCTCCAGAACATGCAGTTTCCGACCGTCGTCTCCTAAGGAGGTAATTGAAGCCGACAGCAACGCAGAAGTACTCATTTCAACCGAGAAATTGCGAGCAGCGGAGGATCTAGACGAGGCCGCGTCCATCTACGAGGCTACCCCGGACGCCGACGCGTCGAGGTTGCTGCAGCGCCGAGCCGCCACGACACGATGTCGCAAGGATCGCGACCTGCCAGCCGGCGCCCGAGCCCAGCGGTGATTACATCCCGCCAGCGGAGCCCGCCGAGGTCACTCAACCCCTTTCCCATTGGAGAAACGTGAATACCCATGCGTGAGAAGGCATCAAAGGTAAAAAACTTGCATAATCGATTAACGAATAACAAATGTGAGATGAGAATTAAAGAACGATCTATTTTTCAAGCCATTTATTGAATGAGTCAAAGCAAAATCGATGTTAAAACGAGGAATTTTTGTAAATATGATTAGGATATTAAATTATTTCAATGTGTTATTCAATCAGTTTAACGTGTGAAACTATGAAGTCATTGATATTAGTTGAATATCGTCCACAAGTCAGTAGGAATTGTAAATAGTTTAAAGGCGTAAAATAAGAATTTTGTGTATATTTGGTAATGCTTAAAACTAATCAGAGGAGATATTAGCATTTGCACCAGCTGGTTAACTAGACTAAAAATATAGATCTAATCTCAAATGAGAGTACTTATTTTTAATTATCATTAAAATTTGTTCAAACAGTAAGGTAGCAGTTGCAGTTATAATTAAAAAGGTTCGCGTTTAGTTCGAATCAGATAGTAAGTTCAGTATTTTTGTTTTATTTCTAATTGAAGAATACTGATTTTGTGTCGCAGATCCACAATCTTTGATTTCTTGGTCGTAAACTTGCCTGTACTCTCCCAAATGTGCATTCCTAGTAGAAGCCTCCAAAGAAAAATTGAATGAAAACAACTCGACAAGTCTGACGACGGATCGGCAGTGAACTGTCGGACGGCGGAGGCAAGGCCCACGCCGAGCGAAGCTCACTTAGGGATCACGACGCCTGGTCGGAAGAGTTGCAAATGCACGACGCACCGCGGGAATTTTGACGGCATGCTCCGTGACTACATATGTCTGAGCGATTGTGGAATTAAGGATTGTGTCTTGATAAATTTTTTAATAAGGAAAAATGTGCACATTATGATCAAAGCACAACACTCGTGGTGTACCTTGGGTCCTAGATATCTACCTTCGTCCACAAAACATACAAGGGGGTTCAAATATGACCGAGACTGATTGCTTTTTCAAATACCCCGCCATGCGCAGTAGCTGCGCCACCTGGCGAGAATCTAGCCACAACCCCGAACTCCTCCTTTGCAGGTTAGAACCTGTTCAGTCGACTCTGGTCTTGCTAGAACGATGAGTGAACAAAAGGTGCCGCGGAGCATGGAACAACGCATTATCATCAAATCTCTCGTTGGAGAAAACGTTCAACCGTCGGAAATTTTGCAGAGACTCAAAAACAGTACAGGGAAGAGTGCCTCTCACGGACCCGTGTTTGAATGGTGTAAGTGTTTCAGAGAGGACGAGAGCGCGTTGAGAATGAACCTTATAATCGTCGGCCGCAAACATCCATAATCCCAACAAACATCGATCGTGTAATGCGGTTATTTGTGAGAATAGGCGCATGACTATCAAAGAAGTTGCATCAGTAATTGACATCAGTGTGGGTAGTGTAGAAGACATGATAACAAACCACCTAAACTATAGAAAAGTGAGTGCTAGGTGGGTTCCACGCACTTTGACGGACGAGAACAAATTGATGCGCATGCAAGCTGCCAGTGTTCTTCTAATGCGGTTTGAAAATCAAGGAGATGCATTTTTGAAGTCCATTGTAACCACTGATGAAACGTGGGTTCACTATTTTATTCCTGAGTCCCAGCAGGCATCACGTGAATGGCGACACGCCTCTTCTCCAAAACCCAAGAGAGCGCGGAAGATCCGTTCGGCGGGAAAAGTGATGGCAACTTTTTTTGGGACTGGAAGGGTGTTATCCATGTAGACTTTCTTACAGAAGCTAAAACCATCAATGCAGCTTATTATTCAGCACTTTTGGAAACGGAAATCAAAGAAAAGATCCGATCCAAACGGAAGAGAGGTGGGAAACGGGTAGCATTCCTTCAAGACAATGCACGGCCTCATACTGCTAAAACAACCATGGCAACCATCAACAAATTGAAGTGGGACCTTCTACCATATCCGCCGTACAGTCCAGATTTGGCCCCAAGTGATTTCAACCTGTTTGGACAGCTTAAATCACATTTGCAAGGCATGCGATTTGCGGATAATGACGCAGTCATCCACAGTGTTCGGGAGTGGATATGCCGACAACCAAAAGACTTTTATGAAAAGGGCATTAGGATGCTCCCAGAACGTTGGAAAAAATGTATAGAATCTGGAGGGGAGTACTTTGAAGAATGACATGTACAAATAAATTTTTGCTAATAAAGTATTTCGTAAAAAATCAGTCCCGGTCATATTTGAACCCCTTGTAATTAGATAAAATTCAAATAAAAATTGAAACGTAATCGAATTGTTGTGCCTTGGATCATAAAATATGGTAAAATTCAAATAAAAATCAATATTGAACAACAAAATACGATTTCAATGGCGGTCTCTCGCGTGCATCAACTACTATGATCCTTAGTCTCGTAAGTGTGCTGCATGTTATATCCCGGAAGGTGTTGGTATCCCATCCTGGGTCATGAAATCCAGCACCGGACTACACGACGAAGCAGGTTTTCTCCTTGTAGGTATCTTTTTCCGCGTGGCCCCAACTGGGAGATGCACTATGCTCCCGACTTGTATGATTGTGCGTGTTTGTAAGCGAAAAGAGGGGGACAAGGATGCGGAAGAACATATCGGCGCGGATCGTGACTCGTTTGTGATGATATCAATGTGACAATCGCTTGATATCGATCGGATAAAGTGCCAACTAGAGCAGTCAACCACTAGATTTCTTTTCCATATGTTGAATTTGATATAGCTTTGTCTAGTGTCAAAAATTCACCACTATCGAGACGCGAAACCTAGCACCTCACAGTTAGCGAAGCTACAGCACGCTACCACTGAGCTATCTAGAACTGCTTGAAGAAGTCGAAATTGAATAAATCAAATTTTTAATTAACAGTAAAAATTACCTCATTGAATTGCATTTCATTTAAACCAGTCTCTAAATACACTCAACACCAATATGAAGACCTAATTGTGAAATTTTCATTTAAATAGGTGGAGAAGTTTTTGAGTATACTGGGAACACACACACAAACAATTTATGCCTTGATATCAATACATTTAATAATTGAACACAATGAGAACTTATTTTCAAATATTAATTTTATCAACTGTATTGTACTTTGAAGCGGAGCATGATACAACAATTTGATTAGGTTGATGACATAATTGGTTACATTTCACAAAAATACAATTCATCTATTTTAGGCTAGGTTTAAACCTTTTTTAAAATAATATCTTTGTAGCTGGAGAATGCTGAAAAGACAGAACTATCATTAAATAATAAAGACAAAATGGGGTGGTTAGAGAAGAAAAATAGAAGCAGAATTCTTATTTTCAATACACTCAAATTAGTTTTATATATTTCTAGGAAAACACGGTAACTCTCGGCAGCTGCAGCAAGATAAAGTCTCTACTGGCAATGCAACAAACTATTGTGAGATGTTTTAAACTACCCCAAAAGGTCAAACCTTAACCACTGCAGGCCCGAAGTACACATAGGTCCAAGGTACATCTTCCCCTACTCCAAACGCACTTATCTATTTCGATCCTATTATATTCATTGAACGGAATATAATTTCGAATTTCTGAATAGTCATCGCATTGCAACCTTGAACGAGAGATTCTAATAAAGCATATTCGCTTATTTTAAACAGAAAGGTCCTGTAAATCCGACCATCCTTTGTCCTCTAATGTCATTAATTTCTAGAACATGTGTTTATTTTCACCTGTCTGGTGCCATAATAACATTATAAACGGTCTACACTACACGATGTGCGTTAAGGGGCATGTTTCAGTAAAATGCATGTTCCAGTAACCAAGAAGTATTACAGCAGAGGCACAGGTTTCAGGGCCGATGAACAAGCTGTCTCTTTTCAATCATGCTTATACAAGGCACACGAAATAAACAACGTAAAGTTATAGAAAGAGTAATAAATAAAGATGTCCACTTTTTAAAAAATATATTTTTTCTTTAGCAATAACGAAGCAACTCAAATATGAAAAACAATTATTGACAGCCTGGAACATTTGACTTACGTTTCCCAGGGCACCCCTTACCAACATCTGTGACCACAATTAAGAAAACCGTATACATCAAATTATTAACTTAAGTGCCTTTTCAAAATATCACTTTTGCCTATATTCAGAACGCACACAATAGTACTTTTTCTGAAGCATGCAACGCATCTTAACAATTTTTTCCATGATTTTTTTTCTTTTAGAACAAGTTCTCTTGACACGTAAAAGAGTCTGTAAATCGTAACAGTAACCAACATTTTTAATTAAAACCAATAAAAGATTGTCTATTTGATATGTTATAGGGCAGTGGTATCTTCGGACTATTTAATGAAAATAATAAATGAGGTTTTGTCTTAAAATATTCTGAAGATACCAGTCTTAGAGTAGCCAACATTGCTGCTCCTCGATTAGCCCTGTCCGATGCCATCGATGGCCCGTGATAAGAATGTGAACTGAAAAGAATAGCTGCCTTATTGAAAGAAGGTGCTTACGAAAACTTATCAAATCCATTTTATACAGCTAACGGACCCGCTAACCTAGTAAGTAAGTTTTCTTTTGTTATCAGATAGACACGGTATTCTTAATACCATTTATTTCGTTCTAGGGATGAATATATTCAATATAAAAGAAAATCTAGTGACGCTACAACAACATATACTTTCTTGCATAATTTCTAAGTGCTAAGCTGTTTTATACTAATTCATAATCCTGCAAAAGTGTTTTCGACATGCATTTTTTCCGCATCGACACTCGAATCCAGTTTCTCCAAGTTAACTTCCCGTGAGCCTTATCTTTACGCTGTGGAAACGGTGTGAGCTTCGAACTCGGGCAGACGCTTTCTAAAGCAATTGCCTCAACCCAAAATTTCTCACACGCAATTTTCTCAAATTTAGAAAGATCAACGAAAATTAGTCCTACACCATCCTTTTACGCGTCCGTTATTTAATACATGGAAAACATTTAAAGAAAAAATAAGACAAGTTTTTGAGAAAATGTTATTCTGATAATTTGCATTAATTTCAACCAGAAATCACACAAAAACTTGTTTCTTTAAAAAATGCGAAACTCTTTTTTTAAAATTTATTAGAGCTTTTTTAAAGAGCAGATTTTTGAGATCAGATTTTGTTTACGGCAAAAATCTCAATCTTCAATTTTCTAGTTTTGAAATGTTAACTTTTCGCCATTTTTGAAAATACATAGAGTTTGCCAAAAATTCCACTAGTATCAAAATTTTGTCGACCCTTGATACACACAGGGAGAAAATTTAAAGAAAAAAATTGTAGCGGTTTTTCGGATTTTTTTAGAAATTGCATAAACTTGAAGCACAAATTTTGCAAAATCTATTCGTTTTCAAAAAAATTGTATATGATATTTTTTAAAGAGCTTGTTTTTACTTAAATATTGTAACCGTGCACCGGAAAACGGCAAATTGTCGACAGAAAGCTCTTATTGTTGGACCCCGGTAACGAAAAAATGAATAAATCCTGTACCTATTCATAAAAATTACTTCATCTAACACGAAATGTAGCCATATTCCCTGTCGTAAACCGATTGACGGCAGAAAACGGCAAGAGAGATGTTCCTCCCTACACTTGCAATGCCTCTGTTTTTCCTTCTTCGGTAGGATTTAATCACCTGTCTCACTAGTAGGTCATCTTGATGACTGACTACATAGTTTCCCATCTCCACTATTGCATTATGTCAGAAGGCTTCAGTTTGTCTGAGGCCTGTTCCTCCTTTCTTAAGTGAGTACGTCAACTCGAGGGAGGGCGACATGATGCATTGTATGCAATTTTCTGTTTTTTCGATCCGTGATACGAATTTATTATTATTATTATTATTATTATTATTATTATTATTATTATTATTATTATTATTATTATTATTATTATTATTATTATTATTATTAAGGGTGTAGCTCATGGATTGGTCAAATAGTTTGCCAACGTTTCGGATTTTTTAATTCCTTCATCAGAGCTAAAGAACAAAAACAAGGTATCAAGACATCCAACTAAAACCTTTTACAATCCACAAGATAATTATATCAAAATATACAACACAAACCCAAATAATATAAAATGTACACACCTTACTAATATATTAGAAGGTGAAGCTCAATATTCAGCTTCCAAAGTAACTCCAAAATGGAGGACATGCATCCATCCACAAATTCGCAATGAAATGTCAAACTTACTCTCCCCTTACTTCTAGGAAATTGCACACTCGGAATCAATGATGAAAGGATGTTTGTGAAGCAGAAATAATTTTAAATACGTGTTTGCTCATGTTTCAAACAGAACGTTCGTGAAACCATAAAAACGTACTTTTGTAGATAGTTGTTGTCTTATCATGTTGTTCCATTGAGAGGGTATGTTCCCATTAATCCCCGCCCCTCTGGGATCGTTTACTGGCTACGTGGTACTATGCACTAAAGCAGCGGCTCCTCGTAAACAACATTGTATATACTAAGAACATATTTTATATTTCGAATAAATCTCATGTGTATGACGAAGAGTACCTAGAGGTAGAAATTTCTTTTAGCCGCTCCGAATCAATGTCAAGATCTGATCGGCGACGTTGTGTTCGTAAAATGTTTGTGTAGAGCAATTTTAAACGCTACAGGAATTTTTATATTACATATTTTCTATTTCTTCTTACATATTTTATAAAAATAATAAAATATATTTGTAGTACCTATTTTGCTTTCATTACTTTCATGCACATGCGTCGTAAGAAGAGAAAGTAATGTAATCGTGCGCTGAAAAGGCGAAATTTCGACAGAAAAATCTCTTATTGCCGAGTCCTAGTAAAGAAAAAGTAGGTGAATCCTGTTCCTATATATAGTAAATTGTTTCTTCTAACACGTGGTGTAGCTAGAATCCATGTTTTGTGGGTCCTTGATACCGAAAATTGAATGACGGTAAAACGTCTGTGTGTGTTCGTCCGGCCGTCCGGCCCTCTGCGGTCCACGCTAGCACCTAAACCGTTTAGCCGATTTTCTCTAACACTGTTGTTCCCTGAGCGATCTGAACGAACTCGAAGCTTTGGGAGTTTCAAATGGATATTTCGATTTTTAGGGTAATTTACGTGAAGCCTTAACAACGTTTTCAAAATTTTATAAGAAGTGGCTCCAAATATTTTGGTGAAACTTTGTCCTCGGATAGCCTAAAAACGTCTACGAGAATGGTGAAGGCTTCATGTCTGTTGAAATCCTTGATTTCCGAAAATTGCAAAAGTGCAATTTTTGGGGCGTCTTCAAGAATTATAATATTGAAGATCGAGATTTTTCTAAATGTTCCTTAAAGACAGATCTTGAAATAAGGTCAAGGTTTGAAAACATGAGTAGTTTTCCTGTAATTTTGCATGAAATATAGGCAATTAACATTTTTAACTATTTGTTTCTCAAAAACATTCCATATTTTGCTTTAAATTTTCTCCTCACTCCTATCAAGGGATGGCAAAATGATGCTAGTCGCATTTTCTGCCAGCAATCTGTTTTTCCGAAAATTGCAAAAGTTAACATTTCAAAGCTACAAACTTGAAAATATATATTTTGGCTTTAGACAACGTCTTTGTAAAATATCTGCTTTTTAAAAACGATCATGTACAGCATTTTGAAAAAAAAACAAGTAGGATTCCGAATTAATGTCTGAAATTTATGAAATTTCTATATTTTTCTCAAAAACTGCTCCAAATTTTTTCTTCAATTTTTTTCCAAGGATAGAAGAATAGACGCTTAAATGAATGACTTGGATCTTGTTTTTATTGAATCCTCTTAATTTTCGAAAATAGCAAATTTAGAAATAATGTGAGAAAGTATGTGCTCTTTAAGATCCACAAGTTATTTAATAAATCCCATTCCCTGGTGATCGTGTTTGTCACTGAGTAATAGCTGAAAGGGAACTTTAATATACTTATCAATCTAGTATTTGCGTAATTTTGAATTAAAGTTCATGAAATTTATATTTTTTTCTGAAAAAACGGCTCCAAATATTTTCTTTATTTTTTCCTCTTATAGAGCACGCTTATAATGACGCTTAAAAATGGCGAAGGTTTCATTTTCGGCGCACTCTCTCTTTTCGAAAATTTTAAAACAAATTTTAATATTGTAAAACTACAATACTGAATATAAAGATATTTCCCTTAAAAGTAATTTCTTTAAAACAAGATCTGAAATAATGTTAACGAAAATCTCTCGATGTTTTAATTCATCCTGAATTCGAATCAAGGCGTGGAGAAAAAATTGTTGCTAGTTACAAACTTTTTCAGGACCGTTTAGTATATGATATATCCGTTTTTGTAACATATGTATTTGATGTATCTGAATTTTGAAAAGACGCAGTAGACAACGTGCATCTTAATTGTTTTTGAAACTCATTTCTGTGTATATGATATTTCAGTACATCAACTTTCAGGCAGCAGGCAGAAACATCTTTAAGCTGCTCTCCTGTAAAATTAGGTATATGCGACATAGTACTCTTTTCCTCCGAAGTACAGTCATAATTCCAGTAATGGGTTAACATTGTGAGAGAACCATAGTACCTACCAGAGTGAAAAGTATCTCATTCAATTCGTTATAAACTCGCGACTCGGGACGAAAGACATACCATGAAAATTTTACATTTCTGAGAGAATAACCTGACATCACGCGCATCAGTGCGTGGATCACATCACTGCCGCTTCATATCGCTGTTCTCTTTAGTCCTTTTTCTTTCGTAACATTCAGTGATTAAACAGTATTGTTTCAGTTTATAATGTGTAAAAGCATAAATGTCTGATTTAACAAGAAAATTTCCCAATCATAGTTGGTTACAATCTGTTATCAAAGTGAAAAACTGGGTAGTAATCCAAAATATTTATCATGCTCTGTTATTTCCAATTTTACGACACGATCTCACATAATTCTGATATATTTGAAAGAGTGCAAGTGTAATATCATCTCTGTTACCAAATGCATTGTTTAATTTAATGATACTTCTCAACTTGATAGAACTAACCAGTATGATCCTGATATAAATTCGAATTACTGTGTAGCATTGTCTGTGATATTAACTCTGTAATGTAATTCATTGTTATATTGCAAGCGTCAAACGAAAAAATTAATCTGTGACATAAAGTTCCTGGCGTTACTGTGAACACAATGGATAGAGCAAAAACCGATCTGATTAGTTCATCGGAGAACTGAGTATACAAGAACATATACTTTCTCGCATTATTTGTAACTTTTGCAATAATGGCAAAAAATATTTTTGAAAATACATTGAGTTCACGAAAATGGGATCTGCGTAATTTTTTCTCCATTATAGAAAAATGTAAAGAAAAAATGGGAACCATTTTTGAAAATTCAGAGGAGAATGAGGCCTGCGCCTTATATTTAAGCGTTCTTTGCTCTATCCGGAAAAAAATATCCTGAAAATTTGGAGCTATTTTGAAGACAATTTTGATAATGTTGTTAAGGCTTCATGTAAAGTACCCTCAAAATTAAAATATCTGTTTCAAAGTACCAAAATCTCGAGTTCGGCCTAATAGACCAGGGAATGTCAATTTTGGAGAAAAATTGTCTCAACTGTTTAAGCACTATCGTTAATCACGGACGGACGGCTGGACATAGACTTTTGCCGTAAACAGTTTTTTCCGTAGCCCACAAACCGCAAATTCTGACTACATAAAGTGTTAGAAGAAGTAATTTACTCCGTAAAGGATCAAGATTTATTCACTTTTTCGATGTAGAGATCCCACAATGCGAGTTTTTCTGCCAAAAAATGCCCGCTCCAGCATAACAACACTTTTTCTTTACAGCATAAGTACATCGTTAGTGAGAAAGTAAACATTATATATTAGAAGGGTTGTAAATACTCAATAGGAAAATGTCATTGTTGAAAATACGTCAGTGAAATGAAGTTGATGCAAGAACCACCTCAGACACTTCTCAGCAACTCCAGTTATTTCCTTTTAAAATCAAGTAACAGGTAATGCTTAATGCTTTATTTCGATAGCAATCTGTTGACATCTATTGTGTAATGCGTAGTACGTATACGTAGTGGTAGTAATACGTCCTCACTTGTCTTCAATATTTACCTCCGCCTGAAGAGAGCCCACTGTGCACCGCCCCCAGCCACCCTCGACGTGTGCTTACGCATCCGGCGTCAGCGTCTCCGTTCCCCTCTTTAACCTTCTCTAGTGCCCTTAACGTAAGCCCTTGTCTCGCGCTCGTCATCTGCCATCGCGTCGCTGCCGCCCTCGCCCTCGCCCTCTTAATTGTTTAGATGGAAGCGGGGTTTTCAGTCCTCTCGACGAAAGCATAACAAGACTTGATGGTATTGTTCTGTGACTCTCAGATGAAGATCAAAGATACTAAAAGGTATTGAAAGCGATTAATGTTAATAATAGCGAAGGCTCTCCAAGTGTAAATATTTCATTTATGAGAGTGAATGATGTTTCCTTCACTATATTATTTCTTTAAAAATCTGCCATTGGACATGAAAGGACGCTTTGTGTAATTCGTGAATATATTCCGAGACAAGATGAACATTACAAATTAAGAATTTTGCTGCTATTCCTTTTAAAGGTCTATATTTTTTAGTAAATCAAAAGTGGATTTTGTGTTTTATTTGTGTTTTGCTTATTTATTGATTGATTAGTGTTTCCGGGCGCGTCAACGGCTATGATCATTAGTCTCCTCAGTGTAGTGCATATTATTTCCTCGGGTATGGCGGTGATGAGATCCGGCGCCGACCCCGCTCGATGATGGAGATCCGGCGCCGACCTTCCCATCGGCTAGCGAGGTTTTCCAAACCAGATATCTCCATTGCCTCAACTGGGACAAGCTCTAAGTTCCCGATCGCTCTCCCGGCATGGGTGGTAGGGTAGTGCATGTAAGTGTAAGTATAAGTAAGAGTGAGGATAGGACAATGAAGAGGAAGGAAAGACCGCGCGCGGTCCGGGGTCTGTTTGTTAGAGTACTGCTCCGATATTCGCCTGGTGTTAATCGGAGAAACCACTGAAAATTACCAATCATAGCAACCGGCCCCTAGAATTCTCCTCCAGACATCAACTGAACTCGACCTAGCAATTTAGCTAGTGTCGAAAATACTCCCATTGTCAGGACTTGAACCTAGGACCTCCTGGTTAGAGGCTTGTTTAGTTGCATTATTTATCGTTTTTAATATTTGTATGTATGGTTCCTTCTAATTTTTACTTTTGTATTGTCTTTTTTGAGTAATTGCTACCGAGTCTATGTTCATTTGCAGTAATAAATTATTATTGTTGTTGGTATTATCATTAAGTGTGAGTAAACAGTTGAGTGCAACGTTTATTAATTTTTGAAATGTGTATAGTTTCAGATAAAAATATAATAGAGACTATTTCCCTAAACGTAGATATTTTGACTAACGAAGTTTGCTCAAGAAATAAAATTCTGTATGTTGAAGTTCAAGTTGATGTTATTTATCACATTAATTTATATACTTTAGAATAATTCGGTTTCGTACTTTGATAAACAGTTGTGATATTCCCGTATTGTGATTATAGATTTGTTTTCTAAGTTGGAATATATATCTGTATGTGCGTGTGTGCGCGTGTGCGTGTGTGTGTGTGCGTGCGTGCGTGCGGAAAAATATATATATTTAAACATTTATTTACATTTCAGGATGATTCGTGGACAAAATACGTCCTTGAAATAAACAGAACTGTAAATTAATAACAAGCACTTAATTCTTAAGATAACAGTAATTTTTAACGAAAAATTTTAACGAACAGTTTAAAAAAATCAAAAATATGTTTTTATAAAATGTCAAATAATGACTGAATATTCTTAAGAGTTCACAAAAAATATGAAGACTCATTTTCAATTTAAACTATTGACAGTAATAAAATGAAAAGGATGACAATGGTCAAATTCTGTGAGAAGTCCACAACGGGCGTGAAGCGATAGGTACAACATTAGCATCTTAAGCGACTAGACTTCAGCAGAGGCAGAACGAAAGCTCTGCGTCAAGGGAATCAGCGGTTAGAACCAGGGAAAGGGGAGCGGCATGCGGGGAAAGGATGGAGAGAAGGAGGGGGAAGGGAAGAAAAATAGGAAAGCAGTACGGGAAATAATGTTTTTGTTAAAATGGAAGATTAGAAAGAAGAATAAATGGTAAAAATGTGTTATTACATTTCATGACGTAAATGTTGTACACTTCCTGGTTTCTTTGTTGATGGTTTCTTAAAAATAATAGTAAATTACCGTCCGTCATTGTTCTTTAATTTCATTAAAAAGGTGGTAAACAATGAATTCCATGCGGATTCCAGAATTACGACGAGTCATTGACAGCAGCGCAAAGATTATTTCTTCTCTATCAAGTTCTCACTTCCATCGTTAGGGCCAAAACCTTTCAACCCATGACCTTGAAAGCCCCCAGTTATACTGCAGGTATGTGAATGACAGGCCAATGCTCCTATGTACTGACAGAGCTATTGGAAAAATAAGACATTTTAATCCAGGTTTGCATGCACGGGAATTTACTCCACCGTTGCATGTACGAGCGTCATTTGCTCTCGCGAGTCGCATGCACAAGTAAATGGTGAACGAGTACGATAAGTGGCGAGCGCCCTTCTCTCTGCATAGGGCTAAAGGCTAACACTTTCCGCAAAACTGCCGTATCTTGAGTCAATACTTACGAATTCGAAATATAATGTTTTAATTTTTGCGAGTACAATAAATGAAACGCTTATGACATTTTCAAACCTTGCTCAAAAATGAAGCAATTTTATTTCTTGCTTAATGAGAACTAAGTGAACTTCATAATATGGCATAGGTTGAATTTGCAACCTTTTTAACTTTTTACGCGACATTTTTAATTAAAAGTTTAGTTTTTTAATTAAAACAGTGACATTTTCCTTATATTACGAACACGTCAATAAGATTTGATAAAAACACTTCATTTTCTTCTATAAACATTTTGTAGTAATACAACACAATATTTTTAATTTTATTTCACAAGTACCATCTTCATTAAAGCGTTTCAAGTTGCAAAACTTTAACATGAGTAGTTTCATGTGTCGGTACTGGATGAGTGCAAGAGTTAGGAGCGTTGGAAAGAAGCGGAAACTTACGCACACGCGTTCAAGCCCAGGCAATATTTTCGCGGACTGGAAACACTCAGAGGCATGTTCTGGGTTAATGAGGCAATCCGCAAGCGAAGTAAACCTTCTCTCGTCGCGAAAATATATGCTATCGAGTTCAAATGTACTAATTTTTTTTTCAAGGATTCAGCCAGTATTACCTGAAAAGTTACAAATAATACGAGAAAGTGTGTACCGTTCAAGCCCTAATTGCATAAAGACTAACTTAAAGGGGATGATATCTAGTTGTCTTAGAATAAAAATTACAAACATCTAGGGCACGTAGGGGGTCGAAGATTATAACTTTTTGGTGACGAACACGTGGTGGTATTTTTTCATATAACGAAGTTTCACATATAACAATTGCTCCGGATTGGTATGAAACTCGTAGTATAGTTATATTTGCCAGGTCACTTTCCGATACAATCAAAGAAGTTTCGTTTTCCTGACAAGTATCAATACATGATAAAATAACTAATTACAGCCAAATGTCACGTGTAATATTGTTATAAGGAATTCGCCAGCTCACTGGCAAAATGTGATCCTTTTAGTCCGTATAAACGGCCGAAACGTTTATAAAATGTATTGTGAGACATTCTGTATGAGCACCTTCCTCTACACAAAGACATTTGATGCTCGAAACACAAGAAATTGTGACTCGCTCTATTCATTTTAACGTTAATAACTCTTCCGTTCTCCCCTTGAGTTAGACCCAATGAGCATCGCTGCCGGGCTCTCTTTAAAAACGGTAATAAATTTCTTGAACATTTTCGGATATCAAATACTGCTCTGTATAGACGTGAGGAAAAACAGAAATCTGAAATTTGCTTCCAATATTTCCTAAATGTCACGGCCAATCTGAAATATTAAATAATAAAATTGTTCCTACACGGTTCAACACACGGTGAAACAAACTGGGTCGCACCCCCGCGATGATTCTTCATTAACTCGTGTGCTTCAGTTGACGTTTATTTAATCACGCTGCATATTAACTATATCAGAAAATTGTTTTATAGTTTTTGTTGACTTTGCAAGGGTTGTTTAAAATAATGTGATTGCGAAACTTTAGGTCAAATACCTTTTCGAAAACATCGAGATAAAAAAGCAAGATATTTTATGTTTCTTCTCACATAAAAGGGAATTCAGAAAAAATAATGATATTAGAGCAAGATATATGAACTAATATAAGAAAATTGAACAAGCTTATGATTTAGAAAACATATACAGCTCTGCTTTTGCTCATAAAATCAAAGACGTTCAATCATCGTACTTTGCGTGTTAGAACAAACCAAACCAACTATTAAAAAAGATTACGAATGTTATGGACATACTTTTGAAGCGTTGAGAAAAGTAATACGGCGTACACCCAAGTGATAGTGCAACAAGTGAAAGAGTGTTCCTAGAAGAGGAAACTTAGTAGGGAAATAAACGCCTCATAATTATTGAATAAGACACCGACAATGAAACTTGAACACTTGTTCATTATTCATTAAATCTTACTTGGAGAGATCTGACCTGAGCAGGGATCGGAAAAGAAGAACGAAATGAAGAAAAGAAACCAGTGTTTCTACAAGAGCACATACTTTCTGGCTTTATTTCTTTTGCAACTTTCGCAATTATCAAAAATTTAGAGAGTTCAACAAAAATGAGGCCGCAATTTTGAAGCGTCGTTTCCTTAATGAGAGAAAAAATAAATAAAAAATGTATAGCCATTTCTGATAACTTTTTAATTGCCTATATTTCAGGCATATTTGCACAAAAGCAACCTATATTTTTTTAATCGTACATGGCCTTATTTAAGATTTGTCTTTGAAGAATACATTTCTATCTTCAATATTGCAATTGTACAACGACGCCCAGTGAATATTGAACATTTGCTGTTTTCGAACATTCTGAAATTTCCCAGAAAATAAGACATGCCCCATTCTTAAGCACGCTTTGAGCTATCCAAGGAAAAGGTTTAATTAAAAAAAATGAATTTGTTAATGCTGAAGTTGCTAAGCACTCCTAAAGATCAAAATATCCGTTCCAAACTCTGAGGGCCGCGAGTTCAGCCAGATCGATCAGGCAATATCGATTTTGGATAATACCGCCTGAATGGTTTAGGCCAGACCTGCACAACGCCTGCTTCTGCGATCATTCTGCTCTCAAGAGTCGGACGTCTACCCACGAGAGCAGCAAAAGTGCAAGTAGTGGGGGATATATAGCTTTGCGGGGAGGGGATCAGCCTGCTATTGCACAGTGAGAACGTCGAGGCGCCTAGATTGAATGCCTGGGTGTCTAATGCAATGATCCATGCTGCTAAATTATTTGCAGATTAATTTAAATGGGTAATGTCTGGTATTTCTAGCTATAAGAACCATAATTTACTGTTTATGTTCTTTCGTGTACTGCTATCTATTGACATATGTTCCTTTTTTGTTTTTTTAGTTTATGTTCATTGTGACTCTTAAATAATATTTTAAAGTAGTGGACTTTTAAAAGCAATCATTATTCAATTCTAGGAATAGAATAATAATTCCAAATGATAGCAAAAGCAAAACGAGTACCAACGAACAAACCTCTCTGACGGTATATTAGGCCAATCTTGAGATTATGGGCCATGTTAAATAGAATGCAATGGGCTTCATCTTTTTTATACGATGTCATAAACGATTAAGAATAAATAGTATTCCTTGATTTGATGTTAGAAATACTCTTGTAAAAAATCAGTTAATCAGTTATAAACATAGTTAATAACACTGTAATTTACATCGTAGGGCAACAATGTCGACTTTTTCCATGAGAGAATGGAGAGTTCACCCGTCGAGGCTGGCACGCTGAGGCGGGGAATCCTGTCGAGTCATGAAAAGGGAGTTTAGCCGTGAGATGTACAATATTTTATTGGAAAACCGTCTTTATGGATGTTTTCCTGTAATTAAATAATATCACTGACATGCAATGTAGTGTGGTTATCGTTCGATTATTTGTTCCATTTGCATGGACACATTCTTATTCATCGTTATTCTTGTGCTTTCTTCAATTGCAACGAGAATTTCATGTTCTATCGATGTAATGGATCTTGTCATGGAAGGATAATTTGGAAAAAAATGGCAACCATGCCCGATATTTTGAAAGAAGCAAAAGCAGCTTTTGACATGTTTCCATTAAAAAATCAAAAGATAGATATGTGAGAGAATATAGGAAATTTCAAAAGTGGTGAGAAGTGAGAAGGATAATAAGTGTCACAGCAAACGTGCTTTTCGCATTCTTTTCCGATATGAGTAGAAAGTACAGTCAAAGAGTTCTTTAATAGACTGTTCAATTAGAATTAATGTAAATAGTTTCAAACAAAATATCAATTGATAATTGAATATTTTCAATATACTGAAAGCTAATTCAACATGTTGTGGCATAGAACCTTTGCTTTTTGGATTGCTGATGGGAGTTTGTTTCTTAGCTAGATGAAGCGGTGAAGAGGTGCCACAAGTAAATGCTCTGAATGCGTTGACAAACTATATCTATAACAGGTTCACCAACACTAAGTCACGAAATTTTAATATAATGCATGGCTCCTTTGTTCTTCGAGGGCAGAAGTTACATGGTGATAAGATGGTGACAATGGGGTCAAGAAAAAATCGTTACACAACGCCTTCAACGGAACGAACCTGTAATGAGCAAGTTTCTTGTCGTAAAACAGTACAACAATGAGCTACTGTCCAAACAGTCTCGAATAAACATAGTTTGTTACTGTCATCTTGAAAGAAAAACGATTCAATATTACAATTTTGCCTGTAGCACCACACTGTATTTGTGATTACGTCGTAGCAAAACGAAATATATTATCAGCCCTAAAAGCAATTATAATATTTGGTGTGCAAAGCAAAATATTTGTATGTCTAATACGTTAGGATCACATTTCACATTATCATCTAACGACAACAAACATTTCCAATATAAGACAAAAAGCAATATTAGTTGAACTGTATGTAAGAGTCCGTCATACTCTCGCCGATTGCTCTTTCAATTTCGGTTCCAATTGCGCATTCTCATTGGGACTCCACACGTACAATGAGCCTTACCCCCCTCTTCCTTACCCTTCCGCATTTGCCCGAATGGCTCACGCATGGCTCTCGAGGTTAGTGAAAGTGAAAAATGCTGCGCAGACCTGGCTTAGGCATTGAAGTTGACCACACATAGACGGACTGAAAGTCAGAGAGTTTCGTCGTCAATCAATTGTTCGGGATCAATGACTCGCAAAACGTGATTTCTGGTTCTACACAACATGTGAGATGTATTAATGTACTGCATTTAGGAATAAGATTTATCTTTTATTTTTTTATTTTTATTTTTACGTCAAAAAACAGTTAAAACTGCGTATGACGTGCTATGGGGAAAAGTGAATTGTGTGCACATTTTCAAAATTCTGTGATCCCTACACTAAGTCATATACTACTTAAATTTTGAATTTTGAAAGGGAAAAAACTCCATGTAGTAAAATCTATTTTCAAAATAAATAAGCAATAAATTTTGAATTTTGAAAGGAGAAAAACAATCAAAAAACTCCCATGTAATAAAATATATTTTCAAAGATAAATAAGCAATAAATTTTGGCTCTTATTACTTCCTGCCGCGACAATCTTCCTGCCGCGACATCTTTTCTTCGATATCAGTCGAAAAATCACAGATTTCTGCCGCAGCACTACAATACTCTTTACTACGTAAATGGGTAGCAAGGCAAGAAAGTAAGAAGATATTTCTGACGCTCAGGAAGGTGTAAATGACGGGAAGACAAAAATGAGTGCGAGGGTGTAAAAAGGGCGAAAGAAAAGGTGGGAAGAAGGATAAGAATTAGGCCAAGGTAAGACCGGTCATAAGGACAAAAGTGAAGGAAGACCATACAGAAAACCAAAAAGAAAAAAAGGTCGTTGCCATAAAACAAAGAGAGACGGACGTCTGAATGAGGGATAAATTTCTGGAAATTATTGCGAATGTAGAGTACCAAAATGATAAAATGGATGGAAGGATGGAGCGAAAGCAAGAAAAGAAGTGGAATACATATAAAAGTGAAAACTTGAATAAAAGAAAAAAAGAGAATTTAAGAAATGTAAAAAAAAAGGAGACATCTGAAAAGCAGATGTACACGCCAATAAAAATGAAAAAATAAATCGATTGAAGAATGAAGTGCAATAAATATTTGAATATAGAGTTTGTATATTTCAAGAATGTCATATAGAAGTGTGAAATACAAAATTGCCGTACAAGACAGTAAAGATAAGAGAAAGTGAAAGTTAAAGTTCATAACCAGACTCAACCGAGGCTATTACCACGTAGCATTGAATGCACAAGCTTTACAGGGCGCAGGAGCCAAATACGACGTAGGCGACAAGTGGCAAACGCGGTGTGAAGGTAGATTAGGCCATAGGGGAAGGTAGCGGGAGGGAAAGAGACGGCAGCAGATAGAAAGCAACAGAGAGAGTGCAGGCTGCCACAGAATGGGGAGAGGTGGAAGGGCGTCCTGGGGTGCGACGTCGCGGGGACTGGCAGGGCAGGGCAGGGCTGGGCTGGACTGGCTGGGCTGGGCTGGGCTGGGCTGGGCTGGGCTGGGCTGGGCTGGGCTGGGCTGGGCTGGGCTGGGCTGGGCTGGGCTGGGCTGGGCTGGGCTGGGCTGGGCTGGGCTGGGCTGGGCTGGGCTGGGCTGGGCTGGGCTGGGCTGGGCTGGGCTGGGCTGGGCTGGGCTGGGCTGGGCTGGGCTGGGCTGGGCTGGGCTGGGCTGGGAGCGTGGCGGGGCGGAGCGGAGCGTGGCGGGGCGAGAATGGGGCGGAGGGTCACAACCCGGTGCGGAGCCACCCCCACTGGGCACCCCGAGGAGCGAGGCCGAGGGGACAGCGGCGGCGGGCGAGGTGCGCCAGGGGGTCGGGGACGCGACGACGGGGACGGACGGGATAGGCGCGCAGCGAGGGCGGGGCCGGAGGCGGGGCCGGAGGCGTGGCCGAGGGCGTGGCCGGGGGTGAGATTGCCGTGGTGTCCGTAACTTCTACGCCTGTAGGGCTTTCTGAACAAAATCGCGTTTTGTTTAGCGCTTCAAAGTACGCGGCCTTCGCCCCTCCCCGAAATAGGGGTCGTGAAAGATAACGATGGCCGTGAACCCCTTGTAACTTACGCTTTGAGAAGCGGATTCTAAATTATCGGGGAAGTGTACTCTCTCACGAGCCCCGTTCTTTCAAGAAATTAGGCTAATGTCGTATTGCACTGTGTTGAAGTGACGCATCAACACTCAAAGAAGAAGGAGAAGAAGAAAGAGATCCGCGCAAAGTTTGCCAAGTTCAAGTCGAGATCCCATCCGAGCGTCATGGAGGAACGCCGGCGCATTGTGCGTTGCGTTCTTTTAGCACACCCGCCCGCCCGCCCGCCCCCGCTCCTTGCGCGCCAGTACAATCAGTCGACCCGCCAGCCTCGCTGTCTGACCCGTCGCTCACGACCCACCCTGCTTGGCCCGCTCCGCCTCTTATCTGCCATCATCCTCCTCCATCCCGCCTACGTTCCTCCCCAACTTCCCACCCCCGCCCCCCTCCCCTCCCCGTCGCTGACTCGCCCTGCCTTTGCCCCTCTGCCTCCCACCGCCCGTCTTCCCCCGCTACGCTCCTCCCCAACCCCCACCCCCCACCTCATCTTACTCCACTCCTGCTTTGTCTTCGTCTTGCACCCTTCCCTCTCACCGCTCCGTCACCTCTCTGCCCATTGCGATTCCCGCTTCACGTCGTCCCCAGACTGGGCCCACCGCCTACACCTATTAAAGGCGGCAGACGGTTTGGATCCCGGACAGTCGGCATGCGAGAGTGGCACGTCAGAATGCCAAATATGCCGACTGCGTTGGCAACCACGCGCGTTAGATGTGAATTGGCGCTCGTGAATGCTCGGTGCGCAACTCGACGTGTACTTTCCAAGGCCAAGGGCCGGGTGGGGATTAAGGCAGGGTTTAGAAGCCCTTAAAAAGGAAGAGCTAACGACGAAGCCCTCAAAAGTTCAGGAAATTGATTTTTTTTTTATCTCGGAGAAGTTTTGCTTCATGTTTTCACGTCATCGTTCGCTCAGAGTACAATACTTTCGAGAGCGATTCATACCGTGATGTTGACAAAAGAGGAAGAATGAACTGATCATGGCTGTTTGGGGCAATTACAATTCAGAATAGTAATATATATATATATATATATATATATATATATATATATATATATATATATATATATATATCGTAGTGACTTGACTTTACTCGACCGTACCATAATCACAATGCGAGAACATTACTCCATTCGTGGGATATGGATTGCCACTGAAGAGATCTATTCAATTTATGTTTGTAGTGTATTACACAGTACAGGAGCGAAAATGGCTGAAATCACTTAACACTTATAATGACTTTCGTATTAATTGGAATATACATTACAACAAATATTGTTTTTTTACAAAGTTGTGAGGGGACTTCATTAGACTATTTAATCCCCTTCACAAAACCTTAATATTGAACTCATACATTGCGTCAATCGGGAAAATGGTTTATCTCCGCACTGTTATACTACCTCATGAACTGCAACTCTTCCTACCAGCTACAATGTTTCTCCGCGCGGAGAGTCCAACGCAGGTCATTGGAGTTAACTTAGCTTGCGCTTTACCACTACACTACGCAGTCGCACAGCCACATTAACTTCTGCCGAGGAATAAAACACTGTTGTACTGCCTCATACAATTTTCGAAGATTAAGAGAGGTCCACGAAAATTTGATCTACGTGATTTTTAAAGAGTTTTGTACACTATTCGCGGGAAAATTAAAGAAGCAATTTAAAGCCGTTTATGAGAAAACGTAAACTTCATGCTTAAAAAGCTTGTATTTAAAAAAATTACATGATTCTTTTTAAAGATCTATTTTTAGAACATAAAAATCGCCAACATTTAATATTAAAATATCTATCTTCAATATTGTAACTTAGCAATTTTAATTATGTACAATTTTGAATAAATAAATTAGATTGTTGGTGATATAGATACCTTATTAATTCACAGTAAATAAACAGAGGTTGTCTGGTATCAAATCTATATTTCTTCTAAAGATCTTTTCGATCGCGTAGCGATCATCGTCAGAGCTGGAAATACATTAATAGATATAAAATTATACATTAAACCAAATTGTCTACAAATTAATATATAAAAAAGAAGTGTGCAGATGCGTAAGCAAACTGGATCGGTCGTACCTTGCAGCTGCTGGGCGGAAAACGAAGTTCTGCGGATTTTTGAAATAGCGGCTCGCTTAAGAAGAGGCTTGGCGGCGGTCGGGCAAGTGTGGGGGGGGCAGGGAGGGCGCGGCCGAAGGGCTGAGATGCGGCTGCTGGGCCTGGTGTGATGATGGCGCGGGCGGACGGAAGTGGGTGGAGTTAGGGGTGTACACATTGTGCTAATTTTAGCAGAGGTGACGAAAGTTCAGGGATTTGCTGGTTAAGACTAGTATTATTCTGGTTTTTTAGGTTGTTGTGAATGTGAAGGGATTCTAATTTTATTCTGTGCCAGTACCTATTTTCAATTTCTAGGATATGGAAATTAATGAGTTTGTCAAATGTGTGATTGTTTTGATTTAGGTGATCAGCGAAGTGTGAAACTGTGGTGGTATTGTTTTTCCATGCTTGTTCATGTTCTTTGATCCGTTGTGTGAATTTACGCCCGGTTTGTCCTACGTATATGGCATTGCAGTTGTTGCAAGTGAGGGCATAGACTCCGCATAAAGAGGTAGGAGGAATTGGATCTTTAGTGTTGGCTAAAGTTTTTGTAATGTGTGAGTGTTGAAGAAAGTAGCTTTGAGTCCGAATTTATTGAGTGTGGTTGCTATTTTTAGAGAAAGGGGTCCTACATAAGGGATGGTGATGTAAGTGGCAGTAGTGTTTTTGGTGATAGGTGTGAGAGTGGTGTGTTTGCGGATGTTGAGTGTGTTCGTTTTTTTGATTATTAATTTGTCAATGATATTACAGTCGTATCCATTCATCCTGGCTATATGTTTTATGGTGTTTATTTCTTTTTCCGTGTTTTCTGGAGACATGGGGATTGATATTAATCGATGTACCATAGCATGGAAGGCTGCGTGTTTGTGCGTGGAGGGTGTTGTGAAGTGTTGTGTATGATTGTGTCCGTGTGGGTCGGTTTTCTGAATATATTAAATTCGTGATGGTCCTGAACAAGCGTGATAGTGAGATCAAGGAAGTTTAAGGATTTGTGTTCATTTTCTATTTCAGTGGTGAATCTTATGTTGGGATGCAAGGAGTTGATGTATTGTGTAAAATTGTGAAGTTGTCTTGTGGTGCCTGTCCATAGTGCCAATACGTCGTCTACGTATCTGTACCAATAAAGGAGGTTTTTTAGAAGTGGATGTCCAGAAGCAAATAACGTATTTTCCCAGTTGTCCATAAATATTTCCGCTAATAAAGGTGAGAGGGGTGAACCCATG
The DNA here is from genome assembly GCA_964035755.1 of Teleogryllus oceanicus. Lineage (NCBI taxonomy): Eukaryota > Metazoa > Arthropoda > Insecta > Orthoptera > Gryllidae > Teleogryllus > Teleogryllus oceanicus. The sequence continues at coordinate 237,992,840 of CAXIVR010000001.1, read as the reverse complement.
GGTAATCCAGAATCTTGGGTGTAAAATTTGTCATTGAATTTGAAATAGTTGGCATCTATACAACAGGAAATTAAGTTAAACAGTTCAGTTTTGATGGGGACGGCACATTGTGATCTGTCAATTAGGTCTTTAAGTATAGTCTTGCAGTCAGATGTTGGCACACTTGGAAATAGGTTTTTCACATCAAAAGAAACGAGTTTGGCGTTCGTGGGGACAGGGAAATATTTAATCTTGTTGATGAGATCAAGACTGTTGAGTATTGTGTGCTGAGGTGTATAATTGACATGTTGTTTGAAATCTTTGTTCAGTTTGTACGCAATTCTGTGTGTGAGTGTGTTAGTGTATGATACTACAGGTCTAATGGGGATGGTGGATTTGTGGATTTTTGGTAAACCGTACAATCGTGGAGGGAGTGGATTGCGGGGAAGGAATTTCTGTGGATAAGTGAATAGGGCTTTGATTCAGCTAGTTCATGTTTTAAAGAGGTGTGGTGTTTGTTGGTGGGGTCGTTTTTTAGGAGTGAGATGCCATTGTTGCCATTATAAAATCGTGTAATTTGTTGTTGTAATCTTCTTTGTCAAGAATCACTATGGAGTTGCCTTTGTCTGCTTTCGTAATAATAATGTTATCTTGAGAGACTTTTCTTTCATTTTTTTCTGTTGAATGTGTTGTTTGATTGTATGTGTAACTGTGTCTTGATTTCGTATGATTTGTGTCATAGGGAAGGACAGTGTCTAGGTGAATGTACATATTTTTGAGAGCATTGGCATTGGGTGGAGAAGGAGGTGAAATTTGAGACCTTTTTGTAAGAGTGTGGTTTCGGTATGGGACAAAGTGGAAATTTTTCAGCTTGCTTACCTGCTTTGTTTCCGGGGCTCATATTCTGAATCGCGGCTTCTGATGGAGTCCAGGAGCGTATCCCACTGAGCAGGATGTAAAGAGGCCAGGCGGAGAGACAGTTCATACTTTTGCAGTGAGAGACGGTCGCGTGTGGCGTACCATCGTTTCCGCTGCCAATGTAGCGAGGACGAGCTGGCTGCAGCGGTTGCTTTTGAGGCGGCTAATGAGACCTTGATTTTTACACTGATGAATTTCGGGTTACCCCATCACATGCACCGTGTTCATACATCTGCAGTGAGAGACGGTCGCGTGATGAACCATATATGTAAGTTTGCCAGTCCAAATTTGGTTTAATGTATAATTTTATATCTATTAATGTATTTCCAGTTCTGACGATGATGCTACGCGATCGAAAAGATCTTTAGAAGAAATATAGATTTGATACCAGACAACCTCTGTTTATTTACTGTGACAATTTTTGAAAATACAGTTTTCGCCAAAAAGCTCTTGTTACATCCGAGGAAAAAATTTAAAGAAGAATTATGGAACTGATTTTGGGAACAGGTTCTTTTTTATAAATTGAATTAACATTAAGCAGAAATTACGCAAAAGTGCTCTTTTTCAAAAAATATTCCTTGATAATTTCTAAAAATTTAATATTTTAGAAAACATTTTATTTAAGACAAAAATCTCCATCTTCAATATTGTACTTTTGCGATGCTAATTTTTCTGCAATTTTGGGAAATTCAGACCTGAACAAAAACGAGACCTGCGCCATTCTTTTAAGTGTGCTTTACGCCATTACGGAAAAAATGTCAGACAATTTGCAGCCACTTTTGAGAAAGTTGAAAATTTTAAGCCGAAAATTATTTCCAAAAATTACTAGTAAAGTTACATAAGGCAATAGGCATCAAGCTAACAAAAAATGCTGACACTGAATGGTCAAAATGGAAAAGGAATCTGAGATAACTGTATAATTTATCACAATAACAAACATTGGAAGATTTCTCTAGGAATAGTGCGAGAAAATATTGAAAACAAAAGCTTCAGTCAAAATATCAAAGCTGATACAATGCTTCGTGTGACGAGGCTTATACTTTAATGAATCATCAGTAAATCATTTATGGGACTCTATGATTAGTGTGAGCGCCTTTTGAGTCATGATGCACGAAACAATAGTTCCGCCACATATCTAGAAAAGGCAAACTCATTATTTCTGCCTGTAGTATCAAATCAAAGGCAAGAATTCATAAAACGATTTTTATTCAAAGACCAGGTACAATTGCCGAAGTTCCGTATCACCAGTAGAGTGTGCCAAATGCGAAACGGAGTCACCGTTGTCCAGAAGAAGTCCCAAAGCAGCCGAGTCGTCGAATGTCCACTGGAGAGTACCTCTTTCGTCGCACAGGTCGACGTCGTAACCAATCACCGCTCTACACGCCACACGTCGCTTGCCAGAACCCAGTCGCTAACACCGTCGCTCACTGTCCGTCCTGGCGTCGGGTCAGAGCCTCTTATAGCTCGCTAGGCTAGCGGCCCGCCGACTAGCTGCGGAGTAGGGCGGTGGCGAGTCCGCTTGCTCGGGCGTGACAGCCGCGCGCGGACAGCCCAGGCCTGCCTGAAACGGTCGCCTTCTTCTCGCCGGGGCGGTAACGCCCCGCTGACGTTGCTCGGCGGCGGCTCTTTCAAATGCGCGCGTGCGGTCACGACATTCCTGTTCATGATTTATTTCTCGTGAGAAAACAAACAACTGAGCAGGGTACTGAATCAACACCAAGAGTAAGCTATTCATTGGAACTATACTTTCTAGATGCTCGTATTCTTTTAAATAAAATATATTTATTTGATTCATGAAGTGCAGCAAAAGAAATCCTCTTAATTTTGGTCAAAATCATCAAGTATTATTGTTCCAGGAAAAAATAACTTTCGTGTCATAAATGAGTCAGAATATTGAAGATTAATACTTATTTGTAACTACCAGTAAATACTTCTCATTTTCAAAGAGGGTCGAAACATAGTTAAGTGTCGTTTCTCTTAAAAAGCTTTTGTGTTAGTGTAGTATTAAAATTGTTGAGGTTGAAACATTTTTTCAAACTAATAAGCATTAAAATCAATTCATCAAAGAACATTGAATTGTTAGTTGGAAAAGAATTTGTGTCATATTTACAGAATTCTCTGAAGATATTCTCTAAAGACTCGATAGTGGGTGGAATCTGCCGAGATAAAGGAAGTTTAAAGGTAATTCAAGAAATATGGACCTAGGCGCCTGAGTGAAGTCATCCTGAGAATATAGATCAATTGTGGCAGTGGGCAATTATTACATTTTACTTTCTCACCTTACTTCGTTAGAAGAGAAAGCATTGCAATCGTGTGGAGAACGGCGATTTTTCAAAAGAAAAATTCTTATTGTCGGGCCCAAGAAACGAAAAATGTGATATATTTTGTTCTTATATGTAGAAAATTACTTCTTCTAACACGGTGTGTAGTAAGAATCCATGTTTTGTGGGAACTTGATATCGAAAAGTCAATTGACGGTAAAACGCCGATTTGTCAACGCTAGCGCCTAAACTGTTCAGACGATTTTCTACAAATCTGTTATTCGCCGATCGATAAAAAAGAACTCGATGTTCTGCGAGTTTAAAACGAATATTTTCGGAGTACTTTACAAGAAGCCTCAAAACCACTTTCAATATTTTCTCAAAATGGCTCCAATTTTTCAGAATACTTTGCCCTCGAATAGCATAAAAGCCTTAAAACAAGTATACAGGACTCATTTTCATTTATCTCCGAATGTTTGAAAATTGCAAAAGGTAGAAATAATGCGAGAAAATATGTGCCGTTGTGTCACCAATAGTAAAAATACGAAGTAAAATGGATAAAAATCAACAATGTGCAAACATCTATAACTGTCAAATAGAAGATCTGGCAGAACATATAAATGGTGTACTCTATTGAAATTTTATGCATAAAAGGCATATTTGAAATAACCCTCATCTCTCAATTTGTTTTCCTGCGGGAAACTTCAAGTTCTCTCTCAACATTTCTTCTAGAGAGGCAGCGAGACAACGTCACATTATCGCGGAGCACGATAGCATGCTTCACGGCGAAGTCTGCAGGTAGAGGGGAGAAGATATCCGAATGAGAAGTGACAGTGACCAATCTGGTGGCGTGTAATCTGAATAACACCTATTCATTTCCAACAATAACAAATAAATGGAGTATTCTTCTGTTTATATCAATGTTGGTGATTGATTGATTTCATTAGTTTCCAGACGCGACAATTGCCAACGACATTAGTCCCGTAAGCGCAGTGAATTTTTATCGCAGGAAGTGGCGGTGATTTTACCCCGCTCGGTGAAGGGATCCTACGCCAACCTACACGTCGGATTGCGGGTTTTTCTCCAACCAGGTAGCTCCTACCAGCGGGGAACCTCCCCAGGCGAGGCAAACTCCAAGCCCCCGGCTGGTCTCCCAACATGTGTGGCAATGTAGTGCATGTAAGGGTGTGTGTAAGTAAGAAGGTGAAGGCAAGACACAGAAGAGGGAGAAAAGATCGCTCGTGTTCCGTGGTCCGTTTGTTAGGTACTGCTCCTGCTTTCGCGTGATGCTGATCGTAGAAACCACGGAAAACATTTAGATAGAGCAGCGTCCGCTATAATTATCCTCCAAAGAACGACTGCATTCGACCTGGCTATCTCACTAGTGTCGAAAATTCTGCCATCGCACCGTCGGGACTGGAACCCTACGACCTTCGGGTCAAGGGCATGCAGTGACTTCAATTGATGCCATGAGCCACACTTCTCCCGGTAGGAGCGGTCAACATGAAGATATAGAGGCGATATAGAAGAAAACCAAAGTTCGGTAGTTGTGGGTACCTCGAATATTATTGAGAAAAGTTCATATGCAGGTAAAGATCAATGGCAGGTAAAGATCTAAGTCCGTTGAAGAAAAAAGTGTTTAAATGCAGGGGTAAATTACTGGCATCGTCAACACATAGAAGAAGGTAACGATGAGAAAAGCTGGAGGAAGCTGAAAGGTAACATCTACTTTTAATTACGATCATCCTTGTCAAGATAGATTGTACCGTGGCATTATTGGCAAATGGAAGGTACGTTCTTCCGTACGTAACTGTTTGATGATCTGTTCGGACACTGTGTTCCTTGAGACTCACGAATATACACCGCGCCACTGTCAAAATAACCGAAGGCAAATTTATCCGCACACAGATTGAAAATCGGTTCTGACGGTATGTTCCCCAGATACCAAGAAATCACTTTGTTTTCATCAACATCAATTCTTCCAAATTGTCGCGAGAGTCGTTAGAAGTCCATAAAAAGATGATTATAATCAAGTTTAAACATTTCAGTATTACATTTTCTTCTCCTTCTGACCTTGTCTGATGTCACTATTGTTGATCTCGTCATCTGTGTTGTCGTCTGGGCTGCTGGTGAAGAGAGTCGTTTGTGAAAAGCTTTTCATCTGTTTATATGAGATTAGGCTTTCGTGTAGATTCTCTCTCTGCCGCATGAGAAATCTACCTATATATACAGTATTTTAGTACTCATTTCAATGTGATATTAAACGAGAAAAATCTTGTAACGAAATACGATTAACACAAGTTCAAGTGGCAAATAAAATATTTTCTGCTGCATAACTGTTGCTACAAATTATAGACTATACTGAGCATTAAAAAGGAAAGTAATATTTATTTTAATAATGATATTTAATTTATTACGCACAAGATTGTGCCACGGGAATAATATAAAATCCAAACCAAATTCTTTCGGGCAGAGACAAACTAAATTGTTAAATTCTATGTCGAGAAAGGGGTGAATAACACGTTCGCCTTTCACTGGATCCTGGATACCTCAGTTACACATTCTCAATCATTAACTTTGTTTTGTTCCCCCTTTCCTTCTTACGAAATCCTCGTGGTTAATCACATCCTTCCCCAGGATCAATCTCGGGTAAATACACCTAAATACAGATGTACTTGAAGCCAAACACTTCCTTCAGCTCCATCAGCTCTTCAATTATTCGCCAGATCGATGATCGAATAGAATAGTTCCAGTGCGTTGGTGAACAACGCTCTCGTTCTTACCGAATTTCTCAATTTTCTTCCAAACATTTAACCTACTAAACCTCTGTATCGTCTTACCTTACCCGTTAAATGGATTTGTTGGTCTGTCAGTATCCTCACATTTGAAGTATGCAGGAAAGGATATATAAGGATATATAATATATATAATATAAGGTATTATATATCCGTAAAGAAAGTACACATGACACCCGCCATGGAACCCTACAAAGAACACCCCAGTGGAGTGTCAGAGCTGGCACGCAGGTATAGCAAGGGTTGATAGCACTGCTCTGCCATGCCTCCCCCGTCCACCCTTGATTTCATCACAAGACCTAGTTCTAATCGATCGACCAGAAGTGGGGTAGCCTCTGAAAACCCGTCATGAGGATGCTAAGGCCAAAAGCAGTGTGTCCCGACACGCAGCTCACACCTTCCCGCAGTCAACAGGACTCGTCAAAATCCATACAACAAACGACGTGAGGCACAGACTTCCCACAACCTTCCGGTGTCTAAGTGGCATGTGAGTGAGCGTGCACAGATACCTGCACTCCCAGGTCACCCGTTCCCCCGACATGGTCGCCACGTGCCGCCAACACCGAGTATGGCGTTTAGCATGGAGAGAATGACATTGGTTAACAAAAGAGATATAAAAGAGTGAAAGTGACTAATGAAATGAAAAGCGAGAGAATGGAAGATGGAGAAACGAACACTCTGCGCACTATCTCTTCCAGGTCGTGGATCGATACACTTTCGGCATACCTTCAGTATTGTTGCGGGACAAGTAATGCGCTTATCACGCTTCGTTTTAGTGATTCCAACAGTAGTAAAGTGTTCTTCATAAATTGAACGCTTCTCTAGGGAGCAGTAAACATTGACATTCGCAATGTATGTAAACTGGCTCACATGCTAATTCCAAAAAGTGAATATACGTAAGCGTTCTCCCTGCTCTTATACAATCCCTCAAAAATACAACGTAAATTAATCGTAATTGTTATGTATATAAAGAAAAAATTAATCGTATTAAAATGCAAATGAGTTTTAATTCTCCTCGCAAAAAAGGGCGACATTACGGTTACTCCTTTGCAGAAAAATAATTATTATATCTCTGAATTTACTTTGTAGAAGAATAATTTTAAGCAAGAATGGATGTCGGCTGCAGGCTTAAAGAGAGGCTCTTCCATTAGTATTGACTTCTACTTGAATGTACAGTGAAACCTAACACAAGAACTCCCCGAAGAACCCGGCAAAAATTTGCCATTGATAGATCCCTTAATCAAAGTTTTGCAGTTACTAGAAGCGTAAATCAAATTGAATTGTGCTAATTGCTATGAAATAAAGTATGTTCTTTTCAAGACTACTAATTACCTAAGATAAATACTACTAAGATTATCATAAATGACAAAATCCGATTCAAACAAGTTATTTGGGATAATTTGCCTTTTCTCGGGTAATATTAAAATACGCCCTTGACTTGCGACTCATTATCAGAGTCGAGAAACTCATTATCCCTCCTTATCGAATGAAACAAACAAATTATATTTGAAGCTACTGTTACATCCTGCAGAAACTTTACAGCAGGGCCGTCTGACGACGGAGTCAACGAATGACCAGATTGTATCCATGCATGCGGGGTGCTCCGCGAGGCCTTACACATTACCACAGAAGGGAATTACGAGATAGAAACCATAAAACTGCTGTAAAATGGGTGAAGCAAACATGTCACATGAAGGGACATAAGCGTTCGCACAGAGGGGTCGTGGCCCCTCCCCCTGAAAACTTTGAAAGGGAGCCCCAGAGCCGCAGAAAATAAAACATTTCTGACAACCTGTTTAAACCATGATTCTGACATTCCTTAATCAGTCAAGTTAGGAAACATCTATGCATTTGGAAAAGAGAATTTCCAAGACATCAGAAAAAAACGTAAAATTTGTGATGCAATTGGTTTAACATAAAAAAATTGTATTCATTGTTGTGTCATTCAAGTTGCTATTTCATTCTTCTTCTAGTGTTTTATTTACTTGTAAAAGTAAAATATGACATAAGTAAATAAATAAATATGTTTTTTTAAATCTAGAGGTGCTAAAGCAGCACATACTTTCTTGCATTATTTTTAACAATTACAGTTGTCGAAAATTCAGGTAATTTAACGAAAATGACATCTCAACTAATTTTATGCGTCCTTAACGCTATCTCAAGAAAACGTTTAATTAAAAATTTGAAGCCATTTTCGAGCAAATTTTGAAAATATTGTTGAGGCGTTTTGTAAAGTGAAATTATCAATTTGAAATTATCAATTTCAAACACGCAGTGTCTCGAGTTCTGTCAGATCAATCGGGGAATACCAGTATTGGAGAAAATAGTCTGAACAGTTTGGGCGCTATCGTTGACCAAAGACAGATATTTTGCTGTAAATCGATTTTTCGGGATCAGTGACCCACAAACACGGATTATGACTACACAACGAGTTAGAGGAAGAAATTTACTAAGTAATATAATGAGACCTATCCACTGTAATTCTCAGAAAATGTCAATGTTATCAGAGGGTGGAACATGCCAGAAGTCCAATTAAATTAATTTGTTCAATGCTGATTGTGTTTGTTGGAGTTATGATACTGATTTAAAAATATTACTCATTTTTGTACACTTGATAACAAAAAATAATATACAGCTGTATCACAATAAAGTTTACAAATATCTTGGGCTTGTAGGTTGACAGATATGATTACATTCTGGTAAATTCCATATAACGAATTTACACATAATCACATTTGTCCCTGATTAATACGCAAGCATACACTGGTGTTCGGCAAGTCATGTTCTGACACAGTTTACGTAAACTTGCCCAAACACCAATGATTGACGAGTTGCCTGGCAATAAGAAACAAGCGTGTGTAACTTAATGATTTGAAATCTCCTTCCACATGTTCATCGTTAAAGAAAGTTATCCATCTATGATCCCCTACATATTAGAGACGTCAGCAAGATTTATTTTGAGAAATTGTGTATAATAAATTATATTAATATTATTTATTTATATTATTATATTAATATTGTTCTAATGACAATTTTTCAAAATATACAAGCAAAAAGTTATAAAGGATGAATTGGGTCAATTTTGGTAATGAATATTCCAATTTTCGAAACTTCAGAGAGTCCAATGAAAATTAGTCTCGCCATTTATGAAAAGTTCTTTCAAAAATTATTGAAAATATTGGAGCGATTTTTGAAAAAATACATTTTCGTAAATTGCATTAACTTGAAGTTGAAATGACGTGAAAAGTACTCATTTTTTAAATTGTACATGACCCATTTTTAAATATATAATTTTTAGAACATATATCGTTTAAGACAAAAATCTCTATCAACAAGATTGGGCTTTTGCAACGTTAATTTTACCACATTTTTCCCAACGCTGACTACAAGAACTTTCAATTTCCCGCCTAGTTGGGCGCTGCATATCATTAGCAATGGATTATGGGGCCATAGCATTAATTTCGCGTGGCCTACTTGAAAAAATGACTGCTGATATTGCAGTTTCGTTGTGGTCTTGCCCGCGCAATTTCTTCCCTTGTAAATAAATGATCTGTTATTAAAATTGGTGGGCGGATTCCTTGTTCCTCTCCCTTTCTCTGGAGAGGTTTAGAAAATTTGTTATGAATGTCTCCCTTTTGTTAAAATTGTTTCGTGCTGAAACCCGGGAACCATATACTTATCGTGTTTATATGATTTCTAATGAGAATGTAAAAAAAATGATAAATTTCACAACATTAATTGTGATAGTAATGTATAGATTAACTTTAATTTTTACTTTACAAACATCAACAAATTTAGATCAATGTAGCATTTACATAATTAATGATTAACAATTAACAATTACATCAACTAACAATCAATAAATTTTGATCTAGAAATGTATATTCTTAGGCTTTGTAAAAATATGTACACTATTTAAAAATGTATTATTTGAAAAAAAAACAACTTCGACTTTAAACAACAGTAACTTTTGAAATTTCCTCTTTTAAAAAAATTGATGATTACGTATTTTGGGAAATTCGATTTGAAAATAACTGAACTTTTGAATTCGGGAGTAAAAACATCGGTATTAAATGCAAATGATATGAGGCTCAATGCAAAAAACTTTTCTTTGAATTATTTATTACTGGGAGAAACATTTTTATGTTAAAACAGATTTTCACGTGAGATTTCAATTTTTTAAGGTAGCCCAAAGTGCTAAGAAATTTTACACCGAACATATTACATGCGAAAAGTGTGGAGAGGGCATTGAAAGCCGTGATCTCGTAAGGTGACGCAATCAGTCTCTTAGAAGATATTGATGCGTACACACGTAAGCGGTGAGGTGCGTACGTATTTTCGGCATAGGCTAGAGTAATAGGCATAAACTGTTATCTAAATGATAGTGAGACGAATGCTTATGATTAATCTGATAGCTTGGTTTTGCTTAAATAGTAGTATTTTTGAATTAAAATTTTAAGGGTTTTACAATAACTCCATAGATGGAATGATTTTTCCATAAGTAGTTGAAGATAGATATTTAGATGTTAGATATTTATTTAGTCAAAAAACAGCAAAAAACCTGTAAGTGACATATGGGGAGAAAATCATCCGCGCACGATTTCTTGAGTTTCAGAATCCCTTCCCAGCAATTCAACTATCAATAGTTAAAAGATGAAAATCATTTAGAATGATGATGATGATGATGATGATAATAATAATAATGATAATAATAATGATAATAATAATAATAATGATAATAATGATGATAATAATAATAATAATAATAATAATAATAATAATAATAATAATAAAGAAAGCGCAAGATTAACATTTCAAAAACTAGACATTTTCGTTCCAGAGTTATAGAAAACTAATTTGTAACGGTAAACGAACTGCAGGTTTGATTTTTCTGCATTGATAACAAAATAGGCACTCACCCTAAGCTCTATTATCACTAAAAGCAAAGAAAGATATCAACAAAACATGCGCATAGTGAAGCTACACTTACGTCCAGAAGCAAATCAAGGGGGCCATCTCAGCATTTCCTCTGGATCAAGGAAACGGGACAAAAACCTGCTCGAGATGGGAGCCATTGAGCCGGAGGCTTTAGAATATTACTTGTAACAGGCATATTAAGTCGTTTTTTAAAATGATGTAATACAATTGTAAACTAATTTATTATACCATATCATTGTTTTGTTAAAAGAAACATTATTTTTCTTTTTGATGATCAGTATAGTCTCTAATATAGTCTCTAATTGTATAGAAACAGTTATTAAGCAGAAAGGTTTTACTTTTAACTGAAATTTGTGTACCGATTTTCATTGTTTAATGTCATCTGGCAATGCATTGTAAAGTAACGTACATGTATTGTATGTGGATTTCTTGTAGTGAGCTGTTGATACTGACACTTAATGAACATGATTTCTACGACAAGTGTTGTACTTATAAATATCATTATTACATGGAAATACGTTCCCACCGTTGAGTAAGTCAGTTTTGACAAACATTACAGATTCGTAAATAAATATGCAAGGCAATGGTAATATTCAAAGATCAATGAAAAGAGGCTTGCAAGGATTCCGTGGATGGCATTTTTTTCATTATTCGGATAATTTTCACATGCAATTTAAATGACTAGGTACGAAAGGATGAGCTTTCCCAGAATATTATGCCATACCTCAGGCGGAATGTACATTTGCAAATTACACAACAACGAGCTACATGAAGGCTGACAGAATTTGAAAGAATTCTGAATGCGTAACATGAACTTAATTTAGTGTTTAATTATGTTATATGTACATCATATTTGAGGTTTGACTGAATTGAGAGATCTAGAAATTTTGTTACCTTAACATCAGCTAATTGCATATTGTTCATTTCCAATGGAGCATGCAATTGCCGATTTGAAATGCAAAAATGGATTGAAACCGTTTTTCGTTCGTTAACTATTAATTTGTTATTACAAAACCAATTTAAAAATTGTGAAATTGTATTATTTATTGTTTCTTTTTTGCAAATAACATTCGTGTCATCGGTTCTTCCATCTTTTATAGACGAGGGCATATGGTTTACGTACAACAGAAAGAGAGGACAGGCCCTTGGATCGAACCTTGTGGGACCCCATATTCAATTGGCAAAGAATTGAAAAGATAAGCATCGAATGTCCTTTCGTGCCAGTACGGTATTTCTGCTCTTTGAGATCGGTGTTTAAGGTAAGAGGTTATCCAATCTAGGGCAACACCACGAATTTCATATGAAGGTAAATTTTGAGAACAAGATGCTCTGATTAATAACGTCCAATGCGTTCGAAAGATCTAAAAATATTCCAATGTATCCTTCATTTTTGCCCATTGATGAAGCAACATCTTAAAGAAAAGAAAAAATAGTCGCGCGTAGGTGTTTTATACAAAGCACAGATAGGGAAAGTCTCGACCGCGTATTGATTGTATGGAAAATATTAAATCCTATTAAGCATCAAATCGTTTGTGATATTTCGGAACATTTTAAATTTATTTTAATGATAGGCAAGAACGCGAGAATAGGAATTCCAAGGACATTCTATGGATAATATTCTGCTGATTCGACCGAGAAATCGTCCAACAAGACATTGAAGTAAGCTTACGATTCAAAACCGTACGGTATTTTTTCATGTTAAACATAGAAAAAGTGACCTCAATAGAATTTGTAATGTATATAAGAATAAATGTTAAATTTTTATTGTTGAGAAAGGCTGATAATTTAAGTAGTTTCCATCAATCTAATAATTTTTTAAATCAATAGAACCCCCAGGAATCATGATTCTGTATAGAAGTACACATGCAACAGGTACGGCGTAAAACGTATATCGAAACCCATGATTAAATTGAAAGTAAATTTAATAAATTAGTGTCAACATTGAGAGATTTATGAGCATAGCAGGGCAACGGTAAAAATGACAATATTAATAATAAGCGGTGGAAGCAATCCCCTTCATAATATTAGATGTTGTTGTAAATAATATCCAGATTTAGCAGTAGTAAAAGTATCCAAGAGACGAAAAGATATTTCACAATATTTATATTCTAAATTAAAAATGTATTGATTGTTAATTTTCTCATATAACATAGTTCTTGGGCAAGTATTTTTGGCAAGAATAGGTTCTGCACATAATAAATGGCAATAGATTGCATTTTTGGTGTGTTCTTTTGTCTCCGTCGATGTAACGAGTCTCTGAATCCTTCTTGGGCATTGAGAGACTGGCATGGCGTAATCCTCCTTTATTTTTTGTCATGTCACGTCACGTCGCAATCAGTCAGTGCCTTTTACCCCTTCGGCTAGGAGCTCGGCACTGTTAGGTCCCTGGGTTCCTCGGCGGTCACTACAGCGCCTCTGACCGGGAGGTCCTAGTTTTCTGATGGCGGCAGGATTTTCGACACTAGCTTTTCAGCAGGTCGAATTCAGTCGCTGTCTGGAGGAGAATTCTAGCGGCCGGCTGCTCTGATCGGTAGTTTTCCGTGGTTTCTCCGATCAACACCAGGCGAATGCCTGAGCAGTCCCTACAAAACGGGCCACGGACCGCGCGCGATCTGTCCTTCCTCTTCCCTGTCCTTTCCCCTCCCCTTACACACACACTTACACTAACATGCACTACACTACCACATATTCCGGGAGACCGGTCGGGAGCTTAGAGCTTGTCCCGGCTGGGGCGGTGCCCCGCTGGTGGGAGAGTCCTGGGTAGGGGAAACCCCACTAGTCGACGGTAGGTCGGCGCCGGATCTCGCCATCCAGCGGGGGACGATCACCGCCATCTCCCGAGAAACAAACATACACTACACTAACGGGACTAATGACCAAAGCAGTTGACGGGCCCGGAAACACGAAAAAACCAAACCAAACCAATCAGCGGTCACCCAACCAGAAACCCGCGATGTCCCCAATTTGTCCCTGACTTCACATAGCATAGTTAAGGAATTGCGTTAGCGATGCCGGCAGTTCGTTTATTCCAATACCTGCATCAGACTGGTCAATCTGTACAGCATTATTTTTATTTTGTGCTTCTTCGCAAAATCTGTGCTTTTGCGGCATCATCTAAATGAGGTGATTTGAGTTTTAACTTAAATTCTTGAAAGATACAATATCAATCTTCTCATGGCTCTCCAAAAGAGAGAACTAGACCGAAATTATATTTGGAATATTTATATTAAAATGTGTGGCTAACTATTGTGATATTTGCTTCCTAATATAATGGCTATCTTATACTGGAAAAGATTCTACATGATCATGAATTTTAATTTTACTATCAGATAGAAGAGAGCAGCTTGTACTTTTGCCAAGTATATCTACTGGACTTTTCCTGCTACCTTTAGTGCTCTTAATCTTTGTATTTTTTTCATATCTACCAACAATATCGCAAGACATTCTGAAAGGCATATTTAAAATCGTTGCGCTCCAACGATTAAGTGGTATTTAGATGTATCCTCCCTTCATTTCTTCTCTTCTCCATTGGTCTTCTCATCTTAACACTTTAATTATCAGCGTTTGCTGCGAAACTGCGTGAAGACAGTTAGCCTATTTTCCGATTCTTGGGAGAAACAGTTCTTACGACACATGCAGTCAGCACCTAAGCGTTTAGATCTCAACCATTTCACAACTTTTCCCTTAAGCACGTCTCTTGCCTTTTTTTCCTAACACGAGTACTGGGAGCATATTTTTCACTCACTGAATTCATTGTAAATTATGTCTTAAAGCATAACGTTACTTTCAATATCACACTGTCAACAAAGACTAACTCGCATTTTCAATGTCAGCTGTAAAATCAGCCCTAATGCCTTTATACTCTCCAAGAATATAACTTCATTCTTTTCAATGGTTCATGTCCTGGACTTCAGCCCTTTTAATAAATAAAGCAGAAATGAAATGTTTTGTTGCCAAGTGCAGCGTTCGCACATATGCTCTTTTAACAGAAATCGGTTCTCCTGTGTCCAAAGAATATATTTCGGTAAGAAAGCTTTTTTTTAAAAAAGTACTTAAGCCCTGTTTAACAGCTATTCATTTAATTCCCCAAAATAGCTCCAATTATTTTCTTAATTTTTTCTCCTCTGATATAGCAAAGAAGGATTAAAATATGGTGTTGGTTTAATTTTCGGCGAATGGTGTTTTCAAAAATTGAAAAAAAATAACATTGCAAAAGTACAATATTGATGACAGATGTAATTTTCCTCAATGAAATCTGTTCTTGAAAATTTAAGTGCAAATATTCAATCATTTTTACAAAGCTTCGGAAAGGTTGTGTTCAGCTATGGGGCTGTTGGTGTAGGGGTACGTTCTCAGGTTCAGCTACTAACGCTAACCCTAACCCGCCAGCCTAATAGCTAAACTCAACCTTTGAAACGCTTTGGAAACAGATTTGCTCAGTAATTTTCAAAAATCCAGATATTTTAATTATCATTATTTCAAGAACTTTTAAACATTAGATTTCATTACAAAAACATTTTTAGCATACTTTGCTCTTGCTACAAAACTTAATTCAAAATATTGAAACAATTTTTGAGAAAATTATGAAAATGTTAAAGCTTCATGTAAAGTATCTCCCAAAATTAATTTATCCATTTTAAATTCGATGGGCAACGAGTACGGCGAGATAGATCACTAAATGTCAGTTTTGGAGTAAATCGTCTAAACGGTTTAGGCGGTAGTGTTTTCGACAATTGGGCGGACAGAGCAACGTTCGACCGTAGAGCAATTATTCTGTACGAAGTACCCCAAAACGGGGGTTCTGACTCCAAAGCGCGTTAGAGGAGCGAGAAATGTTCGACATCACGGACCCACATGAGCTTTCTGTCGAGAATTGCCCGTTTCTGACGTGCTTTCTCTTTACTTGATAAGTAAGTAGCAGGGTAGAAAGTAAAAAATATTAAACATTTATAATGCGTTTTGCGTTAGCTATATATATATATATATATATATATATATATATATATATATATATATATATATATATATATATATAATATATATATATATATATAATATATATATATATATATATATATATATATATATATATATATATACAATATATATATATATATATATATATATATATATATATATATCCAATCTGTCGAGTACTAAAAGTAATCAAAGGTATTCCTGGGCATGAATCTACATCATATCGGATCTCCCACAATCGCCATCGACATAGAATGGGCCAACCGTCTCCCGCTTCTGTTTCTCGCCCCATCACGCTATCCCATCCCACCAACCCGCCATTCCGAATGTTTAGCGACAGTTCGGCGAGTGAGATGCAGACAAGAGCGAGTGCAAAAGTGAGAGAAGCGGGCGAGAAGCGTTTGGTGAGATTTAGTGCTGTTTCCGTGTTATTTGTACATTACTGTGCGACGTGATTGATTGTTATTGTGTGAGTGTTATTTGTTTGTTGTGTGAAGTACCCTGCAGTGAGTTTGCGAGTGAACGATTACTGTTTTGTACAAGTTTGTTTTGCACGTGTTATTTGATCATTATTGTGCGACTTGTTTGATCGAGGTAGAGTGTTATTTCATTGTTGTTGCTAGAGGGTCGTTTGTTCGTTCACATGAATCGCTTAGAGCGGTTCCTCTAATTGCGATCTCAGCAGGTCGACGCTATCTCTGCTGGAGTCGCATTGCAACCATAATCCCCTCACGGACAGTGACTCCATGCCGGTAACTGCGTAAGATCACAAGATAGCAATGTAGCCGCAAAAAGTTAACGAATAATTTAGTATTGAACGAAAAGGATTAGGTGAAGTTCAACATGCAATGTGTTAAACTCGAGTGTGTGTGCGTTGCAAAGCAACAATCAAGATCGATTCAAAGAATCGCTTCCCATTCCCAACCAGCGATACAGGACCAATCTGACAAAATTGGTCTTACAGTAGAAGCCGTTGGTGTGAGTTTGATAAATGCGATTTAAGCCGTGGTACACCTATGCCCTCTAAAACAATATCTCATTTATTAAAGTAATATTTTATCTGGTTGGAGAGTAGATGGTGTGAACGAGCAACTGACGAATGAAATCACCGAAATGGACCATTAACGAACTAATGAAAAGCCGTTAGTATTATCGCACGATTTCCGAGGTCATTCGGCGGATAATGACCAGTAGGAGAATCGTTGCGTGCACACCATATACGGCAGCGCCAATGTGTTTTTATCTAGAAGCGGAACTTTGCGATTGTCTCTAATGAATGCACACATCCCTTGCTTTTGTCACAATAATACCATTATACCATTCGGAAAATGGGAGAGAAAAAAAAGAAAATCCAAATCATTTATTACGTAATGGGTCGAAGCGAGCCCAAGGATATTATGGTTCCATAACTTCTCTGATTTGGTGATACTTTTGGACTACCATATGGTTTAAAGGCATGCAATATCAATTTTAATTGTGAAATCCACCAACAATATGATCTCAGTATGACTTCGGTATATGTAATTATTTTTAATTTATTTAAAGACGCTTTACCTTGGCCATATATTTCAACCCCCTACCAGTCATCATACATTCCATTTAAATATCCATTTAACACCACTTACTTCTCTTGGGATGGCTTCCCCATTTGACCCCAAATGAATCTTTTATTGAGGCACTCGGCAAGACCACATTCTGAGAGTACATCACTAAACACAGGACGTTCGTCTGCTCCCACTTAATATCCGAGTAGCTCTTACGTACTTCTCGGGTAGATTTGCCACATTTTTTCAGATACCCCTCGTACCCCATCTCGGTACTTTCACTCTTTTATAGGAAAGCTAGCTCGTCTCGTTCCGTTGCAATCGTAGGCCCATAACGACCGAATTTCTTAATTGTTTTTATTATTCGCAGGTGGCATTCGCAGGTGGGAGATTGTATGAAAGAGGTGATGCATGGCGCTTGGGTGAGCCTCGTCATCCCAGAACATAAGCAGATATCAATGCCCTAGATGAGATTCATACCTGCGACCCTTCAAGTCGAGGACGTTATGACTCCCGCCTTAACGACCTTGATTACCGGGGAGGGTAATAAGTTTTTATATTATGTGAATATAAAAATATTCTTATTGTACTAGCAGAAAATTCGTGCGTTCATATTCTATTACGGTAAGATAAATTAAAATAACATGCTAGTAGAATTAAATACTCTGGTGTACTGGTGCAAAATATTCACCCATTATTTAAGATCCGTTACTGTATTAAAAGTTTAAAAATAAACTCACCTACTTCAGAGAAATGTTGACGACAATCATCCTCGTGTGTATCTATTTTTCAAATTTATTGCATCATGTTCATAGAAATACATTATTTTATCTAGAAAAGAAGTAATAAAATATGTTTCGAATACATTATGCTCATCAACAACATTGATACACAGAAGCCTTCTTCCTATTTGTTATATGGTTCGAACGTGTGACTAAACCGTTAAAATATTTATTGGATCACAACACAAAACGGAATTCCATTTATTTTGATTTAATTTCTCCATACGCTATTTCATGTATGCCGAAAACAAAGTCAGACATCAATATTATCATAAATAACATCCGACAAAATGAAGAAAGAGTTTTAGAAAATAATATTCTTAAATATTCGGATATAGGCATATTCATTTCCTAGCACCAATGTATTATGTATTTCATGATGCCTAATTAAATTTCAAAATTTTAATAGTACGTTTTTACTTCTCTGTTTTGCAAAAACAACTGCCCACTATCACTAGTTCACTTATTTAAATCTGTAAGACAACGTTAATAAATGTTGCACATTTTACAAATTGCACATTTTAATAAACAAATTTTACTCTATTAAAGGTGCACTGTGAATTGAATCGTTCAGAAAATCGGCATGCCTCAAGTTTGGCCATCTCGGTAAAACGAAGAAAGAACTGTTCTGAAATAAACGATTCAATTACTCCAGTCCTAGTCACTACTTCCCTCTTACGGAAATGAATTGATTATGCGAGTACGTCGATGAAATCTGGAATATCTATTTTCATATGCCTACTGTCATGATTACGTCAAATGAAATTACTACACTTTAGATACACGTATATTCCATAGATACAAATGAAGCATAAATATCTGTGCACATTTTCTTGAGCTCAGTGAGGAATATAGTTATTCACAGAATCGTTGTCCATGCTCTCGGGGCACTAGGTCGATTCCGTTACGAAGGGCATAATACAAGATCATAGTCAAACACTGTACAGGATTTTCCTTAGTAAATAATTTGTATTACATGGGAACGAGTATTTTCCTACCAATTCTTTCCAAAAATGCTCGTTGCTACAGGTAATTATAATTCACTTGGTATGTATATGAATTAAGTCGAAGATCCCTGAGCTCAAGAAACCGTGCACAGATTGCACTTTTCCGCATAGTACGTCATACTACAATTTTTAACAGTTTTTGGATGTTAAATAAATATATAAAAATAAATTTTCATTCTGGTGTGCTCAAAATAGGGACAAACTTTAATAGAAAGTTTTCTTACAGAAAATATGCTCTTTTTAAATGTCATAAATAATTTTATACTAGTGGCCTGGGGTATCAAAAATGCTGCTAAACAAATTCAAGCAAAACTCTTTTCCAAAACGTTGCACGCACACTTCTCAATAACAACAAAGAAAATACTCCTGTATAATACTCCAATAATAATTATTATTATAACAAAAATTGTCTTCACAAATAGTGCAAAAACGTACAAGTAGAATATAGAACGATTGTATTCGAATACACAGTACTTTGGTTCTTTACATACCATAAATGTCAAAAAAGTTGCTGTTCCTCAACGCAACACGCGAATACAAAGAGGAGTGGCCTCTTCCTTGGGAGTCTTGCTAACGCCTGATGTCAGCGAAGTCCCAAGTAACATGTGTCGTAAGCAGTGACGCACTGAGTACAAGAAATAAGTCGCTGCGCCCAGCATCGAGATTTTGAAAATCAATAGGTAATTAATATCTTCGTATTCTTAAAACATTCATAATGTATTCGATTTGCAGGTAAACCGGGAGCGGTATCTCAGTGCATCAACTGATGCCACTGCAGCGCCTCTGACCGGGAGGTCCTAGGTTCGAGTCCTGACGGTGGCAGGATTTTCGACACTAGCTTTTCAGCTAGGTCGAATTCAGGCGCTGTCTGGAGGAGAATTCTAGCGGTCGGCTGCTCTGATCGGTAGTTTTCCGTGGTTTTTCCGATCAACACCAGCCGAATACCGGAGCAGTACCCTACCAAACGGGCCACGGACCGCGCGCGATCTGTCCTTCCCGTTCCTTGTCCTATCCTCTCCCCTTACACACTAACATACACTACACTACCACATATTTCGGGAGACCGGTCGGGAGTTCAGAGCTTGTCCCAGCTGGGGCGGTGCCCCGCTGGTGGGAGAGTCCTGGTTAGGGGGAAACCCCACTAGCCGTCGGTAGGTCAGTGCCGGATCTCGCCATCCAGCGAGGGGAAAATCACTGCCATCTCCCGAGAAAAAAAACATGCACTACACTAAGGGGACTAATGACCGAAGCAGTTGACGCGCCCGGAAGCACGAAAAAATCAATCATCGATTTGTAGGTAATATTTTATTAGTTTTATAAAAGTATTCCATATTTCAAATTTAAAAGTAGTGTTGGACTCGTGCAACTAGCATGAGAACACATATCTAAATCCCTCTGTGACACACATTTTACAGGTTACATGCTGGAGATTAAAGCAAGAAATTTTATCTTACAACATTGTGTAATATGTTAAAACATTGAAACCCCAACAAAGAAAGCATTTTCCTCCAAGAACTTTCAAGAGTATCGTCTTGAAAGTTCCATGAGACAGGTAAAGGAGAGGGAAACTATGCCCTTGTTAAAAGTTTGACCCGTAGTTTCTTATGAATTTTAAAATAAATGAATAGGTCAACAGCGAGCGGTGTAAAGTATTTAAAAGAAGATTAACGGGGCTATTGCAACAAAGCAAAGTGCATGGCAAAATTTCTCATTTTCAAAATCTGTTATTTCTTCGAAATTATCATCAAGCATTCCGCAACGTAATACACATGTTAGCATGCACAAAATGGAAAACGGTTAAATTAGGTTTGAAATGAACAACCATGAAACACGAATGTTCCGCAATATCCAGTGACTACACCAGCCAAAATTAGCACGGCAAATATATGCATTATATACTCAGAGGTACACATTTTCTGTAAACACAAATCGCATACGCAAAACCATCTTTTAGAAATATGCCACATGGTGCGGTAGAAACGCTCTCCTCGATCACATTCCGAAAATTAAGTCGCCAGAGTGGAGAGCATCGCCAGTGGCAGATTCACACCAGGAAGTCCGAGTAAGATTGTGGCATCTGTTGCGCCCTAGGAGCCAATGAGAGAACTACAAATACGAGGTTCCAGAAATTTCCACAATGCGCGCCTCCGTCACGTCACGCGCCCCGGTCGAACAAAGGAGAAAAATAGACCAACCTTCGTTCGTGAGAACGCTGGATATTCGCCAGAATAATGGGAAAGCGCATTTTCACGCAACGCGGACGGTAGGCAAAGAATGACAGCTCCTACCCGCTTTCGAAGTGAAATACACTCTGGCCACAACACGAATCGCAAAGAATGACAGAGGAAAAATTCTCACAATCAGAAAAAGATACAAGATCTGCAAGATTGTTCACTAACATTATTGGCGTGGCAACGGCAAGAAATCTACCGGTCGACAAGAAATATGAATTATCAGGTAAATGGAACATTCATAATGGTGGTATATCGATCCAAGCAAAGAAAATCAACATGCTTAAGATTGGTATAACCATCAATCAAATATAGCTAGCATCAATACATAATTCAGGCCTTTGAGTGCTTCACATATTGTTTTACCAGATTTAAATGCTATGAAGACACTAGAATATGATTTTAGCATAAAACTCACAAACTTGCCAAAATCTCATCATGGTTCAATAATTATTAAACTGACGTACATGTTTAATTAAATAGTTATTTTTCATTACATAAAAAACGGAATTACGCTTGGATTATTTTACAGTATTCAACGGTTTATTTGATTTGATTTATTTTCGCCAAAAAACAGTTAAAACTGTATGTGACCTGCGAGGGAGAAGCTTCAATTCCACACTTTGTTTTTCACCAGAATCCCTACCCCCATCTTTTAGTACACAGAATTCAAAGTATACATAGTTGAATTAAATTAGACTACAAATGTATTCCACGTACTGATAACTATTTTCTCCAAACTTCTTTCTCAATATCTCTTGAATTATATCTCAATGTACCGATCTATTTTAAGTAAATACGTTTGTCAACTTCAAATATCTGTTTTAATAAGATTGCAATGATTTTATGAGCAAGTCTGGCTGTAGGAAAACACTGAAATTTCCACGAAGCAACTGCAAAGGCTACATTTCGGAGTTCATTTGTAAACATGTGAGAAGTTTTGAAAATCTAAACTATCAAACGGGGTTAGGTAAGGTGCTAATGACAAAAGTCCTAAACAATGAAACTGTAACTCTTTTCCTAAACAAAGATGGAGGAAAAAACTACGCTGGGTTCCGTCGTTGATCCCCCATTGGTCTGTGACTATTGTAGCATTTTAGATAACGCTTTCCTCCTGTTTGAATTTGCCAAAGAGTTATATATATATATATATATATATATATATATATATATATATATATATATATATATATATATATATATTCAAGTTAAATTGCAGCGTTTGTAACTCAAGACCAGTTGACCAGTTTTAATTATCTCTGATTTGTTGTATTCATCTCCGTCCCGAATAGCAGAATAACTATTAAAATATCGGGGATTAAATTCTCTAGACGGTGCTGTAGAACAAAACTAAATATTCATGTCAAATACAACCAACAACACACTCGGCAGGATTTTTTGAATCCATATAGTTAATAAACTCCTAAACGAAGCGTTCTAGGGCTTTAAAAACTACAATTTTGAGGTCAAAGGTATAAAAGAAACGTTTCTCACACCGTAATATAAAGGATGAGATTTTTTTAACGTTTTATTACATTTTAGCCGGTGTAGCGCTTCTCAAAATTACCCCACCTGCTCAGAGACGTACAGATTCTGCGACTAAATGTGGATGAGAGGGACAGAGAGAGGCAAAGACAGATAGAGACGCACAGAGACAGAGCCAGACATGCTGAGTCAGGGACGGAGAGAGAGACACGGAGAAAGAAAAACAGAGAGAGACGGTGAGAGAAACGGAGTAAGAAGAAGTAAGAGGGAGATGAAGGGCCAGGTTCCGCTAGTATTCTAATAACACTAATTACACGTATCAATGAATCACATTCATGATAATTTGCTTATTCTAGCTTATCATTCAATATTCAGTTATTTTACACATTTTAAATTACATAGTGCACGTGCCGGTGAATTGACAAAAGGGAAGACAGCACTAAAAAGTTTGTACTTTATTACTCTACTCTGGTAATTACTTGTACCCATTTTCCTTTCGGGTCAACTATTAAGGTTTCTTTATTGTTGGGAATTCTGATATGTTACCTAGCGTTCAGTTCGGTATTTCCCAAATATTTTTACTGTGTATATATAAAACCTTAAACGTTTTAATACATCGGATGTATGAGAATGACTTCATAAACATCATTATAGAGCCCGAACAGAAATTTGACTGCATCCAAACATGATAATTTGGTAATAAATTATTTTTATCAAACGCCCGGTGCCACGATCTGAATCATAAACGTTCACGGTCTTCAAATAGAATTGGTGTACTAGAACTCTTATCCACACTTCCACTTTCCCACAAAATAAATCTACATCTTATTTGTCCCGAATTGGAGAAATACATTTTGAAATCCACCTTGTATGAATAAATATAAATAATAAAAAAAGTACATGTAATGACACAGTTAAGTAAAGTGGGTGGTATCAGATCCAATCAGTTCGTTCGAACAAAACCCTTTACCATGAAATTATAACACGTTCGAACGAAACACTTTACCATTAGATTATAACACGGGTACGGGGTTCAGGGGTTATATACAGATACCTTTAGCGGGTAGATATGAAAGGAAACATTGAATTCCTAACATCACGTGAACGTGAGAGAAAGAGGGCAGTAGACTTTCACAAACAAAATTCGCTTGGGTCACATTCGACCCAGACGTTTTGAGGATTAATTACATATTAATACACCACTACTTTAGTTATCCAACTTGGTAACGCCATTACACTCGACTACTAAATGCATCTCCCAATTCATCACAATAAATCAGCACAATCTGATAGATGTCCAGGAGACGTCGCGTCCTAGGCATGGTCGTCAAAGTTTTGGTCGTCTTATAACCTTTGCCAGAGCCAAATGCCTACATTCTTAGTAAAGTCTGGTTTTACAAAACTCGTAACTCCAACGTCATTTTGTGCATTGACAGACCCTGTAACCATTCAAATATGGTATGCAGATTGTATTTTCTCATGCTATATACGATCAAATTTTATTTAATTCCACCAGGAAAGGTGGCTCAGAGCATTAACTCATGTCAGTGCAGTGCCTCTGACCGGGAGATCCTAGGTTTCGAGTTCCGACGGCGAGGATTTTCGTCACCAGATTGTCACCTGGATAGAATTCAGCCGCTGTTTGTAGGAGAATTCTAGCGATCGGCAGTTTAGCACGATTTCTCCGATCAACATCAGGCGACAGCCGTAGCAGTACCCTAACAAACGGGCCACGAACCTAGCGCAACCTTTCCTCCTTGATCCGGGTGAAGTTGTGCCACGCTGGTGTGATATCTGCTTGGGGAAAATCTTCGCAAGCCAATGTAGATCTGCGCCGGGCATTGCCATCCAGAGGGGGAAGACCGCCTCCACCTCCCGCGACAAAAACGTGCACTACATTGACGCGACTAATTACCTAATCAGTTGACACGCCCGGATTCACTAATCAATGAATTATTTAATTCCGGTCAGTGCTCGAAAATGTATGTATAGCACTAAAGAGATATTATATAGACAACTTCAAATTTTGTATTATTATTTGATTAAACTCACTATGTACTTAATAATTATTTTTTCAATTATAAGCCAACAATTCTCGAAAACAACCCGAAATATGTTCTCGAAAATTTTCACGTGAAAAATGTATTGCTTTTCTAAAATATTTGAATAGCAACGGTGCTACAATTGTTTTCGCTCGAAAAAAAAGAAAATGCGAAGATATGCAATTTTTTGTTGAATAGAGAATGTACATTTATAATCTTAATTTTTTAAAACTGCAAAAGTTACCAATAATGCGAGAAAGTATATCTGGTGGAGGGACAACTAGTTTTAGTATCTACACTGGTGGAAAAAGTATTGCAACACCCCGATTGCATTGTACAATTTATTTCCCGGAAAGATACAGCACTTAAAGACAGAATACTACACATTAATAAGTGGACAGAGCCATGTCTCGCATGTCCAGCAACAGAGAGGCTTGTAGACTGGAAACCGTCACATCAATACTGAGACTACAAGTAGCGGGCAGTACGACAAGCCCTGATGCGAGCTGGCATCCCATCGTACAGGTACCGAATAATGTCCTGCGGTGCACTGTTCCACGCCTCCTGTACCGCCTCACGCAGATCAGGCATTGTTGGGGGAGTCAAAACACGGGTCAGGCATTGGCCTTTCGTATCCCACACATGCTCGATCAGGGACAAATCCGGCCGGAGGGCAATTGACGACAATCACGGAGAGCGTGTTGCATAGCTGGGGCAGTGTGAAGGCGGGCATTGTCCTGCTGGAACAGCGCACCACCCCCAAGGAAGGATGGCAGGCATCACCACGAGCCGCACAACGTGCTGGAGCTGGTCAATGATCCCATCACGAACATCAAAGACGAACGCGCGTTGTAGCTGATGACACCCTACACCATCACTCCGGGGTGGGCCCTACGTGACGTGGACGAACACACTCCCGACGCACGCGCTCGCCTATGCGACGTCTGACAAATACATGACCATCACTGGCGTGCAGGAAGAAGAAGCTCTCATCACTTAAGACCACTGCACGCCATTCCCTCATCTGACCCGCACATAGGACCTCGTGAGGCCTGCTCGATAATGGTTCGGCGTGGGTGACAGTCAGGTTAGCGGTATGCACGTCTGTAATCCTGCTGCAAATAACCGGTTTCCAACGGTGAGTGGAGACACGTTGAGGGTCACATGTGCCTGTACCTCGGCGTGGGTGGACGTACGGTCTGCCAACGCCGCCCTCACGATGCGACGGTCTTGACGTGTGCCGGGCTCCGTGGTCCCCTCGGAGTGTGTCTACGGCTATGGGAATGCTCCTCTACCCATCGTCGCTAGAACCACTAGCGACGACACCGTTAGCATCTAAGTCCCGACTAGACCGCGGCAGTGGCTAGCGCATTTTAAAGCCGCGGACTAGATGGCGCGTCCGGGCCATTTCGTCACACAGCCATTACGTCACCGGGAGTCAATCACCCGTGATGTGTTAATCACGGTTTCTACGACACCCATCCCCAACTTCCCTTATCGCCTACTTGATTGATTGTGCCCTTCTCGGTGTTGCAATACTTTTTTCCGACAGTGTATTGGGTCAAAAGCACCGCCCAGACCTCCCGAACAGAGGCACTGCAGTGACATCAGCAGATGCCCTTCTTTTGAGAGTTCAACTGAAATTGCACATGACCCATTTTTATCAATGTACATTCTCTATTCAACAACAAAGCTTGTAGTAATTTTCCGGAAAATAATTTTTAATTGACTTCATTTCCAGTAAAAATTACGCGAAAACTAGACATATTTTCAAAAAATTGTACATGATTGTATTTACAGATTAAGTTTTCAAAGTGGATTGTGCTCTATTTGAGAAAATTCTAAAGACAAAATACGGTCCCATTTTTGGGAAATATTTTTAATGGCAAATATTTCACATAAAATTACGCGAAAAATACTCATAATTACGTTGAAAATATTGTTTCAAAGTACATAAATTTTGATTATTGTTAGGGTTTTAGGTCATGTACCCTCAAACATCAGAAAATCCGTTTCGAACGATCTAGGCCTCGATTTCGATCAATCAGACAGTATCGTTCATTTCAGGCATTAGCGTTCATGGCAGACGGACAGACCGACGGACAGACCGACGGACAGACCGACGGACAGAATGGCGGACAGACGGACAGACGGAATGTTCCCCTTTTTATTTTTATTTTTGTTTATTTTATTTTTTATTTCCATTCACTTTTCAACTATGTATATTCAAAATTTTCTAGGAGATTCTGGAGCTCAAGAAAACGTGCGAAAATGTTACATCTTCCCCATACGCTACATACAATTCTTACTGTCCTTTGACTAGATAAATCCAAGGAAATAACACCTTCCTAGATTTGCATATTTAGAACCGTGCCAACAATCCAGCAGCTTACAAGAATTACTAACCTTTCAACTTCTTGAATATTCTTTGTCATTATGGGCAATAAAGTTAGCAAAACTCTGATATAAAAGAGAATCGGTCGCACTGGGTGGAGAAACAATCGGTATGACATTGTTGTTAATGTTTGCATTGACGAAGGGAATGGATCAGAAGAGAGGAACAAAAGTTACCTTTTGCATTGAAAAGCTTCTATCTGGCACAGAAAATATGTTTTTACTTTCTCGTATACGTACGTATATACGGAGTAATGTACGTAGTATAGAGAATGTTATGTAATGCAGTGGAAAGTCGATTTCAAGATTTCAACGAAAATACACGTTTTGAGGTCCACTGATACCGAAAAAGTAGTTTTTCTCAAACCGTTCATTCGCCAGCCTGTCCGTCCGCCCGTCGTTCTGTCCGTTCGCCTGTTCGTTCGTCGTTCGGTTCGTCCGTTCGTCTGTCCTTGTCCGTTTCCTCTGTCCGTCCGTTCCTCTGTCCGTCCATTCCTCTGTCCGTCCATTCCTCTGTCCGTCCGTTCCTCTGTCCGTCCGTTCCTCTGTCTGTCTGTCCGTCCGTCTGTCCTTGAACACCACTGGTGGCTAAACAATACGTAGGATTTTTTCCAAATTGAAAAAATCCATCTCCACTTGGCTCTAGTTGAAGCTTTGAAATTTCGAAAATAGTTCTTTAAAATGTGGGGGTACATTACATGAAGCCCCACGGACGTTTTCAAAATTTTTTCAAAAACGGCTCCAAATTTTTTCTTTAATTTCTTGTAAGAATGGAGTAAAATACATTTATAAAGGTGGCATAGGTCCGATTTTCACTGTTAACTCCGAATTTTCGAAAATTTCAAAAGGTTGAATTATTTTGGCGTGAGATTTTTCCTTCAAACGAAATTTGCTGTTCATAATCAGAAGAAATACAAGAGGTCATCTTCGTCAACAACTAATATGTTGACCTCTTTTATTTCTTCTCATAATAACGTCAATAACACCACATCAGAATTCTCAATGTTCATAATCAGTTCTGTCACCAAGTTTCATTCACAGTTTTTGAAAATTTTAGTAGATTTCCCGAAATATTGCCTGCAAAATGTGCAATTTCAAAAAATACAAAACAAGATTTTCTCAAAAAATGCTCCAAATATTTGCTTTAAACTTTTGGTCAAAATAGTGCTAAATGCACTCTATAAGATCACATAAGTGCTATACACTATTCTTTTACCGGGATCGGAGTCTCAGTGCATCAACTGATGTCACTGCAGCGCCTTTGACCGGAAGGTCTTACGTTCAAGTCCCGATGGCGGCACGAATTTCGACCCTAGCTTGTGAGCTAGGTCGAATTCAGTTGCTATCTGGAGGAGAATTGGAGAGACTGGCTGCTCTGATCAGTAGTTTTCCGTGATTTCTCCGATTAACAATAGGCGAATGCCGGACCACGACCGCGAAACGGGCCACGGATCGCTCGCGTTCTTTCCTTCCTCCTCCTTGCCCTATCCTCGCCCCTTTCGTAAACTTATACTAGCATGCACTACACTACCATACATGCCGGGAGACCGGTGGGGGAGACCGGTTCCGGCTGAGGCGGTGCCCCGTTAGCCGACGGAAGGTCGACGCCGGATCTGACCATCTAGCAGGGAAAGACCACCACAATAATACGCACTATACTTACGGGACTAATGACCATAGTAGTTGACGCGGCCGGAATCACTAACAATTAATAAATCTATTCTTTTGTTTGTTTCAAAAATTACAAGAATATATTTTTTTGACTTGTCTCTCACGTCTGTAAGATTAATATTAGAGGCAATTTCCTTACATTATTATATTTATGAGAACATGTGCTTTAAAGAAAGTCAGATAAAGTTTGTGGAAAAAACAACAGTTTTATTTTAAAACGAGCTCAAAATCCCTCATGTTCAGAAACGCTCAAACGCCAATTACTAAAAATATATAATATAAAAATATGTTTAATATGACGTAATGTTTATTTTGGGATATTCTTTAGTTTTTTTCAAGAATTACACAAATATTTTTTTAATATTTCTGACGCCGTTAATATGTTTATTTCCAGTTATTAGTAAACATTATTGCATTAGTGAGTACAAGTGCTTTAAATGATTTTAAATGAAGTTTTTCGAAAACCACTAGATTATTCTGGAAAATATCTTTTAATTTCCCATTTACTCTAACGCTTAATCAAATTTTTTTAAACGGCTCAAAATTTTTTAATAAAAATGGCTATTTAAAGTATTCTCACTCTTTTTAACCTTCTTAAAGAAACATTTGTGTTATACTATTAGGAAACCGAAAAGTTGAGAACATTTTTTAAAAAATGTATTTTGAGAGGTGATAGATGGCAGCTGGCAAGAGTATGGAGCAGAACCGTAAAGCCAGTCCACACCAAGGAAATCAGAAAAAATACTACGAGAAAGTATGAGCCATTCTGTAGCACCACTAGTTTAAAACTAAATTCAAAGAGTTTCCTTTGTAAATCATACAAATGCTGTAGATGTTTGTTTTCTATTTGACAATTTTCTGCATCGTGATTTTGTTCACAAACCGAATGCTACTCACTGTTACATCCTTAAATGCTACTTCACGAAGTTTCTTGTATGCCTTAAATTTTGACAATGCTTACAACATAATACATATTTATCTTTTTTTCAATATTCTACAAAGATCATAAAATTATCTAATTTGGTAATCCTAAACGTGTTTTCAAGTACAAATTCTAGAGTATAGAGCGGAATTGAACTATCAGTACAAATGGGAAATCTTTATAGCTTTTAGCTCAGATGAGTAATTCCGCACATATTTCTTCTCTGCTACATACCGTAGAAACAGAAAGTACCATATTTCTTTTAACCGTGCAGTTGTATCACAAATACTAATACTGGATATGGTTTCTCCGATCAACACCAGGCGAATGCCGGAGCAGTGACCCTACCAATCGGGCCACGGACCGCGCGCGATCTGTCCTTCCTCTTCCTTGTCCTATCCTCTCCTCTTACACACACACTTATACTAACATGCAACACACTATCACATATTTCAGGAGACCGGTCGCGAGCTTAGAGCTTGTCCCGGCTGGGGCGGTGCCTCGCTGGTGGGAGAGTCCTGGTTAGGGGGAAACCCCACTAGCCGACGGTAGGTCGGTACCGGATCTCGCCATCCAGCGAGGGGAAAATCACCGCCATCTTCCGAGAAACACATGCACTACACTAACGGGACTAATGACCAAAGCAGTTGACGCGCCCGGAAACACTAAAAAATCAATCAATCAATCAATCAATCAATACTGGATATATTTACTGTTTAAGAATATAATTAAATTGCTATAGTCATTCGGAAAGGCACATGAATTAGAATTTTGTTTCAATGGTAAAGTTATTACCAATCCAATATTGGAAAATATCGAGTTTTTAATAATTATGAACTTCACAAATCGAAATTGGTGATAGTTTTGTCTGATCTAGAGCTAAGAGAGTATGTAAAACTGAGGGCATGTCCGGCGTAAGGTATGCAACGCGCTAAACATGTTGTAGAGCGTTGCATAACCGTATAGGGGGAAAATCAATTTCTGAGTTCAGTCCATTCAGGAAAGGCCCGCGCATTCCCTTATCACGCCGATTGGCTCTGATCTGGCAGTACTACTTCATCGCCGTCGACTATGAGAACTAACGCGTCGTAATCTGGCGTATTTATTACGAAATTATGATAAACGCATCCTCGTTTCCTCTCGACAGAGGGGTCGCAAAAACCATTTATCGTTCGAAGGAGCGAAGAAGGGCGTATCCCGTATTCCGGTGGCTCGAGAGCGCGTGCGAGGGGGGTGAAGAGAAAACGTTAGAGGGAGTGAAGGAAAAGCGAGAGAAAAACTGGTGGACGAAAATATCTGGTATGCTAATAATAATGTACGGAAGGGAGGTATGTGAATATAGAGGAGGAGAAGAACGGTATGTGAATAAGAAAAATGGGGAATTGAACGAGAATAAATAAAAGAGTAATCAAGGAAAAAGGAATCATCACATGGGAGGAAGACAACGAAAAGGGGTAGAGTGGGTGAAAAGGCGAGGGTCGACGATGTTAGTAAGAAGAGGCGGCATGTAAATGGAAGGAAGGAGAATAAATCGTGGAAGGAAATGGAAGAAGAGAAATACGAGGGAAACGTGTGGAAGAAGATGGAGACGAGCTGTAAGGAAAGTTTGAAGAGGGAAGGGAAGAAAAAGAAGGACGGAGAGGAAGAACGGCTGAAATGAGCAAGCAGAAGGAAGTAGTGGAGGGAGAGATTCTGGAGGTAAGACGTTAGAAAATGGGGGGGGGCGAATAGGATAGAAGGGAGGAGAAAGGGGTGAGAGGTGGTTTTAGAAGGAGGAAGGCAAAAAAGAGAGGGGGCGGGGCTGAAAGTGCGGGCAAGGAAAAGGAAGCTCGCGAGCGTCGGCGGGGCACGGCAGATACCGGGAGGCGGCTGCCCCGGCACGCAACGCTCGATTTTCTCCTTGCAAGGCGAACTGTTTTTCTCCTGCGGCGGCTCCGCTGACAGCCCTGAAGGCCAAGCACATTTCCATTACACTTGGCGCTTTTCAATAAGCGCCCATTCCAACTTGCTTTCGTTCAGTTGCTCCTTCTCTTTATCCGAAAATTATCTTCAAAACGCTCTCCTTAACGTCCTAGTCGTCTGTTCATGTAATAATGTCCCAGTTATTTTATCGGTTATTTTTATTTATAAGAAATCTCTAACACATTTGAAATTGCATTTAATTGTTAATTGTACTATATATCGTCGTTATATTGTGAACTTGTAACATACAAGCTAAGTAAAAATTTGAACTAATACAAGTATCCCTCTAGTAGATTTTCAATGAGAAATGTTAAAATTGTTTACGTTAAATAACTCTTTTCTAACTAAGATTTCTTTAATACTACAATGTTTTATATATTTTCTAAGAGTGAAGAAGCCTATTATAATATTTACAAGAGAATAATTTTAACTTGCGGTTAATATTTAAATTTGACGATACCATGGTAATATTTAATACTAATATTATTTACATTCCATGGTTGATAACAGGACCTTTTTAATTATTTAAACAAAGCAAACATTTTCTAGCTGAAATGTTAGCAACAATTTTCTGACCATATTGATCCAAATAATGAAGACCTCTTTTTTTATGTATCTTCACCTTTAGCTCACTTCTTCCTTTTGTGGCTTTTAGTACCAAGTACCGTTTTTATGAAAAGAATTGAGATATTTCTCCTTTATAGATTGCGCCAATGTTGTTAATCTGCCGCAATCAAATAAATTATACGTATTTTGAAAAATTTATATTGTGAACGTTTATATGTAAAACTCTGAACATCAAATCTCCAGAATCGGTGGTAGTGAGAAGTGGATGGAGAAAGGACGTATCCGCTGCGGCCTGAGATTGCAATGCAGAGTATTCATGTCTTTGACACTCGAGGATACTTCCAGTCACTTCAGTCATTGTAAACTCAAAACAGTTCAGATTTGTTACACCGTGAATTATTCTGTGATATGCAATTCTTCTTTGTTACAAACGTACGTAACACTAGAACTAGCTCTGATTGTTAAGGAAAATTCCTAATGAGTTACATTTTATATGAAATTATGATTATTAGGAACTTGCTCTAGTCATGTTTTCTTTCTCGTCCTTACTTAGTAAGAAGACAAATCGTGCACCGGGAAACGGAAAACTTTTGTCAGAAAAGCTCTTATTTTTTATTTTATTTTTGTTTAGTATTTATAGTCCACATCGACAACCGAGATCAATAGAGACTCAATATTTGTACATTGTTTAACAGATTTAATAACGTGGTGTATATACCATCAATGGAAAAACATTGCCGGGACCTGGAAACGAAAAATTGAATAAAATATGTTCCTATATATAGTACATTACTTCCTCTAACACGTTGTGTAGTCAGAATGCATGTTTTGTGGGTCATCGATACCGAAAAATCAATTGAAGGCAAAATGTCTGCCTGTCCATCCGTCTGTGGTCAACGATAGCTCATAAATCCTTCAGGCGATTTTCTCCAAAATTGATATTCCCTAGTCAATTTAAATGAATGTGAGGCCCAATGGGCTTGAAATGGATATTTTCATTTTTGAGACTACTTTACATGAAGTCTGAAAAACATTTTTCAAAATTTCCGCAAAAATTGCATTTTTGGATTAAACTTTGTCCATAGATATCGTAAAGAACGCTCAAGAAAATGGTGCAGGTCTCGTTCTTGTTGAAATCCCTGATTTTTCAATGTTTTTGGCGTCTTCCTACAATTTTAATATGGAAAATAGAGAATTTTTTCCTTAATGAAATCTATTCATTAAAAACAAATAAGACCATGTACAATTTCTTGAAAATTTTATTAAAATTTTTGGTGGCATATCCATTATTCCCTAACACTATTAAATCTGCAATACTTCAATTGAAATGTAAATCCAATTATTCTACTATAATATTGTTTCGAACCGTCATCTTTAATTCTGTTTTTCCTGATATGTGTCTGATCATCTGACCATCTGATCATCAACCTATTTAAAAAGGTTTCTTGTGTAACTCTTCTTTTGATATCGTAGGCTTCCGCGGCCAGAGTTATGATCTGGCTGTCGGGTGACGCCGCGTCGAAGGCTGGGGTGCCGACGTTTCGACCGACATATCGCGGTCCTCTTCAACAGGCAGTACAGCCCTGAAGAGGACCGCGATATGTCCGGTCGAAACTTCGGCACCCCAGCCTTTGACGCGGCGTCACCCGGACAGCCCAGATCACAACTCTTCTTTTTGTACGTTCCATGATCTATGTAATAACGGGATTTGATTGCAATGTTTTATACATGTTTATTACCACTCCTGATTTTCTGTTTGAACGTCCACACTCTGAAATTGTGTTATTATTGTATTCATCTGGTCATATGTTCAACTGTGAATATCTTTTGACGATGCAATTTTATACCTTGGAGTGCTTTTGAATTTACCGTGTTTGGTGATACCGAATTTCAAAAAAATATTAATATAATAGAATGATGGACTGATACCTCTAGCACGGTTTAATTTCTTTTGTTTTATTATAACTGTTTGTTGGTTTGCTTGTTTTGTTTGCTATCATTCTTTAAATTGGTAGATATATGCATTTTTGTCTATATTACAACTAATAGCATTCAATGTGCTATGTTGGCAATGGTTATATAACTTAATTTATAATTATAAATCAATTATCATTCATGAATTAGTATGTCTGTGTAACAATTATTTGTTTTGGTTTTCGCTCACTGTAAGTCTGTGATCTATGTAATAACGTTATATGATTGCAATGTTTGTACGTGTTTATTACAATTGTCTGTTTTCTGTTTGTATGTCTACTTAATTATGCTATTATAGAATTCATCTGATCATATTTACTGTCGAAATCTTTGGTCATTGCAATTTTATATCATGGAGTGCTTGTCAAGGTGCCATGTTTTGGGTGATACTGAATAAAATTTATTTTATTAAATTTACCTATATGCGTTGCTATATTGCCTATATTATTGCCTTTGTCTTTCATGTTGCTATGTTGCTCTGGTTGTATTTGCTTCATTCATAAATTATTAATCAATTATGGATTTATGAATTAGTAGTTCTGTGTAAATAATTATCTGGTTTGGTTCATTACCACACTGCCAAACTAATTTCATAGTACCTCCTGGATGTCTTGTATATTAAAAATAAAATACAAAATTACATAAAACAGTAAATAATTGATCGGAACTACGTCCAAACTTTTTATACTATATAATATGTTGTGTCTTTCCACATAAAAAATGTAATTACTCAGTTTATAGTTCAATATGAGGTTATTATAATTAATAATATAAAGAATTGGATGTCATTTCTCAGTATTGTTCGTTTTCTTCTTATTTTTGCTTAATTAAACGCTTGCTTGACCGGATACACATGTTTTGTATGACTACAACACGAGACCCTTAACGCATAACTGAATAACAGTAAAAGTTACTTATTTATTTTACATTTTGTGGCGTCAACTGACGACGCAACGCGTCTCCTTACCCCTTCCTGGATGTTGAGCGCTATTGGAGGAATCCTCCGTTACTATATATATATATATATATATATATATATATATATATATAAAGATATATATATATATATATATGTCGTGTGTGAGTGTGTGTGTCCGCCCCTGTGTTCTGTGTCTTGGCCTGTGATTAATCTTGGTATGTAAAGAATTTGTATTGTGTATCTATGTATACTTTACTATGTTATAGCAGTTTTTGTGAAGACTTTTGTTATAATATTGATTGTAGTGTTAAACGAGAGTATATTATTCTAGGTTCTTGAGCAGTGTGCGTGCTGTTTTGGAAAACCATTTTGAATGGTTATGGTCAAGAGCATTTTTTTCTGCTGCAGGCCACTAATTTATTTATTATTCCATTATTTCGATTTTCCCTCCTCGCGACTTGTTTAGTGTCTCCACGACCTAACAGATAAAGTGCTTCTCGGATCTTCTACACTTGGAGATTTCTTATATCACTGAAGGATGGGCCTCAGAAGGATCGAGGATCCGTTCATCACTCGGTCATAAGGATGAGAATGAGGACAAGATGCAGAAGGAAAGATCACACGAGGCCAATTGATTAGGGTACTAATGCGGCATCCGCCTAGAATTAATTGGAGGAAATCATGGAAACGATCGATAAGAGTAGCGAACCTATAGAATTTTCATTCAGGCAGTAATAAATTCTGAACCTGCTATTTAGCTGGCGAGAATCCTGCCACCGATGGATGTCGAACTTAAAACCTTCCCTGAAATACAACTTAGTGGAAAAGTTCGGAGATAGGAACTGCAAGTGATTATTGCCACAAAATACACAGAAAAGTAAGGATTGTCTGATTTTCATGAATTTTCAATAAGTGTATTACACAAGGTATCTGGACTATTGAGCTTTATTGACTTGCATTCATAATAAGTTTAATAATGCCAATCGCATTTCGTAACAGCATGCTGACTCTTAAGTACTTCCAACGAGGCAAAGCAATGTGGCAAAAAACGTGGCAAAGCAACGTGGCAATACTAAAATCAAAACGACGGAATAAGGAAGTGAAGAAGATTAATTTGCAGACAAGAGATAGCAATTAGTACCAATATATTTGTAATGTTTTTAACATTAAAGAATCGGAAAGAGGAGAACCCACATTTTCTGTTCATGACTCTTGTTATTCGGAAGCAAAAACCTCATTCTTGCGCCGCTGATGCATTGCGTGTAATAAAGTAATGAAACAAGTAACTTTGGGTGATATAATTTTTCCTCTAGTGGTCGCAGTGAAGGTATAATTTCATGAAATTTGGCTCTTGGGGAAATCCGCTCTTTTCTTGCACCGGTAATGAAGAATTCTGCGGCGAGCTGCAGCTTATGTAAACTGAGAAAAATGTTAAAACATGGTAACAAGACTAAGCCAAAGGAATAAGTCAGATCATTTTACTATTAATTATCTACGGCACACGAAAATTACCAATACGTATATACATAACTTTCACAACATCACGTGTATCTGTCAAACACCTATGCACAATGTGTCGTTTATCCACCGTGAACCAGAAAAACCTGAACATAATACTGCTTACCTGTTCTACCTCCTCGCTTCGCGAGTCGGAGATTTATAGACAATTTCCAGATCACTCGTGGTATTTCTAGAGCACCTATGATAATTTACTAATGAAAATAGCAGTTTACGACTGGTTGCATGGTTTTGGGAATGGCTTATTCCGACTACAGTGAATGACTACTTTTTGAGTCAATTAAATTATGTTTTGTGATTAAAACATTGTTTTGAGATATATTAAGCCCACCCCAGCGTTAGGGCTCTTGAAAACCGTTTAAATATCGTTTCTTGGGTGCGGATCCTTTTCACAATGGAAACACATTTTTTCTAAGCGAATAACATATATTTCTTTTGATACGGCCTATTTCTCTCGATACAGTACATCGAAGGAGGGTCGAAGTTTTAATGTTTCTTCTGCGTTTCACGATCAAAAAACTCCCAACTATTTGTGGGAGCCATTACAACTTTCGAAAGGCCTAGATCAAGAAATAAAATTCAACATAATGCTTTTTTTTACATTCTGAAAATATCCCTATGTTAATGGTGGTTGACAATCCTCTGGGTATTGGAATTAATGCGTTGACTAAAATCTTAGAATGTCATTCCCAACTGCCAATAGAGATAAATGAGGAGTCATTCGACGCGTCTCGGTCTCGTAGTAGGGAACTGATAATTTGTATATAGATCTGTCCGGAAAATCCTAAGAAATTTCTAAGAACGTTGTGTTTGCGTTTCTTTGCACTGCGCTCTAGGGGTGGCCGCGCGAAACACACGTCCCAGCCCCGAGTTGTGATGCAGAGCTGTAACCCCAATCCCAAGGTCGACGTACGCAAGCGATATCAGCTCGCTTGGATCACTCGGAAGGGAAAGGTTCATCGTCAGCGTTGTCATCATGTAGGATAATTATCATTGTGTAGGATAATTTCGTTATGTGCCGCAATATGATAGTGCTAATGGGATAATCCCCTTTTGAAGGATACTTTGAAATACAAAATTATATTCTAATACAAGTCTATAAGAATGAAACGGTATGTTGCAGATTACGAGCTTCAAAATGTACAAATTTTCTTGAATAAACCACCTGATAAATTCACTGAAGGATGTACTTTTCAACTACCCTGGAGGCGATGGGATTAGGACCTCAACACCGTATTCGGAGGTGGATAGTGGCCGTAGCTCGAAAGAACGTCCGACAAGAAGAGTTACGACCACACTTTTTTGTATTTATTTAGTTATTTAATTTTGATTCCTAACATATTATTTTCACGTACCACGTCTGAGGATGAAACGAAAAGAAAACGGTTTTAATGCAGTTTTCCATTTCAAATCAACAATTCTGTGCTCCATTGAAAATGAACGGTGTACCATTGACTGATGTTAAGGCAACAAAATTTTTAGGTCTCTCAATTCAGTCAAACCTGAAATGGAACGTCCATTTAAATGAATTGAACACAAAATTAAGTTCATTATGCTACGCGTTCAGAATTCTTGCAAATTCAGTCAGCCTTCATACTGTTCGTTGTGTATATTTCGCGAATGTTCATTCCCGCCTGAGATATGGCATAATATTCTGAGGAAATACATCTTATAGCTCCCAGACTTTTAGATTACAAAACGAATTGTACGAATAATAACCAAATCCTACCCACGTGATTCATGTAAGCCTCTCTTCATTAATCTAGGAATTTTACCATTACCTTGTCTGTTTATTTATGAATCAGTGGTTTTTGTCAAAAATGACTTGCTCAAGGGCGGGAATATATTTTCAGAAAATGCCGATGTCTATTACTATAACACTCGACGTAGAAATCATATTCATCAGGTGACAGTATCAACAGCTCATTACAAAAATTCACATACAATACATGTACATTATTTTACAACACTTGCCAGATGACTTTAAATGATTAAATTCGATAAACGATACTCATTATTTACCTTTAAATAAATGTGTATAAACAACCTGTAACAACTATTGTACTACAGCTTCCGGGTCAATGACCCCCATCTCGATCAGGTTTTTCGTCCAGTTTCCCTGACCCATTGAGCAAATGCTGAGATGGCCCCTTGTTTTGCTTCTGGACATAAATGTAACTTCATTTTCTGTGCACGTCTTCTAGCACGTCATACACAGTTTTCATCTGTTTTTTTACGTAAAATAAATAAATAAATGTCTAGCACGTACTTATTTAGTAAAGATAAATTGTTGTAATGCTGCAGCGGTAAAATGCCCATTTTTCGTCACAAAACTCATATTGTGAGACCCTAATTTCGAAAAAGTGAAAAAATATTGTTGCTTTCTGTAATAAAGTATTTCCTCTAATACTTTATGTAGTCAAATGCGAATTTGCAACCTGATATTTTGATTTTGGGGCTACTTTACTTGAAGCCCTAAAATCATTTTAAGTTTTTTCTCTAAAATGGCTCCAATTTTTTTCGATGTTTTCTTGGAAGCACAGAGGAAATGGCGCTCAAAAACGAAGATCTCATTTTCATTAAACTCTGATTTTGAAAATTTGGAAGGTTCAAAACTTTTTCGGTTCTTTCTTTGACTACGATATTAAAGATACCGATTTGTTACTTCAAGAAATTATTTCTCCAAAGATGGATCGTTAAATTAGGTCTTGTACAATATTTCTTAAATATGAGTGTTTTTCGCGAAATTTTGCATAAAATAAACGCAGTTATTAAACAATCGTCATCTCAACAACGGTTCAATTTTTTCTGTAATAGATTCCATTTTCGTTGAATTCCCTGAATTTTCAAAAATTGCAAAAGTTACAAATAATGTCAGAATGTATGTAATGTTGTAGCACCACCAGTTTGATGCGACAGGGACAAAAATAAATGTGTAAAGGTATTATCAAGGCTCGTGTAGACGCCCAAAGAGCGTATTAAACACATATAGATAATCAATCCTCCTGCATGCAGTGAACCTTTGTAACCAACAGGGGCTCAAATAAAAATAATACAAGTTGAATAAAAATAATACAATCATTTAAAATTACTTCAGATATATACTTTTCAATGAAAATTATGATTCGTTAAAACGTTACAATTGTTACGTATCGAAGAATCTTTCACTCAAGGTATCCAAGAATCTTTCGCTCATTGCTTCTTAAAAGTAAGTATCAGTTCTCACCACGTATACGAAAATAGTAAAAGAGACGAAAAGATTAAAGAAAATAATTAAGAAAAGGGAAGCGGAAAAGGAAAAAAAAATTACCAGAAAAAGATTAAGATGAAATTATGAAGATGAAACGACGAAGAAGGTATAACGATGAAAAAGAGGAAACGGTGGATAAGAGTAAACGATGAGGATGGGGAAACCCTAAAGAAGAGGAAAAGAGGACAAGGAAACGAATAAGAAGAAAATATTCAGGATAAAAGACAATGAAGAGCAAAAAGTTAAAACATAAGTGGAAGAAGAAGAAGAAGAAGAAGAGACATACAAAGAAGAAATAGAGGAAGAAATATTCGAAACACCCATGACTCCCGCTGAATGTTCTACTCTTCCAACGAATTTGGAGGAGGGATGATCAGGAGTGGCTGTAGGGGGTATTGCGTAGCATCGGCGAGGGTATGGACAGGGCTGCAGTGGGAAAGGGTCGAGGCAGGATCGTCGGGGATGACGGGGGCGGACGCCAACGCGAATGCCTCGGCGCGAGAAGCGATAAATCGCGCGTTTTGTGCGCGCCTATCTGCAATGCAAATAGCACAATGTTTATTATAATTTGGCAATAAATTGAACATCATTGAATGCGTAGGTAACTTCATTCACCCCGAACGAGAAAGGAAGTGCACTCGGGGAAAACCAATCAGAAATTTAAATACTGCAATAATACAGAACTCGTTGATGCTGCCATCTCTAGCGTTTTTTTCCCTATATAATGAACTACTTTCAGCGCTCTTCGTCAATGCTCCATCCCATGTGTGTCGAAGCTGTGAGTGATCTACCATAAGAAGTCAGAATTTCCATTAAAGTGTATGTATTCATTAACGAGATACATTATTTACTTAAGAGTAAGAATCTTTACTTAAGAGGAACAAGCAATCTTTATTTAAGAGAGGAAATCGCCTATAGATTTTTTTAGAATGTTATAAATATTTTTAGATTAGGTTTTCTAAAATGTGTAGATCACTTAATTTACGTAATGTTGCATAAAAATACATATTCTTCTATTCTGTGTTTCATGCAAATTTATAATGAAACTTTGTTGTTAACTATCTTGTTCGCTAAAAAATATGAGCTAACACATATTTATTTACCCATCTTTTAGAGATTTATTCACCTGCAGATTGGGATTTTGTTTCAAACATTTCAAATGTTTCGAAGATTGTCAAGTTATACTTTCAAGATGTAACACTATTTCCTAAAGAACTCTATAGTCCGAGCTGCACCAGAGGGTCCTCATCTTTCTAACGCGTTAAGGGAGAATCTGTTGACGAGAATCTACCCTCTCTGATTGGTGAACACGAAAATCAAGGTCGTTGCAATGAGCAAAAAATAATGTGATGGTTTGAACCAGCAGCTGAAGTTTCAACTAAGTGCTGTAGATCTTGCATTCAAAAGCGAGCACAAGTAAAAAGGGGGCGAAACCTGTTAGTTGATCAGAGTCCATGAGTGAATAAGGTGCATGAAAAGATGAAGAACCGCAACAGGAAAACCACTTATTGTAGCTATTACCACAAACGCGACTGCCTGTTATTAGAGAAAGCTATCCAGAAAACAAAACAAGAGACTTGGGAAGAGTTTGTTGCCCAAACAACTGAAAACGACCCATGAGGCGTAATATACAAAGTAGTAGTAAGAAATGCAAGCGAGGTCTTTTGTAGACGGAATACGGCTGAACAACACATCTTCATCTCCTATAGAAAGTACATTTACAGTCCTTCTAGATGCAATTTTCCTCAAAGACACAACTGAGAATTAAAATGAGGCAAATATCTCAATGCGATCAGCATACAAGTGGCCTTATCATGCTGACCCAACGCCCGCTTTCAGTTTCATGGATTTTTAACAAACTATTAAACTAAAACGAGAAAAGATCCAAGAACTGTCTGAATCGATTTTATAATCGAAAAGAAAAAGACACCACGAAAGCAAGATAAGTTTTTTTATAGTCTTTTATTTGCCAGATCTTATCTTTCCTTATAGAAACGTTGCAACTTTCAGTAACAAAAATAAATCTCCTAACAATGAGAATGCATATTTCGTTTGCCTGTCTTCAGTAAAATATTATGGCTGTTAACATGTGAACATATGCTGTGTTATATTTAAAACTTGGCTAACCTCCTAACTTGGGAAATGCATCAATGAAAAATAACAAAGTACGGTGGCCAGCTGTTTAAGACAGCACAAATTTTAAATGAAGCCTCGCTACAAAGGAAAAAGCGAGGTGACCATGCTTTCACCTAATGAATTCTTATGCAGGGCTAACACAGAGAACCCCTAAGCTATCAGATTCGCAAAGACTGTCGTCACATTCGAAACCTTTCGAAAGGACGCTCCAGGTTCTAAATAAAACAGGATCATAAATTTTAAAGGATCTCAGTACTTGGAGATATAACAATCAAATAACTCAAATATTTCATTTATTACAAAACCATTAAGGAATACAATATCAGTTTTTCCTGCTGCGTAGAAACACAAATTTCTGCAAGAAAAACAATGCTGAACTACAAATGGAAATACAAGAATGAAAGACGGGGGTGCCGTCTCTATACAAAATTACTATTGAAAATAGGAACACTACTAATCGGCGCTTCTAACAATGCGCCTATACGTAAACAGAATTACTGTGTTACAAACAGCCTCGACAATGCCCACTTTAGGGCGAGGAAGTTGAATACACATATATGCAAAGTTGCCAAAGAAGCCGACCTCGGTCTTCTTTCAATACAAAAAGACATGAAAAACTGAACTACCGAATATGAGCCATTAACTACAAGAACCAAATTTTGTATGAGTGCATAATTACCAAATTACATGGAAATGGACCTCTTACCATAACTTACAAACTTTTAACAAATTTAACAATGAAGCAGGGATACTCCGGAATGAGAAGGAACGGTCCTTATGCCCGCCCGTATCTCATTCAACAGAGCCGTGACCGCGTACGAACGCCGATCACCATACGGCCGAACAATGCCCGCATGTGACCGCACCGATTCGTGCCGATGACGCGCTGTCGCCCAGCCGACTTCTCTGCCGGCTACGGGACCGGATACGTGGCGCTGCTTTCCAATGGCGCGGTCAAAGCCACCGCACGGGCCTAGCAGACGCCTTCCAAAGCTTCAAACTGCCGAATGCGGCCGAAGGCCGTCTTACTCACGGCAGGAGCAACAATCCAAATACTGCCGAATGCGGCCAAATGCCGTCTTACTCACGACATGAACAAAAACTGCAACATTAACAATCACATAAGTAATGCACAGTACCAAAGGCTGATTCTCCTCAACAATCGGAGATCAGCATTCATACAAATCCCTTTAAACAAATCAAACATCACAAAAAAGCTAAATTACATGCACTCATACACGTATTTACAATACGGTTCAGAAGGAACCGGGCCTTTCTTAAAAAACACCATAAATGGCTCATAAAAAGTGGAACTCAGCATACACCCTTGATGCTGGTAAGAGAGAAGTACGAAAACTTATGGACAAGCAAAATTAAAATACGTAACGCTACATGGCAAATAGTAGCGTGAACCTAAAAATGGCGAAAGGGTTACATAGCAAAAGGTGGCGAAAGGCTACAGGTGGCGAAAGGCTACAAGTGGCGAAAGGGTTACATAGCAAAAGGTGGCGAAAGGCTACAAGTGGCGAAAGGGTTACATAGCAAAAGGTGGCGAAAGGCGCTGTGCGCGAGGAGCGCACGTCTTTTATACTAAACCCAGAAGGGGTAACAGTGTGGCATGGGGGGGGGTAGTAGCGGGGAAATATCGATACATTCTCAGAGTAGTACGAACCTCCTTGCCTAAGAGCGTAGACATTTGTCGCCTGCAAGGGTAGGCAACATGCATAGCGCACCTGTTATTGTGGCGGCCTCTACTAGCAAAACAAGGCACTGTATTGAAGATACAGAAATAATTTTTATTTTGCTGTAAAAATCTTAATTTTAAGGCTACAAAGGCAAACGAGGTGTCCATACAACTCTAAATTTAATGTAAAATGCGGATTTTGTTGTTAGA
Source organism: Teleogryllus oceanicus (assembly GCA_964035755.1). Lineage (NCBI taxonomy): Eukaryota > Metazoa > Arthropoda > Insecta > Orthoptera > Gryllidae > Teleogryllus > Teleogryllus oceanicus. The sequence continues at coordinate 237,948,674 of CAXIVR010000001.1, read as the reverse complement.
GCCCGCTGCAATCAGTGGTTTTCTTACAATAATTGAAAACCTTTTTTTAAACTAGAGAAAAGTCTTGCACAAAATGCCAATTTTTTCTCAGTACTCAATAAAGCAAAAAATCAGCTCACTAACAATTTCTTAGGTTTTTGGAACCTTCTCATGGCCATGAGATCACAGTTTGCTTGTTACAAATTACCTTTTTGGAGAAAATTGAAGATGAAAAGTTACCCATATACTAGCATAGTTAATCTAATTACATAGGAAAAGCTTACAAACTATGGATATGAAATCTTCTCAGTAGGTCTTCTCAGATGAGTGTTGGCTTCTGTTAGTTGTTTCAACGCCAATATTCAATACTTGTGATCACTTAAATTTTCCAAATTTAACATGCTGAATATTGGCCGACTCTCGGATCATTGATTTGATTTGAAATCTCCAGGATTGAGTGGAAAGAGTTGATTAATTGTTGGCAGATTCATTTAAATCCTTAAAACTTTTATAGATTTTTTTTAGAAACTAACCACGGTGATTGAAAAGCGCGACGAGTAAATGCATTGTATATCTAAATGTTGGTCAAATGGCTCTAACTTAAGCCCAACCTTCCGGATTGAACAAGGTGAAATCAATAATTTTGGACCCATTAGTTAAAAACATAAAAACAAGATTTAGTTTCGTATGCGGGCGACCTGATTTTAATCATCTTGGGTAAAGGAAAAAATAATCGAAAATAACAGGCATGTAGTTATGACGTTTAAAGGTCGTGGACTTCAAAAGGTCTTTTTAGTAACGAATCTTCATCCCATGCTGTCCCTCTGGTTTGTGCTGTCGAGGTAGAATCATCGCCTGAGTCAGCTCGTATCCAGACATGCGAGCTACAATACGAGTTTAGAATAATAAATAAAACATATTACCACATATTTAGTAAAACTTACCATTAAATTTTAGATACTACACACACTTGCCTAGACCAGTGTATCTAAAATGCAATTTTAACTGTTGTGTAATAAAATGCAAATAACATTTTGCTAATTAGCGGTGACGGTTATGCAAACATGAAAGAAGCAGTGGACCATCAAGATTCATTCAGTCACAAGTTGCAGCAGCAGCATGTAGCAGAAACGTCTATCAAAACATAGTCTAATATGTATTTATTATGAGGTGTTTCGAAGGCTTATTGCCATTCCCGAAGTGAACGAATGATATTAATGGGTAGGGTATTGAAGGATAGACGAAGCAATAGTGGAATGAGACACAGAAGAAACGGGAGATCCAATAGAAAATTTGCCGCGAACTCACTCAATCCATACAAATCAATCGGTTTGAACCCCCGTATCTATAGATATTAGGCGAGCAGTCTGATCACTAGGCCGTATTTTTGCTGTACCGATTACAATTACAATTGCAAGAGCAATAACAACGTCAACAATTACAAGCAGGAAAATTCGTGCAGCAGCAGCAGCAAGAACAGCACAACAACCACCAGTAAATGATATTGGGTGTCTGAGTGACGCCGCGTCGAAGGCTGTGTTGCCGACGTTTCGACCATCTTTTCTTGGTCTTCCTCAGGGCAGGGCTGGCCTCCTCAGGGCAAGTCTGGCCTCCTCAGGGCAGATCAGACCATCTCTGAGGAAGAACACGTAACGATGGTCGAAACGTCGGCAACACAACCTTCGACGCGACGTCACCCGGACAGCCAAGATCATTTATATGTCTCTGGCCGCGGAAGCCTACGACAACCACCAGTAAGCTCAATTTGCAAATATACAGAGCAGCAAAATATTTCAACGACAAGTATGGAAGTCAATCAAATGGAAATATTCCGACTCTGCCTATCATTAGGACGCCAAACAATCCAGTAACGACTGAAACGAAGATGTACTGTTAACTTCAACAGTGATATTCATGCTCTTTTTACTACTTGTACGGTATGATTCTAAAAGACTAAATGTGCCTGTACCGGGTACTGTACTACGAATTCTTTGCAAATGATCTCCATCACGATCAGGTTTTTCATCCGGTTTATCAAGGTTTCATTTTTCTTTTAATGCCAAACACTGACTTGTACGTAGGCGAGTCTCCTGAAGCCCCTAGTGCCTTCTTGTCATCCTTTTCCTGAGCAAGTATACCTAGACTAGTTTGTCAATGCTTTCCCTAGGGGTAATAGTGCGCCAATTTTTACGTATGATTTGATTATCAGATAGCGCAGGCCTAGATATAATATCCGCAATCTTATCCGGTAATTCAAATCGAAACTCTAACTGGTGCTAAATTTCTAGAGGATTTAATTTTGCCAGGATCCGCCAAGTTCCTTTCCTGTGATCTGTTTTACATGTCGACAAGCGCCCGCATGTATGCCGTCGATTTTTGTAAATTCAAATATCCCACGACTTTGACCGGGTTTGAAACCGAGAACTTGGTATCAGTAGCACGGCATGATAAGCACTATACCATCAAATACGTTCCCTCAGGTCCATCAAGAAAATCCTAAGATGGCCCTTTATTTTTCTTCAACACATACATGTAGGTTCACTATCTACACACGCTGTCTTGAGTACTGTGGTGTGTTTGCGGAGGATTCACTTACTTTTACATTATCTTTTACATTGCCACTCTAACACCTTAATACAGGCTAAACTAAGCGTCTGTTAAGGAAAGGCTGAACTTCTAACAATTTTCAAAACCTTTGACGAGTAAGGGAAACACAATGGAATACGAACATTATTTTCAAAGAGAACAAACAGCGCATTTATTTTCAGAAGAAACATTTCATTGGCTGAGCCACAAAACGAAAACGCTATTCTACTTCCCTAGCTTCTTCCTAGACATTAGAAAGAATAATAACACAACTTTCAAAGATTGGAGGTAACACATGGCAATTCAATTTAAACTCTCTTTTAGACACTACAACACTCTTAGCTATCCACTACACCATCGACACACTCGCAGTCGAGGGGTAGAACCATTTACAATAAATAGAGTGCGATTTTGTGTAATTCCTGAACACCACGCCTCACGGTGCTATGCTAGTACACTTCAATGACGAGTAGATGGGTGAGTCCTAAGTCCAAGGCCACGCCACATCAATGTCAGCTGGCCGTCCCTCCCACGCGCGGTCCGAAAATGCCTCTCACTCCTCCACTCCGCAACCCTCTCAACCCTCTCAACCCTGTTGGCAGCAGGCCCGCCCCTATTCCATGGTTAGGGAAGGGGTAGGGACAGATCAGCCTAACTTCACACATGGGTTAGGGAGGTGGCGCCATCGGCCGGCGAATAGCTGCAATCTGGCTGAGCGGTGACAAACTGGTTAGACACAGACAGAGAGAAACTAAAAAAAAAATACGTGGGTACGCGAAAAATTCATATTATGGCCCCATAATCCATTTCAAATACCATGGAGCGCCCAAACTGGGTGGTAAATTAATAGCTTGCACAAGGAGCGCCCAAGAAATTAATAGTCTGTGCAGGCACAAATGTGTTAACAGCTACGTTCACTGTTTATTAGTTACACACAACACCGTTAAGTACAATTCATAAAACTTCTATTGACGTTATAACCATATGATAAAATTGTACATTTCATGATGAAAACAATCTTATATCCAATGAAATAGAAATTCTATCACAATAATTGAACAACAAAAAAAATATACATTATTGAGAAAAAAAAATATAGTATGAAACGTAAAAATGTGTACAAAAATATGTAATGAAAACTGTAAGAATATGAAATAAATACGTAAAATCAGATATAATATGTAATATTAAAATACATTAATTACAAAATACATTTACATAATACAAAATTCCAGACATACGAAATTTCATAAATCATTTTTTTAAATAATACAAACGTTTTAAAAATAATTTGTAGAGGACAAGTTGATGCACAGTTTGCACCTTACAACTTTCCCGTTCCCGAAACGATAAAAGCTTCATTTATTACTGATCAGGACCGAACTTCAGAAGCCAGCCTAGAGGCAATAGAAGCCATCGTACAAACTGGCAATCCGTATCTACGACCAACAAACAATCACTGCAGCGAGAAAAATTGTTATCGAAATACACGTCAGCAATCGCCAAAGTTTCTCGGAAATTAGGATTAAACGTCACGAAATGTGGCGTCAGTGATACTTTTCATAACTAAAAGTGAAAATGATGTCATTAGAGAAAGGATTTTCATGCATTACCAAAGGCTAAAATATGCATGGAAACATGCCTTTTCAAACCGTCAAACATGCACGATGTAGAACAAGAATTGTCAAATCATGCACAATCAAATTTGAGGTTAGTATATTTCCTGTTTTATTGCCTTTTGTAACAATTTATAGTTTTTCTCCATTTTACTCCGTCAAATTCATCGGTTTGTCAGAAACAAACGTTTTTAAATACAGAAAATGCATTCTTCGATACAAGACGTATTACTTCAAAGATGAAATTTGAGCCAAAGTGAGGTCAAATTCTGCATTTTGTGATTTTTCACCACAAATTATGTTTTTACATAGTGGAAAAATTTCAAATCAGAATTCGAATTAAACTAATATAATTATATACTTATATAAATTCTCCTAAGCAGCAACAATCACAATTCCAAACCCTAGTTCCAAAGACAATTTTATGTCTTTAACAAATTTTAAAGACTTCACGAAACGTAAATCTGCTGCTTCTCATGAATTGCTATAGGCAATTTTACAAAATTTGATCATATACGAGTGTTACGTATGTTAAGTTAGTTCTTTTGCAGTCTTGGTTTTATAGAATTTATTTATTTTTTGCACGCAAGCGGACTTAGAATCTGTTCTTGATTATTTTCTCTTCCATTGTCAGTTATCAAATGAAACTAAGTAACCACTTCCTGTATCCTCATTATCTTTTGTTACTTAATTGCTTGATTTTAAGTTATTTGGCTATTGTGTCTCACAAGGCATTTGCGCATTCGCTTTGCAAATTATAGCACGTGTACCGGAGGGTAAAAATTTCTAGTATAAAATAAGCATAGGCAACTTCGTACTGTGGTGAGGATCTAATATTAATATGCCATTTATACAAAATCTGGGTCAATTTTAATTTTCAGAAATTATGCAAAAACCCACAAAAGGTGATCTTATGCTATTTAGATGTCAAAATATGCAGTATTAATTGAAAAAAAAACCAAAAAAATTTAAATTAAAAAAAAAAAATCAAATCTCCTTTCACGTAGGTAGTGAACCTCCAGTCAAGACCACTCAGTAATAATGTGGGGAAAATTCTGATATTTTTGAAAATACTTCGTTTCATTTAAAATTGTAATAAAATAGAAGAAAATTGTTAGAAAAAAATATTTTGTGAAAATAGCAAAATATGTAAAGTAAATTATGTAATGTTATTATGTATAAATCAAAAGTGCTACAGATGGCACAGACTTTCTCGTATTAGTTTTCTATTTTCTTTGGTCTGTGCTAGCTATATCAACTTGCCACATACTCTTGCCACCAGCCAACTATTGCCTATTGTCTAGGCTATCCGAGATGAGTCGCATCTCTGTCGTGGTGGCTGACGTTTCGGCCAACTTGTGGCCTTCTTCAGAGCGTACAGTTGAAGACTCAGGAAGGCCATAACATGGTGGCCGAAAAGTCAGCCACCACGACAGAAACGCGGTTCTTCCGGATAGCCTAGACAACACAAATTCCGGCCGCAGAAGCCTACGCAATCGTCATCAATCGCCGCCCAAAGTACGTTTTTTTTCCTTTCTCAATTTTTCGGTTCACTAATACTAGAACAGGGATATTACTTTAAGAATATTTTACAAGAGTAAAACCTCGTCGTAAATGGCAATTTTCATTGAGAAATTTGGATCCTTTTTCAGAAAATGGCGTTGAAGCGTCACTGTAAATGCGAAATTACAAGCTCTTTTTCACAGAAAATTTTTGAGTTTTCGAAAACCTACATTTTTAAGTCATTTGAAGCACGTTAACTCACAAATGCAACAGTGTTTACAAATTGCTGGAAATGTGCATATTGACGGCGTGAGAGATATTTCAAAAAAATTACATTTCTGTAATTTTGGAAAAAAAGAATACACAAAAATTATTTTATGTCATCTTAAAAAGAGAAATTAGCATTACACGTTCGAAACGTTTGAAGAAAAAATTGGAGCCGTTTTTTGAGAAAATGGCGTTTAAACATTCTGAAAATACGGACTTTTGAGCTCATTTTCACAGAAAACTTTTCAGTTTTCCAGAAATTTCTTCATACATAATTTAAATCACATGTATTCCTAAATGCAATAATGTAAACAAATTGCCGCTAATATAAATATTAACGACGTGAGAGACTAGTAAAGAATTTTTTTTAATTTTTGAAAAAGCAAAAGAATAGAGATGTATGGCGTTTATGTCATCCGATAGGATAGGATGCATTTGGTACTACCCCTACCAAGAATTTAAAGAAACAATTTGTATCCGTTTTTTGACAAAATAATGATTTTGAAATTTTTTAATTGTAAATATTTCACGCATTATTGCACGAAAAATACTAATATTTTCAAAAAATGTACGTGAGCTTAATGAAAGAACTATTTATGGACTACAAATTTAATTTGAAAGAAAAATCTCATCTTCAATTTTATAGTTTTAGGAAGACGCAGAAAAATTCAAACTTTCGCAATTTTCAAAAATTCAGAGTTAACCGTAAAAATCAGCCCTATGTCACCTTTATAAGTATGTTATAATATATTCTCACAAGAAATTTAAAGAAAATATTTGGAGCCATTAGAGCAAAATATGTCGTTTATATCATTTTATAGAGTACATTTAGCACTATTACTATCAAAGGTTTCAAGAAAAAAATTTATTTATTTATTTAATTATTTATTTATTTAATTATTTATTTATTTAATTATTTATTTATTTAGTCAAAAACTGTATGTGACGTATGGGGGAGAAAATCATCTGCGCACGCTTTCTTGAGTTTCAGAATCCCTTCCCAACAATTTAACTATTAATAGTTTAAAGATGAAATAATAATAATAATAGTAATAGTAATAATAATAATAATAGTAATAATAATAATAAACAAATTTGGGACCGTTTTTTAGAAAATCGTTTTCTGTTATTTTGTTAAATTACACGTATTGCGGGAAAACTACCAAAAGTTTCAAAAAATGTTCAGTACCTTAATGAAAGAACTAAATGTGGAGAACAAATTTCATTTGAAGGAAAAATATCTATTTTCAATTTTGTAGTTGTAGGAACACGCCGTAAAAATTCAAACTTTTACAATTTTTGAAAATTCATAGTTAACAGTGGAAGTCCGACCTATAAGTTATAGTGTAGTTAACAGTGGAAATTTCACCTTTATAAGTGTATTTTACTCGACTCTTACAAGAAATTTAAAGAAAAAAAATTGGATCCATCTTTGAGAAAATTTTGAAAATATCCGTGGGGCTTCATGTAAAGTACCCCCAAAATTTAAAGAATATTTTTCAAAATCGCAAAGCTTCGTCTGGAGTCTCATCGACTGAAGAATATTCAATTTGGAAAAATCCTACGTATGGTTTAGACGCTAGTGGTGTTGACGACAGACGGACCGACTGACGGACATTTTGAAAAAGAATAATTTTTCGGTATCAGGGGACCCCAAAACGTGTATTTCCATTAAAATCCCGAAATCGATTTTTGCAGCATTACATAGCTTTCTCTATATTACGTATATTACTCCGTATATACGAGAAAGTACTATGTAACGAAAAACATGGATATTGTATTAGGACGGCTGCAATTTCCCAATATTATAGTTTTCAGAACTGTCAGTTGAAAGACAAAAAAATGTAATTACATAAACACCCGATCTCTAATTATTAGTACTTTCTCCCCACACCTTACACAAACGAAAACCATTGATTAGAAAAATCTCTCTACGAATTCGATTCCAATAGGAACCATAAAGATACCCTTCGTTAAAACCAAGTAAAGTTCTGGCATCTTATCCGTATCGATCCTGCGCCCAATCAACAACTGATACCCTGGAACCAGAAGGCAATTTTGTCGCCGGTACATATTTTCACTTTTAGAAGGTACTGACAAATCTTTTATGGGAAGTTTGTTTAAAAAATATTCGTTTAGAGTCATAAATGTTACTTAATATTACGCTGTACTATTTCTGTGTGTGTGAGTTATAGATAATTTAAAAAAATACCGGTTATAATGAATTAGTTTTTCTAATTCAAGATACTTGTAGTTTTTTCGATACGTTATTTGATTACAAAGACTATAAGCCTTAGGTCGGTGAAACTCTTCCATCATTACTAGCTATACAGACTATTCCAAATTGATATGTATTCTTCATTCTCACGCTTAACGGGAACATCCTTACAAAAACATTGTTACATGCAATTTAGTTATTAGTGACATAATGATTAATAGGATCGGTGGATGGATGCACGTACATTTATAATGATTCGTGCTCTTGTCCTCATTTTGCCTTCGTGCAAAGCATAATCCCTGACACTGACATGTCATTTACAGCAGACATCAAAACTCGATCGAAAGCCCGAATATCGAAGAGTGACAGCTTAATCGTCGAGCAGGTAAGGCGCGGCAGCCGTACCGGCAGGCGACGCTTCCGGCTTCGCGAGCTCTTGGGCGCCCACTTTCGGCAGACGTCGCCCCCTCCCCGGCCTCCCGGCGAAGGTCACCCCCGCGCCACCCCCCGCCGGCCCCGGCCCATTACCCCGCCAGAATTCCCAGATCCAACACGCGAAACACTCACTTGGCCCTGAAACTTGGCGATCGTCTTTTGTATCGCGAGGAGGGTGGCGATGGGGATGCCAAGAAGGTGCCAGGGGCTGAGAAATAGTAGACGGGTTGTGGGGCGGTAAGATGAAGCGTGCGTTAGAAATGGTGGACCGGAGGTGAGTTTAGGAAGAGTCGGGAAGAAATGACAAGGCAAGGAGAAACGAAGAATTAAGAGGAATGATCCGAGAGAGATGAAGGGGAGGAAGCGAAGAGGAGTTGCTAAGGAGCGCAGACAAGAATAATAACTACTTGGACCCGTGTGAGCATTCCACGCCTTGTACATCAGTGATGTAAAACTGAGTCAGTTACTTGCCCTCCTGGGAAGCCCAGCGCTCCTGCGAGCACAAGCAACTTTCCTGATCGACTCCTATTGGCCGTCCAAATCCAGAAAGGGGTGTACACGCGTAAGGTTGAGCAAGAAAGCTATCTGCAAAGCGCGCTCGAAATATCACGAAGAATCGTTGCTACATACGAAATTAATTCATTCTTTCTATCTAACAACAGAGATTTGAATTTTGTTTATATACTTTACTACTTATTACTTTATTTCATATTTATTTTCTTTTTTTAAATTCAGTCTTATATAAACATTTCTGTCAAGGAAGAGGGATATATTTGAATAGCAAATTCTTTACTTCTTGTTTGGTGTAATGTTTTGATAAACATTTTGTAATTTGTTGTGTAAAGCAATATTTAGTTAAATTTTCTTGTGTATGCAAATAGTTAAAAATCTATCCGCTGAGGAAGAACTTCCATGTGCGAGCCTGTTTTAGGTCGTATATTTTGTTTCAACTATTACAAAGTTGTATTGATTAATGAGCAATAATGTGAAATAAATTAACAAGCCTCTCTTCCGGGCGGACAGTGTGTGTAAGGAGTGAGGATAGGACAAGGAAGAGGAAGGGAAAATCGCGCGCATGGCCCCTTCGTTAATTTATTGCTCCGGCATTCGCCTGATGTTGATCCGAGACACCACGGAAAACTACCGATCAGTGGAGCCGGCCAATTAAATACTCCTCAACAGTTAGATTCGACCTAGCTATGTAGCTAGTGTCGAAAATGCTGTCACCGTCGGGACACGAACCTTAAGACCTCCTCGTCAGACGCACAGCAGTGACATCAATCGATGTTCTGAGCCACCTAAGCCGGTACGAGGTAAAAGAAACGGAGGAAGGAGAAGAATGGCTCTAACGGAGTTGACTGATACAGTGACCGGCGCGATGTTGAGCCGGGGACGGAGGCGAGGGATAAGGGTGAGGGTGAGGGTTAGGAGCTCGACCGTGATCCCACCGGCGGCCGCCGATACTGACAACTTTTTAATAGTGGCGCGTCGATCTCGCCGCCGTCTTACGGCGAAACTTTTTTAATCAATGGCCGCTCTCCGACGCGATGAGGCGTTTTCAGGAAGATGACAGCTGCCGCTGGCTTCCGCGAACACTTGGGATCAGTGGCGAGTGGTTTGGAGGAGCTAAGAACTGCATCTCCTCGCATGAGAGGTACTTCACGAACAAATGGGCTTCCTGCAAGGATCTCTGCTCCACAAATTGCGGAATGTCAATACAAAACGTTCCTAATAACCTATTTTGCATTATTGTACATTGACCTCCCACATTGGTTCTCTGATTTACTTAGCACACAAATATGAGTTCACGGCAGGATCATAATGAAGAAATAATAAAATAGGTTGTCGGCTTTCGTAGTGATAATATTTATATGACGAAAATGTTCAACATGCACACGACATTCAAACTGATTCAATTTAGCCAAGTTGGTGAGACTTCACTGCAAGGGGCATAAGGATATAAAAGAACATTTCTCTCATTAATTTATTATTTTAATGTAAACTTCTTCCAATGTTGACCAAAATCTAATTCTGTTATCATTTGTCATTCACCTAGAAGTTTTGTAATAAGTCCCTCTCTAGACAATTTCTTCCGAGTTTCTGGAAGAACAAAACGATCATAATGCAGACAAGATTCACACAAATTGAAGAAAATATTCCTTTTTTCACTCAGCGCACTACATCGAAAAATACTATTATAATAATATGTAACCGTTGCAGTTATTAGAAGAAAGTACGCATTGGTGTAGAATGACTATTTACCGTTTTTACTTTAAAACACTTCTCAGATGATGTATTGACATTTCGGATTTGAATTAAATATCCCGAATGGACGTTCTCACTGGATTGTGGAAATTCTGATTTGGTGTTGTTGACGTTCTTATAAGAAGAAATAAAAGAGGTCATCTTTGTCAACATATTAGCTTTATTAATATAGCCGGCTTTCGACGGCTTTGCCGTCATCGTCAGTCTCGCTGCTGTCGGCACAGTCGTCCGACTTTTTATATTGGTCTATATTCACGTCAAATTCGCAAATACTACTCAAACTATTTCAAAATATTGTATTCGACCATAACTTAAAATTTCTTTTCGAACAGACATCATTCTGGAAAAAATTCATATCTTTAATATTGTAGTTGTATGACAAGGACGAAAAAATTATAATTTACAATTTTCAAAATTGCATATATATCAACAAAAATAAGACAAAGTTTTAAGCCTTCCTAGTTATACTGGGATAAAGTTCAATCAAAAAATTTTGAACGATTTTTGAGAAAATATTAAAGAGTTTGCTGAATATTCATGAAAAATACCCCGGCTCAAAATCCAAATATCCGTTTCAAACTCACAGGACCACCAGATCGATCAGGGAATATAACTTCACGAGAAAATTGTCTGAACGGTTCAGGCGATGGAATTGATGACGCACCGAATAACGCACACACAGAGGCGCAGACAGAGGCGCAGACAGAGGCGCAGACAGAGGCGCAGCAGAGGCGCGACTCTGAACGGTTCAGGCGATGGAATTGATGACGCACCGAATAACGCGCAGACAGAGGCGCAGACAGAGGCGCAGACAGAGGCGCAGACAGAGGCGCAGACAGAGGCGCAGACAGAGGCGCAGACAGAGGCGCAGACAGAGGCGCAGACAGAGGCGCAGACAGAGGCGCAGACAGAGGCGCAGACAGAGGCGCAGACAGAGGCGCAGACAGAGGCGCAGACAGAGGCGCAGACAGAGGCGCAGACAGAGGCGCGACGAGCAGAGGAGAGCGCAGACGGACGCGCAGACGGACGCGCAGACGGACGCGCAGACAGAGGCGCAGACGGACGCGCAGACGGACGCGCAGACGGACGCGCAGACGGACGCGCAGACAGAGGCGCAGACAGAGGCGCAGACGGAGGCGCACGGACAGGCAGCAGGACAGGCAGCACGGACAGGCAGCAGGACAGCCAGACGGACAGCCAGACGGACAGCCAGACGGACAGCCAGACGGACAGCCAGACGGACAGCCAAGCCAACGGCAGCCAGACGGACAGCCGACGGACAGGCACACGGACAGGCACACGGACAGGCACACGGACAGGCACACGGACAGGCACACGGACAGGCACACGGACAGGCACACAGACAGGCACACAGACAGGCACACAGACAGGCAGACGCGCAGGCAGACGCACAGGCAGACGCACAGGCAGACGGACGGTGGTTTTTAGAAATTATTAATGCGGAATTTTGACCTCAATTCAACAAAAGACTGTTGAGTTTTCGACAAACACAATGTGACATTCTTTATAGTACATATATATATAGAAACAAACTGTCTAATTTAATTTTTAAATTTAATATCTCCTGTGTCCTTATAATATTATTAAATATTAATTCAACGTAACCCGTTCCAAATTTATATAAGAATATAGGCGCTAGGAAAAGATTACGTTAATTTTATTATTAAAATTAATCTTCAACTGCTATATCCAATAAATTAATATCCGGTAACTGGGTCCATTGGTCTCATAAGATATAATCGCTATTGCCTACTAATAGCCGATTATTCGATCTTCCATCTGTACAGAGAGGCCGAGGAATCTGAAAAGCAAATATACATTTCTAGCTACTCATTTGCTGGAATTGGCTAAATGAGAATCATCTTTTCTATTAACAGAAACTTGTAAGTTTATTCAATTTCCATGAAATTTTCTCTTGGTAACAATACGAAACGTACTTTCGGTCATGACCAGTTTTAAACCTTATACTGCAGTATCCGTCTTCGCGAGATCTTGGCCAATGTCGCCGCGTAGAACAATTTTTCATTTTATTCCCGGTGCCGATGGCTCCAGTTCCAAATACCAACTTTCCTTCCGTTCTGACACAAGTGTACTCAAGTCACTGATCCTCACCGTCTCATAAGTAATTGATAAGTCTTAATGAATTTGCCTTTTAAAAGTTCCCAGTTCTTTCTATGCGTATGCTTAAAATATTAAAGTTCAGTAAACTATTATCTGCTTCAAATACTCCCAGTCCTGTTGCCTGCAAATTCACCTAAGTTCACAGTTTAAATTCTAGCTGTTGCACTCGAAATGTTTCCAAGTTCCAATTTCCGTACATTACATCAATATTCAAAGTCCAACAACCAAATGCCCTAAAGTAGACTTTCACAATTCCCAAACTACCAACATCAATTATCTACACACGATCCGCACAGCACTACGGCATAAGTCAGAATGAATCCATATTCCCCTCTTTCAGCCCTTCAAAACTCGGTCCAGATTTTCTACTGTTTCTTTTCAGAAAAATTCGACCCACTTCCGTCGAAATACATTGTAATTTCATGCCTCGCCAATCCCCGAATTACTTACAAATTCAACTAGCGGCGCTCCACTGTCATTGCCACGGACAGACGGAGAGACGTTTTGCTTTCAATTCGTTTATCGGCATCAAGAACCCACAAAACCTGGCGCATGGCTGTACCAGGTGTTAGAGGATTTTTTTAAATTTATCAACTGGATTTATCCACTTTTTAGTTATCAGGGCTCGGCAATGAATTTTTATGCCGAAAATCCTCCGTTTCTTCGCGAAACTTAACATAAATTTCTCCATACTACACAAACTCCGTATATACTTACGTATACGAGAAAGTAACTAGAGGTGCTACAGAATGGCACACAATTTCTCATAGTAAAGAGTTCCAATTTCTTTGGTGTTGACTGGTACTGTACTGTCTTGTCCCTCCTTCTTGTCTGCTTCCAAGTATTTCGGCCCAAAAAACCTGTTTTTGAAATTTTCGCAACATTCCGGTTTTCGAATACTAGAACGTAATTATATTTTAATTATATTGAAGAAGACTATAATGTCGCCCTAAATAGCAATTTTCATTGGAAAGTTTGAAGCACTTTGTGAAAATGGCGTTTAAGCATTACTGTAAATGCGAAATTTGAAACTCTTTTTCACAGGATTTTGTTGACTATTCTAAAAACTTCATTTGAAGTTATTTGAAGTACTTTTACTAACAAACGTAATAATGTATCAAAATCAATGGAAACGTGCATATCAATAGATATTACAAAAAAATTATATTTGGGTTGTTTTTCAAAAAAAATTAACTTTACGACATATAAAACAGTGCAATTAGCACTAGACATTCCAAAAATTTCAAGAAAAAAATTTGGAGCCATTTTCGAGAAATTGACGTTTGAGCGTTTCTAAAAATGCGGAATTTAGAGCTCGTTTTTGCAGAAAATTGTTGAGTTTTCGCGAAACTTTATATGACTTTAAAGCACGTGAACTCAAACATATAATAATGTGAAGAAATAGCCTCTAATGTGTTACGGATGTGAGAGACAAGTCAATAAAATTACATTTTTGTAATTTTTGAAAAACAAAGAATAGAGCTATATGTCGTTTATCTCATCGTGTTGGACACATTTGTAGTATCCGTAGAAAAAATTCCAAGAAACAATTTGGACCACTTTTTGAAAAAATCTTGTTTTAATAATTTATTTAAATTGCCAATATTGCACGCCCTATTGCCCTAGTGCATGAATGAACTATTTATGCACAACAAATTCCATTTGGAAGAAAAAGCTCTATGTTGAATTTAATAGTTGTAGGAAGAACTTTTGCAGTTTTTGAAAATTTAGAGATAACCGTGAAAATCCAACTTACGCCACCTTTATAAGTGTATTATACTCTACTTGTACAAGAAATTTAAAGATAAAATTTGGAGCCATTTTTCAGAAAATTTTGAGAATGTCCGAGGGGCTTCATGTAAAATACCCCCAAATTTTAAAGAATGTTTATAAAAATCTCAAAGCTTCAACTAGAGCCAGATGGACAGGGGTTTCTCCATTTGGAAAAGATCGTACGTGTGGTTTAGGCGCTAGCAGTGTTCACAGACGAACGGAAAGACAGTTCTAAAAAATCACTTTTTCGGTATTAGGGGTTCTCAAAACATGTATTTCCGTTGAAATCTGGAAATCAATTTTCCGCAGCAATTTATAACTTCCTCTATACTCCGTATATACGTATTATACGAGAAAGTAATTAAAGGAGCCACAGATTGGCACAGACTTTCTCGTAGTACAGTTTTCCATTTTCTTTGATGTGGTCTCGCTTATAGATTTGCCCCATTCTCTGGTCAGCTGCCATCAGTCGCCCAAAGTACATTTTTTTTATATTTTTTCAACTTTTTGCTTTCCTAGTAGCAACACCGAAATATTACTTCAAGGATATTAAACAAGAGTAAAAACTCGTCTTAAATAGAAATGTTCACTGAAAAATTTGAAGTGGTTTTTAAGAAAATGGTGATTAAGCATTACTGTAAATGCGAAATTTCAAGCTCTTTTCCACAGGAATGTATTGAGTTTTCCATTCAAGCACATCGACCTACAAACGTAATAATGTATACACATCGATAGAAATGTGCATATTTATTTATTTAGTCAAAAACAGTCAAAAACTGTATGTGATGAATAGGGGAGAAAGTAATCTGCGCATGCTTTCTTGAGTTTCAGAATCCCTTCCCAACAATTTAACTATTAATAGTTGAAAGATGAAAAATAATAGTAATAATAAATTTAAGAAAGCAAGAGATTAACATTTCAAAAACTAGATATTTTCGTTGCCGAATTACAGAAAAATTATTTTTAACAGTAAACGAACGAACATATTTGATTTTTCTGTATTGTTAACAAAATAGAAACTCACCCTAAGCTCTACTACCACTACACGCAAAAGGAAAGTTCAAGAAAACGTGGGCATAGTGAAGCTACATTTACGTCCAGAAGCAAATCAAGGGGCCATCTCAGCATTTGCTCAATGGATCAGGGAAACTGGACAAAAACCCGATCGAGATGGGGGTCATTGACCCGGAAGTACATTATTTGTTACAGGCATATTGAGTCTTTTTTAAATTATACAATTGCAAATGTAAACTAATTCATTATACTATATCTTGTTTTTGTTAAAGTAAACACTATTTTTCTTTTTGACGATCAGTATAGTCTTTAACTGTATAGAAACAGTTTTGCAGCAGAGACGATTTTACTTTTAACTTAAATTTGTGTACCAATTTTAATTGTTTAATTTCATCTGGCAATGCGTTGTAAAGTAACGTACATGTACTGTATGTGGATTTCTTGTAGTGCGCTGTTGATACTCACACTTGATGAACATGATTTTTACGTCGAGTGTTGTAACTATAAATATCAGTATTACATGAAAATAAGTTCCCACCGTTAAGTAAGTCAGTTTGGACAAATACTACTGACTCATAAATATTAACTCATATTAACGGAGTAAGAGGTATTTCAAAACAATTACATTTGTGTAATGTTTGAAAAAAATGTATACACGAAAATTAACTTTACGTCATATTAAACAGTCTAATCAGCACTTTCCATTGGAGAAATTTGAAGAAAATATTTGGAACCGATTTTGAGAAAATGGTGTTTGAGCTATTCTGAAAAGTCAGAATTTTGAGTACATTTTTGCAGAAAACTGTTGAGTTTTCGAGAAACTTTATTTAACATTATTTAAAGCACATGTGCCCATAAATCTAATGTTTAAGTCCTGACGTGAGAGACAAATCAAACACGTACATTTTTGTAATTTTTGGGTAAGCAAAAGACTAGTGTAATATGACGTTTATGTCATCGGATAGGGTTGGTTGACCACTACCCCTAGCAAAAATTTAAAGACACAATTTGGAGCCGTCTTTGAAAAATTCATATTTTTGTAATTTTTTAAAATTGCAAATATTGCAAGCTCTATTGCACAAAACCTACTAATATATTCAGAACAGTCTACATGACCTTAATGAAAGAACTATTTATAGGTAACAAATATAATTTGAAGGAAAAAAACCTGTCAAATATAATTTGAAGGAAAAACCTGTCTACAATTTTATAGTTGTAGGGACACCCCCAAAAAATTCAAATATTTGCAATTTTCGAAAATTCTGAGTTAATGGTGAAAATCGGACACATGCCACCTTTTTAAGCGTATTTTACTCTATTCTTACAAGAAATTGAAAGAAAAATTTTGTAGCTGTTTGTGATAAAATTTTCAAAAATGTCCGGGGGCTTCATGCAAAGTACCCCCAAATATTAAAGAATGATTTTCAAAATCTCAAAGCTTTAACTGGAGTCAGATGGACAGGGGTTTCTTCAATTTGGAAAAGATTGTACACATGGTTTAGGCGTTAGCAATGTTCCAGACGGACTTTTGAAAAAAACATATTTTCGGTATCAGGGGATCCCAAAACGAGTATTTCCGTTAAAATCTAGAAATCGATTTTCCGCAGCATCACATAACTGTCTCTATACTACCTATATTACTCCGTATATACGTATGTTTACGAGAAAATAAACAAGCGTCAGTGGGGTAATGATAGCTCACTTCCACCAGTTGCTTAGATCATTTATTTTTTCTGATTCTTATGATTAATAAGATATTGCTCCTTATTTTTGGTATTATTTACTTAAAATTTCTTAAAGAACATGTTGTACAGCTTCAAAATAACTATATATTTACGTGACAAAACAAGAACTTGCCGGAATCCTGAATGCAGCATTTGAGTCTTCCTTACACGAAGTCATCTTTCGGCAAAATTAGTATCGAAGAAAGTAGTTGTTATTGTACTCAAGTATGACCGCGTTTGTCTGAAGAAGGGAATCACAAAGATCTCCATTGAGTCAGCAGGAAAGGGCAAATGGAAAATCGCCGCTGGAATGCGAATGAAAAATACGTTACAAAAACACATCAATTTCTAAAATACGATTAGCTTAAATACAAAGATATACACATATTTGAAAATTGTCTTTTTAAGACCATTACAATAAGAAAAAAATTAGCATAGGATTCCATTTAAAAAACAAAGTTTCCCTTATATCTTCGTAGTACAAAATAGTACAAAGACAAAGTATGCTGTACTTAAGTTGCCCAGTATATGCAATTATCTCTGCAAATTGCATCTTCGTATCTTGTACGGTATACATTAATAATCGATCTTCACGAGTAATCGATTACGAGTCGATCACGAGTAATCGACTTTGCGAAAGCAATCGACGTAGTATCGAATAATCTACTTATCAGGAAATTATTAACTTCAGGAATTGACGCTAGAGTTGTGAAGTGGGTAAGCGAATTTCTTAGAGACAGGAAACAAAAAGTTCGAATTGGCACTCAGTTTTTGACTACGGGTATTGTTACTTCAAGGGTTCCACAGGGAAGTGTTTTAGGGCCATTACTTTTCTTAGCGTACGTAAATGATCTCCATGTTAACATACAATCAAAGGTGCGTTTATTTGCAGACGATTGTGTTATATACCGAAAAATCAAAAGTAGTGCTGACGAACAAATATTACAGCAGGATTTAGAAAATTTACGTGATTGGGCTGAAAAAAATGACATGGGAATTAACGGATCGAAAATCAAAACAATAACGTTCGGGCGGGGACGAAATTATCAGGAATCAGACTATCGTTTAGGGGAGGTCGTCATCTCAAGAGTCTTATCAGGCAAGTACTTAGGCATTCATATAGATAGTAAATCAAGGTGAGAGAAGCAGGTAGTACGAAAAACGTGGAAGTCCTTTCATTTTGTAATGCGAATTCTAAAGAAAAGTTCTGCAAACGCAAAAGTATTAGCATATTTTTCGCTGGTTCGCCCTCTCATGGAATACGGAGTGGCATGTTGGGATCCATACAGAAAGTAACACCCGAAAAATCTAGATAGAATACAGAGGAAAGCAAATAAGTTTACCTATAGAACTAACGCAATA
Organism: Teleogryllus oceanicus; assembly: GCA_964035755.1. Classification (NCBI taxonomy): domain Eukaryota; kingdom Metazoa; phylum Arthropoda; class Insecta; order Orthoptera; family Gryllidae; genus Teleogryllus; species Teleogryllus oceanicus. The sequence goes on along the minus strand of CAXIVR010000001.1, from coordinate 237,929,790 downwards.
AAAATGCAATGGGAACCTCTAGAAACGAGAAGAACAAGGGCGAGGCTTTGGACTCTTTATGAATCGTCCGAAGCGATCACACTCACAAAATTCGAACAAGGAAACAAAATTCAGATCTTGGAAAATTTTCCATTTGTAACACAACAATTAAAGATTGGAACAGTTTACCCGCAGGAATTTTCAAAGCTTTTCCTCTAAGTGTCCGAAGCTTTAGAAATAAGTTAGAACAACATGAGAGTAATACACATTAATTAAGTGCTGTGAAGTGCGGTGCAATGCGGTGAAGTGCTGTGAAGTGCTGTGAAGTGCAGTGAAGTGCTGTAAAGTGCTGGTCAGTGTAATTCAAAGCAAAAACAGTGTAGTTGCAGTGTAGTGTAGTGTAGTGCAGTGCGGTTAAGTGTAGTGAACGCGTTCAATGAACTAAAAAAAACTTATGTAGCTTGTATTAGATTTTAGCATCACCGACGTATTGGATATCATGACAGTTGAAATATTTGTTATAATATTTAATATTAATGATAGTATGGTTATTGCATGTTCGGTTTGTACTGTACTCCTTTATTATTATTGTTATTATTATTATTATTATTATTATTGTTATTTAACTACCACCGGTCATACCCAATTGCAGTTCAAATATATGTAGGTATGCATGCATGTATGTATGTATGTATGTATGTATGTATGTATGTGTATTTGTGTGTATGTGTGTGTATGTGTATGTATGTGTGTGTATGTGTATGTATGTGTATGTATGTATACTGACGAACATCCCCGCCCAGCAATTCCTAGGCACCTGTCGGGAATTCACAGATATCATGCCCTGCGAGCTTTGTGATACCTCAAAGCAGTGGATCATTTTGGGTGTCGAGAGGAAATCCAAACAAGAACACATAAATCAATTAAATTGGGTTTAATATTCTGAAACCCTTTTACATGGTTACACTGAACACAAAAAATACACAGAACAACAAAAATCAATGGTACCTTTTCTTTTAATGCATGAAACTTTTATTCATTTCTTTCGCATATTTAACCTGGGAATTCCGTCGATCAGTTTACACCTGAAATTGACTCCAGTTTCTGTTTAACCTGGGCAGCGACGCCGGGTTCAGATTTGCGACATTTAGTCTCAAAACAAATTTAACATCTAATTGAGAACATTTACATAAAACACTCAAATAATTTATGGTCACTGTGAATGACATAAACAAAACAATTTGTATAAAAATTCTATTGGCGAATTACTTAAAATGGCAGAAATTTTTAGTTTCTCTGCTAGCTCCGTGCACTATTTTATCTCTCCCTACCAACGTTCCCTTTTAAAGTTCCCCCCGTTCGCGGGGCGTTGACCTATATTTTAGCGCTTTTGCGCTGTTCGCCGTTACCTTCGCCACTCCCGCCCGCTGCGCGCCGAAGTCGACCGAGTGGCGGCGGCGCACGCCGGTGATTGTGCGCCAGCGTTCGAAGCACCTTCTGGTGCCGCTCTGCTGCTCTGGCGGCGTGCCGTTTCACCTCACGTCCTTCTCTGGCAATTCCTAGGCGCCTTCGCCGCTCCCGTCTTCTTCCCTCTGCCTCTCACGGCACCTCACGTCCTCGTCTGCTCCTTTCTTGCCCCGTGGTCTCGTTCACGCCCGCGTGCGAATGTCCCTTGCATGTCGCAACTGATTGAATAATTGCGCATTTGCTTACTTCGGACGTACGCGTCGCACTGGATATCACAGTCTACTCAGCGCCTCTAATCGAAACTAACTGCGTCTTCACCACGCAAATTACCGTCCTTTCTTAGCTGACCACTGAATCATTTTTAACAATTTAATTTGAACCACTTGCTCCTGTCGTCGACAGACCAAGAAATTCTCCTCCGACAAAAAATCCAATAACTTCGTGACTATCTATACGTCTCTCTGACGTCCAAAAACTCCTACTTAATCTCTCGCAGAGTTTTTAGGTCAACGTTGCTGCTGGAACGGCGATGGGAACCAGAAGAAAGAATGTTCGGTCGCCCCCGTCTTAATGTGTCCGGCCTCCTCGTAGGGGTAGCGGCACGTCATTTCCCTCTCCCCAGTCTGACCGTTGATACGTCACCTGGCTCGCGCCGTGTCGCAGACATTGCGCAACAGTCTTGGAGACGCGCCCCTTTTGAATAGCGCCGCGCACGCTCACCACGTCTACAGGCGTCGTTTGGATGTTGCGTGGGCGTGTGGGACGAACGTGGGTACAAACTGTTTATTATAGACAAAATAAATGGATATATTTGATCAGAAATAAAAATTAACACAGAAATGAAAAAGCACCAATTTTACACAAATCGACTGCTTTCTTTTCTTGGATAATTTTTCGTCCTGAACTAATATATTCTTTCATTTTGTTACTAATAAACAATTTACATGTTTCTAGAGTGTTTATATGTTTCTACAATGTAAATTTGCACCTAGACACCATATTTTAAACCAACTCTTGAATGCTCATTGTAGCTCATCCTTTCTGAATATCCATGCAGTTTATTAGACAAAATATGCTTTTCCCTCAAGCGACAGCGCTGGTGCAGAATTAATACCACTGAAATATTTGTCCGGGTATGTTCGGCGATAGTCCTTCCAGGAAGTCGTGGCCTGTAGTATTCCTCGAGTGACATTTCAGGAACAAGATAAAATCGTTTCTAACACCGCTGCCTTTATCAGTTACCAGCGGTCTGCAAGATTTGAGGTCGGAGCAGTTTGGAGTAGATTTCCAACGCGCGGCCAGTCATGTATTTTCTTGCTGCGCATTGCATTCTCAAATCACTACAAGTAAGATACGTAAACTAGTTTTATCTGCATTTACATTGCGAAATCGGTCCTTTTCGTTATCAACTAGGTCTTGGAGAAGAGAATTCTTGGAACCTCCGGAAATACAAGAAATATTAGATAATTTAAACCAAATGTATCTTTCTCTGAGGTCGAGGAGTATGAACACGAGAATAATGATATAGATGACGATTCAACTTTTGAGACAGACGGAGGAAATATTTCTGATATGGAACATGATCTTGAAGGGGGAGAAAATTGTTCTGTTGGAAGAGATAACGCGACAAAATGGAAAACCTTCAAAGTCTTTGAAGATTAATCAAAAGAACATAATAAAAATGTTCCCTGGCCCAAAGATAATGCTAAGAATGTTGAATCAGATACACCGAGAGCGGTAGCTCAGTGCAGTAACTGAGGCCGCTCCAGCGCCTCTGACTGGGAGGTCCTAGGTTCGAATCCTGACGGCGGCAGGATTTTCGACACTAGATTTTTAGCTAGGTCGAATTCAGTCGCTGTCTGGAGGAGAATTATAGCGGCCGGCTGCTCTGATCGGTAGTTTTCCGTGGTTTATCCGATCAACACCAGGTGAATGCTTGAGCAGTAACTCTACCAAACGGGCCACGGACCGCGCGCGATCTTTCCTTCCTCCTCCTTTTTCTATCCTCTCCCCTTACACACACACGTACACTAACATGCACTACACTACCATATATTCCGGAAGACCCGTCGGGAGCTTAGAGCGTGTTCCGGCTGGAGTGGTGCCCGCTGATGGCAGAGGCCTGGTTAGGGAGAACCCCACTAGCCGACGGTAGGTCGGCGCCGGATATCGCCTTCCAGCGGGAGAAGATCACCGCCATCTCCCGATAGAAAACATGCACTACACTTTTGGGACTAATGACCAAAGCCGTTCACGCGCCCGGAAATGCGAAAAATCAATCGATATAGAAGAATCATATATATAAGCATTTTTCAGATTACTGATTAAAATATGTTAGATAAGGTAATGCCATGTAACAAATCTATTCGTAAGGAAAACATGATGTCCAATACACAGGTGACATTTTCGGGAAATATCCCGTAATGATAACAATACCGCAGCTTGCAACTTCAATATTGCTGTTTCGACACCGGACTCGTAGTTCAAGTTCCGAATTGGCTCTTTATGCATCCGAGCTTGTCATAAGTTAGCATTTCTGACTTGTGCCTTGAACGGGGGACCATTGACCCAAAACGTGCGAGGCAGTGATTATTATTTCGACAACAAATTTGTGCGGGGAAAAATCTGCCGTGACCGCGTGCTCGCTTGAGACGCTGACGCAACGGAGGGTCCGATGGTAGCGCGCTGTCGCCCGTCGATCCGCCTGGCTGAAGGAGAGGAACTGAGTCCGCCTCCTCACCGCCGCTGTGCTGCAAGCCACCCCTGTTAACCCACCGTGAAGACGAGTCATCACGTCGGCATAATAAGATAAGTTATGAATGACCTGTAATCGGGTTACGCTCAGCTTATTTTCCCCGCCGAGGAGCGGAAAGACTAGTAAATGAGGCTGGGAATGTGATGCCGATAGTACGGCATGTTATTGCAGAGGCTCATTGTATTTGTTTCCTTGTGATAAATTCTAATTTAAATAAGAAGCCGCAGTAGTCACCAAAATTGGTAAAAATCTGTGTAAGAATCATTTTGCATGATCATCATCATCACAAGCTAATTAAATGTGTTGTAAGTTTATTTCTGTGTTTTTATTGAACATGCAAAACCCGATCCACACCGGTAGACGTTACTCCGTGTGTGTGTGTGTGTGTGTATATATATATATATATATATATATATATATATATATATATATATATATATATATATATATATAGCTACGATTCTAGGTAATTAATTAAAACTCTGATATTATTTTAACTAATGCGTTTATTTTGTTTCTTAACACAATCAATGAAAACACTTGATTATTCTTCATACGTCACACTTCTCTTGATTATTGATTTACACTGTTAACTTCTCTTACACTGTCTCACAGTCCTAAACACTGACCACTATTCGATGTACTAGCCACAGTCCAGTGCACTGGCCACAGTTCGATGCACTGGCCAGAGTCCACTGCACTGACCACAGTTCACGGCGCTGGCCACGGTTCACGTCACTGAGCACAATCACTGCACTGTTATTCACGGCGATGCACAAACTTCACAGCTCAGCTTCCACTTGAGACTTAAAACTGACTCGCGGTCGCCGACCGCCGCGTATTTATACTCGGCGGGTGCCGGCGAGAATATTCTGGACTATGCGATACGCCCAGAACACTCTAGGAATAGCTAGTTCGAGGACTGCCGGCCGATGACGCAATCCGCGCATACAGGTAGTTCGTGGTGGTGTCGGCAGATGACGTAATATTCGTTACAATATATATATATATATATATATATATATATATATATATATATATATAGCCAACTTCGTTCTTCCGCCACTAATATTTACTGTTCACTCGTGGAACGACAAAGGCACACTACTTATACTAAGAAAATAAGTCCCCAGTCTTCAATGGACGAATTCTTATTATCAATATAGTAAAACTCATTATGATCCCATATCAGACAAAAAGTCGTGCTGCGGATAACCATTCATGAGCACGTTAAGCACAAGATAACACAGAATAGCATAAAAAGGCTACCCCTGTTGAATAAGGTATTAAAATGTTCCAGATTGGTGTTTTTTGCTAGATCTTGTTATCGTATCCAATGCGTACCACACATATTTTTCAGAAATTATTATATATTAAAGGCTTTAAAACGTTAATAACTGATTTAGTATATTACGAGAAACCACACGAAAGCATGGGACAAAACATTTCAACAAGGAAAGCAGAATCACTTAGACATTTGCTTGATGAACCAAGGAAAACGGCAATAAACCGGAAAAATATTGGTCACAGATCCAAAAGAGCTTTAAAATAGTTGATTTAAGCACACAATTTTTCATAAATTATTATTATTATGATTTAAGCACACAATTTTTCATAAATTATTATTATTATAAAAGTAAAAAAAACATTTTCGTTTTGTACTCAAGGTAGTCTCGAATTGAATACAATCAGTTGTGCAGGAGAGAAGACTTCTCCATGTTTTAACTCGTGTGTTGAATTCAAATCTTCTAGGAAAACGCAACGAGAACAAACCCGACGCATTCCATAATGTGGAGCCACGAGGTGGTGGTGTCCGATTATAGAAAAAGAGCTCAGCAAAAAGTCATTGACCGCTACTCAGGGGCGGAGTAAGAACCCAGGCCACTATTCATTGATCATGCTGGGTCGCGCCACATGTTCGCCCTCTCCCCCTTTCGCTTGCGCAGCGCCGCCGTTCGCATTGCTGATCGGAATATTCCGGCGATCGAATGGCTCCAAAATGCATGCCTCTGCGTTCGCTGACTGGGACTTCACGTTCGAAACCCTGGCAAAAATCGGCAGTTTGGATTCAAAAATTAATTTCGTCTCAATAAATGCCCTCTTTATCGACGACACGTCCAGTTAACTATAAAAAATGTGTGAATGTGATTTGCAGGCGGCTACTGAAAAAAATTGAAATATCGTCCTTCTTCAGTGTTTTTCATTTACATTTTTGATTCGACATTTTCAAATTTATTTATTTAAATCTCTGTTGTTTTCTACAGTCCACGAATTCAAAAGTCCAATATTTGGGCTACCTAAATATACGTAACATGTTTCTATGAAAAACATCTCAGGTTGGACGATGACGTCTCATGCCCAACATGTGCCCCATTGGTTGAGGATGTGGAGCACGTATTCTTTCGCTGTCCACGCTTCGTAGAGGAGAGAGAAGAACTCCACCGACTCCTCCCGCAGGTAGTGACTCCTGATACCATCGCCACTAGGATGCTGGTGTCCCAAAGAAATGGAGTGCGGTAGCTGCCTATGCCACGAAATTTTTAAAGAAGCATCGGGTAGAAGGACGACTGCCGGTGACACCAGAAAAACAAAGTATCCCGTGACATCAGTTTGCATAGAGCGATTAGCCGATCTGCCCTTCCTGCGATGCAATGCCTGACGTTGGTTCCTAGGGAAGGGCATCGGGAGAATGGGACGGTTTTTGTGGGGAGGCGTAGGCTAGCTGCGAATACCGCACGCTGCGGAGTGCAGGCTACGCAGTGTCTTAGAAAAATTTTCGCTTGCCCTCCTAAAAGTACACACTCTTACAACCACTAGACTACAATACACGTCAGTTTGATTTATGATACCGGGTGTCTCAGCTACTATGGTCATTACTCCGTAAGTGTAGTGCATGCTTTTCTTGCGGCAGCGGGCGGTGATCTTCCCCTGCTTGTTGACGAGATCCGACACCGACCTACCCGTCAGTTTGCGAAGAATTTTCCAACAGGTATCACTCACCAGCGGGGCGCCGCCCTAGCCAGGACAAGCTCTAAACCTCCAACTGGTCTCCCGGCATGGTAGTGTAGTACATGAAAGGATATGAAAGTAAAGGGTTGAGAATAGGGCAAGGAAAGGAATGATAGCACGCGGTCCGTGCCCGTTTATTAGGGTACTGCTTCGGTATTCATCAGGAAAAAACACACAAAGTCAGAGCCAGTCAGAACAGTCGGTCGCTAGAGTTCTCCTCCAGGCCGCGCCTGAATTCAACCTAGCTATCTAACTAGTGTCGAAAATCCTGCCATCGTCGGGAATCGAACCCTACCACCTCCCGATCAAAGGCACACACGTCGGGAGCTTAGAGCCTGGCCGGATGGAACGGTGCCCCGCTGGGGGAGATTACTGGAGGGAGAATATAACTTTTTCTAACTTCGTGGATAAAGAAGCAAACAATATTTCAGAATTAGAAATGTATCCAATTCAAAACTAAAACATTACTTCATATACACCATCTACATAATTAACAAAATATTTGAAAATATTAACAAAAGTAACACAAAGCTTTAACATAAAAATTTAGAGATGTCGATGAGAATAAATGATCATTAATTATGTCATTTTCGACAATTTTCCAATTATTCAAGATAATTTTGTGAAAATATTATCATTGTTAGGTTCATGAATGAATGTTCTCAAGTCTTTTTCAAGTCAAGAGATAAATAAGTGATCAATTTTTACACAAAATGTTATGCTTGGAAATATTATTACGGATGCTGGAATTGACCGATTCATCTCCATTGAATTCCTTTTAATATGTATAATTAGTAATATAAGTTTTCTTCTGAAACACTACAATCTATTCCAAGCCCAAGAATAAAAATTCAAATTCAAAGATATCTTGGCATAATTTAAAATAAGCTTTCCTTAAATAAAACAAACCCTTATTTACAAATTAAATTTACTAGCACAATAAATTTTAAATGCACGGTCATGATGATTCTCATGTTATCTTTCAAGAAGAAAAAGAAAAAGAAAAAGGAAAAGAAAAGGAGAAAGAAAAAGAGAAAGAGGGAATGAAAGAGAAAGAAAAGAGAAAGAGAGAATGAAAGAGAGAGAAAGAGAGAGAAAGAGAGAGAGAAAAGAGAAAGAGAGAAAGAGAGAGAGAAAGAGAGAGAAAGAGAAAGAAAGAGAAAGAAAGAGAAAGAAAGGAAAGAGAAAGAAAGAGAAAGAAAGAGAAAGAAAGAGAAAGAAAAGAAAGAGAGAAAGAGAAAGAGAAAAGAGAAAGAGAAAAGAAGACCTTATTTGCAAGCCTTATTCACATCAGCAAATAATTTTCAAATAATTTTCAAATATACTTAATAATTACACCCAGTGTTATCATGTATTACCCTTTTTAATAAATAGATCTCAAGTCTTATTAAATTCAGATTAAATAAGTGATGTGATTAACAATTATTCATGAATCAGCACTACTAGGTTCAAAATAAATTATCCTTTATCTTGCACGCCTGATAATCTATACCATTGGAATGTCTCATTTGTAGTAGATAATTACTCTAAAATCCACTGTTTTCCTTTTATTGACCCCATTTATGACATCACTCTTTCAAGTTGAAGTTATTTAGCAAATACTGTTTCTTATTACCCTTGAACAGAACGTATGAGATTGCAATTGCTTAACAGGTTACGCATAGTGGGAGATGGCACTTCTGCTGGGAGACTGCAATGTTTTTTACCTTGGAGGGCTTCTTCATATAACCGGGACTCCAACGTTCTCATTTTTTACATTTATTTATTTTACAGCAAAAAAGTTTAAAAAATGTGTATGAGTTACTACGGGTGTGTAACTTACCATGGCAATTATGCGCGTTATTTTGGGTTTACGGATCCCTACACTAACTCACATGCATTAATAGCTTCATTAAGTATGAATATACAGGTTATGTGCGAATACAGACAGCAGCGATCGATCCCCGTCAAAGAATGAAAATAGTGAATACTTCATTCCGATGTTCAAGTACCCCCAAGTATTCATTCTTCTACGCCAGTCTTAAATACCTTGAAGTCGGCCGCTAGTCTCGCTGCGTAATATTAATAAATATAAGAAGGATGGTTGTTGTCCCCAACAATCATATCAATTGCGAATTACCCACAAGATCGTTGATAAATTTGCATATTCTCTAAGTTTAACATGCACTACAATGCACATTCTGAGCACAGATTGCTTATTTTCACAACGCATGAAAACGTTAATGGCACTTTAAACGTACGCACGACATAATGTCCAATTCTAACAGTAGCACTAATTTTGTCAGAACCGTTCGTCCCTTTACTCACATGCATTCTATTTGTATATAATGTTCCAAATGGTGACTCAAATTGTTCATTTTCACTCACCATGAAATTGACCAACACGGGACCTGCGGTGGAATCTGGATTAGCAGTACATCTCTCTTTCCCAGAAACTCGATTCCCGTAATGGTTGACTCTCCAACGAACGACAACAGGGTCCCGCGAACGATGTGGCGTCGTATTGTAACATCAAACTTTTAAGTCACATTTAACGCTTCGCTACGCATGTCGAAGTTAATGACAGCCTTCCCGACGAAAATTAGACATCCCTGAGTGCCTCTAACTCACAATTTCCAAAGCAGTTTACGCAAAAATACTTTTTTAATGAATTAAAACACGCCATTTTCTTTGACTTACGAATTAAAATGCCCTCGTTCCCACTATCCATTTTTCACTTTAGTTCATCAATAGGATGCGAGAACGACTCACGCAGAATATGAAATTGAATGAGAGTCGTAATGATAACGCTGATTCAGCCGATGTGTCTTAACAAATTCTAGCAAGAGCGAAACGATAAGTGCAAATATACCGTAGAAAACGGCGTCACCTCTTCACGAAATTTCTGCATCAAAACTTGGAGAATTCAACTCCATTCTTCTATATAGTAACCGACTATCCCGTTTATCCCTTCAGTATCAGTAAGAACGATTTAAAATCGCACAATGCCTTCATTCATACCCATTCTCTTCATAGCTGTTGGCTCATCCTTTTGCCACTAGAGATCGTGAGTGTTGGACGGTTGAATGGCAAGGTGTGGCGCAGCGTAGTGATGTGTCTCTGCATTAATTGTGTCGTGATGAACATGAGAGCGATGATATGTAGTACGTGGCGCCACCAGACAAATCATGTGGACGGCGAGTCAGATTATTTCTCAATAGTCGCGTCAAAATAATAGATATTTTCCCCACGTGTTATTTGTAACAGTTACGAAATATTAAATAACTTAAACCCGGGAAATTGTTTCTTCCCACAAAAATATCATCACCCAAATCAACCAGATTGATCAAGGAATATCATTTCTGGTGAAATCAGTGTGTACAGATTAGGCTATAGTGTTGTTAACCGACGGCTCGACGGACAAATAAATGGCCAAACACCACTTTTTTCTGTATCAGGATCCCATTACACGCGATTTTCTCTCACAAACTCGCCACTTCCTTTTTGTAGAATTACATAACATTCTGTTTCTGCGAAGTAGAAGTGCCATTATAAATTAATAATGATCACAAAGTAAGGATCTAAAATCGCAAGATGCAAGATTGCTCAGAAATGCAATCCGAAATTGAAAATGATGACAAAGTCAGGACAAAAAACTTATTGCAAAATATAACTAAGATTATAATGATTTTATTAATTAGATATTAGCAACCATGAATTGAAGTTTCCTGCCTAATGAGATTAAAAATTTTAGTTTTATCAGTATAGTAATATGTGTCTCAAAATAACTCTAATCTGCGTTCCTATTTCGAATGTTTCCATGCCCCCTCCCAACTAAGGAAAATTAATGACAACCCAGCACATAGTAGAGAATTTGCGCAAGAATCATACACGTTCTCGCATTTTGCAGTTGTGAGACTGACAAAAAAATTAACGTATCAGTGGACGGAAACACATACAGTAATTTACCACATTGCATAACATAAAGTAACTCAGAGTACTCATCTTAACATAGAGACGCACTAACCAGAAAATCCATCTATTGCCGATATTATAATTAGGAATAGTTATTTAAATTCCAATTATATAATAAGGAACGAGGTGACAACGTTATATCCGCCTTCTCAACCTTGTTTCCATTTCTCCAGCTCATTCCAACATCTATTGTATTATTATCATGTCATTAATTCTCTCAAACTTTCAACCTCTTCTATTGCGAAATTACTTTCCGTGTCTTCTCTGGTATTGTTACTATTGCCAAATCTGAATACTATCACAACAGACATCTAATTTTATAAAGAGGACTACTACCACTGCTATTGTTAATGTTCTTATTTCTACCGTTGCCCTGCTATGCTCCCAAATTCTTTCAATGCTAACACTAATTTATTAAATTTACTTCCAATTTAATCATGGGTTCGACAAACAACTTATTACTCCATACCTGTTGCATGTAGACGTGTAATTCTATACAGAATCACGATTCCTGGAAGGTCTATTGATTGAAACCAATTATTAGATTGATGGCAACTAATATAAATTTTTTTTTATTACAAATTCTTTTATCTCATGAGAATTATTTTTAATGTGAAAAAATTAAAACACCGTACGGTTTAATATACGTTCGCAATCTTACTATAAAACTTGATAGATGACTTCTCGGCTGACTAGCAGAATGTTGTCCATGGAATCCTTGTTATACCAATTCTCGCGTCTTTACCTAAACTAAAAATGTTCTAGGATGTCCTCCACGATTTGCTATTAATGGGACTTGATATTTCCCACAAAATTAATACGCAGTTGCGACTTTCCCTATCTGTATTTCGTATGAAACACATACTCGCGACTGACTATATTCAGTTACTTATTGAAATATCCTTCCATCTACGGAGCTACCCTAAAATACATCCACTCGAAACACGGAGTCTATTTTTTCGAAATTCCAACTATTACGTTAATAAAATTTCCAATGGCAATTCAATACTACAATTTACACAATACCTAGCACTCAAACCTCAAACTAATCATAAATTTCCCCTCACTATCATTTACATAATATCCATCCTATGCTGAAAATCCGTTCGCACCTCACCAATCGCTTATATGTGTTCGCTTCAATGTTTTTCTAGAGACTGATCCTTTGCGTTCTTCTAAAAGATCACGGCTATCAATGCCCTCTCCAAACCTTTTTCATATAATGTGTTCGGGGCAGTGTCCATCAGCACAGCGCTATGACAACAAGCATGGAAGCTCGTTGTTGATCCGTTGTCCTAACAACGCGTGTTCTTTGACTTCCGAGTTTGCAAACAATGCTGTTATTACTAAAGCCGGATGCCGATTCTATCATTAAAACTAAACCCAGGGTTCTTGGCTTATCACATTATGAAACGTTTATGTTTATAAAGATAATACACGTACAAAACCTACTACCTTTTTGATTTTCCATTATTGATTTTGAATTCATTGATTATTGATTTTGAGTTCATTATTGATTTTGAGTTCATTATTGATTTTGAGTTCATTAAAATCAATTCGAAATATCTCTTGCTTCAGAGATATCTGAACCCTGCAAGAATTGCAAAAAACTGAATCGCTGTCTGCTATTTGCCTGAATCACATGGTATCCGTGACTAGATGCCCATATAAAGGAATAATGAGAATTTAATTACAAGAACTTTTTACCTGTTGCTATACCTATGTAACAACAGGCGAAAATTCCGAGCATTTACCAATGATCCAATATTTTGATCACATGGTAATTGGCATGAAATTCTCAAACCTCTAATTTCTCAAACATCCTACGTAAAATGCCTATCCATCTTATAGGAGCGCACCAGCTGCTGACGTGAAGTTCTATCTCACCACTAAACAAAACTACGAAATATTGGAGCAGAAGAAACACTGCGCAGAAATTTATGTCTATATCTATTACGATAACATTTTCAGTGTTCGTGCTTTTTCCACATTACCACATAAAATGTCAGGTGGCAATATCCATGCCATAACTCATACGAAAAAGAAGCATTGGACACTTACACGGATCTACAAAGAAACCAAAAATTCACCGACAAGTTATTTTTGGAGAGATATGTTACTAAAGAAACAGTCAATATTTCGATGAAATTACAAAATAGTATTTTAAACTGCTGGTAAAAGTAGATAAAAGACATTCAGGAATTAATGGTAGGCGAGGAATTCGTTTTGGTAGATGTGCTCATCTATCACATAACACAAAGCACAACACAAATGTCCGAGAAGGATGAGTAAATATTTTGGGAGGGAACAGAATGACAGATTATAAAATGTTTATGTGAACAATTTCCTATTCCGAATGGTTTTCGATACAGAGCTATTTTACTGTACAGTATTTTGAATTTGACACGCAATATTGTCCTTTTCTATTGCTCTACTGCACCAGTTTCTGAAGGGACGTATTCCGTAAAATGACAGTTGGCCATAATGATTGTTGATACTACGTTGAAGGAGAGTTGTACAAAATGCCGCCCATCCTCACAAATGAAGAAAATTTTGTAAGTGTACGACTTTTGCGATAATTGTGCCACCGCTGCTGTAGAAAAATATTAACAGTTTCTTATTCAGGATGTCCGGGCAGAATTCCATATTATAAGGAATTACCACGGTTATTTTTTCACGGTATTAAAGACATTTGGTGAATGTGGTGCGCTCCCCACTATTGGTCTTTCAACTATGCATGCCATATGCCATGTGCAGGAACAAGAAAACATTCTAATAGACTTAGTATTACAAATGGATCACGAAAACATATTGTACATGCCTCCACGTTTCACGAACACATGTTGGGCAAAAATTGTATCACTCACAGCGTGTGCAAAATCAACTACCAGGGTACAATGCCAAGGGTCTGGCATGTTGTTTCTAGTTATGTTCTAATCACCAGTTGCTTCCATGTCTTCTGAACATTAACAAAGCTACTTACTCTTTGTTACTCCTTGTTACTTCATGGTACACTTAGACAAGCGAGACATCATGTCTTTACAAGTCTTAAAAAATGCAGGGATGTTGACGGAAGAATTTTCAAGAATGTTTTGGAGCATGTAAACCATCTATACAGTTGGCCAATTGAAATAAAAATATACCAATTTTACAGTGAGTTCTATCTTGGAGACATAGGGATTATTGCACAGTCAATTTGCTCTATCTCGGAGATACGAAGGACACGATATCTAGGATACTATAATCAAGCCCCAATTGGAAGTAGTTTAAACGCATTCTTTCTGATCTTCGCACTAATTGATAAAAAAAGCCTTATACTACCTTCCATGTTCATTCTGAGTATGACGAAGTGACAGGGTGCAAAACGGTAAAACATAAAATCTATTAAAATGGAAAGCTCATTGCCGAATCGGAGAGCCAATCGCGAGCAGGGTACGGATGACATACGACCCCTCGCTCGAAGACCTTAACGAAGTCGCCAAGGGAGCGGCCAGGGCTGGCAGGAGGGCAGGCAAGAGGCGTCGGAGGTGGCGGCGCGCGCGTGCGGCAGGCGGTACGGGGCGATCAGAGCGCGGATATATTGGCGTTTCAAGCGGTTCTCACGCCACGCGAGGCCTCGCGGCGCGGAGCGCGGGCGGCGCGAGGGGCGGCGGCGGCGGGCGGCGCGACGAAGAGGGGGCGGCGGCGGCGGAGGTGGCGCCGTCGGGGGAGGAGCGGGTGGCGTAGAGGGGGGCGTGGCGGGAGAGGGGGCGGGGCCGGGCGGAAGGCGGTGCGCGGCGGTCGCTCCCATAGTAACGCTAAATCGAGCCCCGGTAGGAAGAGTCGGGCGAAGCGGTTCAGTGCGTCGCCCGCCGCGCCGGGCGAGGGCAGGCCGCCGACGCCGCCGCCCGCCAACGCCGCCGCCTCCGCCGCCTGCGACGCCGCGGACGCCGCGACGCCTGCCACGCCGCCGCCCCCGCCGACGCGCGCCGGGTGGCGGGCGCGGCGTCGCTCCGCCCCGCGCTGCCTTCTGTTGGGTCGCGACGCCCACTGGAGAGGTACGTTGCTCCCGCGCTGCAGCGGCTACGGAAGACGCAGAGCGCTCCGCTGGCGCGGGCACGGAGTGCGGAGGCGGCAGTGGGGGCGGGGGCGGAGCGGCGGGGCTATGCTTTACGACGCACCGGCCGCGGCGCCCCGCCGCGAGCGCTCCGCCCCTACTCGCTGCCGCCGCCCCGCGCCCGCCTCCATCACCGCCGCAACGCCTCCACAGTCGAACAAGCCGTCACGTGAAAAACCAATAAAAGCTTCCAGAGCTGCGGCCGCGGCACCGTAAATAATAGTGGCGCTGCCGCCCGCCCGACCCCTTCTCCGTGCTCTGGCGCCCTCGGGCCGCCCCCCGCTCGGGAAATTCGATGCGCCTCGTTGTCGGCGCGCGCTGTAAATGTTTCCGGCCCCGAAATACACCCTCGGTCGCGTTGTCAAGTCAATTATCTCTCTGCACGAGGATCTGCGCGAGCTGCTGCAGGCGCCGCGCAGAACGACGCAGCGCCGGAAGTGCCTTCGGGCGGCGACGGAGAGCCTGGGTGGCGGGGCGAAGGGCGGGAAGCCATGCAAAGCAACAGCTCATGTGGGTGCTGATCGGCGGAAGTCAATAGAAATTTGAGAGTACGGGGTGCAAATTGGATACATGGAGACGGGATAACGTGAGGAGACTGAGTAGGTAACAACCTACGATTACTATTTAAGCAGTACATTGATATGTCGTGCAACATATTTGAGACTGAAAATCTGAGAAATGGGGAAGTAGAATACGGCAATTATACAGAGATTCTGAAAAGATATCGATGTAATAAAACAATTGTGACTTATGAAATTTCACCAGAAATATGTTATAAAAACTTATAATGGGACCCATCCCCAAGGGAACGTTCGCAATGGGATAACTAAGTGAGACACGTTGATGAAGTTATCAAGAACGAAAACGCAACGTAAATAGAGGAACTGTGAGAACGATGGCCAGGGAAGGCCAGTGAGAATAAAAAGAGTCTCCTTTGTCCGAAGGGAAGGGTAAAGGAAAAAAACAGTAAATAAAAGGCACGGCCAGCGCAGGCTGGGCGAGGGGCAGTAAATCAGGTATCTCTGGAGGACTGCAATACACCGGATGATGTTGAAGTGTCGGGTTCCGCCGGTGGGTTCGGGCGCTGCAGTGGGGTCGGGGGGCGGGGCGCGGGGCGCGGGGCGGGGCGCGGCGCCGGGCGGGCTCATTCGGCGGAGGCAGGAGGGCGCAGCGGCCGTCGCCCGCGCCACTTGGCGATGGGGCCGCCGCCGCCGCCCGCGACGCCGCTGCGCAGTGGGCGCGCAACGGCCCAACGCCGCGCCCGAAACCAGGGGATGGGTGGCACGACGGGCATCGACATGATTGTTGTTTGAACATTCTTCATATTAAAGGTAATCATACGATTATCTTTAAATAGAAACAATTTAATTCAATATAAAACTCTATAGTGAATCATAATATCCGCCTATTTTGATAGTGATTTGAAATTACTTCAAATTAAAGAAAATCAAACGATTAACTTTAATTACAAACATTTTATTCCAATATAAAACTCTATACAGCATCTGATGTAGACTGTAGGGCGTCCACAGAGCAGCATAATATGCGCCTATTATGATCACAGAGTTTTATATAGGAATAAATTGTTTCTAATTAAAGACAATCATTTGATTTTCTTATCTTAAAGTATTTTCAAACAATAATCATATTGATTTGACACGTATTAAGTCATATTCACTTCGTTTCAAGGTCAGATTGGCCACATCTTTAGACATGGGTTTGCATCCACAATCCCAACAAGAAATTTAAATAAAAGAAATAATTTAAGATGACTTAAAATACAAAAAAATGTTAAAAGTTTGACACTTCTAAACCAATTTTATTCGAAGTACATAAAGTAACTCAGTTTTCCAGTAAATTTAATTATAATTAGATGAAAATGTCTAGCGAAAACAACACGAAGAGTGATGCAAGAATTTACAGTCATGACCATAACAAACAGACCAAAATGCCACCCACTATGTCAAAGGGGAATATGGAATGCTTCCTTGTTGTTAATTTTTTGCTTTTATTGTACTGTTTATTAAACTGTTAATTAAGCTGTGGTGTGCTTTACAATTGACTGTTGCGAAGTATTATTTTATTGTGGAAGTAAACTCAAAAGATATTGAAACATTATCGTTCACATAACAATGATAAATATTTTTTAAAATTAACTATTGATGTCCTTCATTGAAAACTCATCTTTCCTTTCAGGAGTTGTGTTCTTGGAATTAATAATTCAGTAATATGACTTTTTTGGGAAAAGTTGTAATATTGGAAAAAAATCCGATCTTTGTAACGCTATCCTCAAATTATCGCAATGTAAGCGTCTAACATTGGATCGCAATGTAAGCGTCTAACATTGGAATTTATCTTAAATGTGTAACAGTGATATAAAATTTGCCAGGGTCAATCCCATTAAACTAATTTCTCCAATTTTTCAACTAATTCGAGCGCACGTAGATTGCATTTACTCGTTAGTTTGCATTATTCGTTAACTCGAAAAATCCAAGGCCGAACGAGGTCGAGTCCACTGTACTGTCTGCACGGCATCTGCTCCACTGCGCGCCGTCTCCGCCGCTTGCAACTTTGGCCGCGAAACTTAGCGCCGTTGTCATCCGCGCGCACGTGTCTTAAATGAATGCGACCGAATGCCAGTCTAACTTCCACGTCCAGAGAAGTCCATTAAAATAAAAGTAGGTCGAATGCAGCTGAGCCGCCAGCCCCGCGCCGAGCCCCAGGCAGCAGCGGCGCGCCACCACTCGACGCCTCCGTGAGGCGTGGGGTGGGGCTGGGGGTGTTTGAATCCTGCAACATCCAAAGAGAAACCCTGAGTCGACGCGTTGTCAGAGGTGTTCTTGCTGGCGCAATTTTTTCGAGTGTCATAGACGACTGTTGCGTATGTTTTGCGTGTTTCTTCTCAAGAGATGAGACATTTTCCTGGCGAGCGTACGTATTCTATTTGCTTTAATTTGTATACGTGTTAATACAAAGACGTTCCTCTATCTCTTAGTACAGATAGATCATGAATTTTCATAACACTATATCTTATCATACTCACTAATTTGCGTTTGAATTTATCTTTTTGTTAGTGCTATATTCCTAACATTAGACTTATATCACTTGTCATTCTGGTCAATATGAATTAAATAAGGCTGATCAGCATGGTATTAACAATTAGAATGTCAAACGCACAATGATTGTCTGACATTGCTTCTGGCGAAATGCATCCATGTTCAAATATGTTCCTCATTCCATATTTTTCAATGTGATTCAAATGATGCGATTAAGAAGCTGTGTGGAATTGGAGTAATGGTGAGTTTTTTTTTAACACACAGTATCAATATTAATATTATGAGGCTGGTGCTAAAAGATTACGTATAGAAAATATTGAATTAACCTTCCTTAACCTAGTACATAATACTAGGTCGTAGTTCCTAGTTTTAAAGAAGGTCAAGAGATTAACGCGATTTCAGTTGGCAGTTTGAACCTTCTTTCTTCAACTCTTATTATTTTTTATTTTTATATACTTGCAATATTTAAAAAAGACTGAAAACATAGCGTTTTACAAAATGTGTACCAAAAAGAAACAATATAAACATTCAACATCCCCTCCCATCGTCAAACGTTGATTTTTATTGTTGTCGACGTAACAAAATAGAAAGGCTCGTAGGGTACTCTATCGCAGAGAAACTGCGGAGGTAAGTCATAGCGAGATGCATTCGAATCAGCGTCCCTGCAATCCCCCTGCGATGACAGCCTCCTCCACGCCTCTCCACGTATCGACCTCGGCACCTGAGCTTCTACCTTCGGTTATGACGCATCTGCCGTTTTATATGCTAATATCACGAGAGAGAGAGAAAAAAGATGAAAGGAGCACGGACTGGCCGATATGGAAAACCGCTCGTTGGTGCTCACGAAACGGACGTTTGCAACCATTTGCACCGCACTCATTTTGTGAAACAAGCAAGATATTTCGGAAGCACAGTGTGCTCTTGCACGTGTGCCGCTTCACGCCGGGACTCGGGGTATAAGCTGTCCACAGGGCACCCCGAAAGTCTCCGCGCGTGCTCGCCGGCCGCGAACTCCCACTGTGTTTAATAGGAATGGAAAACAAATTCAAATTGGCACTGCCCTTGCGTGCGGGTTGTAAATTAACAGAAGTCTAATACACTTTCAAATACGTAACAACCATGTGTAATTGGAATCCAGATATTAATGCAAAACAGTCGTCTGCCATTCATGAAGAGAAGAAATTCCAATTGTGTTTCGAAACCAGCT
Organism: Teleogryllus oceanicus; assembly: GCA_964035755.1. Lineage (NCBI taxonomy): Eukaryota > Metazoa > Arthropoda > Insecta > Orthoptera > Gryllidae > Teleogryllus > Teleogryllus oceanicus. The sequence goes on along the minus strand of CAXIVR010000001.1, from coordinate 237,910,267 downwards.
GATGGGAGAGCAAATAATGCATGGAAGTCAATAATAGGCAACATTTAATTCATGAAAGAGTTCGATTATAGTGTAAAATAAAAACCGATCTATTTCAATGATAAATGGTTTAAATGCAAAGTATTTTGGGAATTACTGAGCACCACTATCCTCTACCTTGTAGAGCACTTTAACATAAAAAATTTGCTTAAAATAAAGTTATATATGCTCCTGATTCTGTAAAGTTGATAAATACTTTTGTTTTGTCCCGGGCTTTCATATTTTCGTTTTATGTATAACAAAGTTGAAAAAGAGTGAAGAATATCTATCTGAATTCTTATTCTAAGTCATGTTAGCGCCAACTCTATTGCACCGTCGGTAACATTAGCGCGGTCGCAAAGGTATTCGAGAACATCTCAGAACCTCTATGTCATCCCCGCCACAGAAATGCATGTTCTAAACATAGCTCTGAAGTTATTAAGCTTAGCGTAAACCACAATCCAACACAAATAACCTGGACGAATGTAGTATATATCCGCCTAGCTCTCTCTACAATCACGGCAGATGCAGCGGCGTATGATCACCGCCCGTCTTAGCAATCCCACGACGCAAAGGCAGTAAAGTTACACTTATCAAATCTAATGCGATAATTGACCTGACACGCTTTGAAGGGGAGAGTTTCTTTTTGTGGTTTAAATAAGGGTCAGAATGTGTTTACTTGTGTCAAAATGATGTTGATATGAGTTTTCGATTCACAACGTATTTTGTCAAAAATTACGTTCTCACATTGTGTGAAATCTGCACCCCCGCTCTTTAACGAGAACTTTTCGCGTTAACTGTTATAGTCTGCATTTTAAGTTCGTTGATTAAATTTTGTCATAAGATATTTCATAATTACATAATAAAATGTCTACGGAGTTAGAAAGCGGGGGTGCCAACTTGCCCGTCCTGGCGACGCGAGCGGCACTGCCCAGAGCGCGCCGTGACGTCAGCAAACAAGCGGCGCGGCGCCTGACAGCGACGCAGCGGGGCGCACCTCGCGTGACACCGCGAGACGCGCGCTCCACCCGGGGATATTTAAGGGCGCCCATGTGCTCAAGGGGGCGCGGCCCACCTGCGAGGAGACGGCTTTCCTCGGTGCCAAGGCCGATTTAAGGTGCTTCCATCGGCAGCGAGGAGCGGCGAGCTCTTTTTCGTTTCTACATTGGCTCCCGACTCTCTCGCCAGGTGCATTTGTTTTGCAGTTGAACTCCTTCACATTTATATCAAAGTACGTGCAAACCGTTTCTATCAGTGGCAAATAGATTGCACCTTGCGAGAAGCGAGGCGAGTAATAAAATAGAAAAGTAAGAAAGGCATGATAAATAACAAGATAAAAGTAATGTAACGAAGAAAATCATCGGTATATTTGAAGGGCGAGTGAGGATTTAAATTTGGAGGAAAGGCAGCGGGTTCGATTCTTGTCCCTATGTTTACTCTCAGGTGGTTTATGAGATGCATTCACGTTGCATTGCTTTATTTTTTACACATTAATCGAAAGGGCGGGTGCATATTTTGCATTTATAAACTAACAGGAAGAAAACAAAATAGCAAAAAGAATCCGAAATAAATTTCAAAATACAATCAACTATATTAAGTAATAATGAAAAAATCGATAAAAGAAAAAGCTCATAACGCACAGTGAAAATGCCTTTTTTTACAGAATTGTATTGTATAAAATTGAAAGAATTCAGCTTTGTTTCGGAATTGCCACGGGATCTCGAACTGATACATGTACTACGAACAGATATGCTCGGCGTTTTCTCAGAACCTATGAGTGATGGATACTCAATTTTCCCTCAGCCTTTGTTCACTACAAATTATCAACTAATGATTATAGTGTTATAATAACATACCAATTCATTAGCTATTATAAGTACTTCCTAATCTTACCAGTCTCATCAAATTGTGTCTAAAATCGTTTACACTAAAATCGCTATCTTAGTTCTAGCAAAGGAACTGTCATTAATCACTACCCTTCATTATTTCTTACACATCACTTATTTGATCGTTCTGCAGTGTAAATATCCATCAATGGCCACTGGAACTGTTTTAAAACTAGCTGCAAACTTCTAAAATAATTGAAAATCGTATTGTATTCCGTATGTGTCAATTATATTTCAAAAGATAAAAAAATACCTCACGCTAAGACAGCTGTTAAATTTTACATTGTAGTATACTTTTTTCGAAAAATATACTGCAATATAGAAAATCCATAGGATAGCAAGAAACTAAAGAATTTTATAAGTATTAATATTATTAATAAAGAAAACCACACAGCATTTTTTTAAAAAGTAGCACATGCTCTGCGCAAGAAAATTCAATATTCTCATATAACACTCTGATGATAAATATTTTAACAAAAACAGTTTTCATAAATACTGCTATAACGTAGTGTAGTATTTATACTGTACAACAGTTCATCACACAAAGAATATAAAAAATTTCTATTCCCTAACGCAACATGTAAATAGCAAATATTTAATAGCGGATGGCGTTTTCAACGAAAATATAAACTTTTTCGTTTGTTTTTATAATTTCCCGATTTTTTTATATCTATTGAGATCATAGACATTTTTCTACAGGATCGTTAACTGCAAACTCTTTCAATTTCTGCACAAGTTTGAAATTAGTAATATTGATTTTTGGATTTTTCGAGTTCCTGGGTGTCTAAAAAGCCAAGGATAGCTCCTACATGGCTGGAGGATCCATAATTTTGCTTTGAATTTCTACGCGCATTGGAAATTATTAATATAGATGCCTTTGGATTTTCATTGGGGCCTTGATATCTAACAAAACCCTGAACACCTCTCAAATGGCCAAAGGCTGCACAGTTTTACTTCCACATATGCTACGTACGTAGTATAGAGAAATTATTGTATTTCTACGGCAAAAGTGGCAATATTTCATTAGAGATACTTTTATGGGGTTCTGATAGCAAAAATTGAAAAAATATTGTTCACGTATGTAGTAAATTACTTTCTCTACCATGTTAAGTAGTCAGAACCCTTGTTTTGTAGGTTCTTGTTACGAAAAACTGGACTTAGGCTAGCGCCTAAACCATTTAGACGATTTTCTTCAAAATTAATATTCCCTTAACGACAAGGCCGAACACGGTGCTGCGCGAGTTTAAAACGGATAATTTGATTTTGAGGATCCTTTACATGAATCCTTAACATTTAAAAACTTTCTCAATAGTGGCTGAAATGTTTTCATTAAATTCTCTCCTCGGATAGAGCAAAGAACGCTCAATAATGACGCACGTGTAATTTTCGTTTAAATATCTAAATCTCTGAATTTGCAAAATTAACGAATTACTGTGAGAAAGTTGTGCTGTTATAGCACCACTAGTTTTTCCAATTTCTGCAAGCATTGAAAAAATAGTAATATAAATGTTTTTGGATTTTTCGTGTTCTTGGGTATCTAACAAAATTTGACACCCGTGAAAAGGCCAGGGGGCTACATTTCTTTCCACATACACGTGCATTGAAAATTACTAATATGGATGGTTTTTAATTTTTCCTGAGTTCCTGGATATCTAAGGAATCCCTAGACACCAGAGCATTGGAAGTTAGTAATATACACAATTTACTCTAACACATGAAATATAATTGTTTCACTGTACCAATATAATCTTTTTCTTGCGCGTTGTCTACAGCTCCTGCGGCCGTCTCTCGCATCCCAATCGCCAAGCCCCTCTATCATTCCAATCGTCTTCTTCAAGGCCTCTTTTCTGCATGTCCTTCATAACTTGCTTTTGCCATTCTTCTCTGGGTCTACCTCTTTTTCTTCTGTCTAAGGAAAGCCACTCAAAGATTTTTCTGGGCCATCTCTCATAACCGAGCCTTTTCACGTGACCAAACCATTTTAATCTTCGTGTTTCCATTTCCTCTAAAATTGATTTCTGTATTTGCATTCTTTTCATGTACCAATATAATAAATCGCTTTATATATTCATATTATACTTATATTTTAGTAATTTCATAAAATTCAATTCCATAGGTTTCTCTAAAGTTTAAGTAATTAAAATTTAAGTTATTTGAAACAGGCTTAAAGTAGTGTGAACTTTCATTAATGCTTACGACGTGCAGCCAGTTGCTAATGGTAGTTTCCATGGCGTTTGTTTTAATCCACAAGTGTACACGCTATGCTTCCAGGTTGTTTTTCTCCAAAACATGCGTGTCCTGTCAACGTTAGGAATAATGTCTTGATTTTTTCGTCTTGTCAACTGATGTACCCGAGACAAATTTCCACAACTAGGTCTCGAATATCTAACTACTCTGTAATTACATAAAGCTCACTTTTGAGGCGTCCCAGTAAGATATATTGCGGACTCTTCTTGTTAGGTAACAAACCAAAATAAATGAATTATGCTCTTCCCAGGTAACATCTGAATATGTTTTATACTTCGTCTCAAGTTCTAACATAATTAATTATATTCTCAGTAAGAATGGCTTTAAATTATAAATTACAAGGAGAGGATAAGTAATTCCACTTCTTTTTTTAAATTTGTTACGTCTATATTGACGCAACGCGCGTCCTAGCCCCTTAACGAACGTTGAGCTCTTGTACTTTGGAGTAACCCTCGATTAACATTGTATTTTACGTCTAGTGTCCAGTCTCGTTGGAGTCAGTTTTCAAGGGGACCGCCAGGTATCATCTCTGCGTACGCGCCTCCCACCACGCGCTCCTGCGCCACTCTCAGCGGCCAGAATTGGGAAGGAAAATAGGAGAGGGTAGGGCTTAGGACACTTTGCAGGGTTGGACTAACCCTTGTGAAGTAGCCCAATTCATTTTGTTGGAACACATTTCACATGAGATCGACGGGAATCGAACCCGAACCTCAGCGGTGAAAAGCTAGCGACTTCGCTATGAGCAACGAGCAAAGCTTGTAGCATATTAGTATGGATTTAATTCGATACAACTATAATTGAGGACACCACTTTTCATACAACTTTTCCAAACTGAATTTTAATGTGAAATCATTACACAAATATATGCATGTAAGTATGAGTTCATTTACTTCTGTACCTACTTCATCAATTTCAATGACTATCGTGAATATCAGATACAAATACCAGTCAATTTTCTTACGTATATAAAATAAATATCTAATTTTCCCGGTAAAACTTTAAACCAATCATTCGTTTATGAGATAGGAAATAAAATTGTATTCAAATTTTTGAATAGTTCCAAACGCTGTGCTTGGCAATAGATGAAAATTTTCTTGAACCGGTAAACCTCCAACACTCATTATGTCAAGTTACTGCGTGTTCATTTGTTTGAAATATAGCAGAACATGGATCACGCATAACTCATACAAGCGCAAACGAAAATTAACCGCAAAAAAAATCCTCCAACAGTCAGGCGTATGTGACGGTCGTCACCAGCCGTGACGCACAGGTCACGGGTGGGCGGTGGACGCGGCAATTGAAGTAGCTACAATTTGTGTAATTGTAACACGTTAACGGTGGTCTCATTATTTCGGCAAGCAATAAATAACACTCCGTTTCCCAGCGAACCAGAATAGTGCAGGTCATAATTCCAGAATGTCATTGCTTCAACATGTGCGATGTATCTGCGTCTCAATGCAGGTCTGAAGTGTCAAATGCATGGGAAAAAATGCATATTCTGTAAAGCGAAAAGCTGTGGAAGAAAATACTAATAAACACTACTTACTTCAAGTATATTTAACAGATTGTTGTATTACAGATCAAAAATTAAAAGCAATTTTAGGGACTGTAATTATTACATGCATACTAAAAGCACGAGCTTAGCATATGTGAATGCATTTATCTTTACTACAATCATTAGTCAAGTCTAATTAATGAATCATGTATGCAAATAGAAAACATATTGAATTTTTATTTTATCCACTAGCACTCGAAATATTAATTTATCTTAACCTACAGTGCTCTCTTGTTCACATCATGAAATCTAGGGCTTCAACGGTAAATAGTAAAAAGTTGAGTCGTTTGAAATTTAGGAGAAAATATTTGGGTATTAGAACGGGTTCTTTGAAATGCTCTCATTGATTATCATACTTTACAATTTAAAGTACAATTCAACACAATGCACTTAAAAAGACCCCAAATCCAGGAATCAAGTGTGTTATGTTTATAAATTACTTCCGTAGTTTAATTTTTACATTTACATTTCCCCCCTATTATATATATATATATATATATATATATATATATATATATATATATCACTATGGAAAGATTACGGATTATTCCCTTTTATAAAACATGGGCACAAAACTCCGTAAGTGTACGATCGTATAGCTTCTGGATTGGGAATTACCTCGCGGAGGTGCATTAAAGAAATTTAAGACGAAGAAAATTCTTTGCAGATTATAGTATATTTTGTTTTTTAGACGAACATGTATCCTACAAAACGCAACAAACACATTTTACCATTGTGCAGGATTTGGAAACGATGTGTCCTAGAGCATTCACATCAGATTTTTGTGTTCCAGCAAGGGATAGAAGTTTTCATTCCTCAGCCGAATTCTTCAAAATGAAACACTTCTGTCGTTTTTTAATACTTTTGGTTACTAGCTCTTCAGGTAGTACACCATCTACCCAAAACCCTGTAAATAAACTACTGCTAGAACGCATATTGCTTATCTCCCCGATATTTCGTAAATGGATTTCAAACGAAAAATAAATATAGTAATTATACATAAAAAATTCGAACTTGATCCACTATTTCTTTGACGCGTCCCATTTCGAGACGCGTAAGTGACATCAAGTAGACTGTGGTTATTATTTAGCTGAGTAAACTACCAGTCTAGAATTTTATTGATAAGGCAAATTCCGACCCTGTATGCATTAAGTCCTCCTTTGTGTTCTCCGACGTAAATAGAATTCTAAAACGTCCTCCAATCCCTTCAACACACAAAGTTTCGAATCCTTCATCTTAACGAAGTACTATATTATGTACCCGTGCATTTTAGCTCTTTGTACAAGCACATTTTGTTTAAATGAATGCTTTGCCAGCATCTTTTCGTAATGATTTCAACAATGATTTCATGGTAGGTATTTGATACGTACATTTGGAACAAATAAATTAAAGTTTAAGTGTTGTATTAAATTGTGTGAATATTAGTTATTTGCTCTACTATAAACACTAATGGTATATTGTGATGATGGGAAAGTATCAAAGCCGTTTTCAAATATATGATTTCAAAAGTGCAAAATATTCGCATGGGTCTAGCCAATAGACAAAATTACAATATCATTCTTCAAAATATGGTTCTAAATTTTTTTAAAATTATTTATCTGTTTAGCCGCTAATGACCTTGATGTCGATGCGACGATAAATAAATAAATTCTTTAAAAAGTAGCGAACACACGTAAAAATAATTTCTCGTTTTGACAGCTCTCTGCAAAAGTAGCCATTTTGCGCACGGAAATAAATGGTCCTTCACGAAATTCTCCACATGTGAGACACTCGCCCTTAGGAGTAACATGTGTCGGTACTCTTAAAAGTTTCATGATGTTATTAGATAGATCCATATTTATTAAAGTTCGCTTTGAGGTGATCGGAGGCAAACGTGATTACAATTAGATTTACGACTGTAGCAGATGCAACACGTTGGGAGGTGCCGTGCTGCAAGTGCGACTACATACGGGCATCAGAACGGGTTTCAGGGGATTGTTTGCCTTTAGGGAAATGGTAGACAATATGCAATGAGAATGAATATAAATTTAATTGCATAATAATTTCATAAATACAACTGGTTTTGGTTAATAGAAAGCCGGAGGACCTTTGAACGTTTATACATTTTTAGAAAGCAGGTTAACAGGGCTCGGTCAGAAAAATGTTCACTAGTTGTTTGCCAACGTTTCGGAAACTTTTATTTCCATCCTCAGGGCTAATATAACAGAAAATGAAGACAACACTGTTCAAGAATAATGTTACCAAAACACAACGTATGAGAACACACTTTGGTTAAGTTACAGAATATTTACAATTTCCTTATTATCTATTACAGAAAAAATTACATACGGTACCTTGCAACATCAAGAATAACTCAACCCATTCACTGCACCATCCTCCATCTCCGGCACCTCACATGCAATGAGGGACACAACATCACCCTCACCACACCAACACACAGCATGACTGATACTAGCCAGATGTTGGGTGGCGAGACGAGAATATATATTATGCCTGGGTGAGGTACATGCTAGCTTCCGGTGCGAGTTTAAAATTAATTCAACTTAAAAATGTACTATTTTTTACTTCATAACAAATTCTACCTTGAAGTGATGTATAAATTACAGATTGTTATTGTAAGATAATTATCACATTCTTACTCCTATCACTATCATTACCATTAATTATATTATGACACCACCAAAACAAGGAACCGGATATGAAAATACATACCATTTACAACATTAAAAACTAAAAACACTACAGGCATATAGATATGAACAGGCTAACAATTTTTTCAACAAAAGACAATAATTAATTAATTTACAATAATGTTGTGTAAAACTTAATCTTAGTATTATACAATAAAAAAAACAAAAAAATTGATTATTGTCTATTAGCATTAACCTATGTTGTGAGGTAGGCAAAACACACAAAAAATCCAGACTGGAACTATCCAACCAATAATAATTTTGTTTCTTTTGCAAAACATAACCCTCGGTATTAGCAGAAGGGCCCAATCATATTAAAGTATGCAGGAAAAAAGTGTATGTTCCCTCCCAATGGGTTGAACGTATGAAAAGAGCTTCAAAAAATTCACTCTTCAAGAAATGACTACCAATGAGGCCCTATCAGTTCGTTCACTGGATGCATAATCAATGGAGTCCATTGAAACAAACGGTGAAGAAGAGAACTGTTTCTTATGGATACGCACTAAAATTGTAGGTGCTTCAGAATGGCACAGACTTTCTCGCATCAATTTTTTCTAATTTTCTTGGTGTGAACTAGCTTCAAGATCTTGCTCCATTCTCTGGGCAGCTGCGTCACAGAAAGTACATTTTCTCATTTTTCGGTTTCTTAATAGTTGAACCGAAATATGACGTCAAGAATATTAAAGAAGAGTAAAACCTCGTTCAATATAGAAATTTTCAGTGAAAAGCCGATTTTAAGAAAATGGCGATTAAGCATTAATGTAAATGCGAAATTTAAAGCTCCTTTTCACAGGAATTTATTGAGTTTTCGAAAAACTTCATTTAAAGCACTTCCACTCACAAATATAATAATGTATACATATCGATGTAAATGTGCATTATACCGGCGTGAGAGATATTTCGAAAAAATGAAATTTACATCATATTAAATTGTGCAATTAGCTATATGCACTGGAAAAATTTGAAGAACAAATTTGGAGTCGTTTTCTGAGAAAATGGCGCTTGAGCGTTTCTGAAAAATGCGGAATGTTGAGCTGATTTTTATAGATAACTGTTGAGTTTTCGAGAAACTTTATTTGACATTATTTAAAGCACATGTACTAATAAATCTAATAATGTGAAGAAATTGCCTCTAATGTAGATATTACCGACGTATGAAACATATTACCTTATTGTAATTTTTGAAAAAAAAAGAATAGAGCAGTATAGCGCTTATGTCATCGTATATGGTGCCTATGGTACAACCCCTACTAAAAATCTAAAGAAAAAGTTTGGAACCGTTTTTGGGAAAATCTAGTTTTGTTATTTTTAAAAACTGCAAATATTGCACACACTGTTGCTCGAAAACTACTGAAATTTCCAAAAAATACATGTCCTTAATGAAAGAACTATTTGTGATAACAAATTTCATTAGAAGGAGAAACCTCTGTCTTTAATTTTATAGTTGTAGTAAGACGCAGAAAAAAATTCAAAATTTTGCAATTTTCGAAAATTTAGAGTTAACCGTGAAAATCAGACCTATGCCACCTTTTTATAAAGTAAGAATGCTGAATGCTGCTAAAGAAAGAATGTTGCTTGTAAGAATAGAGTAAATGCACTTATGTGCATTTGCTCTATTCTTACACGACAATTAAAGATAAAAATTTTAGTTATTTTTCTGAAAATTTTGAAAATGTTCGGGGGCTTCATGTAAAGTACCCCCAAATTTTAAGGAATGATTTCAAAATTTTAAAGATTCAACGAGAACCTGATGGATAGGGGTTTCTTCAATTTCGAAAAAAATCGTACGTGTGGGTTAGACGCTAGTAATGATCCCAAGCGGACGGACAGACAAACAGACGGACAGTCGGACGTTTTGAAAAAAAAAAACAATTTTTCGGTATCAGGGGACCCCAAAAGTACTTCGGTTGAAATCTCGAAATCGATTTTCCGCAGCATTACATAACTTTCTCTATACTATGTATATTATTACACATATACGTATGTTTACGAGAAAGTAAAAATAAAGCAATTGACAATGCTATTCAAGGTAACGTTGAATGGGGAAATAGTTTTCAGGAATGGAAACTGAACTAAAATTTGAGAGGCATACCATCTAATGAAAATATTTGAGACTGCACGAAGGTATTGAAATCAAAAGAAGCAAAGTACAATAATCTGCAGCAACTAAACGTTTATTCTCTGATCACGTGTTTTTGAAAACACGCCTCATGAAAAAATGCATACCCAAAGCAAGAAAAACATGCTAGCTGAATTCATATTGTCTCATGAAACAATGAATGAACACATTCTATCAACTGATTACGATGAGTGAGGAGTTTCAAAATGTGTTTTTGAGAGAAAATAGTAGACAAATATTTTGACTTTGTCCGTGTAGTGCATACGCAATACTACTATGTAGGCATATCTTGTTGAGGCTTCAAAACAGTCATTAAAATTTTTGGGAGAGCAGTAAAGACGGAAATTGGCATGTTGACGGACGTATCCTAGAGACAAGCGATCCTGGTTCCTGAAATATGACAGTTATATTGTCAGCACATGCAAGCGTTAGAATCTGCTTGCAAACGCTAAATATATCGAGCACGATTTGATATGTCACCTGGTTTGGCATTGCATTCGCGTCTTTTTACTAAACCGCAGCTGGCGCTTTACGCGCGTGCCCACATGCTATGGAGCATTGATAGATCCATCAACACGCACAGCATTCAAAGCGTATACAGTACGTGGAGTGCAAAGACTATGAAATGCCTTGATGTTTGAATGATAAATAACAACTGTTCACCACGCGAAAAATACTCTCTGCTCCTTGAAGAAACACTAGAGCGAACTACTCCGGGCTCGCGTTCCAACAAAGCGAGCAAAACTGATGTCTTCATGTGAATTCTAATTTTTTAGAATTCTGGCGTCTACCACACACTTATCCAGATAGTGATGTGCTCTGGTAGCGACTCTGACAAGTACTGCAGTATGTTGAATATGATTTCGCGCCTTTTTTCTGCCTTTCGGTTCGCGGTATTTTTTGGGGGGAAAATAAAATTATTTCCGGCGCGCTATACATGAAAATGCAGCAGCTTAGACTGGAGTTATGCTAAGGAGAGCTTATAACTTTTCCATTAGATGTTGAGGCCCAAATATAAATAAAATTCTTTTTTTTCTCAGACAAAACTTCTTTAATCTTCTATTCATACTTTAATTTTAAGGCGCTTTTACCCGTCACTTTGTCACATAGCTGATTTTTGTTCTGAACTTATAGATAATAGAAATATTAATGTATATACTTTTAATTAATTTAAAATGTATACTGAAAATGCTTAAAAAAGATTATGCACATTTTTGTTACTTATATTTTAGAACTTTCCATTCCAATATAAGAGGGGAAAACACTGAAATTTTAAAGCAGTGTGGGGAAGTGAGATTATAAATAGGTGAATATAAATGGGAAATGGATAGCATTGCCATAACAATCAAAACGGTTTAAGTTTAAGATACTCATCTACCTGAATTTGAAAATGTATTTGTGGCATGTATCTGAATTTAAACATCTTTACTCTTAGGATTAGGTAATAAGAAAACCTATTTTAATTATTTCATCCTATATTCCCTTTTTCCTTTCGAAAATATGGTATGATTTGTAACATAACTCACGAAACGTTAACCCTTTTTGATGATTCCTTTTTAAGATTGTAGTTTGGATTATATTTTAGTGCCGAACCTAAATATAAAGATTGATAAAGGACTTGAATGTACTTTACATGGATAAGAAAATTTAAAAATTACTGGCAACAAAATCGATTAATAAAGAAATATATTATTGGTAATATGCATTTTCTGTAACAAACTCAGGTTTAGGCACAATAACTGACTTCCTGCTATTAAATAAATAATGAATCATAAAGATATCTTCTAAATTAGAAGAGTTATGATGTTTCATGTCGGGCCAATCAAGAGAAAAAGTAACTTAAGGGAAAAGCCAGATTAACACTTACGGTATTTCTGCCACCGCTAACACTTAAGGGATGCCTGGGCACCCCAGCTGTTGATTAAGCAATAAAATCCGAATACATATAAAAACGTATTTAATAAATGATGAAAATATGTTCATGCAAAGTTAATAAATATATTTTTGCAATTTGATTTAATTTTAAACTTGAAAAAACAATTGAAATATTTTTAATTTTTAACATAGGACAGCTGTGAAGTAAAACAGTGAATAGTGACCAGTGAATAAAGTAAAACATAGTACAAAACAAGGGAAAAAGAAAATAACACTAAGAAAATAATGTTAAATAATAACTGATAATAAATTATCAGTTCCCTATCAGGATCCAGCCAAGAGACTCAAAGAAATTTCCAAAAACGTGTTTTGAGAGTTTTGATACTGCGTTTTTAGTATGCCGAGAATTAAACAAACGCCACTTAAATAGATCCATGGAGGTGGCTTTGATTAAATCCCAGTACGCCGTGGTTATTTTGAGTCCACGACACCATAATTTTCTTCCATGAGGTGGGCACCCTGACTGTTTACAAACCAGCCAAACGAAATGACAATCGCGCGGCAGAATTTGTAAGATACGAAATATTTTATGGATATTTTTATAATAAATTTGTAAATTGTCTTGGAACATTGAATTTTAAGAATATGAACTAAATAAGAAAAAAACCATAAATATAAGTTCAATACTAGAGAAAATACAGTTTTTAAGAGTGCAAAGATCGATTTTCAATTTAATGTGACTTAAAACTTACTCAACTTATTTACATAAAGATACAAAGTACTAACCTTAATGCTTCTATATATTCCCCTACAGAACACAAGACTGTGTTAGTGGAGTTTTAAACTCTTAACAAATTAGAGGACATAAATGTGGATGTGTGAAGCAAATCAGGGGAATACAATGTAATTGTAGAAGCTTTTGCGTCAGAATTTTCCGAACTAATTGAGAATGATTTAATAATAGGAAAAGATAATAAGACAGAAGGACAGGTTACAAGTGATAATTTATGTCCATTGGAAACAAAACGTAAAAATATAGCTGTGCTAAATTCTAACAATTCGCATTATTCATTCCTGCAAGTATTTTTTACGGACATTATAATTCTGAAATTGCAATATTACCAGTTCATATCCTTATGGTGGTAATATACAAGACCATTGCGTGTTGGGGATTTTTGAACGGAAGTTTAACATTAACAGCTTCTACAATTCATTGCTAAGTCTAATGACAGATACTGTAAGAACATATTTGAACAAAGCTAGGCATGAAAGAAATGAAGTATTAAAGACATTTTCAAAACATGAAAATACTGTTAAAACCGTTTACAGCGTCGGCGACGGCACATTCAACTAGTTACAATGTAATAACCACATCATTATTTTATAATTTGTCATTAATTTATAGGTAAAATAGGGTAGTATTTATTAACTAAGAAATGCAAATCTGCCTTAGAGTTTTCCATTCATTTCTTTGCACATTCCTTCATCGCAACTTTTCTGGCTAACTCGTGCTGTTCTGCAGGACGCTCCGATTGAAAACCCCGTTCGCGAAATCTACACTTAGGCAACCCGCACAACATGTTTGTTGGGCGGTACACTCAAAAACCCCTCATCTTCCAATATTTTTGGGGGCATTCAGAGCCATTCAAAATCAGCAGGGAGGACACAAAATAAGAAAGAAAGAGACATAAAAATGCATATAACCGGTAGAAAATTGTAAAGAATATTTACTAATGAGACAGAATTAGACGCAATGTTGTACATGCATTGATATTCAAATAAGATTACCAAGCCTGTAGGAGCTTATCGAGCCAAACGGTCTCCTACTTCGTGGATACACCAAATCAATAATTGTCCGTGTAAACATATTTCCGAAGAAAGATCAAAATACGTTCCTTGGAATATTTTAAGTGTTGACTTTGATCAGTTCTTGAGATTTAATCAATAGCAGACAAATTATATTTGTAAGAATTAATAAAGAGTCGCAAGCTGTGACATAAACCATGTTAATAATAATAATAATAATAATAATAATAATAATAATAATAATAATAATAATAATAATAATAATAATAATAATAATAATAATAATAATAATAATAATAGAGATATAATGAAAGTATTTATTGAAAGAATAATAAACTTATTTACCTATTAATAAAGGAATCTCATAATTTTCCAAATTGGAAAATTATAAAGAGAAAATATTCGATGACATTTGACTTTCATCAAGTATTAGATTTTTGCTGTGGGTCACGTGAAAGTTTCTTGGTTTTACTTTCAGATTAATCATTGAGAAAACGTATTCATAGTGGATTGTGGGAGCCTTTAGAAACATACAGATTCACCGTACTAATTACAATCGCTCACTGATTAACAATTCTCGATTTTTTATCGCTGTTTCCTAGCTTTTGCATTATCCTTTTACTTTCTTGCATACGACGTACTTACGTAAGCGAAAACTGTAATGCTGTAGCGGAAAGTGGCGATTCTTTCTCAGAAAAATTCCTTTGATGGGGCCCTGATATGAAAGACGTAGTGCCACCACAGCACATATTTTCTGGCACGATTGTAGTTGTCTAAATCCAGAGATCGATGAAAACGAGGACTACGTCATTTGTGATGTGTCCTTTCCGCTACCCCAAAAAATTAAAAAACAAACTTGTAACTATTTTTTTAAAAAATAGAAGACGCGTTAAATAGAAGCTTAAAATACGAGAAAAACTGGTTGTTTTATCAAAATAAATGTACATGACTTTATTTCAAGATCTAAAAAATTAGAATAGATAAGTAAAATCTCTATCATCAATGTTCTACTTAATGTTAACTTTTTGCAATTATAGATATAGAAAGGTTCGCAGCAAACTTCCTTCGCCATTTTTAAAGCGTCTTTACTTCTTTTTCGAGGAAACAAATCAAAAAAGTATTTCAAGTCATTTTGAAAATAACTGTTTCGAAAGTAAAAAGAGGAAGTATTGTAATGCTTCGGCAAAAAATGTACGACTTTTCACCTGGAAAACTTGTATTGTGGTATCGTGGTAACGAAAAAGTTAATAAATGTTGTTCCTATATGTAGTAAATCAGTTTCTCGAACACTGTGAAGTCAGAATCCAAGTTTTGTGAATTCCTGATACCGAAAAATTGGTTGAAATTTTTCACGAAATAAGTGAATGACTATTAAAAATGGCGCAGAACACATTTTCGGTTCAAAAAATAAATCTACAAATAATGAAATGTACGATTTTTCGAAAATACAAGTAGTTTTTGTGTAATTTTCCCTATAAGTAACGTTTATTACTTATAAAATGTCTTTTTCTCAGAAATGAATCCAATTTTTCCCTCCCTTTTTTAATACAATAAAAAATATGCTCATAAAATGTCGTACGTAGCATTTTCGGTTAACTCTGTATTTTCAAATATTGCAAATAGTTTTCATTGCAAAACTACAATATGATGGTCAGGATGTCATTGCTTAATGAAATCTTATAATTTATGGGAAATACGAGTCGTTTTCGCGTTTTATTTCAACACAATTTATAAAACTTTTACTCAAAAAGGTTCAAAATTTCTTCCTTTTTTCCCGAATAGAGGGAAGTACGCTCATAGAAGTTAGAAAAAACGTTTCGTTTTCGTTTACCCTTTTGTAATATCCGAACAATGCAAAATATCAACAATGCAAAACTACAATTTTAAAGATTTTTTCTTATTGAAATCTGTTCTAAAATTTGCCTTAAAGCTCAAAAATTAACCTTGCAAAATTAGAATATTGATAAAAGAAATGTTTCCTTATTAAAATGTTTTCTTTAAAATAAGACCTTGAAATAATGTAAATGAAAATCTCTTGAATCTTTGTGAAATTAAAATGCATGCAGCTTTGTTTTTAAGACGTCACGAAGGTTAAGTTAAGATGCAAGGCTTCTGATGTAATGGCATTAATGGCGTGCTGACTAATATCCTGAGTTCGGATTCTAGGGCTGATATATTCTGCATGTTTATATTTTATTCTGTAGGTTCATAGTTTTTTATGTCTGGAATATTTGTAGTTCCCAGTCTTGGTTAGCTGGCTCAACAATATTAATATAATTTCCCAACCTCTTGCTTCATCATATTAACGACCAGACATTAGCGTCTCAACTCCGTTCTAGATGTACGCGTAAACTAGCATTGATTTGGAAAATGTTATTTATTGTCAAAAAATATTCTTTGGTATTGTGTCGCCTGTATATGGTGAAAACATGTGGTGGAGAAATACAATCTGCATTCCTTATCTGCAGCACCGGAATCCTTACCACAACCTTGTATTGTACATTAGTATTCTGTGGTAACAAAAATTCTGCTGAACAAAACCCCACAAACCGGTTTTACAAAAGGTAGCTCCATACTGCTCGAGAGTAACAAAATAATACCGTACAACAATGAAATAAATTAAATATTTTAACGTAAAGAGTATTCACAAATACTGAAATGACATAGTATAGTGTACGCTCAACAAGTACTTCTTTACATACCAAGAAATAAATAGTTCTTTATGCACCAAGGGCGTTGGAAGGGCAGAAAAACGCCCAAGAACCCTATTAAGGAAAGAGTGAACTTCTAACAATTTTCGAAACACTTTGACAAGAAATGGAAACACAATGGGATAGAAACATTATTTTCAAAGAGAGCAAACAGCGCATTTATTTTCAGAAAAAATATTTCATGGGCTGAGCCACAAAACGAAAACTGCTATTCTACTTCCCTAGCTTCTTCTTAGACATTACAAAGAATAATAAAACAATCTCCAAAGGTTTGAGATAACACATGGCAAATCAATTTAAACTCTCTGCTGTTAAACCCGACAAAACTCTTAGATACCACTACACCATCGACACACTCGCAGTCGAAAGGAGGAACCATTTACAAAAAGTATAGTGCGATTTTGTGTAATTTCTGAGCACCTCGCCTCACGGCGCTATGCTAATCCCCTTAAATCACGGGCAGATGATGATGGAGATTTTGCACCATGGTGGAGTCCACCTCCAAACCACGCCACGCGAATGCCAGCTGGCCGGCCGGCCCTCGCGCGGTCCGAAAATGCCTCACACTCCTCCACTCGGCAATCCTCTCTCCCCGCTGCCGGCAGGCACCAAGCGTACCCCTAATCCACGGTTAAGGGAGGGGGCGGGGCGGGGCAGATCAGCCTCACTTGACACTAGAGCAAGAAAGGGGGCGTCATCAGCCGACGGCTATCTTCAACCCCGCGGAGCGGCGACAAACTGTCTAGTTTGACGCAGCCAGCGGGAAAATCAAAAATGTATTGTTCTTTTAAGTAGGATGCGCGAAATTCATATTCTAGCCCCTATAATCCATTGCAAACACCAGGGAGCACCCAAACTGGGCGGAAATTAATAGCTCTCACAAGGTCAGCCCAGCTGGACGGGAAATTAATAGTCTATAGTCTGCGCCGACATAAAATGGTAACAGGCCTTTGGCCCCGAGAACGTTTTGTTGCCCGAGGTCATTAGAACCAGTTAACACCCGTGATATATACATAATTTTATTTTTACCTCATTTTATTGATTCACATTTAATTATTTGCTAATTAAGAAGATGTTAACTTGACTCGATTTGTCTTTTCATATTTCCCTCCCGTAATTCCCTTTCATAATTGCCTCTCATAATTCCCTGCGTAAGGGAAAATGTAGCACCATTCAACCTGTTTCAACCCAACCCAAAGCACCTGTTTTCATATTTCCCTCGTAACCATGGTCCTCTCGATACAGGTACGTTATGCAGTGAATATCGAACTCCGTATCGAAGGCAATAACAAGTCATCACGTATAAGAAAAAATAAAAATTATTTCTGTTTTATAATGCAACACGTAAATATCACATTGTTAATGGCTAGCAGCGCCTTCCTTGGTGCCTTGCTTTGGTATGACGTCAGTACGTAGTGATGCATAGAGTATGAGAAAAGGTGAATAGCAAGAAAAAATATGACTATTAGTTTTCAATGTTGAGAGTTTAATAGAGTCGATTCACTGGTCCTTTTCATCCCTCTTATACATTCTTGTGTAACAGAATACCTATTTGCATCAGGAAAAGGAAATGTATTTGAAACCTTGACTATGTATTCCATGTTTGGACATACAAAACATACATACCAGCCATTCCTATGATTAAATGATGGTGATATGTGTGAAAGTTTCCGGGCTGGTTGAATATACCTAAATATTTACTTTTAAACATCACGCTGAAACATTTACATAGGTTTAACACATCACCATGATAAAAATATTTCATGCTCACGAGCAAGAGGTTGAGCAATATTGTGATCAATGGTACATAAAGTTCACTGATTGTGGAAAAACTACTATTTGCGGAATACATGCATGTCAGTAAATAAACACTCAAGTATTTTGTTACTGTGTACCACGTTCTTTCAGTAATGCGAGTCCTGACATTTCAACGATTTAGTCTCACCAAAACTTTATACTCCATACGTGTTTGACGGAAAATTATTCTGGAATGTCATTTGTACAGTCCTTTACAATTGTTAAGGATCAACTGATTTTTGCAACGTAGCGTTCCCGGCAGCCGATCAATAACAGTCAAATTACATGCAGAGGGCGTAGTAGAGCAGGACCAGTTATCTTTGTTCATTCGCGAGTTCATGTAGTTTGCTGATTCACGAAAATAGCGCTGTAGATTATTGAACTTATTTCTGTGAAATTCAGTGTGGTTTGGCAATAATTAAGTACAAAATGTCTGCAAGACAACATTTGAATATTTATGATCGTGGACGAGCAGTTGGACGGCTGGAAGCAGGTAAAAGTGTCACTACTGTGGCCACACTAATGGGAGTACCAAAAGTGTGTAATCTCACGATTGAAAACGGCCGTTGAAGGTGGAAATGCTATGCATGCCGGTGATCGTGGAAGGAAAACCACACCTACAGAGGGCTGATATGTATCCTTAGTGGCGAAAAGGAACCGACATCTCACTCCTAGTCAGATAGCAACAGACCTTGCAAACGCTACCGGTATACATATATATGTCGGAACCATTTCTCGGCGATTAAATCAGGTTGGTTTGAATTAACGAAATCCTGTTCAATACGTCCCACTTCAATCTCGTCATCGCCGCGAAGGATTACGTTGGTGTAAGGAACATATTGGTTGGGGTCAGCAACCGTGGTTCATGTTCTCCGACGAATCCCATTTAACTATCACAACTGACTTTGGTCACCAGTTACTGTGGAAAGAGAGGGGAACACGTAATGTTCAACAGAAGTTTCATGAACGTGATCTCTACGGCCAAGGCGGGCATTACGTACAATAAGAACACCGCTTCACATCTTTGAACGAGGTAGCGTTACATAGGCGTGGTACGGCAGAGAGATTATTCTGAAGCATGTTCGTCTTGTTAGGGGTTTGATAGGTTCAGACTTGCTATTTTTGGACAATACACACCCAAACACGACCGCTGAAGTATCTTACAAATTAAAAAGTAAAAATATTGAACGTATGCAAAGGTCTGCTTGCTCTCCGGACCTAAGTCTTATAGAGCATGGATAGGATGTTATCGGAAGACGTGTTTCTCACAGAACTCGCCCGCGTAAGAACTGGAATGCCTTGAGAGAGGGGTGAGACAATATCCCCCAAGGACATCCCAATAGTACAGAAAACAGCATTATGCATTTGCAAAATATGCGTTAGTGTTCGAGAAGGTCACACATCTTACTGAAGTACTTTTATCTGTTTCATACCGACAGAAAGATCCATTTTTCGTGGTTATTTGGAAATGCTCCAAAGAGCATCTGGTTTTTCATTGTTTTCTTTTTTCATGTGGTAAAATCTGTACAATTTTGCACACTAAATTCACACTATTTACACTAAATAAATTTCATTTCTTTAATCAATGTCTATTATGAATGTTACCTAAAATGTAACTTTTCCTTAGCAACTGACAAGCAGTGTAGAACTAGGCGTACGTAGAGGGCGGATAGCATCCAAGACACTGCTGATTATCCATCATAGACGGTGCCACAGAAGCCTCTTGCGAGGTGCACTAATTACTTACTACGTTGCTCGCCTAACACACACATCACCGTCACGCATGCGATGCATGTCTCGCCCAGGAAATACGCATTGAGCGCCCAGCCCATTCGTGTAGGCATACACGCACGTTCGACCAAATAGATTGGATAGTTTTAGCAGATAACAAGGAGACTCAGGTTTACTATAAAATAAACCACATAAATCCAAGTTTGCTATAAAAAATAAATATGATGAAGATAAATCTGAATAGTTCTAACACCCTAAACAATTGACGGTAAAAATGTGTTAACATATCTAATTTAGTTCAGGCGTATGTTTCTTCGCCAGTGTAGAATATTAAAAGATTCAGGCAAACAGTGCCGTCATTTAGTCTTCTTTGTAAATTTCTCCTCACGCCACTCAATTGGATGCTGCAAGATATCTTCCTACATCAAAATAGAATCTCTCTTAAAATAGATATTACTCTCAGCTTACTCTCTATTCATAGATTACACCACTACCCACATCAGATCACACATATTTTAACTGTCTTTGACGTTAAATAAATAAATATTCAAGAGTAGGATTTAGTGTTCAGGACAAGTGCATGTGTTGTATTGACTCTGCAATACGGCACAATAAAATAGTGCAACTAAATACTGAAGACATCACAAATTATACTAATCTAATTCCTAACATCTGCATCTAAATTTTACCACATTACAATGTTTCGTGAAATATCAGATAGACATCATCATTCCGAAATAATCATATAGTACGTTAAACATCTTATTTTATCGATCACTGTTGGTTCTAATCTGAAACATGAAATTTAACTGGATAAGAAATTGACCTACTTATGGATTAAAACATGTGCTCCAGTCATACCTTTCAAGCTTCATCAGCGGTAAAACAGGGCAAATATCGATCGCGTTGCGTGCGTGATTTATGCACTTCCATCGCATGGGAGAAGTCTCGCACCCTGGCACCGGCTGATCCGAGCGCCAGTTTTCATGGTTTTCCTGGGCGTACAAAACACGGAAACATTCGAGCCTAACAAGGATGAAATGGACCATGCAGAAATCACCTGAACAGCACTGGTGTATTCTGTTTTTTTAATTTCCCCTTCTCATCTTATTTTTTATTTATTTTACGTCAAAAACAGTTAAAAACTGTGTGTGACGTGCTATGGGGAGAAATGAATTCTGTGCACTTCTTCAGGAAGCCATAACATGAAAATGGGCATGACATCCTCATAAAGAGAATTGGAAAAACAGAGGATTAATTGATTCATTTGTTGATATTTTCTCGCACGTCAACTGCTATGGTCATTAGTCAGTTTAGTGAATCTTTTACTGCGGAAGGCGGCGATGTTCCTCCCCAATTAGATGGTGAGATCCGGCACCAACTTGTAAGTTGATTTGCGGGGAATTTCCCTTCCAAGAATTTCCCCATATATCTCCCCAGTCGAAACAAGCTCGAAGCTCCCGACTCGTCTCCGGACAAGTGTTGTAGGGTAGTGCATGTGACTGTGCGTGTAAGAGATGATAGAACAACGAAAAGGAAGGAAAGGTCGCGTTCGTGCTGTGGCCCGTTTGTTAGGATACTGCTCAGACGTCCGCCTGGCATTGATCGGAGAAACCACGGTAAATTACCAAACAGAGCAGCCGGCCGCTAGAAGCCTCCTGCAGACAGCAGCTGGATTCGACCTAGCTATTTAGGTAGTATCAAAAATCCGCCGTCGGGACTCGCACCCTAGAACCTCCCAGTCAGAGTCAATGCAGTCAGCAGCTCTGAGCTAAACTCAGCCAGTAAAAACGAGAGGAAATTGCTGTAAATTTGATGTATGGAGTTACTCAACAAAATAATACATTCATTTAACCAGAAATCAAAATAAAGGAATCACAAATAACAATTTAAAGTAGTTAAAACCAAGAGGACAAAAATGATAGTGACAAAATAAGATAATTAAGCAAGCATCGAGTTCTCATGCAAATGTGAAAAATTTTCCACTGAATCAGTTTCAAGGGTCTGTCGCTTGGAAGTACGCCAATGAGAGGGCCACAAATTTACAATATTTTGAACTACCAAACTCATGCTAAATGTAATACGTACGTCAACATTAAATTAAAAAACAACAACAGGGAAGTCCGAGGCTAAGGAGTTATATTTTTCAATCAGTTTCAACAAATACAATAAAGGGTTTTATGAAGCTAACAATCTATATGCCTCTATGTCCTGAATCGTTCGATAAAAAATTCACCTCAATATCTTGAACCGTTTAGAAAATATTCGAGGTAAATATTTTTATTTAGAAACCCTGTATAGTTTATATTTCTGTATTATCTTGCGGGGCAACATAAGCCCAATTTTAAAATAAAGTTTCTATTTAAACGTATTTCCCATTACAGTTTGTGTACACATAAAGGAACCAAATTTCGACAATGATGTAGTTTCCTAATGAGTAACGTATACCGTCAATAATAAGATCGCTTGGCACGCATATCTGGAAATAACACGGGGAAATAACCCATTTATTGTAGTCACGACCCATTTTTGCTAAAGAAAAATAGAGAAGGCGACGCATTATGAGGAGTGAGCGATAAAAAGGAAGTCGGTCTTGATAAATATGACATTAATGTAAAATATGAGTATCTTAAGTAATTTTGGGGCTACGATTCAGTACTGCGTCTCATCTGAGAATCCATTGATGACCGATCAATGAAGAACAAGCGGTGAAGGCACATGCGAGCAATGAAGATGGGGCATAAACTACCTCACAGTTCGTCATAAAGGCGATTCACATCTTTTTTAAAATTAATTATCGTATTTTCTTTAAGTTATTTATGCAACGAACTTAACCTTTACTTCACAAATTGTCTGCAGCAACTTCACAAACATTTCTTATATTTAGTCCAAAATACAAGCTCAACCTGTGACACAATCGACATTAACGTCTGTGTACTACTGCATCGTGTGCTTTTCAAAAAGAAAAAAAATTCTCAGACACTTTAAAGTAGACACATAGATTGTATGGATTCAGAAATATTCCATCACAAAAGAATAAATCTTAATTTTGGAACTACTTAATCTTGGAATGTGATATTTCGAATACAGCATCCCATTGCAATGTATGAACTCGGAGTTACGAAGAAAGGATTTTTCAAAATAAGTCCCCTGAAGGGGTAAAATTTGGTTTTCGTTTCTAAAGCGAGAATACAATTTGCGATACAGCCTCCATATTGCGTGGAGAGGGCCGTCGTGGGGTGATTGTCGCGGTGAGCCGAGCAAGGCATGGCGCGGAGGGTGGGGCGGGAGGGATCGGGAAGCGGCTGAACGGGGTGAAGCGGTGGTGAAACGGAGCGAAAAGAGTTGTAGGGAACCGAAAGGAGTATGTGGGAAAGGCTATGATCAAAATAAATTAACTTTCATTTTTCCTTTCTTACGCACATACGTAGTAAAGTAAATATATTTTAATGTTGCGGCAGAAATCGACGATATTTTCATAGCAAAACTCTAATTCTGAGGCCCTGGTTTAGCAAATGTGGATATATCTTGTTCCTATATGTAGTAAATTATTTTATCTAACACGTGTAGTCAGACTCCACGTTTTGTGGGTCTTTGATACCAAAAAATTGGTTGACGGCAAATCGGTCTAACAGACTGTCTGGTCAATACTGCAATTCTCATTTTCGGTTCGTCATTCTGGGTCTTAATCAGCAAATTCTTTCAGGTTTAAATGGTTAGGATATTTGTTTTGGATTCTTGTTCGGGATTTTTTTGTAACTGAAATGTTATAGGATTGGGATAAAAAATAGGTTACAATAAAAGTTAGTGACCAGATATGTAATGTACTGATCTGTGGGTTCCAAGTTAAACTCGCTGAAAAGTTAGTATTGGCTATGTATCAAGGTGCATTAACAATTGCTCTCTTCATTCAAATCTTCATTACATAATCGTAAGCTATTAATGTGATTAATATCATTATTAATCAATACTGTTTGGAATATACCTAACCATCCGGGAGCTCCCACACTCTTATACAATAATGAAATACCAATATTCTATATCCTTCAGTTTTATATTCAGTGTTATTATTACCTAACATTAACCAGTTTTCTATCCCTCCCTCTTTGAATATTTGTGATTGTTCATCGTTATGTCCTCTCCCCCACATTATACACTCCAAAGCGTATGATTGCAATAATTCAACCCGACTTTCACGAATATTTCGAACTTCGTTACTTATCTGAGGATCCCGCATTCCTGTCGTGGGAATAGAGCCGCCTCTGCTAATGTTCTTGACGTCGTCGAGCCGTGGTAGCCACTCGTCCCGCCGACTGCGTGTTGTCCACGTGGTCGCCGTGCCGTACCTAGCGTTTTGCTATTTAACCATTCACTTCAAAGTCTGGGCACGACTTTGCCGCTTTCAAAAAGGCAACAAAAATGAAATTCAAAATTATCGGCCCATTTCTCTTCTATCAGTTTTTCAAAAATATTAGAGAGACTTTTTACGTACGAATGGAAACCTTTCTCAGTAAACACAACGCGCTTTCAGATTGCCAACATGGATTTAGAAAATCAAAATCAACGGAAACAGCTATATTTTCTTTTCTTAAAGATGTCGCCTCATCATTGGATCAAAACGAGGCACCTATTGGATTATTTTTAGATCTCTCAAAAGCTTTTGACGTCATTGATCATGACATTTTACTTTCCAAATTACCTTCATATGGAATTCGTGGTATTGCTCTAGATTGGTTATGTTCGTACCTTAAACAACGATCTCAGAGAGTTGAAATACCTTACTGGAATGATGGAACATTACGTACGCACCTTTCCGACTCCTTGCCCGTTGCATGTGGAGTTCCTCAAGGATCGATTTTAGGCCCTATTCTGTTCCTACTTTACGTAAACGATATGCCCTCGACGATTCGAAACGGAAGAACGGTTCTCTTTGCGGATGATACGAACATCCTTTGCAATAAAGAAACAGTAAATAGTACAATATCAGATGTTTCAAATTGGTTCCGAAATAACAAATTAATAGTAAACGAAAAGAAAACGGTTTTAATGCAGTTTTCCATTTCAAATAAACAATTCTGTGCTCCATTGAAAATGAACGGTGTACCATTGACTGATGTTAAGGCAACAAAATTTTAGGTCTCTCAATTCAGTCAAACCTTAAATGGAACGTCCATTTAAGTGAATTGAACACAAAATTAAGTTCATTATGCTACGCGTTCAGAATTCTTGCAAATTCAGTCACCCTTCATACTGCTCGTTGTGTATACTTCGCGAATGTTCATTCCCGCATGAGATATGGCATAATATTCTGGGAAATACATCTTACAGCTCCCAAACTTTTAGATTACAAAAACGAATTGTACGAATAATAACCAAATCCCACCCGCGTGATTCATGTAAGCCTCTCTTCATTAATCTAGGAATTCTACCATTACCGTGTCTTTTTATTTACGAATCAGTGGTTTTTGTAAAAAATGACTTGCTCAAGGGCGGGAATATATTTTCAGAAAATGCCGAAGTCTATTACTATAACACTCGACGTAGAAATTATATTCACCAGGTGACAGTATCAACAGCTCATTACAAAAAATTCACATACAATACATGTACATTATTTTACAACACTTTTCCAGATAACATTAAACGATTAATTCAATAGAAAAGTTTAAATCCCAAGTGAAATCGTTTCTGCTGCATAACTGTTTCTATACAATTAGAGACTATACTGAGCATCACAAGAAAAGTAACATTAATTTTACCAATGATACATAATACATTATTTACCATTTGGACTGTATAAATGAGTATAAACAACCTGTAACAACTATTGTACTACAGCTTCCGGGTCAATGACCCCCATCTCGATCAGGTTTTTGTCCAGTTTCCCTGATCCATTGAGCAAATGCTGACATAAATGAACTTCATTTTCTGTGCACGTCTTCTAGAATTCAGTGGGAAACACAATTCTTCAAATTATCGTTTCCATGTTATCGCGGCTGGAAGTAATAAGAGCCAAAATTTATTGCTTATTTATCCTTGAAAATAGAGTTTATTACATGAAAATTTATTGCTTATTTATTTTTGAAAATAGATTTTACATGGGAGTTTTTGTTTTTTTTCTCCCTTTCAAAAATTCAAAATTTAAGTAGTATATGACTTAGTGTAGGGATCACAGAATTTTGAAAATGTGCACACAATTCACTTTTCCCCATAGCACGTCATACGCAGTTTTTAACTGTTTTTTTGACGAAAAATAAATAAATAAATGAATTCGGTCTTCTTATGGCGATATACTGGCGCGGAGTCGTTAATTTCTCCTTACACTAATAGTTTATGGCCCACGTACACCGCTGCACCATGTGCTTCCACATCACCATATTATTCTTGTTCATTGGCGCTCAGAACATAATACTTTTTAATTCATGCTTTTGTCCAATACTCCGAGTTCTCGTAATCACATGACAACACTTTTACGCGTCTTTTGTCCTCGACATTACTCTATTTCATTCTCTCATAACCCGAAAAAATTACTACACCACATGCTTTCACTTCACTTAATAGTTTCTTGTTCATTGACGCTCGAAACACAATACCTTTTAGTTTTATGCTTTCGTCCAATGCTCCGAGTGCTCGTCTTAGCACATATCAACACTTCCACGCACCTTCACCCCTCGATGTTGCCCGATTTCACTCTCTCGCCTCACACACGCTACACAGCCCCGCACGCGCCATTCGTCATCTCTTCTGGCTTCCCTCCGAACCGCCTGCCTCTTCCCACCGGCCGTTATTCGTTCCCGGAATGGTTCCCCTAAAAGATCGATTTGCGGTCTCTTGTACGCGCCAGATTTGAATTGGCAATCTCCGTTCCTTTTCTGTTTGACGGCCAAATGACCGTTAGGTCATAATACCTAATAATGAAAGTTGAGTCTGCGTGCTGAGGTTTGTTAAGGCGTCTTCCTGGCTACAATCGAAGCGTTTTTAGCCGATAATTTTAGGTGCAGTGGTCTCCATTTCTTCTTCGGGTGTAATATTCTGCGAGCCCAGGAAATTAATACTATTGCCATCGTTGGAGTGAGCGGCGCTTGGTTGATTGCCTGCCCTGCTCACTTGTTAAATTTATGTCAAACGATATACACTTAATACTCGAATTCTCGATCTAATACTACGTCTGCTTCAATAGACGAGTGTCGAGTAAACTGGGCACAGCGGATATCCGCGATATCAAGTCCGCTCTGGTCGGTGACTCGAGCCGGAATGAGTACAAATAAATAACATGAGATTTGCGAAATGGATCGCGGTGCACTAGTTATAGTGATGACGAACGGGTGAGAAGGGTGGAGGGTAGTTGAAAGTAATTTTGGCGTTCTCCTCGAAGAGTAACAACTCAGCGACAGTCGACCCAACAGAAATATTTAGCTTCGAACAGAAAAAACTGATAGATTTTTATATCAATTATGTGGTATTTTTGTGGAAGTTTGTTGGTTCTGGTTCGTTTCCTTAAACTTTGTATTAATGTCAATGGTTTTTTTAATTTATTATCCTATTCATATAATTGTATTATTATTCTTAAAACATTTTTGAACTGTGATAATTTTGTTATATAAATTCTCCGCCAGGTGAAAATATGCCCTTTTTAAATGATGTTATCGAAAGTTTAAAAAGTAGAAACGTTAAAGTATCATACAATAAATATACTAAAAATAATGATTACGATAAACAACGTTGTTAACAAAATATGTTGACGCATAGCGCGAGTCCTGATTCAGTGTCTCCATCCGTGCGATCACGAGAACCAACATCGTGCAAGAGACGAATGCTAGTTCTTTGTTTTCTGTGTGGGGCGGTATGGTAAACCTCACGTTCGGCTGACCTCGCAATTTACTCCCGTCACATGACCTCAGAAACTTTGTAGAAAACGATCCTAAGCAAAAGGAAAAAGCAAAATACACCCTAATAAACTATGTAGTTTCTTACGTTCAGTAGTTACGAAATCCCAGGACTCTTCACCCTTCTTATTCCTGAGATTTTTCGTGCGTTCTCACAGCCTATCGCAAAACAGAAATCGTCAACAATAAATTCGAAAACGTTTGTGCATAAATTCAGAAACAGTGTCTACCTGCCCGTCATGGAAGACGATTTAGCGAGTATTAGACAAAAAGACAGCATCCTATCAGTCACACCGATTAAACGTGTGCTCTGAATGATCTCGCTCCGGAGATGAATAGTTTTAATAATATACTTTGTGAAGAATCGTGAGGATAGGTCAATAAAAATCGTTTGATTTTTACAGTGTCAACGTTTTAGTTATAATTTACATTAATAATACGAGGTCAAGATAACATAATGTATCAATAATTTTAATCTTTCGTGTGGTTCATTTCGGAGGACCTCACGTGATTCGAGACTTGCAAATCTGCAGGTGTTGTGGTCTAGGACAAGATCTCATATACGCTTCGCATGTAATAATATAAAGTAACAGGCTACTGCTAGAATTATACTTGGTAAACAAGGTAATATCTTACGTTTAGTGCCGAAAGCTCTCTATTCTATCTCACAACTCATTCGTGAGGCAAAGCACGTGTACTAGCAGACTTACTAGTAAATCCAAAATTGCGAGCATTGCAGTAAAACCCTCTGTGGATAAACCAAGGAACATTAACAACCGTCTCGACAAACCAGACACAGCACGCAATTGTTATTGTGTAGAAAGATTTCAAGAAATGTAAGGCAATCAACTAAAGGCAAAACACCCCCCCAATAAACAATGTAATTTCTTACGTTTAGTACCACACGCCATCTGCTATCTATCCAACGGTTCATTAACGAGTCTGATCACGCGTACCCGCAGACTGAGTTGCAAACTGGAAATTGCCAACATTACATTCGAAAACCTCGGTGCATAACTGCAGCAGCAGCAGCGACCGGCCCGTCAAACAAGGCGATTAGGGGAGTATTGAAGTACTAGTCAAAAGCTATTCGTCGTGTAACGAAGAGGGGAGGCAATTGCGGAAATGCAAATGAACGGCATGAACAGGCTTCGCGCGGCGCGGCGCGGCGCGGCGAGGCGCGGCGAGGCGAGGCCCAGCGGGGTGCGCACATACAAGTCGACGGACGGCGGAACCTCGCCCGCCCCATGCACTCGTTCCAAACCTCTTCGTGCCAAACACGCATCATAGAAGCGGCGTTATTTCCAGCGTTATTGGCCGAGGTCACCTGCCGGAGCGTTTCGCCAGCGGTGATGGCGCGGCGGAAAGGGGGGAGTGAAGGGGGAAGGGAGGGGGCGAGCGGTTGCCACCATTGCACCCCGGGGCACTCCGCTGCGGCGAAGGGCAGGTGTCTCGAAAGTGGCGGTAGGTCGGACCTCCACGAGTTATCAATATGTGATTTAGTCCACTTATTCTCCTACTGTTTCGTCCCTGCTAAAGGCGTATGTTTAGTACATACTTCCTTATTATTGCAGAATTCTGGTAAATGGTCATCTTTATACGGTACCGTTGCCTATGCTTCACCGTTGACCTGGAGGTTCCAGGATTCGAGTCGACGAATTTTGACGGCCAATTTTCGGAACAAGTTTCGTAGCTGGGTCGAATTCAATGACCGAAGGAGAATTCTAGCGGTCGGCTACTCTGACGGTAGTTTTCCTGGTTTCTCTGATCAATATCACGTGAACGGCGAAGCAGCACACTAAGAAACGAGCCACGGACTACGCACGATAATTTTTACTCACGTTTATTCCCTCCAAGCCTCTTACACACACATTCACATGCATTACACTACCACATGTCTCTAGAGATCAGTCAAAAGCTTAGAGTTCCCCGCGCTTTGGCTGTGCTTTCAAAAAGGGAGCAAATCCAGCAAGCCTATGTGTAGGTCGGTACCAGATCTCGCATTCCAGAGGGATAAAAACACGCCCAGAGTGATATAACATGCACTACACATGCGGGAATAATGCAGGCAGTAATTTACGCGACCACAATCCATACTCACTCATTTAATTAGATTTTTACGTGTTTCCGGGCACGTCAACTGCTTTGGTCATTAGTCCCGTTAGTGTCCCGTGGCCCGTTCTTATCGCCTTATAGCCTTTCTTATCACAATCGCCGTTCACCCATCTTCAGAGAAGTCGCTTCCAACACCCGACTGCCTCTCCTTCGCCCAGTGACGAGTCCACCAGCTTCGACCCGCCGTGGACAGATGAGCTTTTAGTAAACACACAGTCGTGTACGTTAATTACCCCAAACCAGATGAAAGGTAATCTACATCAATTTATTAGTCGTATAAACATTTCCTAAGGTTACGTTGGCCGTACATTATACAAATTATAATTTCCTTTAACCACTCCTTGACCTTCAATAAAGTGAGAAACATTTAGTGCAATTATTATGAATTAATTTTTCCTTACTTTTAGGGACAAACGAAGATAAATTATTTCTTCACATAACATCTCTCATCTTTATTTCAATTATATGTTCATACAATATGACGTTTCGGAAATGCATACATTCAAATCCTTAGAAACTGACTTAACACATAAGTCCACATTGAAATGTTATAATATATTCGGAAGCAAGAAAAAAGGTAATTAAATCAACATATATGTTAATAATTTAACAGAATTAATACATAAGTAAGTATAGAATAAAATAAAATGAAAATAATCAGAATAAGGTGTATATTGCACATACAAACAATTCAAAAAATTACAACAAAAATAATGAAACCAATAGGTATATTACATTGAATAAATCTTTTTTATATTGCGTCCATTCATTTGAGAATATCTTGTGAAAACAAAATCCGATCCATGTTGTGTTGGGAATCTCGACCAAGAAACAGTTCAATTTTTAATTGTAAACCGTTTAGTTTCATGGAGAAAGCAATTAAAAACGGTAGGGAAGGAATTTTAATGGAGAGAAAAGCTGTTCTGATTAAATTAAAAGAATTAAATAATAACTTAATAAGATATTTAACACATATATTAAATACCCTATTAAATTTTATATATGTATTTGGCTAGTTGTACAAGACCTTTCATATAACTAAAAGTGTTTGTAAAAATTGTATCCTAGGTTTCTCAATGCATGATAATTTCAACAATACCAATTAACATTCTGGAACTGCGTTTGTCTCCGAATTTACTCTCCGATTCTTTTGCTTGTCTTATTTTATTAATTTTTCCATGAATTGTTGATCATTTGGGACTATTTCGAAATGCCAGCATGCTTTGTGCATGTCCACACAGGAAAAAAATTAATTTTTCTAAAGTTTCCTAAAATTCCGTTCATTATAGGAGGCACATCACGGCCAGGTATATTGAATTTAATTGCCAGATAATATAAACCTAATGATCAATATTTTTTAACTCATATAATATGATTTCAGTGCGCAGTTGTAGTCTTCCGAATAATTCCTTCACTAATTATATTCTCAACGCCACCTTTTGTCTGCGTGGCATCCGGATGGGATTATTTTTTTTTCTATTAATAAAGGAGTATCCATTCATGTGTGATTGGTAGACCTCAATGGATTTGTTCATCTTCTAGAAAAAATGTATTCATTTAGTAACAAATGAAGTTGCAATCTATGTGCAATATTAAACTGGCTCACTACCTTTAATTTTTGTTCAATTATTTTATTTATATACTACATAAACTAAACAAGTCGTCACTGTAGAGAGATTCACAACCATCTAACAATCACAGATTTCAGGATCATGAAATTCGTTCAAGTAAGGTTAACAATAAAAATATTCAAATGTTCCGACGAATTGAAATAAGTAATTCAATCATCAGGGATGTACAAATTAAAAACAACCACCCTTATGGATTTAAACACATGACTAGTTATGCTGAAAATATATAATTACAGTGCAATAACATTTTAGTAGATGGAAAAATTACAAGCCTTACTTATTATAACACTACAAATATAATTATTACATCTCATAAAACTTCTCCCCTGTGTGCTAGAGCAAGTGTTCATTTTGCAATGTTTCTCTTGCACGCCACGGCAACGTGAATAAGAAGAAGAAGAACCAGGGCTAACATATTGAAACCCACCAAATCACTCAACCAAATTTTAAAGACCACATAAAAACAAAAAGAGCCTGTCCGGGATTAGAAACCGGGGCCTCTCGCACCCAAAGCGAGAATCATACCCCTAAACCAACAGGCCACATTAGTAACATGTCACTTCACCAGATAATACATCACATAGTTTTTCAATGTTTTGAATGCGAGTTCAATGAAAATTAGACCGCCATTTTTAAGCGATTTTTCTTCTACTAGTGAACAAAATTTAAAGACAAAATTTGGACCCATTTTGCGATTTTCTTCCTTCGCTTCAGATTGACTTCAAGTCTAAATTAAGCAAAACTACTCGCTTTTCAGGGCTTTGTACGTGATCTTTTTAAAGATCTAAAATATTTAGAACAGACTTTATTTTTAAAAAATCTCTATCATCTTTATTGTAATTTTGACCAAGCAGCGATTTTTTACCGTCGTTTGCTGCACACGAAGTAAAATTTTAAAAATACTTTCGATATGTTTAAAAAAATAATTGTTTAAAAATTGCGTACATTTTATCCAAAATACTCGTAGTTTCGAAAAATTAAGCACAAGCTTATCTTACAATCAGTTTTGGAAGAAAACATTTCACTAACGAAAAGAATTTGTATCTTCAGTATTGTACCTGTAAGAAGACGCCGAAAAAGTTTTAAACTTTTGCAATTTTCCCAAGTTTAGAAATTTCAATGGGACCTGCGCCATTTTTAAGCTTTGTCTACGATATCCAAGGACAAGGTGTAATCAAAACATTTGGGGCCATTTTTGAGTAAATTTTGAAAATGTTCCGGCTACATACCGTATTCCTCAAAATTAAAATGTGTACATGTTTCAAACTCGCATGCCTTGAGTCATTTCAGGTAGATCGGGGCGATCACAGTCAGACGAACTGACTGACGGACGCACGGAAAGACATGTTTTATCCTCAATCAATTTGTTGATATCAAGGATCCACAAAACGTAGATTCTGATTAGACAACGTGTTAGAGGAAATAATTTACAACATATGGGAACAAAATGTATACCCCTTTTGTAATCAGAGCTCTCCAATTCCAGTTTTTTCTGTCGAAAAATCGCCGTATTCCGGCGCAGTATTAAATTGCTTTCTTTATTACGTAAACATAGTTTACCGAGAAAGTAAAAATTACCTACTTCACTAATTAAAACTGTGCAAATATTATGATTACATCTCTCAATGTCTCCTGTGACAGCGAGTGGTCATTTTTCAACGCTTCTTTGGCACGCCACGAATCGTGAATAAAAATGAGATTCAGAACTGATGCACTGAAATCGTGTACAGTTTGCATTGAAACGCGAAATCAACTCACTGACATTTTTCACAGATGACAAGAAAGCAAAAAAAAGGGCCTGTCCGGGATTTGAACCCGGGACCTCTCGCACCCGAAGCGAGAATCATACCCCTAGACCAACAGGCCACAGCTCCAAAGCCCCATTTATTCGCACAGTGCGGCACAATGTGTTTTTTATTTTCTCGTATACATACGTACTATCTCGTGTACTACGTGTATACGGGAGTAATATATGTCGTATAGAGAAAGTTATGTAATGCTGCGGAAAATCGATTTCGAGATTTCCACGGAAATACATGTTTTGTGGTCCCCCGATACCGAAAAAGTGGTTCTTTTTTCCGTTCATCTGGAAAAAGTTGTTCTTGGTCTGTCTGTCGGTCTGCTTACAGCGGCTGTCTGTAGCAAATATTATTGAAATGCAGGGAATAAACGCGCGATTTGTCTGTGATTGTAAACTGGGAACTCGTAACTGTAGAGCAAACGACCGCTTCCTGACCGAAAATACCTCACAAGGAAGATTTAAAGAACACAGGAAATCAATGTCAGCCTGTCCCGGATTTAAACTCGAGACCTCTCGCAGCCAACTCAAGAATTATGTTTCTAATCCAAGATGCCTCTTGTTACAGTTGTTATCTGAAAAAACAATTCTTGAAATAAAAGGGAATAAACGTTTGATTTCTTCGGGACCGAAATACGAGATCTCTCGGAGACTAAAAGACAATTGTTAGCATAGAAGTGGGTCAAGTGTCAAAAAATTAAAAATCCAGTTTATACGCGTAAAGTAATGTATATGCCAACCCTATGCAGTATTAAGTAGGCCAATCGACAAAACATTTGAAAATAGAAAAAATCAAGACGGTTACCTCACAGCGCTGTTACGTAATTAATGGGTCAGCCGCCAGGAGCATGAATTTTGTTATTGCAAGCATTAATTTTGTTATGACAAAATTAAATAATCCATTTTCATATGGCATTTGTTTCCTTGATGTCGATTAATAAGTAACTTTTTACTTTTATCCGTCATTCTTAAAGCATTTTCGATGATTTTACCGATTTTAATATCATTTTAATAGTACTTGCTTCAAATAATATTTACGATATGCAATAAATGTTCTCCACAGAATTCCTGAGTACCCTACTCGATTTATTTGCTCAGAAATTGTAGTCTCAGCCGTTTGAATATGTAATCCAAAGTTCCTGTGACACCTATTACCCCCTATGTCGGTTC
Organism: Teleogryllus oceanicus; assembly: GCA_964035755.1. Lineage (NCBI taxonomy): Eukaryota > Metazoa > Arthropoda > Insecta > Orthoptera > Gryllidae > Teleogryllus > Teleogryllus oceanicus. Next base: position 237,875,232 of record CAXIVR010000001.1, on the reverse strand, counting down.
GGCCAATTTCGGGATTACTACAGACAGATTTCCAGGTAAAGAATACTCCAAACCAAAAGTTTGCAAAGCACCTAATTCCATCTAACTGAATCCACATGCCACGATACATCACCTACCGTACAGACTGACCACTAAAACGAACCAGTAGTGGTGTTGCGATAATCATTAAGAAAAATCTATCACATTACCAAATTCCTTCTACACCAAATTCTCCCTTTTAAAATGTACTAATCACTGTCAAATCATCGTCCAGCGCACTGCTCAACATTACATCCATTTTCAAACCACCTAATGTACCTTACCCAACTCAATTCATGTTTTCTTCTCAAAACATCAACCAACACTCGTTGTAGGTGACTTTAATGCCAAGCACACAGCATGAGATAGCAACCTCATTACTCCTTCTGGCATCAGACTTCTCAATAACATTAATAACCTATGCTTGCATATCCTCGCCCCCTTCTTCCAACTCGCTACCCATCTGTACCTTACCAACTACCCGACATAATTGTTTTCGGAATATCGTTATACCTCCCGTCAGCCATAGCATTGAAACCCATATTGCGCTATCCTCTGATCATTGCCCAATCATCTTCAGAGTAGGACTTTCAACTTCTTCAATTAAACCCCCCTTCAACTGAAACAATATCAACTGGCACCACTTCCAATCCCTCCTAACACAATTGCTTCCCCCAATACAAACCGTACCTACTCAAAATGAACTACACAAAACCATATCTTTACTAACCCACGCTATCCTCGATATCTTTGATTTAACCACACCCTCACCTAAAAACCTTAATGTCCTCCCCCATCCCCACAATACTCCTAAAACTCATCTATCACAAGAGAACCATTCGAAATCATTATCATCGCTATCAAAATTCTTTCCTGAAATCCTTCTTAAATCGCCTAATCAAAATATTACGGAGATCTCTTTCCCCAGTCCAAGCCCAATATTTCCACAAACTAATCCAAACTGCACATTCAAACGACGCAGTTTATGAAGAAACCACAACCGTATCCTCTCCCTTATAACTCCTTTCTCCCTCGCCTCCTCCCCTACCAAAAAGTCCAACACTCTAGCAGACTATTTTGCATCCGTCTTTATTCCACAACCTCCCACAAATCCAGAATTTTATCAAACAATAGAGCATAAAGTAAACAACCCGCAAATCACCGTGCCTCATCCCATTAAATTCTTGTTGCCATTAGAGGTTGCTTCTATCCTGGCAAAAAATACACCTAAAAAATTCTTCAGGCCTGATAAAATCAACACCTTTATCTTAAAACAACTTCTTTTCAAAGCCTTAGTAGATATTACCCACATCTTCAACTCCTCCCTAAGAATAGCTTACTTGCCTACAGCCTGAAAATTAGCTCATATTACAACCATCCTTAAGCCCAAGAAAGACCCTTCTTCTCCATCCACTTATTGACCCGTTAGCCTCCTTCCATTCATCAGCAAAATCTTTGAAAAATGCATTCTCTCTCGCCTAAAAGCCTATCTCAACGAAACTTCAGCCATTCCTCACCATCAATTCGGCTTCCAATCGCTTGTCTCAACAAACCATTCGATTCTTAGACTTACCAAAGACATTCTTGAAGGTTCCCATCAATTTTGGAATACAATAGCTGTCTCCCTCGACAGCGAAAAGGCCTTCGACTCAATTTGGCATCCTGGTGTATTATTCAAACTACTAAAATTCGGTATCCCATAATATATTATACTTGTAATTAAAAGCTTCCTCACGAATATGTCCTTCTCCATACAATTAACTGACGCGCTTACTGTCCCCGCTTCTACATTATCAGGCGTACCTCAAGGCTCTGTCCTAGCTCCAACTCTCTTCAGTACTTTAACTTATGATGCACCGACCACCCCAACACCTCCCACGCTCTCTGCGCCGATGACCAAGTGGTGTATTCAACTAAGTACTGGATGACGCAACCCTTGATGTTCAAAACCTTGATAAAATTGGTTTTAATTGTTTTCACTATCGTTTAAAAATCTGAAAAAATGTATGTTAAAGAATGTTATAAGTCACATTCTAGGAGAAAAACCTGAGACAGTACTCCAACGTTATCACGTCGAAAATCAATTAAAAATTTTATTTATTTTTTAATAATGGTGGTTTAATATAATATATTTGGCGTCACAGTTGGTTGTCAAAAATACATTCAAATTCAACTACTTCTCCCGTCTCTGCCTTTTTTTCAGTCTGATAATGCAATAAAAGCTGAGAAAAAATAAAACATAAAAAACACGTTTCTCGTTCTATTATCGCAACACATTGTCCAAGGATGCTGATTTGTTGTGAATCTACGGCATCTTTTATTCTCTTTGATATGAGCATAGCGATTATCGATTTGGTTTGGGGGCACTTTTCGCCGCCTTATTCTGCTATACTCTTTGAATTAATTTGGCCGCCTATGTGCCAACGGGTATTGCCCTAGATTGATTATCCTCATACCTGAAACACTGGTCGCAATGTGTAGAAATATTGTACTGGCACGATAGAACTTATACACATATCTTTCCGATTACTTGCCATTTGAGCATGGGGACCCGCAGTTTTTGATCTTAGGTCATATCCTCTTTCTTTTATACGTAAAAGACATGCTACAGTCCATTAGAAATGAAAGAAGTTTTATTTGCTGATATCACGAATGTTCTTTGCAAAAAAGAAAAAATAAGTTGTAGGATTTCAATGTTTCAAATTCGTTTCGTACTAACAAATTAATAGTTAAGGAAGGAAAAACAGATTCAACGCAGTTTTGCATTTCAAATACGCAATCGCATGCGCCATTAAAAATGAATGTCATGCAATTGGCTGATGTTTAGCTAACAAAATGTTTGGGTCACTCGATTCAGTCAAACCTCAAGTGGAATATCCATGTAAATCAATTGAACACTAAATTAAGTTCATTATGTTACGCATTCCGAATTCTTTCTGTACCTCGTTGAGTGTATTTTGTGAATTTACATTCCCGGCTTAAATATAGAATAATATTCTGGGGAACAACGCGCTTTAGTGCCCCGGTTTTTAGGCTGCAGAAAAAATTGTCCAAATAACACATTATTCAAACATTATAGCAAATCCACATTATTCCTGCCTTCCACATTATTCTTACACCACTGAGCTTACAATCTTACCTTTATCTTGTACTCTTGTGTAATGTGCACTACCTCACATGTTGGGGGCTTAAAGCTTATCCCGGGAGGGTGGTCGCTTACTTGTGGGAGATACGTGTATGGGAATAACCCCGCAAGCCGACGTGTTGGTCGGTGCCAGATCTCACCATCCAACGGAGGAAGAACAACTCCCAACGCCCAAGATAGTACATGTAGTACACTTACGGGACTAATGGTCATAGCAGTTGACGCGCCCGCAAACACGAATTAATCAATTTCTGACGACCAAAGAATTCTGCAATGCTTTGTGCAGTATATTTCTCAAACTCAATGCCACTTACAATGCCAGTGCATGCCTGACGCGACGTAGTGTAGCGGTCTCTTGCTTTCCACTGCTGAGATTGGGGTTCAAATACCGGTCAGTGGTGGAATTTGGAATGTGGAACTAGTGATGGAAAAAGCGCTTTCACGGCTGGTTTTCTCAGGAGTCTCTCGTTTTATCGGGAGACCGCGTGTACCAAATCCGGCCCTGCCCACGCCCCCGCGAGAGTCATCTGCGCTGGCCGGCGCGCCGTGCATGCGCTCTGTGGGTGCATACGCGACCGCTCCCGCCCATGCGCATCCCGGCGCCCAGCGGTGCAGTGTCCACACGCCCGGCGCGCCCGCGCCCTCGCCCGCGCCCGCGCAACTTCATCGAAAGTAATTCTACTCCCAACTCTCAAGTCCCTCCTCATGTATTCAATTGAGTTCAGCAAGCGTTGTTATCTGCCTCGAGGAAGTAGCTTTTATGTTAATTGGAGTTCGCCTCGCCTTTTCGGAGACGTTTCAGACACGCGAGCACGGCGCGCGGCAAGCGGGATGGCGCGCGGAGGAGCGGGGCGGGACGAGGTGCAGGCTGGCTGCGGCCCCGGAAACGCCGCGCCCCGCCAACCGCCCCCGCCGCCACTGCCTTCGCCCCCGCACCCCGCTCGCACCTGCCTTCCGTGTCTGCCGGCAGCGCGATTGGGTTCGTGCGGCGCTGGCTGCGGCGGCCGACGGGGGCGGCGCTGGCGGTGGCGGTGGCGGCGGTGGCGGCGACCTCTGCTGTGTCTGGGACTGAAGGCAATCAAGTGCACAAGTTTATGCTACGTTGGGCCAAGTAACGTGAAGGCCTGCCTGTCACGACGCGGGCCGAGTCTGCAGCAGGAGCCCAAATAACAGCCATCGAGCGCCGTTGATTGCCCGTCGGCCGGTGCTAGCGCGAGAGCAGCCCGTGGCGGGGGCAGAGGCGGGAGTAAAAAGAGACAGCCGGGGAAGGGGTAGGACAGGATTTGGGGTGCGGGCCGAGTCGGTAAGTCCAGATATGGCAGTTTCACGATTGCAATGACACCCGAGACGGAGAAGGAACGCCTGTCGGGGACGGGGCGGAACGAAGGTGGCAAACGTAAGGAAGGGGATGGGAAAAGATGGGGTGAAGTTGCTGCGGAAGCGGAACGCAGTGAAAGCGATGTCAAAACGTTGTGAGACAAGCACTGAGTTCGCGAGTTTTGAGATGAGAATAATAATACGCGTGGAAAATGTAGCGACTTTGGAAGAGATATGCGGCTTTAACGGTAAAGGATTTTTGGCCAGCCGCTGTGTCAAAATGATGGAAATTAGTGGCTATATAAAAATTGCCTTTAGTCGTAAGGCAAAGAGCGTAACGATAAGGTGAATGACAAATGGTTGGGATCACTGGCGTTAGGTAGACTTGTCACGTTAGTGAAAATGTTGTGAAAATGCAAGGGTTTCAAGGAACGGTGAGTTGGAGGGTAAAATGCTCGAGTTTGTCTAAAATGTTTCTAATATCTTCTCTCGATAAAAATGTTTTATCACTCGTTTTTTTGAAGAAATTATTATTATTATTATTATTATTATTATTATTATTAACACTTTTAATATCATTATTATTATCGTTATTATAAAATGCAATATCCACGGCAAAGAGACGAAAACGACATCCACATTAGAAAATCAGCGCATTGTGCCAAGAATTGACGAGTATCAAAGAAAGATAAAATACATAATAAATAAATGAATAAAAAATAATAAGGTTGAAATTTAGTTTTATAAATGCTTTCAATAAATTACACATCTTTTAAAAAATATTTAGAAAAAATTATAAATATAAAATTACATATTTAACGAGGACCAAATCGTGCAATCAAAATCGACCGAGCTACGTGTACTACATTACATTTAAAAAATCTGATATTTTTACCAATCTAGCGTGTTTGTTTGTTCGTTTAAATAACATCAGAGATTTCAAGAGACACTAATAACTATAAGTGAAACTAAACTAAAACTATAAGTGAAAGTAAGGTTGGGGGCTCAAATATCGCCCATATAAAGAGTTTTTCAAATAAATGTGGTTCATGGGGATCAAAATATTCACAAAAAATACTAATTTTCCATCAGAGAAATGTAAGAAAAAAGTAATTTTTTTTAAGTGTGAGAAATTGTTTTACAAATATCACTCATTTCATCTTCTGTTGCCAACACAGACCACTCCAAAAAATAGTCAAGTTAGTGTAAAACAACACTGGCAAATTGCTTTCTATTTCTTACTGTAACTTATGAAAAGAAGAAAAAAGAACCTTATAAAATAAAATATTTACATTCTTACGTTCTTAAAAGGAAGATCTCATCCTCTCTCTTGAGGCTCCATTCTTTACTGCTAAATTTGACCTATTTTATGCGCATTTGTTTGCTGAATGTTTGCAGACTAAAGGCCTTCACTTTCAATTTGTTAATTTACTTCATGAAAGCATATATATGGAAGAACCATTAAACAGTGCGCCCGATTCACACCTTTTAATTGTGTTTTAGGGCCAAGGTGTCGATAATGCACGCCATTTCGTAATGTTAAAGGTACTAAGCCGAACCGTGTAGAAAAACAATTTGAATAATGGCTATGACTCTCCACCGCCATCGACTGTCATTGGGTTTGTTTTTAACTGCTATCTCTGTTTCCTTCATATTAACTTTGCCCATTTTTTCTTTCTCACCTTACATCGTAAGAAGAGAATATATTGTAATCGTAGGCCGGAAAAGAAGAATTTTCGACAGAAAAACGTATTGCCGGGTCCTGGCAAAGGAACTAGGAAAAAGAGTAAGTGTAGGATCACAGAATTTTGAAAATGTGCACACAATTCACTTTTCCCATAGCACGTCATACGCAGTTTTTAACTGTTTTTCTGACGTAAAATAAATAAATAAATAAATAAACTAGTGGTCTCCAACAGCACATACTTTCTCGCACGACTTCTAAATTCGATATTTTCGAAATGGCCCGGCATTTAGAGCTGAAAATTCGCCATTTTCCGGAGCACAATTACAATATTTTCTCTTCTTACGAAGTAAGACCTAGAAAGTAAAAGTGTATACATCTTGTTCCTGTGTATAAGAAATTACTTATCTAACACGTATAATCTGTATCCTTGTAGCCAGTATCCGAAAAAATCGATTGACGTCAAAACGTCTGTGTGTCCGTCCGTCCATCCGCCCATCTGGGGTCAATGCTAGAGTCTATACCGTTTAGACGATATTCTCCGAAATTGATATTCCCCGATCAATTAAAATAAACTGAAGGCCCTTTGAGTTTACATCGGATATTTTGATTTGGGTGAGTACTGTATATGAAGCTTCAACATTTTCAAAATTTTCTCAAACAGAAACCATTTTCTTTTATTTTACATTGTCCTCAGATAGCATAAAGGACGCTTAAGAGAATTGTTCTGGTCTCATTATTCGTTGATATCCCTAATTTTCCCTTTTTTTTTCAAAAGTGTAAATTTTTTTCGGCGTCTTCCTACAACTCTAATATTGAAGATAAAGATTGTTTCCATAATGAAACCTGATCTTTAGAGGCACATTTAAATGAAATTATGATCAATATCTCGATAATATAATTAGCCCTCGAGTAATTGCGTGTGAAATATAGGCAATTTTTAAAAGTTTTAAACAGTTATTTTCTCAAAAGTGGCTCCAATTTTTACTTTAAATTTTCTCATCATATGTATCAATGGACGGTAAAAAAGGGTGCTAGTCTCATTTCCGGCGATCCCTGTATTTTCGAAAATTGCAAAAATTTAACATTTTAAACTACAAAGTTGGAGATAGAAAATTTTGCTTTAAACAAAATCTGTTCAAAAAAATCAGATCTTTAAAAAGGTATTCTACAATTTTCTGAAAAAAACTAGCCATTTTCGTGTCATTTCTGCTTGACGATAATGCAAGTTATAAAAAACATATTTTCTCAAAAGTCCCTTCATTTTTATTTTCAAGGATAAAATAAGAGAGGCTTAAAATAATGACGCAGGTTCTGTTTCCGTTAAAATCTCTGAAGTTTCAAAAATTGCAAAGTTAGAAATAATGCGATAAAATATGTGCTTCTGTAGCATCAGTAAGTTTCCTTAATGATATCTGTTCTAAAACATAGATATTTATGTAAGGTCATACATATTTTTTGGGAAAAACGAGTAGTTTTTGCAAAGTTTCTACTTGGAGTGAATGCAATTCATTTTAAATTTTCTCAAAAACGGCTCCAAATTGTGGTTATTTCTCTTTCCTCGGATAGAGCAAAATACTTCTGAAAATGGCAAATGTATCATTTTCGCTGAACTCTTTGAATTTTCGAAAATTTCAAAAGTCAAAAATAATACGAGGAAGTATGTGCTCTTGTAGTACCATTAGTTTAATTAGAATCTCACTACCTACGCACAATCAAATCATATTCTCACTACATTCACTTTATGGTCCTATTATTCCGCATTATGAAAAATAAATTACATTAAATCATATTGTCGATTTATCACCAAACCATCTAGTCATTCCTGATGAACATTTGATACCTTATATATCACTTTTACAAAAGTGACACAATGAACACATGCGGTTCTAATATTTCCTTGCACAACTTGTTGGAAGGTCTGACATGCATCACGCTCCTTTCCTGACCTCGCTGACTTCCGAAGTGTGAATGCACTGGCGCGCATAAAAGTCACGTTGACGCTGGCAGCGTCGAGCGGATAACAAGTGCGCTAGAGCGGCGCGCGTCTTGCATGTGCAGAAAGAGTGTCGTGAGACGGCGGCGTTGTCGTGCTAGAAAATCGGATGACTTTCAACCTACAGACACGTGAAACACGTGAAGAGGAGAACTGACATCCACTTACGTTTGCTTCGCGCACGACAACCAATATTAAGTAAAACAGGGATCGCCAGGGGTGTCTACAAACTTGGCACTTCAATTCTAAAGTCGGAGCAAACGTTTTTAGATAAAATTAAAACATTTTAAAACAAATGATATCTAATGTGACCTTCTTTAATTATTTCCGCTCATGAGTGCTTAGTTATTTTTAATTTCCCATTACTTACTTTATTATTAGTTGCCCCTAACTTTTGAAAACAAATCGCATCTAATATTAGTTTGTAACATAATTTGTCTCCATAATTCACTATTTTTTACTCCAAATTCTACTTTTATATTGAGAAACAAACTCTCGGGATGGCCATGGTTTGCGTAACACGCGCTATTAAGAAGAGTAAAAAGACATACTTGGAACGAAAGGTAATACGGATAAGAATAATACTGCCTCCTTTAGCTCTCACTCTCCGATTCAGTTTTGTACAGATGGCATTAGGTTTAAAAAATATGAAAGACGTTCGTGACGAAATATCTTCCTACATATAATTCTGAATATGTTGGAGAGAATACTGTGGTCTTAAAATACTTACATTCAGATGTTACTTAATAGTTCGTAAATTGGGCTGCCCCTTAAAGACGGGGGAGAAAATATTGTATGATTGTTCTTATGAAGCAGTATTCATAGCTCATTTGTTCGTCTTCTCTCCATGAATATGAATAAATATTAAGAAAACGAAATGTAACATTGTCTATAACAAGATCGTGACGAAGAAATCGTTTTCCCAACGTTGCTGTGGAGTAACTGTTTTACAACACGTATCATTGAAATTCATTTTAGAAAAGAAATGTTCGGAAAGAGTGGGGATGTCTGCATTTAAGACACGACATCTCTTATAAGTTTGGACATTCAAAGGGAGAAATCAATAAAACCACACGAATGTCAGTTCAACTGATCTGCTTTGTTTCGTGATGTGTGGCGTGACAATCCATTTTAGCAAAAAGCACAAGGAAGGATTTTCTTTCTTAGAGACACCAAAATATAGGACATGCGACTATAACAGCAATTTAACATATCGTAATTTGTGATCATAAACACACAGCTAGAGTAAATTTGTATTTATTATCGAAAACATCGTAGACAATTAACCATAAGATTGCTCCAAGAGATGACAAATGAATAAAAATCCTCCAGAATTATTAATATGTTGGTCAATGGTTCACGAAGAAGCCCATAAAGTACAGATGAGGTTGCTAATCATCCTTTCTAAATACAAATATGCCAAAATAACTTTCAGCACTACAATGGATGAAGCACTTCTACAATGAATGCTTTCATTCATTTCTATAAATACAATAATTTGTCTCTCGAAGAAAGTGTGTATTACTTGGAAGATAATTTATTTAAATTTATTGAAGTTTATACCTTTAACATTCACCTTGCATAAATGGTATAATATTTAGCTCGTAAGTGGTAGGGTAAAAGTCACATTTTTGTACTTTCAACTACCTGAAGATCCTTATTCTCCACGACTATTCATGACACGCATATACCTAGTTCATACATTACCCATCACCTAGTTACCATCACCCACGACTCCGTCCAGTAGTTTCAGATAAAAATTTTCAGGACAGAAAATTTTTCTAATCATCTCATAAAAATTGTAAAATACAGAGGAATTTTAATTCATGTGGAGATCCCTTTTGGTTGTTTATTTTAATTGGAACATGAAATATGCACACTACCGAGTTTCTACTACATTACTTGTAAAGGCTGGAACCTCAATAAGTAAATTCCGATTGTATCGTAATTAACAAAGATTTAGCTATAGGTTCTACTTTATATTCAAATTTTGAAATATACAATTTTAAATAAACCTTGTTGCATAAAATTAACGTGATTACTCAACACATTACAAATGTAGTAACCAACCAGTGTTTACCAGTTCCTTTATAGGCAATGTATCATAACATCTGTAGAACTCCATCGGGACCGACACCTTAACTGTTGTCTATCGTCGTCAAAAGTTGGTCAGTATTTCGGCGTCCGTCGTCGTCCAAATGAGATGATGTTGAGGGAGTAGTGATGAGGTATTTAGATAGTTTAGATTAGACTGTTTCAACTCGGCCTATCGCGGGCACGGGCGCCCGCGTGCATTCGTGGCTAGCCCAGGAGGAGGTTGTGAAGGGGAAGCCGTTCTTATCACTTTCGCTTTGCTTTTCGTGGAAGCAATATAAGTAGTGCGATGGCTGGCAGAGGAAGGTACCTCACCTTTTTCTGTCTTAAGGTACCATGTCATCGCCAATAGGTTTGCAGACCTCCCTTCTTCTAAAGGACAGATATTTACTCCTAATTTGTGGCAATGATATCAGAATTTACAAGTGGAAGTCTTCCCTAAGCTTCAGAAAATCCAGCGAAGATTATATCTTTGTTTGGATCAACATATTGTTGTGAGCAGCTTTTCTCTGCAATGAAAAGAATGAAAAACAAAGAAAAAACCCAACTTGAGGACAAGACATAGAACAGCGTTCTATGCATCGCATCAGACCAAGGACTGACACTAGATATTGCTTCACTTCTTAAGAGAAAGATGTATAAAATTAATTTCATAAAATATTGTTGTAGAATTGAATCGAATTTTCCGATTCCCGTTAAACTTTAGGTTTCTTCCTAAGTATGAGCTTCGGTGTGCCCTCTGCTCTCCAACCTAACCGCGCCCTGCTTCGGCTATCAGCGACGAATTGTCGCCAAAGGCCAAGGCCAACTCGCGCCCGAGAGCTTCTATTTCGCCAGGCGTCGGCAGCGAGTGTTGGCAACAGTTTGTGCTCGCCAGTCCCTGCCAGTGCCCGCGTGCCAGCCCGCGGGCAGCTGAATTGGAACAGTCTGGTTCAGGCTTACCTGGCCAGGGATGGGGATGTTTATAGAAAGGAAGCGATCGACCAAGGATTGGGCTAGGATGTCGGTAATTGCTTGTGGGTCAAAGGTGAAGGTACTGGGTGAGGTTAGAAGATGGGGATGGGGATATGGTGGTGAGATTTTCGCACACAGCCTTGACAACTTTATAGATGGAGTTGTGGTTGCAATTGTCATCTATGACAGTCGCATTTATTGATTTTATAGTGTCTTAGTAGTATCAGCACTCGACGTTGCTTCTGTTTAACTTGTGTTTCATAGTCATCTCGTCTATGTTTATAAAATCGTCTCGGTAATTGTTGCTTTAGCCTAATGGTTATTACATTTCGTTGGGGAGGTGTTGTCTGGAGGTGTTTGGAGTTGGTGGTGGTTTTCCGGTAGGTTTGTTTAATGTGGTAGGAGAGGTGGTCGATATGTGAATAGACTCTATGGGTGAAAGTTGGGAAGGAATTTGGATTTCCTTGGAGAAGACGTTTTTGAAGGATATTCCAGTCTGTTTCGAGAATGGAAAATGGTTCATGTGTAAGGTACTGTGTTGTGAACGTGAAGGAGAAGACAATAAGAAAGTGGTCAGTAAAGTTGAAGAGATCGTATTTTGAATAGGAAGTAGGGATATGGCGTTGGGAGGAGCAAAGGACTAAGTTGAGTTTGTCGTGTGGGTTGTCGTTTGGTTTGTCATTGCATAGGTGTTGTGGGGGACTTTTAAGTACGATATTTGGATTTTTCCCATAACGATTCCCAGTATGAGACTCACAGTGTCATTAGTTCTGCCCCCCATGAGGTCGATTTACTATTAAGTCCCCTGCAAGGACGATAGGATAAGAGAGGTTGGGAATGGTTGTGAGGTCCGATGTGGGTAGAAGGATTCAGTTTATTTTCAACGCAGAAATGGAGATAATTGTTGTTGGGGTACGTATTTGGATTGCTTTTCATACAAGTGGAAAGGTCGGGGGGGGGAGTCGATAGGTGTTGTGGAGAACTGCCGGCGGCGCTAGCCGAATTCGTTTACTACGCTTCGTGAAGTCACAAAGGTTTAGCGAATTCGAGACTCGTGAGTTCCTGGTCGGGTGACCGGCCAGGAACCCCGGGATCTAACGGCGTCGAGCCCCTGGCCGAAGGGATAAAAGGCACTGACTGACTGCCATGTGACGAGACTTGACAAATATAGTAATTATTCAGTGTAATAATTTCACAGCAACGGAGGATTACTCCAGAAACAAAAGCGCTCAACGCCCAACAAGGGTTAAACGACGCGTTGCATCAACAATGACGCAACAAATAAAATTTAAAAAAAGAGAATGCATTTCCGGACAAGGATGGCTGTTCCCCCGTTATGAGATGTGATTCTATCCGTGCGGTGTGGGATGAAGTTTTGGATAGTGAATGTTAGGTTTTAGTGAGGTTTCTTGGATCAGAAATATCCCTCACTAGACTTGTCGGACTAATAACCAAACTTACTACACTTACGGGACTAATAGTCTTGCTCGGAAAATATCTGTCAATTCACGTTTTCGGTATCAGAGACTAACAATACGATATTTTTGCCAAATAATTACCACTTTACAAACCATACTTCCGCTGCTGCATTGCAATACTTTCTTTTGTGTTCGTTTACGTGTTCTCTTCAGGAGGGATTTATCAGAGGAAATGAAGAAAGGAAATTATGGGAGAGAAATATAACAAGTCAATGTCAAATTAACATCTAGTTAATTAGTAAAAATAAGTAAATCCGAATAATTAAAATGAGGTAAAAATAATATAATGTAAGTACCACGGGCGTTAGCATTCATTATAGCCAATTAATTCCCTTGGAGCATAAATAAGATTTTTAAAAACATAAGTACGTGAGTTTACAGTACTTATTTTTGTAGTACATATGTTTCTGTTTTTGTTTGGAAATTGAAATATCAACAATACAACTTTAAAATCTTATGAACTTGTAATAATTTAAATTTTGGATGTTAATTTAAAGATGTCGTGATGAAATTTGTCTGATTAAGCATATTTACAATTTTGGTTTTTATTTTATGTAAGACTTCCATTTCGTCCTATCTGGAGCCAGTCTTGTTCATTGGAGTCCTGCTGTCTCTTTAAAGGCTGTCCTACCATCTTTTTTGTCTTCCTTGTCGTCTCCAACCTGATCTTGAGTATCACGTTACTACACGTTCCCGTCGATAATCTTTTTGCATAATGATGTGTCCGTCCCATTTCAGTTTAGTAGCTTCTTGTACTTCGTCTTGTATCTTTGTTTTGTTTCTTATGACTTCGCTTGATATATGATTTTTTAGTGCAACGTTCATTATTTTTCTTTGACATCTTGTTAATTTCATTTTTTGTGCAGAGTTTAAGGAAAATGAGTCCATAATATTTTTCTTTAACTTCATCTCTATTATTTTGTTTAGCAATATGAATGCAAGACTCCAGAACGTTTTCCACTTGAGGCTTATTACTAGGAGGCGGATTTCAATGAAATGTCATTTTTTCCCCTTTTCACTTTAGAACAATGCCGTTTAATAAAGAATTTCATTTCATGTTATGACAAAAGGAAATGACCCATTTTTATAGGTCATTATTTTGCATTTTTGTCGATTTCGACTAACAAGCCTTTTTACATCATTTTTAACACAGTTTTTGCTGATTTCATCGATTTTAACGTCGTTTTAATGGTACTTCAAATAATATTTACGAGTTGCAACAAATGTTCTTCACATAATTACTCAGTAGCCTCTTCGATTTGTTTATTTAGAAATTCTTTTGACAGCCGTTGTGATGTAATTCCTGTGACGTATATCAACGCCATTGGCGGTTCGGCCGATTTCGGGATAACTCTAAAGACCATTCCGGGTAAAGAACAATCCAAACCAAAAGTTTTCAAGCGTAGTTCACTAGAACGAAAGGAAGATGCCTCGATTACATCAGTAACGTATCGAACAGTTTGAGTTGTTCATCCGAACTGGTTTTGATAAGATTTTTTATGTCATTTTTCTTTGGTTTTAATGCATTTTAAAAGTATTTTAAGAGCATTTTATTGATCATTTTTGGCGATGTTTTAGGTCAACAAAATCCGCCCCATAGTTCTTACGTAGTAGGCCTTCCTTCAGTCGCGTGGTCCTCTCCGTTACAGGTAACGCATCCCACTGGCGTGTGCAGGCGCCGGCCCGCCGGGCTCGCAGGTGCGTGGGCGGGATGCAGCGCCCCGCGCTAGCGCGCCGGCCCGGCCCCCCCAGCGCCCCGCCGCCGCCGCCGCCACCGCCACCGCTGACGTCCATCGTCATCCGCTGCAGCCTCCACCGGCGCCGGCCCCGGGCCTCAGGCCGCAGGCCGCCCGCGCCCCTCTCGGCCACGCGCCCGGGCCCGGCCCCGCCCTGCCCCCCCCCGCGGCCCCGCTCGCTCACGCCCACGCCCATGGCCACGCCGCCGTCCCCGCGGCAGACCTCAAGCGCACTGTCAGCATCGGCGAGCTGCACGCCGCCGCCCCCGGCCCAGATGCACACCCTGCAGCGCTGCGCGGCCGCGCGCCCAAGCCGCGCTACTACTCCCAGGTCAGTCGCTCCTGGACTCACTTATGTTTACGAAACTGCACCCACATGATGCACCATACTTCTTTACGCATTAGATAAGCAACAATAACGAAAATGAAAATAATCATAATTGATTGCTGAAAATAATTTCTATATTTAAAATAGAAAGTAGAAATACTACCCTAATTTTTCAATGCTTAATGTTATTTCAATTTATAATCACTTTTATATTTTTTCATTTCGGATCAGAAAAAAAGAGAACGAATTGAAGAGCTTATTTCCAAAGTGGAGAATCGGCATTTCCGTTTGTTTTCTATTTATACTTATCAATACATTTTAAGCCGCTTTTTCAACATACAGACAAATATTGTGTTTAAAAATAGTGTCTTCTTATATCAAAAGATATCCGTAAACCGTTGAAACTTATTACAAACTAAATGGCTAAATTTCAATACTTGTCCTTAACAAAAAATTACATTTAAATGCGCGTCACTGAAAATAAGGTCTGCAGTTCAAGATGCAAGCTACTTCGATTGGAATGAATTGTTACGCAATTATTTCATTAGAAAAAAAAAGATTCCTTGCGCTTTTTTATTTTTGTTTATTTTCGACAAAAAATTCAATTTACTATTTCCATTTCATAAACGCAAGAAATTTTAAAAACAAATGTATGAGTCATTGCAATACAGTCTTAAATACAACAGTAATCTCATCTACTCTCAAAAAATTGATCATGTCGTCCTAAGCTTCTACTTAAAAATTCTGTACGTTCATGATCAAACATAAGAGAACGTTTGTTTGTTTGTGTTTGTGTTTGTTTGTTTGTTTACCCTCTGACAAGTACTGCAGGTACAACCTGCTTAGGATCATAGGTGGTACGGATTCCTGTGTATTATCTTTTGCCCATATCTTTCCCACTTTCAAGGCCCTCTGTAAAAGTAACGAGTCAGAGAGGCTCCGCAGTCAACGAGTAACGTCACACTCGTCTGAATGTGCGGCAGTCTAGCACTACCAGTGCAAAACGTATGGTGTAGTTTACCATGATTATTACGTAAAATATTGCAATCTCGTACAAATATTTTAATCTTTACGAAAAAGTCATATTGGAGATTATATTTCAAACTATGCTCATTATTACTTCGCAAGTTATCGACGGCATATACAACACACTTGATAATAAATATTATCAGATAAGTACCTAGGTTGTTTGGTAAGTCTGGTAAAATTTTAAGAAAGACCACGTATTATTGTTAAACCTCGACATTGCTAAACGCATGATTATTGTTAGGCAATTGTTTGAATTTTTAAAGAAATGCAACGGGTAGTTATTTGTTGATAACCAGCCGAATGTGTGAATTTTATATGAGGCGCAGGAGATGGAGTAAACCGAGTTTCGTGCCGTGATTAAACATTTTCACTTGAAGGGTTGTGCTGCAGCGCAGATCGAAATTGAATTAGATTAAGTACATTTGGGCTCTGCACCACCATTGAAGACAATTTACTTCTGGATGAATGAGTTCAAATGTGGTCGCAGAAGCACAAAAGATGAAGCGCGCTCCACCCGGCCAGTTGAGGTCAACACACCGAAAACTATCGAAAAAGTTCACGATCTGCTGATGGAAGATCGCAGAGTGAAAGTGCACGAGATAGCTGATACTATTGACATCTTAACTAGACAAGTGCATTTCATTTTACACCAGAAAATGATGAAGAAAATGATGATGTGCACGAGATGGGTGTGGGAAATGTGCGCGAACTACTATAGCTATCGATGAATTCTTGGCTGTCCGGGATTAGCCGCGTCATGGTCGATGGAGCTGACGTTTCGGCCATCTTGATGTGGCCTTCTTCAGAGCTATACATACTATAGCTATCGATTTAGCAAATTCTGCTCCAATTGTTGATTTCATTCAAGCATTGGCTAAAATAACAGATCCATCGCCAGTCAAATTTGCGTCCAAAATATCAAATAATAAACTGTGCATTTACCTTACAAGTAAAGTGATATCAGATAAACAACTTACTGAATGTAAGTCGATCACAGTGTCAGATCAGAAATTCTCCATCAGACCATTAATATCTCGAAACAAGATAATTATATTGTCAAATGTGACCCCCATATCCCCCGAGTTTATTAGAACATAAATTATTGCGTTTAGGTATCAAAACAATGGGACCAATGTCTTTCCTCAGAGCAGGTTTTTCTACCCCAGGGTACGCCATATTATGAGTTTCCGCCCCTCCCCTCCCCTCCCCCCCTCCCCGCTCACCCGCAACTTCCTCCTATTCTCCGCAGACCCAATACCTGCAGCCATAATAGACATCCCTAAAAAAATTGATGTGACCTTCAGCACCGCGACAAGAATGAAACGACCACTGTTGACCAACAGCTCTACTACTGCATCATTTGTTCATCAATCTGAGAGCGATAATGAAACAATTGGCATATATTTGGAAATATCTGACACAGAACTGCAAGAAAAATATTTAGAAGGGAGTAATACAAACAAATCCGCTTCTAGACGTCAACCTAAGAAGATTAAAATAAAATCTGACAATAACGAAGATTTACAATGGACGGCTACCAAGGAAGTAATCGAATCACGGAACAATACATAACCCCTCTCTTTAAATCAATCAATGGATTTACTGGACAAAACTAAACGGGTTAACAACATATTTGATGTGAAAACATTTACTACTGATCTGCCTGACCTAGTCAGAATGTTAAGAGAAATCCGCGCTCTGCCTATCTATGCACTACGAACTGTGTTTGTTCAGTTTTTGATCCAAGTGCTGAAGAACTATAAAAAGAATGACCGTCTGACTGATTAGGTTTTTAACAATGAATAGTATTTCAGATGTCATCTCTGCCCCCAAAATGGATGGGTGACATCGAAACGAATTTTATGCTATTACTGTTTTTCCTCGCGTCAGTGAAACGAATTTTACTGCTGAGTCCCCTTGCGTCCTAGGGAGGGGATGCCCTCCTGACCTTGCTCGTAAAATGCAACAGACGCGAGTCTGTCACGGGGCATGACTAAATTCTCTGAACATCAGCCGCAATACGCATCTTAGAAAGAGAAGAGTGCAACAGTTTGTTCTGTGAATCGTGTGTACTCTGTGCAACATGAGTGGCGATCACTGTGTGAGATACGACAGATCTTTCAATCCATCTAATCTTTCTGATCACGATTTAAAAAGAAAGAAAATCTCCAAGACTCGTAAACCACGATTTACTAGTGAAACGTGATTTAGAGGAGTCATTAGATTGGCGAGATTCGTGATTCATGTCGAAAAAAAAATGAGTTGGCTTCCAAAAAGGCTTTTAGTTAGTGGAGAGCGTCGAGATCAGTGGCTCCCGTGGCATAACGAAAGTAGCGGAACGTCCAGTGAATATAGTGAAAACAGAAGGAACCAAGGAAATGACATTTTAAGCTCTTCAGATAGTTCGTAAAGTGTCTGCGAAATGAATGTAGAGACGATATACAAGAGTTTTTAATTGCAACAGTAGAAACCTAGGCCGGGAAAAGAAAATTGCAACAAAAACAGTATCCCCTTCAGAGAAACTTCAGAAAGTACAACGTGCTATCACAGATAAACGTTTTTACACTGGAGATCCTTCAACGTCCACTGAAAAATCAGACAATAAATATATTATTAACAAACTTATCGATTCCTTCACTCAACAGTTGACAAAACGTTGAAAATTCAATTTTTAAAAAAAATTAAAACCAATTTAAAAAATTAAATAAAATAATAGAGTTATACATAAAAAATTCAGGCAAATAAAAAACACGTGTCTCTTTTTGGCGTGGCTTTTCTACAATGTTGGCTGAAAAAAATGGAATTTTGTCCAGACTTGAAAGTAAATACGGTAAATCATTAGAACTGTGTGCATTGTGGCGAAAGTTCCGGAATTGTAAGGTAAACGATTACGTATATTTCTAATGAGTTGTGAGGGACCAGAAAATTTCAATATATCAGTCAAAATGTGAGACAAGAATCCGTCATTTAATAACCAAATACAATCGTGAAGTTGCACCACCTCCAGAAATTGTTAAATTACTGCTTCATCTAAATAAACCGACGGCCAGTAACGCAAGAAACGCGTCTGTTGCAGCAATCTACTACACTCTGGTTCGAAAAAAATAATATTTTTTAATGTTACTGAGATCCCACCTTTATTTTTTTCTGGAGTTGCCAACAATACTCTACTGCATTTACAAATATTTTTTAAAATGTTTAGTTCGAGTTCACAAAAATATTCAGTTTTTAAAATTTAAATTTTTTCAAAAAATTGAAAATTCAGAAAATTAAATATTTTGCAAAATCCCAAAAATCAAACATGTTTTTAAGTTTCGAATGTAATTTGAACGGAGTTTCTAAAATTAGTGTATTCAAATATGTTATATTTTTAAGTTAGTGATGCGTGTCATTTTAACAAATTTCAATATGCAATATTTCCGAAAATAATAGTTAGAAAATAACAAAAATACACGTTTTAACCTATTCGATCCATATAATAAGTAGAAAACATAGAAAATAATTAAAAATATCAAGGTCAAATTTTGGTATTTTCTGTGCTATTTAACGTATAATAGCTCACATAGGAAACAATTAATATTGTTTTTTATGGACGAATGAACACCAAAATCAAAAAAACGTCGAAAAAACTGAAACACTACCCAAAATTTAAGGCTGATTTGAGGATCGAGGAAAAAATTATTCCCGAATTTATATTAAAAAAATCATGGCTGTACCAATAAACAATTAACATTAATTGTTACGGACGAATAAACACCAAAATCAAAAACCTTAGAAAAATCTGATACATTACCAAAACTTTAAGGCTAATTTGAGGTTCTAAGAAAAAAGAAAAACGATTCCCGAATTTATATTCCAAAAATATATATTCCAATTTATATTCCAAGTTTTAGTGTTTTGAAAATGGACCCAGCTATCTTTTTCAATAGTTAGAAGGACCCTTGTTTTTTTTAAATCGCAATGTCTTAAATTCGCGAATTAGCCTATAATTAGCTTTTAATTTTGCATTTAGTGATTTTTCTTTCTGCTAAAAGGCTCCTGCAAGCTTAAGGGACCTAAAACATTCTTTGTTGTAATAAAAGATATAACATGTAAATATGTAATAAAAGATATAACACACTTTAATAATTATTTCCATCATTCTTAATCATTCACCATATACAATACAAGAGTTTATTTTTAACATTGACATTAAGAAATGCGATAGTATTACTCTTTCCCTGAATCAGGTTTAATATAGTGTTTCATTCATTCAATCAAAGCATGAATTATATCATGAATTATGTAACTCAAATTTTCTTCTTCTACATCAACAAGTCGTTTAACTTTTGGCACTGTTTTAGAACAATACTTAGACGTGTTTGAAAATATTGTAGGCACTCTGTTGTATCTGCAGGATGCAGGGTATATTAAACATTGAATGTTTAATAGCCATTTACATTCACCATAACAAATACACAGACTTTACGTAACAAATAACGGTACAAATTTCATAACGGCGTTCTTGCCGATTCGGGCCTTATCACCGGCAGTGGCGATAAGCGTCGTTATGCGATAGCTGGCGGCAGTAGTCTCGAGTCCCCTAGTAGCGCGCAGCTGATTATGCCGCGATTGGGCGAGTAGCGAGTGCCGCCCGGCGTGCCCCGGCGGCAGCGCCTGGGCCCCTTTCTAGCGCGCAGCAGATTACGCCGCGATTTGACGTGTAGCGAGTGGCGGCGGTAGCCGCCCGAGGTCCGCGCTGATCGTCGACGCCCCCCGCTAGCCCTGATGGTGGGTACACCACTCCATTTTCTTTCATCTTTGTAACTTTCCTTTTATCCTCAATCAATTCCCCTTTGCGTTATGAGTAATATCCAATCTCACAAAATTCTTCAAAATACGCCTATTGTCCTATTTTACACAAACGATCAGATTTTTAATAATCAGAAATCAATTAGAACTTTTATCTTCCACGTTTTGCAAAGGTGAATGGTGTCTGTTTTCTAGTCACTGATGCAGCACTTTACTTGGTAAAAGCTGCCAATGGTTTGCAGTTAATCTACCCTAAAATGATACATGTAGCATGTACTGTACATGTACGAAATAGAGTTGGGAAGAAATTCGTGGAAAATATCCTCAGGTACAAAAGTTAATTTTTGCAGCGAAGAAAATATTCATCAAAGCTCCATTACGAGTGAAAATATTTTAAGGAAATGGTTCCTTCGGTGCCATTGCCTCCCTAACCCATTCTTACACGTTGAGGCACGAGACTTAACGCCCCAAACTACCGCTGTACCAATTAAAAAGCTATCGAAAACGTTTACGCTTTTAATGAATGTGAAGCTGCCTCATCAAAACCGCTTAATCACTGTTTTCAAGTACCATAGTGACAGGAGATCTCGCTTATATCAAACCCAACTATCTTTTAAGTTATGTTTATGGTAATATTTTCATAATTTGTAAGTCATACATGCTTTTTTTAATTTATGTATTTTATGTCAAAAAAACTTAGAAACTTTGTGTGGCGTGCTACGGGAAGAAGTGAAATCTGTGCACGTTTTCATAATTCTGCGATCAATACCCTAAGCCATATACTACTTGAATTTTGAACACAGAAAAAAATTAGCGTTGTTTGCAAGGAATGTTAACAAAAATATTTGCTCCAATGTAATAAAATCAATTTTTGAGGATAAATCAGATATAAATTTGGGCTCTGATCCCTCATCATGTCCTTCGTGAAGTAATAATATTTCCTGCCGCGACAACATGTTATGAAACCCATGTGGTCTACAACCCATTTTTTCCCTTTATCATGGGGACATGTCCCCGGGGCGGGCACCTTGGCCTTTGTGGCTCTTATCCTCACCCCCACCGACGCACAAAACGCCGACGGGCTGATGTCCGGATCCAACCAAAACCCAGTTTGCCTTCACAGCAACCTCCCCATACAATGCCTGGGTAAGGGCCGTCTTGCTAGCTCAGAGCTCCTAGCTTTCCAGGTTAGTACCGGAGTCAAAGCACATGCTCCACTCACATGCGCCGGTAACAAGTTCCCTCCTCTTTCCTCGGAGTATCGAGCCACTGCCACGAAGAAACCCAGAGCCCAACGGCGACCACCTGAACTAAGGTCCAGGCGTCTCGGGCCCCCATCCCGTCTCCCCTTTGCTTACCACCAGCTATCGACGTGGGTAACGCCGGAAACTGGGCAACCTGATGGGTGGTATTTAGTTTCTCGCCGGACTTTAAAGTGGAATCCAGGGTACTCCGAAAAGCATTTTTCTCCCAATTCTGCCCAAAGGTCGACACGTCATACGCCCAACTCGTGGATAGCAGAGCGAACCAGACTACCAGGAGCTTAGCATCGGATTCTCACTGCCTGTACCTTCAAGCTATTGACGTGAGCGGCGCCGCGAGACAGGGTCCGGGTGGTCGTCTATGACACTCCACCAGAGACCACGACAACCTTCGCCATCGTGATCCCCCATGCGGGGGAACGATAATTTGAATAACTAAATTTCCCACCGTATTCTAGAAGACGTGCACAGATAATGAAGTTACGTTTAAATCCAGAAGCAATATAAGGGGCCATTTCAGCATTTCCTCAAAGGATCAGGGAAACTGGACGAAAAACCTGATCTAGATGGGGGTCATTGACCCAGAAGCTACGGTACAATACTTGTTACAGGTTACTTAGAATTATACAGTCCAAATTATAAATAATATATTAAATATCACTGTTAACATTAATGTTACTTCCCTTTGGATGCTCAGTATACTCTCTAAATGTATAAGCAGTTTTGCAACAGAAACGATTTTACTTGGGTTTTTAACTTTTCTATATAATTTAATCGTTTAATATCATCCGGCAAAGTGTTGTAAAGTAATGTACATGTATTGTGGTACGTGATTTTTTTGTAGTGAGCTGTTGATACTGTAATCTGACGAATATGATTACTACGTCCAGTATTATAGTTATCGATATCGGCATTTTCTGACAATATATTCTCGCCCATAAGGAACTCATTTTTGACAAAAAACACTGATTTGTAAATTAATAGACAAGGTAATGGTAAAATTCCTAGATTAATAAAGAGATACTTACAAGAATTACGTGGATGGGATTTGGTTATTATTCATACAATTTTTTTTTTTTTTTTTTTGGAATCTAAAAGTCTGGGAGCTATAAGATGTATTTCCCCAGAATATTATGCCATATATTCAGGCGGGAATGAACATTCGCGAAGTATACACAACGAGCAGTATGAAGGCTGACTGAATTTGAAAGAATTCTGAACGTGTAGCATTATGAACTTAATTGTGTATTCAATTCTTTTAAATGAACGTTCCATTAAAGGTTTGAATTGAGAGACCTAAAAAGTTTGTTACTTTATCATCAGACAATGGCACATCGTTCATTTTCATTGGAGTACAGAATTGTTTATTTGAGATGGAAAACTGCATTGAAACGGTTTTCTTTTCGTTTACTATTAATTTGTTATTACGGAACCAATTTGAAACATCTGATATTGTACTAGTTACGGTTTCTTTACTGCAATGAATATTCTATCTACCGCAAAGAGAACTGTTCTGTCGTTTCGAATCGTCGAGGGCATATCGTTTACATATAGTAGGAAGATAATAGAACCTAAAATCGATCCCTGCGGGACTCCACGTGCAATTGCCAAAGAGTCGGAAAGGTATGAACATAATGTTTCATCATTCCAGTACGGTATTTCTGCTCTCTGGGATCGTTGTTTAAGGTACGAACATAACCAGTTTAGAGCAATACCACGGATTCCATATGAAGGTCATTTTTAAAGTAAAATGTTATGATCAATGACGTGAAAAGCTTTTGAAAGATCTAAAAATAATCCAATAGGTGCTTAGTTTTGATCGAATGATGAAACGGCATCTTTAAGAAAAGAAAATAAGGCTGTTTCCACGATGTTTATTTTCTAAATACATGCTGGCAACCTGAAAACGATTGTTTACTGAAAAAGGTTTCCATTCCTACGTAAAAAGTCTAATATTCTTAAAAAAACTGACAAAAGGGAAATTGGCCGATAATTTTTAATTTCATTTTTTTTTTTAAGGGGTTAATTCTGGTTTGAAAATATCTGCAAAAGTTCCGGTGCATAAAGATGCTTTAAATATGTGAGTTAACGGATGTATAATGGCGGGCGCACAAGTTTTTAATAAACAATCCGGAAATTCATCTAACCCGGTCGAATACTTATTTTTTTCAGTTTACCGATTATTTTGAGAATTTCATATGAAGAAGTTTCGGAAAAGAATATCGTGTCTAAAATTCTTGGGGAAACGTCTGATTATGAATTTTGCGGTTGAAGACTCTTAGTGAGATCGGCAGCAATTCTCGAAAAGTATTGGTTAAAGTGACTAGCCATTGTTGCTCGATCGTTCACATCTCTATCGATATATTTTAAAACAAATTCTTCAAGGTTTCTAGTTGATTTGGTCATATTTTTTATTATATTCGATATTGATTTTGTTTAGTTATTTGAATTCAAAATATCCTGATTGTGTTTCTTGATTTTAACCTGTCTTATGACTTTTCTTAACAATGATTTCTATTTTTTGAAGTAGATGAGGAAATCTTGAGATAGCTTAGAAATAAAAGAAAGAATTCTTTTGTTGGTACATGATATCCTAATCACTTGTGTTATCCCAGAATTGCTTTTCCATAAAATATTTAATTTTCTTTTTTGAAAAGGAAAGGAAGTGTTAAAATGAAATGAATGCGTTGAAAAAAGTATTATATTTTTCTCGTTTGTATCAACAGTATTATAAACCCCGTCCCATGACTCCTGCAGCTTACTTTTAGAGAACAATCTACTCATACGTGTTATTTATTGTGCCAGTATTCGCATTTCTTGTAATGATAAGTATTTGTGCATCGTGGTCACTGTAACCTAAATCTTTTGTTTCAATTTCATATCGAGTAGTAGTTTTGTTACTTATAATTTAGTCGATTGCTTTCTTTGAATTTAGTGTGATCCGTATAGGTACATTTATTATATCTAAACTGAAGGAATTAATTAAATTGAGAAACTGCTGTTCCTCGTAAGATTTGACCAGCTAATCAATGTTAAAATCTCCACATACAACAATGGATTCAAAAGAGCTGACTTGGTTTAGTGTTATCTCAAGTTTTTCTAAGAAAAAATATAATCTGCAGCTCTCTTTGTTGGAGGCCTATAGATGCAAAGTAATATCATTTTTAGCAAAGGAAAATGTACAACAGAAATTTGAAAAATATTTTCAACGGAATACACAATTAACTTTACGTTGCTACCTTTGGGTTGCTCCTCGACTCAGAGATAAAAAAAACTTTTTAATTTTTCAAAGTTTGTTATTACTGTACGCTCCTCAAATTTTCAGTAGCCTTACTGTTTTGTACCAATTCGTTCCTTCAGTTATTGCTTTTAGTGGGAAATTATTCTGTGAGATATTTAATTTTCCTGTTTTATTTGGTCTCGTTGACCCACTGTTTGTCTTGAGGTGTCATAAATACCTGATCTTCGTATTTGTAACTCAAACAGAAATATGTTTATTACCTCTGTTTTCGTCTAATTCCGTGATTAATAGTACAACTAACACTTCATATTAAAATAGGAAGGTGTAGCAAGATTATTTATTGTTATTTTTGTTTTCTTGAGGATGCAATGGACGAAAAGGAGCGTTTAAAAAGTTCTGAAATTATACGAAAATTAAAAATAATACAATAATAATAAAAACAATTAGGTTATTCATGTAATCATTGTAAATGATTAGAAAATGGAACCACATAAATTGCATCTTCGAAATAGTGGGCTGGAGAACACTTGCCTCAGATGGACCCAAGTTTTACCCATCGGTAAAACACCTGAAAAGAGCAGTGGAAGGCTAATTCTGTCAAGGAGATAGAATCGATATTATTTCTAACACAAATACAAGAACCCCCATATTGCATATTTCTAACATTTTTACATCATAAACATCGGGGCCCGACTTTTTATACTACCATATAATACACACTATACTCGCTAGAAAAATAGGTTTTGCCTTCCTCGAATACAGAGTTATAGCTTCATGTTAAAAAATACTAACTAAAATTACTTAAAACACACCATATGCAAAACAACGTAACAAGAAATTAATGAGAATTTCTCGATAAATAAATTATTATTTACCTTGCAAAGGTTAAAATTTCGTCAATCACTACTTGAATTATCCCGAAGAAATGCCGCATTATCTATGCGAAGGTGTCACATTTATGAAACCCAAAATTAATGATACTGTAGAGTCTGCAAAATACCGGCCTATCACATGCCTTAACTCTTTTTATAAAACCATCACAAGTTGTCTATCGACGATTATCGAACATCACTGTACAGTGAATTCTATCCCGGCTGAAACTCAAACTATGGTGATCACGTGACATTTTCCCGCCGTGACCTGTCTTTCTTGTTGGCCACATAGTTTTGACGTTTTCGGAAGTGGGGAGGCTCGATGCCTTGCTTAATTCGAATATTTGCCCATATTTAGTATTAATAAAACCAGTAAATATTGCTACTCATTTTGGAGAGGAAACTGAGTGGTTCTCAGGATCACCCTGAATACTGTTCACTTCAATAAAAGCGACTAATTACCTTGTTTTATACTTGCTTGGTGCAGGAGATGCTCTCGTCGGCCGGCAGCTCCACCGAGTCGTCCGGCTGCACCGAAAGCAGTTCCAAGACGTCGCTGCACTCGGCGGAGAGCACGGAGGCCCGCGCGCGCCCCGCGCCCTGCCCCACCCCCACGCCCACGTCCGCGTCCGCGTCGCTCTTCTTCCGGTCGGAGCGCGAGCACTCGGGGCTGCGGCCCCACGCGCCCGCGCTGCGCCCCTTCGTGGCCCGGCCCGCGCCGCTGCGCCCCGCCTCGCTCGCCGACAGACAGGCCTCCGCGCTCGCCAAGGGCCCCCTCAAGGACCAAGGTACGACGCTCATTCGCACCAATCACAGAGCAATGTTTAGTTCTCGCCCCTGCCGTTCGAAGCGGTACTAGGCCCGTTAGATTTAGTACTGTCTTGGAATAACAAGAATCAAGTGGATGCATGGCGCGGCTGGTAATGTACTACTTTTATGTTGTCGTGTTCGGGGGGGGGTATTCTTGGTTGTTGTTTTTGCCATTTTTGGGGACAGACAAAGCGTCATAAATTATTCGTTGCACAAACTCAAGGACAAGTTTCGTGCACGATACAAGTCACGACTTCATGATCAATACAATTTGCTTCAAACTGGGCTGCTAACTCTATATTCCCATGACACAACATAATGCTAACTCGAGGACATGACACAACCCATGACACATGACACAACATAATGCTAACCCGTGCCTCGTCCTCAATTCAACATGCGTAGCGAAGCGTCAACTAGCCTATACACGTGAATTGTTCTGTCAACGGCGAAGGTGGTGCTGTGAGTGGCAGAGATAGAAACAAAAATTAGTCTCTGATTTACAATCACGCTGCAGCAAACGCGATAACAAAATTTCCACACGGAGATAATTATGATATTATCCGCGCACGTTTTCATGAGCCCTCGCTTCGCTTGTTGCGCGAAGAATGGGGTGTTTGGTTATTTTGACAAGGAATTTTATATCACATTTGTAGCTCCTTTTTCGGTGCAAAATAATTTCTATTATATGAGATCGAACATTTCTGGTTATCAGATTTTGTCCACAATACCCGTTGTTATCATTTATTCTTGATTCAACTAATGTTGGCAAAGGAGTGGGGGTAGGTATTCCGGGGCTCAAGAAAACGTGCGCGTACCATAACGAGTCCTCTGAATATCTACTTTGATTTGATTTATTTGGTCAAAAAACAGTAAAAACTGTATATGATGTATGGGGGAGGGGAAGAATATACTTGAGAGGCAATGCGCATGCACAAACACTATTGTTACGTTAGAGAATTCTATTACAGCAGAGAGCTTTTGCATTGCGAGAAGCACTATATTCAATTTATTACGAACCCACTTTTGAGACTATACTCATGCTCGAAATATAATGTTACGATTGTGTTTTATCAGTAAACAACGCGTCTCTAGAATTATTAGGTGCAATCATGTGACTTGTATCGTACATGAAGTAAAGTCTTTGTGGCCAATAGAATTTGTTGCAAACTGGGGCTGCTAACTCTATATTCCTATGATGCAATATGTTGGCGAACAGCATCTTCACACATATTTGGTCTCCGCAGCTCTAATCGAACAAATGCGAATCAAGAAGATGAGTCATTATGAGAATTCAGCGTTAGCAGCACAGTGCCGTCACAGTTCAGAGCTATAGAATGAATACGTAATACTAAACGGAACACTTCAAAAGATGCAGCTCACGTGGCTGTCTCTAATATGCATTGATTGTCTGATTGATTGATTGACTGATTTAATACCACACAACACTTAAAAGCACCGAGACGTACTGTGGGGAGAAGTGAAATTTGTGCACGTTTTCTAGTGTTCAGGTATCTGTGTCCTAACTTATATGCATATTAAGTTGATGAATACAGGTATAAACAAGAGTCTTTGTCAAGAATCGATAAAAAATATTATCTCCCATGTAATAAAAACTTTCTTCAAAGGCACTTCAGATACCCATTTTAGATATTATTCCTTAACATGCCCTTCGTGATGGAATAGAATTACTGCCGGGAGAAAATGAAGAACGATTATTTGAATAACTACATTCGCAAACCAACAATTACAAAGGCACACACAAAACAAATGTCACACATTTGGAATTTAATTTCCTCTCAGCAAAACATTCAACCTGGCATGATCTCCACACGAACCTTGCTGTCTGTAAACATCGTATACTCGGTAGTAAGCTGGCACCTACATCATAAACTCGAGTCTCACGAAGTCTCCTGCCAAAAACCCATACCTTTCACTTTCCTAACTTTCTCCACCCCTACCCGATTTCGAACTCTCTTATCTCATCTGAACCAACTCCCGTTTATCGCAATCCCAGTACTCCCCCTGACGTACCGAGAGAGATGGCTCACGGCATCAGCTGATGTCCCTGCAGTGCCTCTGACCGGGAGGTCCTAGGTTTGAGACCTGGCGGTGACAGGATTTTCTAGTTAGACAGCTAGACAGAGTTCAGTCGCTGTCTGGGGGAGAATTCTAGCGGCCGGCTGTTCTGATCGGTAGTTTTCTGTGGTTTCTCCGATCAAAACCTGGCGAATGCCCGTGCAGTACGCTAACAAACGAGGCACGGACCGCGCGCAATCCTAATATCCTCTTCCTTGTCCTATCATCGCTCCTTACTTACTTACATTTACATGCAATACACTACTACACATGCCGAGAGACTGGTCAGGAGCTTAGAGCTTGTCCCGGTTGGGACGGTGCCCCGTTGCTGGGAGATACCTAGTTGGAGAAAACCTATTGGAAGATGGGAGATACCTGGTTGGAGAAACATATTGATTCTATTTCCTCGACGGAATTAAGTGTGTATGTAATTAAAAATATATTTAAAATATGTTATATATTATCTTCCTATGTGTCTGTAGGCCCACAACAAAGCGAATTATATGTTAGTCCTCGTTCTTGGAAAAACTAGAATAGGGAACTAACAATAAACAATGTCAGTAATCGCTCATATGATTCCATTGTTGTAGGACTAGATTTTAACATTGAATTACTAATCAAACCTTGCAAAACAAAGTAGTGTCTCAATTAATTAATTTCTTCAGTGCAGATATAACAATAAATGTACCTACGCGGTCCAGATTTAATTCAAAGAAGGTAACTTAAAACATAATGATTAACAAAATCACTACTACGTATGAAAATGCAACGTAAGACTTAGGATAGAGTGACCACAACACACAAATTCTTACCATTACAAGAAATACTTATACTGACACAATAAACAATACACCTAAGTATAGATTGTTAACTAAAATTAAAATAAAGTTATTCGTGGATTACACTAGGGAACAAACTTTTGTTTCATACCTACAAGACAATAGTATGTGATTTTAAAGGGAACAATCACACTGAATTCGAAACTCATCATAAAAAGTTTCTATCACGCAAAGTAGAAAAGATATAAACATATTCAATATTTAAAATTAATAAAATCCTATACCAATTTCCGCATTGTCCCTCAGGTTATATTTCTACAAAATTTTACGAGCATACTTTACAGGAGGTAAGAACATGAGAAAAATAGAATACGCATACTTGTGCAATAATATTGAAACATCTTGGAAGGAGAAATTCCGGTTCCACTACTTAAAAATTCTTTGTGCCTTGTCCCTTACTCTTATATTCCCTATCTGGGGTCAATGAGGTATCTACCACAATAATATTAAATGTAATTTTAATATGATTACATATAACCAGACACGTGTTTCGGAAACACTCTTCCCATCTTCAGTGGTTCCAAGTAACACAGATTAAGCGTATAATTTCATGGAAAGTCGTCAAAGTATGACGCCATTTTGATCGTACACTGTACGAAACCAGACGTACACTGTACGATCTGACGCACTGTACGAAAGCACAGAATTTATTCTTATATTCCCGTTTTCTGTCTCTCTGTGTCTCCCCCCCCCTCTCTCTCTTCTGTGTGTGTCTATGTGTGTGTGTGTCTGTGTGTGTGTGTCTGTGTGTGTGTCTATGTGTGTGTGTGTCTCTGTGTGTGTGTCTCTGTGTGTGTGTCTCTGTGTGTGTGTCTGTGTGTGTGTCTGTGTGTGTGTCTGTGTGTGCATCTCTCTCTCTCTCTGTCTCTATGTGTGTGTGTGTCTCCCTCTGTGTCTCTCTATCTGTGTGTGTGTGTGTGTCTCTATATGTGTATGTGTCTCTGTGTGTGTGTGTGTGTGTCTCTCTCTCTGTGTCTGTGTGTGTGTGTATCTCTCTGTCTGTCTCTGTGTGTGTGTATCTCTCTGTCTCTGTGTGTGTCTGTCTCTCTCTCTCCGTTTGTCTCTCTCTGTCTCTCTCTCCGTCTGTCTCTCTCTCCGTCTGTCTCTCTCTCCCTGTCTCTCTCTCCGTCTCTCTCTCCTCTCTCTCTCTCTCTCTCTCTCTCTCTCTCTCTCTCTCTCTCTCTCTCTCTCTCTGTGACAAGAATCCAGCAATAATCTCTCAATACTGCAGTATCCTTACGCCCAGCTATTTCTTCTCCGTAGTAGCAATATCCTGCTGAAACTGTTCACATGTTCATCACTAATGTCATCCTAATTCTACAGGAAATATTACGATGGGAATGAAGAAAATGAATTTTTAGAGACTTTCTAC
Organism: Teleogryllus oceanicus; assembly: GCA_964035755.1. Lineage (NCBI taxonomy): Eukaryota > Metazoa > Arthropoda > Insecta > Orthoptera > Gryllidae > Teleogryllus > Teleogryllus oceanicus. The sequence continues at coordinate 237,844,187 of CAXIVR010000001.1, read as the reverse complement.
TCCTCAAAGTTTTGTAGCTTTCTTGCCATTGCGACTAATGTTTTATATATGTCTTCTTTCTCTGTCACAAGAAATGTTTGCACAACTCTCTTAAAGGATTGCCAAACTGCTAACTCAAGGTCTCGCAATTGTTCTTCCAATATTTCATCCAACATTAGTTTAATGATTTGTGGGTCGATGAAAATTCCTTTCTTCGATTTTGCATTACTCATCCGTGAAATTATTTCACTTCTTTGAGACTATATTCTGAAGAATCTATAAACAATTGCCATTCACTTGTATTATAGGACACGATTCACTCATTAACCCCCTAATGCCAGCACAAAAACTAAGAAGTAACTTCAAGAGCAGAATATTAGGCAAAGGTCTCGTACCTGTTTGTAAACTCTAAATTTTTGTTATGTGGATAATTGATCTGGACCGGCCAGATATTATGAGGAAGTAGCAGTCACTAAAATGGTTTGCTGGTATTCTCCGGAACATTGGTACACCGAATAACAATGATTTGAGTGCTTCATGCAACCACAACCTCAGATTTGTTGTATCGGCGACATGACACTGGTGAGCAGCCTATGGTTTGTCCTGATCACAAACACGACAGCCAAAGTGTAAAGAGAACGCAAGTTTTGTAATTTCTTGTATTTTTTTCCTTTGAGGCTTAGGTTTAAATCTTCCACAAATATAACAAGTTATCGGGTTGATTCGCACATTTTAGATGTGAAATAACAATTTTCATTTCATAGAATCCACTCAATTCAACATATCGTGCGATGACTTTCACTTTATGAAAGTCACAGAACTGTAATGTATTAATATATTTGAAGCACACGCAAACCAGGCACTAACTTCACGCGCACTGCGGCAACACTTCCGCATGACACTGACTGACTCATAATCTGCCACCCCAACAGTTGGATTCTGGTATACTTACGATAAGGAGGTAAAATAATTCCTTTCGGTGCAGCAGGAAATATGAAGGTGCGCGTGACTCGTTTTCTAAACATCCCAATGACCTACCAAGACCACCAAGACATACTCGTTATTGAGCGCGACGCGAGAATAAAGACGGCAATCTTCAAATAAAGAAGGTCTAATTAGTGGTGCTACAAAAGGCACAGACTTTCCCGTAGTATAGTTTTCTAATTTCCTTGGTGTGGACTGGCTTTACGGTCTTGCTCTATCCTCTTGCCAGCTGCCATCTATCGCCGCCCAAAGTACATTTTTTTGACATTTTCTCAATTTTTCGGTTTCCTAATAGTAGAACCGAAATATTACTTCAAGAATATTAAAGAAGAGTAAAACCACGTCCTAAGCGGCAATTTTCATTGAAAAATTTAGAGCCGTTTTTAAGAAAACGGAGTTAAAGCGTTACTGTAAATGACAAATGTGAGGCTCTTCTCAAACGAATCTATTGAGTTTTCGAAAAACTTCATTTGAACTCGTATGAAGCACTTTTACTCACAAATGCATAATGTATACAAATGATGAAATGTGCATATTATGGCGTGATATTTCAAAAAAATTTTGAAAAACAAAGAATACACAAAAAACTTTACGTCATATTAAAACAGTGCAATTCCAAACAATGCAAAATAATTGCAACGTCCATTAGAAAAGTTTGAAGGAAAACTTTGGAGCCATTTTTGAGAAAACCGCATTTGCGCGTCTCTGAAAATAGGGAATTTCGAGTTCATTTTCACAAAAAAACTGTTGTTTTCGAGACATTTCATGACATTATTTACAGCACATGTACTTGTAAATACAATAATGTGAACAAATTGCCGCTTATGTAAATATTTCTGACGTGAGAGGCAAGTGAAAATAATTACGTTTTTGTAATGTTTCAAAAAAACAAAATAGAGCAATATGGCGTTTACATCTTATAGAGTGCATTTGTCACTAAACCCTACCAAAAGTTTAAAGAATAAATTTGGAATCTTTTTTAAAAAATCTTGTTTTTGTAATTTTTTAAAAATTGCAAATATTGCACGCAATATTGCACGAAAATGGCTTCAATTTTCAAACAAAAATGCACATGACCTCAATGAAAGAACTAAATATGGAGAACAAATTTCATTTGATGAAAAAATCTCGATCTTCAATTTTGTAGTTGTAGTAAAGGGCCGAAAAAATTTAAATTTTTGCAATTTTCGAAAATTTAGAGTTAACCGTGAAAATCGAAGCTATGTCACCTATATCAGTGTATTTTACTGTACTCTTACAAGAAATTCAAAGAAAAAAATTGGAGCCGTTTTTGAAAAAATTTTGAAAATGTCCCAGCGGCTTCATGTTAAGTACCCCCAAACTTTAAAGAATGTTTTTCAAAATCTCAAAGTTTCGACTTGAGCCAGATGGACAGAAGTTTCTTCAATTTTGAAGAAATCCTGCGTATTGTTTAGGCGCATGTAGTGTTCACAGACGGTCGGACGAACGGACGGACGGAGAGACGTTTTGAAAAAAAAAAACTTTTCGGTGACAAGCGACTCCAAAACGTGGATTGACGTTGAAATATCGAAATCTATTTTCCGCAGCATTACATAACATTCTCTATACTACGTACGTATACGAGAAAGTAGAAAACACGAAAGCCTAATTTTGTTGATCTCTCATGAAATTGACATACTGAACAAAAATATTTTATTCTTAAATGGATTTTATACGTATTGATTCTGTATATCTTACAGGTGCGATTTCAATGTATTTGCATCAATAGCAAAATACAGTATGATAAGGTATAAAGAAACGGTATATTTAAAAACAGTGACGTGATATGACGTTTTTATAGTGATATACGTAATCAACTTATAAAATTGAGTAAGTTGCGCACTCTACATTCCTGGAGGTAAAAATCATGTTCTCTGGTGTCATTTACTATAGAAATCGTGGGTCGAGGTTTACAATACGGTTGGTATTGTAATAATTGTAAACGATAAATTTTCTATTTTTTTTATTTAATTTATTTTAAGTCGCATCAACGGCTAGGTCATTAGCGACTAAATGAATACATTATATTTTACATTGTCAATTTTTAGTTTTTACAATATTGAGGTTACAATTGAGGTTACAGTACAGAGATGATATGGATATAAAAACATAAAACTTAAACGTGAAAATTACATAACTGTTAATTACTACAAAAAGGAATGGAAAATTACGTTATTCTAATACAGTTAAATATTTACTGAAATACCTATTTCATTACAAAATTTTAAAACATTACTTTGGTAAGAATTATCCCTTAGAATGGTACTAAATCTTTTCTTATCAAAGAATTAAGGTCTCACAGAATTGAATTGGGGACATTCCTGGAGGATGTGATTAGATTTTATCATAAGGTTATCAGCCAAAATTGCAGCTTTTAAAAATATGGCTACTCACCAGAAGCATAATCACCGTTTCTATTTTTAAAGAAACATTGATAATTTTAATATTAGCTGAGTGATTAGCCTTGAAATTGGATTCTAGCAAACAAATGATATCTGGGTAATAGTTGCAGATACTCAAGATGACAATAGTATCCATTAATATTCCATTGGAGTATCTTCATTTGTTTGCTTGAAATTTATTTAGCAAGGGGGGAATGGTGTTTCTTTAAGAGACCTGAATTAAAAGATTTAATGTCAGATAGTTTCCATACTGGATTCAGAGTCAACTGTGTCTGAATCCAGTAGGTGTTTCTGCAGTTTTTTTCTTAATCTGGTAACTCTGCCTTTGATAATTCTATCCTTTAATACAGGGTAAATGTCACTGAGCATTTTTATAACAGCTGGAAAATCATTGGAATAGTCCTTTACTATGGTTAGAGGATCAGCAGAGTCCAGAGTATTTTCTAATAGTAAGTGTAATTGATTCGCTGACAGAGGGAAGGAGTTTTGGTTCATTTCAAGCAGATCTTTAGTTGGGCTGAGCATGTCTTCAAGTGTTTTATCAGGATTGCTATCTTGGTCCAGTTCTTCATGTTTTGAAGAATTCTTTTCTGTTTCTTTTTTTTAGTTTTTAACATTATTATCTTGATTATTATCTTTAACATTATTAGTTGCTTCAGATAGGGAAGAGGGTTCATTGGGGAGGCTTCTTTTAAGAAGGGGAGGAAAGTTCATAGGGTCACTGGTGGAGGGGGCAGTGGGTGTTTCAGTTATGGTAGGCTGTACTTCCATATTATTAGAAGGGATAGTTGGTATATTTGTACTGGGAGTGTCCAGAAGGCAATTCTCTTTGGGATATTTTGTGGGCAGTTACTAGCAGTATGGCCTTCCATTTTGCAATTGAAACAAGTAATGTTTTCAGCAGAGAAAAGATTCTATATGGTGTACCTTCATGTACAATCACTGATGACTGAGGAGTTTGTGAAGTTCCTCAGGTTGGATAAATGTTTGCCTTCTGAAGCTCATAATGTGACTGAAGTTAGGGTCAGACAGACCAGCTCTGATGAAAGATATACTGGAGGTAGTTTTGATGTCATGATTCTTGAAAATATTTGTGATTTCCTCGTTTGGAATAAAAGGGTATACATTTGATATTATGATTCTCTTGAGTTTGTTAATTAGGGGTCTCACATTAACAGTAGTATTTTTAATGATCAGAGTAGGGTATTTGTTAGTTATAAGATCAGCATTGATCTTCGAGTTCAGAAACACACATATTCTGTTATTGGATATTCTTGATATGAAAGTAATGGCACTGGGGGGAACAATTTCAGTTAGTTTACTTATATAGTCTTTGACAGTTAGATTTTCGCATGCGTCCAGTAGTATAGAGTGTTCTTTTGATGGAAAACTCACAGTATTTGCAGCTCCGGCGTACGACTTCGTGGGTTGCTCTTGGAGGTTAAGTGACGGATTCATCTTGAGTTTGGCTGGTACTGCTTTATTCATGTGGATACGTTGAGCCAGCCGGCAGGCTGGCCAGAGAAACGCTGTACACTGCTTGGAACACTGATAGCACTTTAAATAACACTGTTAGGTAATATTAATACTGAAGTGTTTTGGTTCGGAGATACAGTGTATCGGTAAGCTGATAGAGCGCAGCAGTAGTTGTTGCATCTAACGCTGTCGAACTACGACTGAGGAAATTTTCTATTATTTTTCTTTATTTTCGATGTAATTCATTATATTATTTATAATTCCAATATTATTTTGTTTATTACATTTATTTATAGCCGCATCAACTGCGAGGTTATTAGCGACTATTCAGTAAGTTACAATAAGGGTTTTTTATAGCATGGTTACATACTGCTTTACATTTTTTACATTTTTGATCAGTGAATTAGATTACAGTTTACATTGCACCAGTGCAGTGGTTGGAAATATTTCACATGTTATGGTAATGCACACAATACATACACTTAAAAAAACAGTATTACAGTTCGTGAGAGACATTAATTGATTTACAAAATTTTATAATTTTTTCTTGTTGGGTGCTTGAATGAAGTAAAACATCAACATTAAAGTTCTGTAAGATTGATTGGCGGGATTGGTTGTACTTAGGACATTGCTGAATAATGTGTAATATTGTTATTTGTACATTACATATATTGCAAATTGGGGGAGTATTCTTGTTTAATCGGTGGATGTGAGTAAGCTTCGTATGTTCTGATCTAATTCTGGTGATTGTAACTTGATCTTTACGGCGTATTTTTTTTTAAGTTTGTAGGTTGTAGAAGTTTTCTATCTTCTTATGAAGACTGCTAGCCTTACAAATCTTCCACTCTTGGCTCCATTTGGTTTTCATTTTTCTATGCAAGTATTTCCAGATATCACTTGTCGTATATGCTATATTATGTACATATTTCACTGACCGGAGGTCGACTAGTGTTGTTGGAAAATGACTTCCTGGTGCAGTCAGTGGTATATCTAGATGAAGGGGAATCCAGAAAATAACAAGTTTTTTACCAAGCCTTTGAATAAGGTGGTGTAGCTCCTGAACCTTGATAGCCATTTCAGAGTTTGAATTTTTGTTGTAGCATAGTTTTATTGTCGAAAGTGAGTTTGTGAATACAATTATATTTGAGTGCAACGATTGATGTATCATTTTTAGAGCTGTCATTAAAGCATAGCTTTCAGCACTATTAATACTGCAATAGTGATGTAGTAGGAAGCTACATTTTTCATTGGGTGTATATACTATGGCTTCAGTATCTTGGTCCCTTGTTTTGTTACTAATATAAAAATTATTTGTAATTCGTAATTTTACTTTAGTGGATGCTCTCCATTTAAAAATAGAAAATTAAATATTTCACGAAAAAGCTATTCGTGGATAACACGACGGATTAGAACATATTGTAACGAATATTGCGTCATCTGTAGGCACCACCACGAACTACCTGTATGTGCGAATTGCGTCATCGGCCGGCGGCCACCACGAACTCCCTGTATGCGCGAATTGCGTCATCGGCCGGCAGCCCTCCAACTAGCTAGTCCCAGAGGGTTCTGGGCGTATCGCAAAGTCCAGAAACTTCTCGACGGCGCCCTTCGAGTATAAATACGCGGCGGCCGGCGACCGCGAGTGAGTCTTAAGTCTGAAGTGGAAGCTCAGCTGTGAAGTGTGTGCATCGCGGTGAATAGCAGTGCAGTGATTGTGCTCAGCGACGTGAACCGTGGCCAGCGCGGTGAACTGTGGTCAGTGCAGTGGACTGTGCGACTGTAAGAGAACTGTAGTGTAAATAAATAATGAAGAGAAGTGTGACGTATAAAGATTAATCAAGTGTTTTCAGTGATTGTGTTAAGGAACAAAATAATCGATTTTTGTTAAAATAATACTAGAGTTTTAATTCACCACCTAGAATCGTAACAATATACATACAGGTGGAACAGCTAAGTGTTAACACCCCTTGTATCTCCTCAACCGCGCAAGATACGAAGATACCGATTGGACAGTCGATTGCTGGAACAGGGGCTACTTGATTACAGCATACTTCGTCTTTGCGCTATTTTTTACTATGAAGATATAAGGTCAACTTTGTTTTTTAAATGGAACCCTATGCTAAATTTTGTATGTAATGCGCTTAAAAGACGATTTCAAATATGTTATATTTGTTTTTTTAAATGGAACCCTATGCTAAATTTTAGCGTATCGTAATGCGCTTAGATAACAGGGCGGAGGCCAGAAGTATAAAATGCGCCGCTGGGGTTATGATAGCGCACTTCTACCAGTTTCTTAGAGCAGTCACACCATGTACACCAATGAAGAGAAGTTAGATATGCTACTAGTGAATGGTGAATGCTGAAGAAATGCCGTTAGAGCAGTGCAACGATATGGAGACCTGTATCCTGATCGTCAGCTTCCTTCACGCCAGCTTTTTGCATGTATGCGCACGAAACTAATGGAATCGGGAAGTTGGAACACCAAACAGGGGACAAGGCAGAAAACTGCAACTGACGAAAAACATGAAGAGGTTATTCTGGCATTGACGCAGTGCAATCCACATGCTAGTTCGCGACATGTAGCCTAGGAATGTGGGGTGAGTCACATGAGTGTCCTTCGCATATTGCATAGAAACAAATTCCATCCGTATCACTTGTCATTGCATCAAGCACTCGGAGGTCGGGATTTTGAACGGCGCATGGAATTTTTTCGGTTTGCCTTGCAACAACTGAAAGATGATTCATTTTTTTTAAACGAGTGCTATTTACGGATGAAGCGACTTTCACTAACCACGGTAATGCGAATTTACGAAATATGCATTACTGGTCATTAGAGAATCCTCACTGGATTCGGCAAGTACAACACCAGAAACCTTGAAGTGTTAATGTGTGGTGTGTTATCATGGGAAATATCATTGTGGGACCTTACTTCATCCCAGGCATGTTAAATGGTATTATGTACGAACATTTTCTTCGAAATGTTCTACCCACATTATTAGAAGAGATACCACTGGATACGAGTCAGTGCATGTGGTTTCAACATGACGGCTGTCCAGCACACTCTTCACGTGTGGCAACAGAAGTATTAAATGAGAATTTTTTGAATTGTTGGATAGGACGGCGTGCTGAAGTAAATGGTAAAAAACTATTCGCTAAAATACAAAGATATACACATATTTGAAATCGTCTTTTTAAGCGCATTACGATACGCTAAAATTTAGCATAGGGTTCCATTTACAAAAACAAAGTCGACCTTATATCTTCATAGTAAAAAAATAGCGCAAAGACGAAGTATGCTGTAATCAAGTAGCCCCTGTTCCAGCAATCGACTGTCCAATCTGCATCTTTGTATCTTGCGCGGTTGAGGAGATACAAGGGGTGTTAACACTTAGCTGTTCCACCCTGTATACGAATTCTTCATATCATGCCTAAACATCATAAGGTATCTCAAGATTTTTACTTCCAAAAACAAATCATTTTTAAGAAAAATTATAGAGATGACGAAAATTATGAAACACAATCAGGATATTTTGAACTCAAACAAGAAATCTAAAAAAAGTTGGAAGGTAGTAAAAATACGACCACACCCACTACAATCATTGTAGAGAATGTAGTTTTAAAAGATAAAAGAGAAGTGAACGATTCGGCAACAATGGCTAGTATCTTCCATCAATATTTTTCGAGAATTGCATGCACTATCTTAAGCAAAACATTCATACTCACTATCATAAGCAAATAATTCATAGTGTTAAGCAAAAAAATCAACATCAGACGTTTCCATAAAAAATGTTCGACGTTTGTTTCCCAATCTTCGTGTGCAATTTTAAAAGTCGTTAAATTAAAAAATAAATATTCGGCTGGTTTATTCTGCTGAAATTTCCGGATTGTTTGTTAAAGACTAATGCGCCTGTCATTATATACCCGTTAACTCACATATACTATAATGCATCCTTACGCACCGGAACCTTTCCAGATATTTTCAAAACACCTAAGATTGAGCAGCTCAGAAGCAACAAAAACTACATTCAAAATTATAACCCACTTTCTCTTTTTTCAACTTTATCAAAACTTTTAGACAGTTTTTTTACGTACGAATGGAAACATTTCTCAGTCAATAAGCGTTTTCAGGTTGCTAACATTATTTAGAAAAACAAAATCCACAGAAACAACCATGAGATGAAGTGCATGATGGAATAGGGCTAATTGATACATGTATTCATTTCTATTTCATCACTTGTATTTTACGTGATATTGAGGTAACTTTGTTTTTCTCAAACGGAATACACATTTGTAGTCTATCATGACGAGTGTAAAAAGGCGAATCCAATGATATACGTATTGTAACATGTTACACAAGGAATTTTTAGAATAATTTTGATTTTTCTCTCAGCTAACTCGACGGCGCGTTAGCAGGAGCGCAGCATGACGTTGTGTGGCGGACTGTTACATTCAAAATATCCGTTAAACATGTGTCGCGTCAATTACCGTACTTCCCTGCAATTGTTTTAAAAAAGGACGAGCTACAGGCAACATCTTGTCTCGAACGTTCTCCAGTCCTATTACCTTAAACTGTAGGATTCCTTCGTGGATTCAGGGCGTGAGGAATCGATTCTACATAGGGAAATTGAACACTAGAAATTCCTGAACAATTATTTTGTATTCAATAAAATCAAGTAAATACACAACAAAACATGGAACACACAAAAGAAAAGAAACACAAACAAAACGACAACAGTTCATGAATCATTCTATAACCTAGTCAGCACTACCATCGTACTTTATCATACCTTTCAATATTTCTACAAGTTATGAAAAGAAATTTAAATGTTCTTCTCCTTTTCCAGGGTGCACTTTTCTGCCTAGAAAATCTCTCCCATTAACATGAGCTTACTTCACGTTTAATTCCTGACTACAAATTTGTAATTAAACAGGAATTACTTTGAAATGAGTTCAAACTTGTACTAATCCTTTTATAACAAAGATAAGAAAGTCTTGTTTGGCATTGTTAGCCGACCTCAATCAAATTATGTTCACCACCCAAACAAATAAATTTATTTCACTTAATTCAATTTTCTCTTATTTACAACATTAATCTTTGAAAAATCTTCACAACTAATAACTCGTTCTTTTACATTCTATTATAAATTACACCGTTACACATAATCAAATTCAGGGAGATTATCATCGCATAAAAGAATGCGTAGTTATATTACTGTTCATTCAACATAATGCACACATCTGTTCATTCTATTGCAAGGCACGTGACCTTTTATCATTCGTCTTTAAGATTACCTCTTTCTCAGACTGCAAACGTTTCTCAATACGTGCAAAATGTTGACCTTATTTGAGGATGGCCGATTATACCCTTTACGAGCCCTTCAGGTGGTCGCTCACCTGGAGGGAATCCGGCAAATCAGCCTGCCTCGAAGTACGATTCCGAATACAGTTTACCTGCACCTAGGGCTGTGCTCCAAACATATTCTTTACTAGCCGCAGGATATAAAGAAATTCAACGTACTCTGACCATCAAACTCAGTAAAAATTAACAAAAAGCTGGAAATAAGTAGCCGCATGTTAGTACGGTTATTTACTCTAGTCACGTCATACAATTTGTCGAAACTAGCATTAGCATATTTAAAGCAATTACTTAAATGTAAATTCAAAACAATTTACCTCTTAAAAAACCTTTTTTCGTTATGCCTACGTCCTTTAGTGTTTCCAATCCTCGGGTTTATAACGTATATAATTTGCACGTACAATTTATGGGACCTTACCCTGCGGCAGTCCGAACGCAAGTGAGAACGAACGGACCGTTACAACCGCTGAATTCCTCTCAGCTACCCCTATTTCATCTCTTCCCCAGCCCGCTTGCGTCAAGGCCAGGGCTAACTTCCACGACAAACGTCGCTGAGCTGTGTAAACCATTTCCCTACATAGGTGAGCATTCAAATGTTTCCACTTTCGCGGATGTAATTCGCACCAGCCTTCCCAGGCTGACTGCCACGGCATGGAATTTGTAAAGCTCTAGATTCGTGATGATCATACTTTAAACACCGATGTCTGAGTAGAAATACCATACATTATATATTCATCTCTCTGATTCATCGCAAATAGCACGTGGGTTCTGCATTTTAAAAGTCTAGGGTTAAATTAAATTTGATATAATTATACATTATTTTATGGTGTTTGGTCAGAACATGATAACCACAAATGCACATTTTGCAATTTAGCATTTTGAAGTTTTGCAATTTGCACATTTAGCAAAAATTATTTTGTATTTCTGGAGAGACGTAAGTCCTCAAGCCTTCCCGTGGGGGCGTGCCTGTTCGCAGGGACTCTGAAGAAGCCGAAGAAGGACGCGCGTCGCGCCGAGATCGTCGCGGCCGTCACTAAGCGGCTGTACACCACCAAGAAGAAGCCCGAGGCGTCGACGGACGAAGCGCCAACCCCGGAGCCAGCGGCCGCCACCCCCGCCTCCGCCTCCGCAGCTGCGGACGACGAGGAGGAGCCCGAGGAACTGAAGCTGTGCGCGCGGGCGCGCGCCAAACTGCAAGAGCTGAGTCGCAGGGCGCTGGGCACCGGCGGGCGGCGGGCGCGGCCCCCGCTCGCCGACGCCGATGTGCAGACGGACTTCCCGCGCCACACCACGCGCGTCAAGGAGAAGGTAACGCTTATTAACGTTATTAGGCCGATATAGTTCAAATAACTGACGTCAATCAACTCCATTATTTGTGATAGATTATTTCGAGTTTCCAGGCTCATCAACTGTTATGGTCATTGGTCCCTTAAATGCCGTGCATGTTTTTTATCGCTGGAGGTGGCAGTGCTCTTCCCCTACTAGATGGCGAGATCCGGCGCAGACACGCTGGCTTGCGGGATTTTTCCCCATCCACAAATATCCTCCCAGCAGGGTAAAGCTCTGAGCTCCCAAATGGTCTCGTGACTTGTGTGGTAGAGTAGTGCATGTCACTGTATGTGCAAGTAAGGGGTGAGGATAGATCAAAGAAGAGGAAGGAAAGATTGCGCGCGGTCCGTTTCATAGGGTACTACTCCGGCATTCCTCTGATGCTGATGAAAAACACGGAAAACCACCGATCAGAGCAGCAGCATACCAAGCTGCTCCAGACAACTCCATCGAAAAATCGATTGACGGTAAAACATCTCTCTGTCGGGCCGCGTCTGTGGTCAAAGCTAGCGCCTAAGCCGTTGTGCCGATTTTCTCCAAAATTGATATTCCTTCATTTTAAAGGAACTCAACGCCCTCTTAGTTTGAAATGGATTATTTTTTATTTTCGGAAGCCTCACCATATTCAAAATTTTCACAAAAATCTTACTTTTTTATTAAACTTTGTCCTCAGATAGTGTAGATGACTTTAACAGAATGGGGCAGGTCTCATTTTCGTTGAAATTCATGATTTTTCGAAAATTGCAAAAGCTCAAAGTTTCTCGGCGTCTTCGTACAACTACAGTATTGAAAATAGATATTTTCTGTAAAAAAATACGTTCTTTAAAGTTCTTCTTTTTTCGAAATGATATGTACAATTTTTCGAAAATACGAATAGTTTTCACGTGATTTTGCGAGAAATAAGTAATTTTACATTTTTTAAACGATTTTTGTCTCAAAAACCGCAATAATTTTTTCTTTAAATTTTCTCCTCGTATCTATCAAACGGGAGTAAAATACTTCAGCTAGTCTCATTTCCAGCAAACTGTATTTTTGGAAATTGCAAACTTTTTAACATTTTAAAACTACAAAATTGACGACTTTTATTTTTAAAGAATTGAAATTTTTGCTTTAAACAAAATGTGTTCTAAACAATTAGCTCTTTAAAAATTGTCATATACATTTTTAATGAGTATTTTCGCGTAATTTGTGCTAGGCATGCAAAATAAGGAATTAATCATTTTTCCAGAAATGAAATGTTTTATTACGTAGGGTTAGGAGTTTTTGATATTTTCAAGTTTCCACGCCCCCTGTCCCCCCCCCCATTGCGCACGCCTATGGCTGTATGTTTAGTAAAGTTCTGGAACAGAAAATGTTGCGACAACGCGGACTATTGAAAATGATAAATGTAATCATCTTCCAGGTCATTCGAAAAATTCAATACACAGTTTTTCAATCTTCTCTATGTTATGAGAACTCTTATGGTGAATTGTGAGGAGCTGGAGATATTCTCACAGTGGTGGGTCAGTTCCTCAACTACATCTTGTGTGGAAGTAATGAAATTTCCATTCACCATTAACCCTAGTACAATCGATGGGGAGTCTTCCTCATTTTGGCGTACAACTTTAGGAAATGTATGGCAACAAAATGACGAAATATATGCATTTCATAAGTCTCAATTACTTTTCCTCGGTGAGAAAGGAAATGTTGACAAATAACACGACACCAACCGCGAAGGCCAACATCAACATCGAACCTGTATGGTCAAAATTCGTGAAAAGCTAGGGGATGTTGGGGAAGAAGAAAGGTTTCCTGTTGACAAATAAATACTTTATTGCGAGAAATTATCACCTTCTTTCTTCCAAACAGGCGCGAAAGCAACTAGTGAGAAAGCAATTCGAATCATTTTTCAAAATATAAGGTACTAACAAAATATCCGATGTTTCACGGACTTTCTTCATTAAACAAATCCTTGTGAAAGAGGAAAAAGATAAATTTATATAAATCACGATGTTTAAGATTATTTTCAATAATCGATTAAATTTTAATAAAATAGTATAATTTTCTTTCATTTTATTTTACAGTATATTGCTATTAGATTAAAAATGTTTGTCTTACGCACTGGTACTGGCATTTAGCGAACCTATTAGATACCAGTTTTGCTGCTTAGCCTCTGCGAGAATATATTAGGAATCACGTACTTTGAGCGAGAGGCGAAAAATAATGATTGTGGTGAATGTACCAACATATTATTTAAATTATTTATTTTACGCATTTGTGTTGTATTCATCTTTACCAAACTGCAAGGACTGCGACAATCCTGAAGAAGAGCTTGGAAAAATATTACACCATTCACTACTTTTTGTTCTATCGATGGTTACTTAGCGTTGAATTCTTTTTCATTAGTATACACGGACTTTTTTTTAATATAAGGTTTTCGCGTAACTTTGTGTGAACTTGAGCAAACATTCCACAAATACAAAAACAAGATTCTCTCTAAAACGGCTCCAATATTTTACTTTGACCTTTTTGTAGAGATAGAGCACAATACATTGAATTCAGTAAGGTACAAGTTCTATTTTCTATAAACTTTTGAATTTTCGAAAAATAAAGGCGTGTATTTTTTCTAACCTCCTGCGTACCGTTGGCGAAGATTTTTTCAAGAGAGCTCAAATATTAGTATTGTGGACACATGTGGCAATATCATATAACGGTTACTAATAAAATGTCAAAGTAGGTGCTGTTGTAAGTACTAATTTTCCATCCGAGCTTGTTTGAAAGTGATTAGGTCACTCTCGTGATACGTCCACCTCCGCAGGGTCGTCCAGATTGCTATTGGAAATGATTGCCTGGGTAAAACTCTCTTTTTCTGCTCACGGCAGATCGGGATCTTGTCGTAGATATTTTCTGTCCTGATCGCAAAGCGATATCTACCTTTGGGCGCGTGGATGTCAATATCCACTTCTTTTCTGTCAGTATAGATAAAGGCAGGGGAATGGAACGATAGTCTGTGAGCTGGTGGTCTGGGAAAATCTTAGAAATTGCATCACAGAGACCTACGAAGTTTTAGCTGATTCCGTTTGGCACTTTGGGGTTCTGGCAAAACTTCTGAACAACGCTGCAGGAGTTTTAGTTTGGTTACGCCTCAAGGAAGAAAACCTTCGAGACTTCTGACTGTCTAATGAGGGGATGATGCCAGAGCAGTTTACGCACCACGGGTCTACCATACATTCGTGTGGTTCTTTACATCAATCCGCCCAGAATGAGCTCATGCTTATATGTGTTGCTGTGTACAACCGAACTTTTGGCACTTAAAGCAGTGCAGAATATTGGGTACATACTGGTGAACGCCAAAATTATAACGATCAAATGTTTAAATCAGTTTCAAGGTAAAGTGAGTATCCTGTTCACTCGCCACTGAATCTGTATACACCAGTCACTCATTCAGATTACTCCCTCAGAAAAACTATCTTCAGTTCCTCTTCAGTTTGATACAAAGTCCTCACGGTTGGCCACACCCAGTTTCAGGCTCAGGTGAGTAGACACCTGTACCTGGAGGACGGGCATTAACATTGCTCTCTCGCAAGCGTTTCGTCGGCTTTTCTCTTTGTCAGATCGACTTTCGAATAAATAGTTCTAGTACGTTGACAAACCACCGCCTGGAATTTATCGAATTTCTCAACATTAACACACTTTATTGTCTCACTTTCCGCATTATAGGACATTAATAGAAAATGGAGCTTTGTTGGTCTGTCAGTATCCTTACATAAAGACTGTAGGTTCAAAGTCTCTTCAAGAAATATTCCCCTTCATGCTGAAGAGGGCGGGGATGGTGTTGTAGTATCCATAAAGAAAATACACATTTCATCTCCGAGCGCCTCACACACCATGGAACTCAACAAGAAGACATCTCACTGGAGTGCCAGGATTGGCACGGAGATATAGTAGGAGTTACTATTCAGCTTTCCCGGTATGATTGCCTCTCCTCACTCTGGAATTCAGTACAAAATCTAGTTCTAGACGATTTATCGGTTGTATATTAGACTTTAATCGCCCGTCTAGAAGAGGCCAGGGCCCAAGGTCGGTACATTCTCATACTTCCCCGCAGTCACCAGGACTCGCCGAGGTTCGTACAACGAACGGAATTAGACGCGATCTACCCGCAAGGTTCCGGCGTCACACGAGTAAGCACGCACAAACTCGTCAACTCCCAGATTACCCATTTCCTCCGCCGCCAAGTACGGTAAACACATGACTGGACGTTCAACATACGGAGGCTAATGAAGAAGAAATGAAGGTGATAAAGAGTAAAGGTAAAATTCGGAATGGAGAGCAAGAAAATGAAAGACGGGTAAATGAACATACGAGATCCTTCGATGCATTCCCCCTTGAGAACACGGACGGATAATACACTTCGATTCAGAAAGATTTGTATTCAGTTAATTGATGTAAAAATTGCGTAACTGGAACCGTTAAATGTTACGTACATTCGTAATGTAAAAATAGAGGTGTGTTCAGTCCGATGAGAGAATTTTCCTGCTATTACTTTTACTATTGCATTTTTATTTAATTAGTATCTACAAAAAAGTCAGTCTTGTCTTTTTAATTTTTTTTCAGTGAGTGGAGAAAATGTTTTTCAATGGAATTGCATATTTAATTTCATAATGAATTTTCATTTCTTGGGTTGAACACTCCTAATTTTCTCGTTTTGCCAAGTACAATAATTTAAAACATCAGTATGCTTATTTATTTTAATCCGCTTTCTCGGTCCTTTTTTTGGTCGAAAAATATGAGAGGTCCCCAAAAGGTGCTTAGGTTCCCAAACTATTTAATCCGGGACTGCAGACACTCACGTACGTTGGTCTCTGAATTTTACAGGAACAGACTACCAGTTTTACTGTATTTCATTAACCTGTTGATCAAATCAAAATAATATTACATGAAAAATCTGACCTAAGTATAATTTCTGTTGCATCTTCAAATGCATGTATTAAAGCCTTTGGATCAGTTTAACCTCCCTGTGATCTGTTCCAGGCAGTGGAAACTGACCCACGGACGCTGTGCGTGGCCGATGCCGCCGTGGGCACGCGTGACTCCCCGCCACGCGTTCTTCGAGTGCGTGAGGTGGGCACGGGGCCCGAGGGAGTGGACGCTTCCGTCGGCACACTCGCGTCGCCCACGCACGCCCATTCTGCCCATTCCTCGTCGCCGCCCCAGCCGCCCACCAAGGACGCGAACGTGCAGTTGGACTCCGCCGCTTCGCAGCAGACTGACGGCGACCGCCGCAAATTCGACTCCAACTGCTTTGATTGCTACCTCCAGAGTGCTGCCGAGGGGGTCAGTAGTGATGGACCATATATTTTGGCATATCAAGGCACCAAAACGAAGAGCAACCAGTGTAATCTGTTCGACGGCTTACAAGAGAGTAAAGAAGTTGCCGTGGGTGTTATTCCGCATGTAGGGACTGCTCCTGACTGGGCCGGTCAGAACCAAAGTAGGGACGTAGCGGTGTGTACGGATAAGTGTTTCTACCACACGCAGTTGCAAAAGTATGCAGGAGTCACTGCTGTACCTTCACCTACGGTGCGAACCACCGGGTCCGATGCCCTCTCGTGTAACAACTGCCCTGTTTATTCGTGTGCGACGGAAAGAACAAACCAACTACCAATAAGAGACAGACTGACCAATAATATTCATGGTAGTAAAGAGAAAGAGGAAATACAATGCAGATTACCGGGGTACTTAAAAACTTTCCGACCACGTCTCTCACCTACAGATACGTATAAAATGAGAAAAAGTTTAGGAACCCAAACACTCAGCAATAGGCTTGGAAACATTCATTTTTCAAGAGAATCTCCCCATAAATGGCAGACCAGTGATTATATTTCATCCCACTTACCAAAGAAATATAAAAACTTTGAAAATCAAATATCACGAACTGAACACTGTTGTCACACTTACCCCAACAATCTGTTATACAAACAAATTGATGAATGTTTTTCAGATGACAGTTTGGATTCTTGTAAAAGTGGAGACTGTTGTTTGGAACCTGATTCTTTAAATGATATTCAAACCTATGACAGCTTTAATCAATACAGATACAATTGTCTCTCAAGAAAGGATAGATTACCCAATAGTTTTTGCACTAATTCGAGTCACTTTTGTCCAGTACATAATAAAGTTATTCACTGTACGCCACATTCTAGAAGGCAAAGAATGCACCACAACAATGCTTCTAGAGTTGATATGACCTCATTTCACAGTTGCAATTCCATTAATAAACATCGTGATGGAAAACTGCAAGTTGATCTTGGTTCAGAAAGATGTAACATACATAGGGAAGATAGAACTTGTGAAAAACACCCTAGGAAACTGCGACCAAGAAGAGAGCATAGGGATATGTATGAATATGAAAGGGAAGACATATTAGGAAAAATGAATAATACTTATCCCGTATTTATGAGCAGTAGTTCACCATCTAAATCCACTACATTGCCTCGCACTCAAATGCTTGAGACAAACTCAAATTTAAGATCATGGTCCAATTCAGATCCAACAAAACCTGTGGTTAATATTCAAACTGTAAGTGCACAATCACAACAAAATATTCCAACCAGAGCACAAGACGAAATAAATACAAAACAATATTTTACTGTAAATGACACACCACTTTACACATTCACAAAGTGTAATTCAGGATATATGGCAAAGGAAGTGACATCTTTGACAATGTCACCAATTAACTTTCAACTGACAACAACTCATTTTCAAGCAACTCAGACAATTCAAGGAGAGAATGAAGTAGATAGGCAAGCACAAACAGAAAGCCATGACAAGAACTCCAACACAACACTCAAGAAAAAGTTAAATGATGAGCCACAATCTTCTCCGTCAAATATCTCGGCTTTATTGTGTGCAGAGTGTAGTGAAAAGATTTCATCATTCACCGAAGACGTAGAAAACAAAAGTTTATATCCAAATGCTCAAAACTCCAATTTGATAGAAAATGACATTTCAATTACAGAAAATAGTAGTAACTCTTTTTTAAGATGTAATTCAAAAGAAGCTGTGATGCCTGACATAAAAATTAAGGAAAAGTCTAAATCTAAGGGTTGTTCATTTCATGACAATCGAGAGAACTTATTTACTTCTAAAGAGAGTGTACTACCAGCAAATATCATTAATGATCTCTCAAATCAAGATTTACCTTCTAATATTACAAGAAATAAATCTGAATCTATCTCAATGTGTAATCATAATTCACAACAAAAAGCAGATTTATATAGTATTATAGCTTATAATCAAACATATGATCATTTGAATATTTCTTCTCGTGTAGATCCTGTAGAAGAAACAAATAATGGTCAAAAAGAAAATATAACATTTTCTCCTGAAAATTTAAGTAGCATTAAAAAAAATCATACAGTTCATAACCAAGATGAGAAATCTCATTACATATTGTCAAGTTTACAGCAGATAAAAGAATGCATCCAAAGAATAGAAAATAATATAAGCAAATATTACCAAGCAGAAATTGATGCAGAATCTTCACAAAGTGAAACACCCACAGAAATCACATCAAAGTGGGTCTTTAATAAAACATTACAAACAAATGATGTTTCAATCTCCAAAGAATCAGAAGCATGTAGATTTGAAACCCTAATAACTCTCAACAAACAAGCAGACATCACACCAAATTGGAAAGGTCTCTTAAAGGTTTCCAAAGTATCCCCAATCAAAATGAGTAATGATGTGAAAGAACAACACGATTCATCCAATCAATATGTTCATGTCAAAAACAATACAGACACAATTGATGACAATTCAAAATTGGGAACATACACTGGAGATGAACAGAAAGATACCAATATAGGAATTGAAATTGAAATAAATGACACGCAACTTAAAACAGGTTCTATTACATTTGGCAAGAATTACACTTCATTTGACACCAAAGTTCAAAACTTTAAATTGTTACTAATGCTCTGTGGTAACCTTATAAATATTCAGTCCCCAATATCTATGCAGCATGTAAAAGAAACACAGCAAACTTACTTTCCAGAAAATACAGTAATTACTTTTACATTTGAAGATGGTGGATACCAACCATTACTGAATGTAGTTGTCAAACAGAGCATTTCACAGAGTATAGCACATGATGTGTTTGAAGGAAAACATTCTGGATTAACAACACAAGATGAAGAAAATAGTGACGATAAACCCACAACAAAAGAAAATGACATATCAGGACATAAATCAGATGGCAAAAAGAAAGTTATTTCTAATGAAATTGGTGTAAATTTATTACCTTCCTCATCAAGTGATAAATTAAATTACCCATTAAGCAATAATGTTAAAACTAATTCTACAGAATGTGCTTTAGCAAAACCACATGTGCAAATTACTAGCAATACAGCTAGAAGCACCGATGAATCACTAATTGCTGGTTCTGCCAGTGATAGTGGTATAATAAATACTCAACCTTCAATAAATGGTAACTCAATCATAAATCACAAATGTTCAAATTCAAAAACCAAACATACGAAAACATGTGGGGAAGGAAAATCAAATGCATTTAATGCATTGTTTTTAAAAAAGTCAATTAAAAGAAAGAAAAGATGCACACCACTGTCAACATCGTCCTGCATGTGGAATTTTTCAGACAGACAATCACTGCAGGAAGAATCTGATACAACAACAAGTAGAACATGTTCAACTCTATCAACGTTCATTAAAAAAGCGAACAGTCTTTTGACACGACTAAATGAAGTATCAACCATGCTGGACAAAAGTAAAAAAAAATCTGATTCTGACACCTCTGTTCTTGTTACAGATCAGAATCCAGGTCAGTCAGATGAAGAAGTGGACAAATTGCAAGTTACTAGTGGATTACTTAGTAATTATTCAATGCCTGTAGAAGAGCTAGCAAATAAACCAATTGCTACCATATCAAAAAATTACTGTCCAATTCCTTCCAATCTAACATTATCAAGACACAAATTACACCCCAAGTTGTCTTCGTCTCTTCTCAGTGAAATTTCGTGTTCTGAAAACAACAGTTCACAAAGATCTCATGACACAACATCAGTACCATATAATTCACCTGTTCATCAAAACAAATCCACTCCACTCCTGTCTTTCAAGGATTATGAAGTGGAAAACAATGATAGTGTACAAGCTTTGTTCTCTTCAAGAGAACAAAACAGTAATGAAGAACAAAAGCAACAAAAAAATGAAAACAAAAATGTTTGCTCTCGTCAGTTATCTGAAAGTCAAACTTATACTTCTAATGTTCCATTTACCAGCATTCCAAATGAAAATAAGTCACAATGGAATTATAATACACTGTCAACTTCAGTAGACTCTGATATAAGAAGTAATGTCTCGTGTGAACGAAACAAATTCAATCATCGTCAAGATAAATTGAACTCTTTCCACTATAAAACAAATGATTCCTGTAGTTGTAACAGTCAAGTATCAACAACGTGTGGCAGGATTTGGCAAAAAATGTGTTCAAGTGCAGAATCACTTCCTCACAGAAATGTTGAAACATCTTACATTCCAAAGTCTAAGATTAGAAACAACTATCAAGGATGTAATCAACACTGCTTTTCTTTATCCTCACAAACATATGCAGGTAATGAACTGAAATCTGTTCCTAAAGAATTTTGTACATCAACACATTCAATGCATGTACCACACAACATAGTCATATCAGAGCAAAGCAAATATAATCACGAAAAATCAAAATCTTTCTCTGCACAAGGAAGCTACAAATCTTCACCAATATCAAGAAGCTGCCATTCACACTTTTCATCTGATACTAATAATTCATTAGTACCAGGAAAATATTTATATGTAATGAAAAAAACAAAAAAAACACACCCGTGTATAGAAACACTTCACATTGTCCAACCTGTATCAATCTACAGAATACAAATGTGGTCCCATCAGATAATAAAACAGCAATTGCTAATACAAAAAAAGTAGTGAGAGGAAAATCTGTTGTTCCATCCACTGATATAGTACATTCTTCTGGATACATCAGTTCCATATTACCAAGTCCAAGAGCCTACATGCATTATCTTTTACATTTGAGAAGGCAAATTGTAGTTGCATCTGGGTTGGACACAAGTTTCAATTATACGTCATTTACACAGAATGATGTGTAATATATTATGAAAAAGAAGTCATCAAACATTTATAATTTATAAAGAGTACCTTAATCAACATTCATCACATGCTACTATATATAAAATTAATTATTCTGAAGTATATTTTATAAAATTTAATTTATATATGATTGAAAATATTTAATATATGTTTATAAAATTGAAATATTAATATTAATTCATACTATTTTGTATACAACATAAATAAAAAAATTGAAAGAAGAGAAGCAAATAGTACAATGAACAACTGAAGAATACAAATTATGAAAAGAGTAGAGCCAAGCAATTCCTCAAAGAATTAAATTTTGAAAAGAAAATATTGCTCATTTCCTCCTAGCTGTGTTATGCTTTTGTTGATACATGATAGGATATAATAGATTTCAATGGAAAAATATAAGAATAATTTCCCCAGGACACTCTTAAATGTCACCATGGTATTATTGACACTAATCAAAATGAAATTACTAATCATTTGATTCAGTATGGCTTTCACACAATGAAATGTAAATGTGCATTATGGCAACATCATAGAATGAGCTCCAAATGATACACAATACAGATTGTAAAAGATATGAGAGTCATAAATGGAAAGTTCATGGTGCTCAGTCATTGAGTCAATTGATTGTGAGCAAAAATGACATTGCACACTCTAATAAGTAAGTGGTCAGATGCATGCACAGTAGATTTCCTTGCATGCATGCATCACTATAAAGAATATCAATAGTGGCAACTTGTGCATTTAAGTTTGGTGGTTCACAAAATAATAACAATGAGATGGAAGCCAATCCAAAAATCTTTACCAGTAGAACCTGACATCAAACAAACACTCATTATTAATGGTAATGGGTTTTTGGCATGGCATCTGGGTCAGCCTCAAACTCATTGTTATTTGGTAAAAAACAGCCTTCAAGGCATGAACTGCCACTGATATACATCATATCCATGCAAATATCTTAGTATGCAATCAACCAATGACTTTTACCTATCACTCTTCCACCTGTGTAACAAATACATGAACAGCATCATGCAACATTCCTCCTTACTTAGCTGTCAGGGCCATAACTAGAGAAGAGGTGGCCCAGGAGAAAACATGATAATGGGGTCTAATGTGGTCCCAATGTTTCTTGTTTCTCCCACTCTTAGTCACTTTTTGTAGTCACGATTGATAATTTTCTTAATAATTAAAGAAGCTTAATGCATGTTAATCAGATGAAAAATGTTTCGATAAATGACCTCATTGTCAGATGGTATATTTCATTCCTGTTTAATCCTCAAATGATTTAACATATAGAGTGAGTCATTTCACGTGAAAAAAGAATCTCCTCATTTAGATGAACAAATATTTCTGGAGTTATTTTGCTGAGAAACACTGTTTCTCCACAGCAATTTCTTGATGATTTCCATTCTTTCATTATGTCAAGAAGGTTGTGCTCAAAGTGAGTCAAAGAGTTGGCTATATTCTTGAGTACTGTCGAAGAAAACATCCACATTTTTTGGATGCAAACAACGAAAAATGCAAGTTTGTGAATTGACGGCAATGACTGCTATGTTAGCGTGCTCTGTCTCACACCTGGCCCTGTGATCGTGCAATATTTCCATCAGAATTAAAGAACACTTGCTGTTTGCAAATGATGCAAATTACTTCCCTACCATACCATAGTACTTTCAGTCTTGGAAATGTGCACACAGTTCTGGTAACATACACTCTGTGATGAAATTGGAAAATTACAATAAACACAGGATTCTATGGGAATCCATACTTCTAAGGCCAAAATGGTATAAGAATTACTTATTGCTAATATTATGAGATAGAAGCTGGTGTTTTTATTCTCACCTGAAATGACTCACTGTGTACATTTAAAAATGAAAATATAAAAATTGTTTGGGAAATTTAATTTTTCAATTTTTTCAAATTACTATCTCCAATATAAATAAGATTTATTTCTCCCGACTCTGGAGGTTCCCTGGACGCAAGGTCTTGAGACACTGTCTTCAGTGATAGTAACAGCCCTGTTAGCTGTCATATTGATTATACTGGTTTACATGTGCATTACTGATGGGTTGACATGTCTCTTCTCAATATTTTGAAATCCATCCACTGGCGTCATTCTAATTTTAGTTTTTGCTAAAGACACTTTCAGTATAACATAAAACTTTTTTTTTTGTTTGTTTGTTTTGTTTTGTTTTTTGTTTTTGTTTTATAACCATGGGATTGCATTTTCAATCTAACACGAAGGACCAATAATCACTTTGCTTGCCATTACAACTGCTCTAACTGCTGCTGCCACTATCAGCTGCATGGCTCCTATTGTTTTCCGAGTTTATTGTCTTATTATATTATTGAATTTATGAATAGCTGCGATGTCTTTTTATCTTATGCATTGTGTGCAACCTTTCAATAAAAAAAAATGCTCATATGAACTAAAATTCCTAGGAGGTACACATATCTTTCAATGTCCTCACAAATTGTATGAGCCAGAGATGCCCATGCTGGTTTATATATAATCCTTTTATGACTTAATAAAACTGTATTTCAAAATTTGTAACATAATTCAAATGATGATGCTAAATAACTTCTGTCCTTGCAGTCTTATAATTGCATTTTATAACTGATAGAACTCTGATAAAGAGGTATGACAACAGAATGATGACACCAAAATTCTGAGCATATTCTTATTCATATAGAGGGAACATGAACACTACCAACAAACTTTGGGAAGTTCCTTGTGGACAGTAAAGGAAGACAAAAATGGTCAAATTTAAAAACCAACTTTTTTTGGACACAACTCATTATGAATGAACATGGTTGACTTATATTAATTTTATAGACTTGAATGAGATGTTCCTAAGAATGGCAATGTTTTTCCAGAAAAGAGAATTCAAAATTCTTCCATGCCAAAAAGAGGCACATTGAAATGTTAGGACAGTTTAGGAGGAAACTTTCAAAACATGGCATGTCTATTTCACTTCTTTCTGGAATAATGCAAAAATGTAGGAAAAGAACCATGGCCATAACTTACTTACACTGAATTTACTACTTTATTATGTGGAAAGAATAGCCAAAATGTATTAAAAAGGTAAAACTTGAATATTTTGTACATGATTCAATTTTGTTTTGGACATATCTCATTATGAATGAGCATTGTTGACTAGTCATATCCAGATGGAATGACAACAGAACATTTGAATAAACATAGGTGACATGCCATGTTTTCTTTGAGAGCCATCTGAATGTGTGTTGATTTGAATGGAAAACAAATCTTTTTTATTGGAATATAAACATTATAATGGGAAAATATTCATCTTTGCTTTCAGTGTAACAATGGAGAAATCTGGGCATGTGAAGGAATAAAACATAAATTCTTTGTTAATTTCATTTTTAATATCTTTATAAAGTAAATAATATTATTAGATGCACAGCAATGTCATAATCACAACCCTCAGACGTAACACTTCCTTCGTTTCTTTAAACTCT
This sequence comes from Teleogryllus oceanicus, assembly GCA_964035755.1. Classification (NCBI taxonomy): domain Eukaryota; kingdom Metazoa; phylum Arthropoda; class Insecta; order Orthoptera; family Gryllidae; genus Teleogryllus; species Teleogryllus oceanicus. The sequence goes on along the minus strand of CAXIVR010000001.1, from coordinate 237,819,014 downwards.
CCCCTCTTTGTTCCTTTAGCTATTAAGTAATTTGATTTTCTTTTTAAACTACTGCATGCACCTTGTTAACTTCAATAAAAATAAAGTTGCTGTGATATAAATTTACTGGCAGATACACATTTCTGTAGATGTCTCCCAAAATTGTTGACTTTTTTAAAAAATGGTATACAATTTCAGTTGTTTATATTACACTATAATTTGCTTATTCAACCCCAGTTCATTCAATTATAGGTCTAGCAATGGAATCTCATTTCACTCATTTCAGGAAATTCACATGATGCTGTTTCCATATCCTACTTATAATCAGATAGTTTTTTGCCCTTTAACAAGTATTACTTCTTTCTTTTGAACTTTGAAACAAAAATTTTCTCATAGACACTAATGCTGTGCAATTTGTTGTATTTCTGAGGGTTCATTTCTGTCAAATAATTTCCATTCATATCTCTTTAATTTGCAATTTCAGTAGGAATTCCAAGAAGTGGAAACTGCTTAAATGTTGTTAAAAGTTACTGCTTTAAATGTTGGAAGGGAGAATTAGACAAAATCTCTGGAAAAGTTACACATTGTTTCTTTCAAGAAGCCAGAATAAATCGCCAGGGATAGCAATTCCAAAACTTGGAACATGTTGCTTGAGTGAATATTTTTTTGAAACATTTTGGCAATTTCTACCTTTAAATACTGTAATTTCTATTACAGAAATAGAATGTAAGTACTTTTCCCTCCAACTAAATGATCTATGACTTCTCCTTAATTATTACCAACATTCCAAATAACAAAATAAATCATATGTGATTATGGATATCACATTTTTAATGGAATAAGAGTAGTTTTCAGAAATAGCCTGAAGAATAGGTTATAAATGAAACTATGAAAATGTTGTACAAATTTGAAATTGAACATTTCTCAATTTGAATGGAAACAGTAGGCCTATTTTCAAACTGAATTTGTTGTGCAACATGTCACATTTTGGGTGGAAATCAAAATCCTGGTGTGAAGAGGCCATCAAAATTAATACAAAACATAGTATTACTCAGTTTTGCCGATGATGGACATGCCACATTTTGAATGTTTGCTCCTCGGTTGATGACATCAGTCCTCCTCTTCAGTGGTGCATTCTGGTACATTTGTTGCACAGTGGTCTAAAACACATGAATGGATGGTCCTAAACTATAAGGTATTTTTGTACAAATGTTTCTGGTACCATTCCAGTTCCATTTTTAATCAGAAGCTACATCTTGAAGTTTATTGGTAGAGTTTAAATTCTTTCTTTGTATTAGGACTTCATATTTAAATTGATGTGATATTTTCTAAATATATTTGACAAACAAAGAGTTACAACTAAATTCAAAACAATTGAGAGTAATGGTAATTGGCCACCTTCTAGGTCTTTTAAAAAATTCAATCCAATAAAATTGATTTATGTTGTATGTATACATTAGCATGTAGCATTACATCATTGGCTTTTATCCGATTTTCTGTGCAAAATTCACTTACAACATGTGTAATATAGGGAAAACCGAGGCTAATTTGTCACTTTTTCAATTCTGCTTTTCTTAAAAAAAATAAAATAATTTTGATGAATTAAGTTTTATCAATATACAGAAGTGAAGTTCTGGCACATTATGTGTATGACCTCAGGTGCACATACCCTGTTTTATGTGCAAAATACAAGTGGTGTAAAATTTGGGAGTGCCAAATTTCCACAATAAAGTGCTATCTTACCATGGCAATGAGTTTCAATTAATTTTCTAGTTATCTTTATTTCAGTCAAATAGTGAAAAATAAATATTATATGTTTCTTAATTTCCAAGAAATCCATTGTTTTTCATGGGGTCGTTTATTTGATACCTTATCAACTATGAGTTAGTGTACACAGAGGGAACAGTTTGCCCTGGATAACATCTTTCTGTAGGTGACCCCAACTGAAAATTTTAATTTAAAATTATATACTTTGATTGTTTAAATAAAAGTTGAAGATATTAATTTAATTTTTCCAGTTTCTTGACTAGGAGGCTTGCGATTTACAAATTTACACCAACTCTGCATGGTCAGGAGATCCATAAGACAAGCTGCCAGAAAACCATTGAATCTGTAGCTGGTGAATGCTCTTTTGTCCTATCAAAGAAGCACATGTGGCTTATTTATTTATTTATTTATTTTAGCACATGTGGCTTGGGGAATGCCACAAATTCACGCTGTCCCTGCCTCCCAAATTCATTTTAATGATTATGTGATTTAATGTACTGATTGAGTGAAAATATCTTCATAAATTAGCATCCTCTGCCTGTCAGCTGAAGAAATTAAATACCCTCTTTGGTTTGATGGCTTGGTGACCAATTTGAATTTCCTCCAAAATACAACTGTTTCATTGGTTGGTCATAAAAAATCAAGAATTAACAGAAATGAATCACAAATACCATGACAATGAGCAGAATCTTTCACTCTCTTATAATATTCATTTAATCAGTTTAAAATTTTGGATGTAGTTTTGAAAGCTTTTTTTTTCACCCATGCAAATCTATTTGCATTTATAAATATTTTAAGTGGTGACATAACTTCAACAAAGTCTATTGATGATATAATGCTTCATTCACACTTTCAATTAGGTATTCCCCTATCTGGTAATACACTGAATGACCACTTAACACTGGTTATCACTTAGTCCCAGTGTTCCCTTCTAGAAAAACTTTGTAAGTCATCTAATCACTCTTGTACATTTATGTTTGGAACTGGAGAAATTCCCCTGCAATCCACCTGAAATTCCCCTGCAATTCGAGCAATCCACCTGAAAAAGTACATTCATGCACTATTAAATTATCTCTTATCTATCTCATATTTTTGTCTCATTTAAGAGACACACATTTAGGTGTCACTTAAGGTGTCACTCAATTAAGAGACACACATTAAGTGTAGTTAAAGATGAAGTATGAAGCAACATTAATAGCATGAAAACCAGTCAGTGTACATGCATTCAGCCAGTAATCCTTCTTCATCAAAAAGCTTTTTCACTAGTTGCAATCTATATCAGTGTCCTTTTAAAAGAAATTGTATTTTGCTTTGTTGTGAAGCTAGTGCACTGATAATACCTTTGTGTTAAAGTATAACTCCACTCCATAACTTTGATATTGGAAATTTTCATCTCCATATTTTGTATTCTAGCTTCCAATCAGTTAAAAGCATTTCTAATAAAAAACAATATTGTAAATGCTTCTGCTTGGTTCTGAATAACACAATTAAAAGGATTCTTCTAATACTTGGCAGCCCAGTCAATAACTTGAGAATGAATCACTTTCACACACTGGATACTGATCACCAGCAGTTTTCAAAATTAATTCAGAAAAGTCATGGATATGATAAACATTGATGCTAATTAAATTGTTTCAAAATAATTAAGATGTTATTCCATGTACATTTAAATTGTTAAAGCCTTTAGATATCCATGCCCCTTTGACCTAGGTCACATGTTTCTTCTTGTTATTTGGCATCCATACTGTTTTTGAGAGTGGAGATCGTCAGATTAGCTACTTACAACACACATTTACACATATTAATCATGACAAATAGGAATATTTAACTATTTGATAATATATTAAATAAAATATATCTGGTTACAAAATTTGTTTCAAAATACCTCAGTCAATAACTAATATCTATCTAATAATCAGTACCCATGGTATTTATCAAGACAAAACTTTAATTTAGGACATTCCCAGTAATTCCTCATGCTGGAAACCATTTCTTTTTGTTTCCAGTCTTTATTTGTTGCCTATTTGCTTTTCTCAAATTGTATTTTAATATTTTGTCAACTATGATTTTAAAGCAGTAAACCAATATTCAGTGTTCATAATTTGAATAACTTCATGAATGTTTGGCAATTCCTGAAATTTTCAGAATTGATTCTTCTGAAAATTGAATGGTACAATAATATTGTTCATACTGAGTAATCTTCAGTTGTTCACATATACCACCTAAGAAATGTATAACAGTTCCTTTTTGTGTCATATAATACACCAATATGCACAAAATATGACTGTTGCATAGCACATGAGGGAACTACAAGTGAAGCCAAATTCTACGCCTTATAAAGTGCACCTAACCAAAAGATCTTTTGCTTATGTTCACTCATCCCATATTAGAGTATTAGACAGGAGTATTTGATATCTATAAATATTACACAATAAAATATTTTTGTAACTAAATCTTAATTCAAAATTTGAAGTGTTTGTTACCATTACAGTCTGATTTGTAATTTCATACATTCCTTTGTATTTACAAATTGAAAAGAAAATATTTCTTCTGACATGTTTTCTTCATCAATTCAAATTGTCATAAAAAAATCAACTAAATTTCTCATACTTTCAATAAATATTCTCTTGAAAAAACATATGAGTTTTATTACTTTACAGGAAAAGTCTTCTCAGGGGTGAAAAAATGTTTCATGAATATGATACTGTAAACACAGATTTAAACAGTTTAATTTATTATTGTAATATGCCCTTTAAGTGAGGGACATTTTAAGTGGTTCCATATTTTACAAACTGTTTAAAATCAATAAATTACAATTTCATTAGTTATAAAAGTGAATATTTTTCAATTAAATCTATATTCTCATCTTGTTTTAAAATTTCTTACAATGCAGGTAAAGATAATAGCTATTAGATATTCTAATATTATACTGAACTTTCTATTCAGAATTTGGTCCTCTATTATTTTCAGGCACATCTATCTTTTGTGATCCATACATCTGATGACCCTGTTTTCTAAAAACCTTTAAAAACTCTAACAAGGAAATGATTCTTCTCATTATGTTTTTCAGTTTTTCATTAGTTTTGGAATGATACCTTTTTGCAATTGTCCAAAACAGAGTCGCCGTAAATGGGACCAGCTCTTTTTTTTTTTTTTTTTACCATCCTTTGATACATTCAAAGAGCAAATTTAAAGAAAAAATGATGAGAAAATAATTATTTAAATATTGCCGATATTTCTTTTGAACTTTCGCCATTTTCGAAAAATCGGGGATTTCAAGAAAATGTGACCTGCACCATCTTCTAAATGTTCTCTATGCTATCTTAAGACAAAGATTATTTTTTAAAACATGGAGCCATTTTTGAGAACATGTTGGATATAATATCGAGACTTCATGTAAAGTATTTTCCAAAATCAAATATCAGTTTAAAAACTCGCAGGGCCTCAAGCTTGATTAGGACGATCAGGAAATATCAATTTTGAAGAAAATCGCCTGAACGGTTTAGGAGCTAGAATAAACCATAGACACACAGACGGATAGACGGGTTTTGCCGTCAATCGATTTATCAAGGACCACAAAACATGGATTCTGATTACACGTGTTAGAGGAAATAATTTACTAGGAACAAGATTTATCCACTTTTTTCATTACAAAGGGTCGGGAATAAAAGTTTTATGAGTAGAAAATTCGCTGATTTCGACACACGTTTACCATCCTTTATCGTCTTACGAAGTAAGACGGATAAACTGACGTTTTGCTATCATTCGATTTTCCGGTATCAAGGACCCACAAAACATGGATTCCGGGTACATCACGTGATAGACGATTTCCCTCTAAATTTAGCAACTGGATTTATCCACATTTTTGTTACCAGGGCCCTGTAATAAGAGTTTTTCTGCCGAAAATTCGCCTTTTCGCGCAGCATTACGTAACTTTCTATCTACTACGAACGGGGTAGCCAGAAAGTAAAAATCCAGTTGCATGGGTGTCAGGTCTGGCGATCGTGGAGGTCAGGCGATGGGGCCTCCACGGCCTATCCAACGGCTGGTGGGAAAAAGGGAACCAGGTGGGCTCGGACTTCTTGGTTGTAGTGCGATGGCGCACCAACGTGTTGAAACCATGTGCTTCTGCGAAGGGCCAGGGTCATATTCTCGAGGAGGTTGGGCAGAACAGTTTGGAGGAACGTAATGTATGCCTGCCCTTTCAGGCGACAAGGAACTATGTACAAGGAACTATGTATGTATTATTCAAATTATCGTTTCCATGTTGTCGCGGCAGGAAGTAATAAGAGCCAAAATTTATTGCTTATTTATCTTTGAAAATAGATTTTATAACATGGGAGTTTTTTTTCTCCCTTTCAAAATTTATTGCTTCTTTATCCTTGAAAATAGATTTTATTACATGGGAGTTTTTGTTGTTTTTTTCTCCCTTTCAAAAATTCAAAATTTAAGTAGTATATGACTTAGTGTAGGGATCACAGAATTTTGAAAATGTGCACACAATTCATTTTTCCTAATAGCACGTCATACGCAGTTTTTAACTGTTTTTTTTACGTAAAATAAATAAAAAATAATAAAATAAAATAAACGCAGTGGGAAGGATGTCTTCTCCCCGAGTCCCTCTCGGTGTACATTCGAGCTACCGCACGAGTGTCCGAGCATTGCTCCGACTCTCGCCGACGACTAGGTACACGTCGCAGTACTCATTTATCGAAAACTTGCTCATTCTCGCCTCTCGCACTCAAACTTGATATTTCTACTAATTTGCTTTGACGGCGCTTAACTTTTGTTAAACGCTGCCGGCGGCGGGGACGTTGAAGGTGATGCGGAGGGGGAAAGATGACTCCGTGCAGGTGCTTCAGCCATGACCACTCTGCGGGCCGGGCCTCGAACCGCCCTCTATTGGTTTCAGTCAAAACTGACACGCGGCTGATGGGCGAATCATTTGGCGGCGTTGACAGGTTCAAATGTCTGTTTGCTAAAGCACGATATAACGCGACCTAGCCACTGACAAATGCAAGGATACTAACCATGATACGGGATGCAAATGACAGCGCTTCGGTAACTTCAGTGAACCTTGGTCGAACTTCTGCGTGCGAGGATGTTTGAGTTGTTTTGAAGTAATGGTACACCACGGAATACAGCACCGCAGTTGTCCTCAGTTTTTTTTTACTTTTTCATGCCAACATATTACTAGTTTTTTTTTTTTTTTTTTTTTATTCATTCATTGGCACATGGCACATGGCTTCAGAAAATGACTTCCGTAAGAATCAGTTTAAATTCCGCGTCAAGGGATAATCAATTAACTATGTATTTTCCTGAACGAACATTTTATTTCCAAACGCTTTTTAGTACATCACGATATTTAGAATACTCTACAGGAGAATATCATTTATGAGACAATATTAAGCGTAAGGCATTCGTTTATATGAATATGTGCTACAAATGATAATTCGAGCATTCCAGGAGTTCCAATAATTTTCATAAATGTTGGATGGCGTTTATCATTTATGTTTACGCCGCTGTGTACCGTGGCTATCATTTTGATAAAAACTGGATTTTCTTTATGTACATTTAAAGAGGTTAGAGCGAGATACGTGCTATGTTTAACATGCCTTTTTATTGTACTAATCGAAAGATAAGAGGTCCTTCTATGTTCTGGTGGAGTTTTAATCGACTTCACCGTCTAGTTTTTGAGTAGTGAGACCGTAAAGTCAGTCCTTTTAACACGGGCTCTTACGGAGACCTGACAGAGCCGACCTGAAATTTTAAAATTGTGAGATAACTGTTGAAAATGTTTTTAAAAACCTCTTCCTTAGATACCTAGCATCCCAAAGAATCAATATGCACAATTTGAAGGACATCTACCGTTTCAAATGGGAGAATTTTGCAAAATTATAAGCCTAATCAGTCCAAAGTTCGCGCACTTTCTAAAGAGTGGGGATGGTAACGCGCAACTCGGCAACACCGCGCGCGTAGCGCGTTTCTTTCAAATCGAGTGGCAAGTCCTTGCAAGATTTCTTACATTCCTCTGGGTCTTCTGGGAGGAATTAAAGAGACATCACTCCTGGAAAACGTTGCCTTTGATGTTAACTAGATATTCAGCAAAGATGAAATTTGATGGATTTGTGCGATATGAATGAAAAACTCTATTCAATTAATATTCCAAATGAATTACTACGATACTACTGTATGAGCAAATGTGTGAACTTGAGAGTTTATAGAAATATTTTATACATTCAGTAGAGCATCAAATATGTTGAAATGATAAAATACTTTTTTGCTGATGTAAATATCAATCATTCAATGAATCTAGGTAAATGCAGAGCTAGATTTCTCTATTATCAAAATAAGAAGACTTGATACTCCCAACCCCGTGCCCAGATTTTTTAAAATAAGTATTCTTAAAACCTCCATAAAATGTTTTTATCTTAACGCTAATCATTAATCAAACAGTTTACTGAACTACAAAATTTGAATTTAAAAATAAATTGAATGGAACAATAAAAAACATTTATTTGTAAACGAAAAATTAAAACTGTAATTTCAACTTTGTAAGCAATTTGTTAATTTACATCTGAATTTTTACAGGGATTTATTCTATCATAATTATTTTTAAGTTAATCAAAGATTTTTTCAGAAGGAGTGCCCACTCCAGTTCTGTGCTTGGCCCACATGAGCAAATATAATTGAAATTGTAAGAAGAATTATAAATTCAGTCTTTGATAGTATTAGTATTTTAATAGGAACCTTTTTTCTCTATATCACTGTATATTTTGTCTAACCGATTGCGCCGCTTGAACAGTAGTAATGTATTTTCAATGGATCGCATGTCTTATTTTCAAAACATTTAAACCTCTTAATTTTGAGTGCAACATCTGAACAAACAAAAATTACAAAAACATTACAAAAGACACTGTCACTTGGAAACCTCTTTCGAAGATTTTATCTCGTACAATGTTATATTTTTATTATTGAGGGTTTAAATAATACCGCTGAAAGAATTATACGATGCAATAATATCATTTTACCAGCATTAGTTTGGTAACACAATAATTTGGATCTAAATCAAAAAATTAAATTGCGACTAGCAAATATCTTCTATATATTATTTAACAACACCGCTAGAAATACTTTGAAATTGCAAAAATCATTCTAAAATTTCAAATATAAAAGATACCTAAGCAAAAATAAAATAGGGGAATAACAGGAAAAAAAACGAAAAAATTATGAAGGTTTGGAATGAGGATAATAAAGAGAAGTAGAAGTCAAGGATTTCTGTTAACTTACAATGGAAAGCTAGTATATACAATCAGAAAACCAATCTACTGATCTTTTTGTTAAATAATCGAATAATCCAAGTTTTATCCTACCATTGGCTCAGGTAATTAAAGAAATAAAAATCAAAGAGAGAAACAAACATTGAAAATATTTGAAAACTTGTAATTATGTCACTGTTCTGCATGACACTGGAGGCATTATTTTGCCTTCTCTCAAATTGGCCGGCGTTGCTAGCCGAATTCGTTTGCTACGCCCCACTATGGGATGAAAGCGCTCTGTCCTTGGCCAAAGGTCATAACTCGGTTATCTGAAGAGTAAATCGCCTAAAATTTGGTACATATATAGAACGTAAGGATATAATACATTTACCATATTACCTGTTGCATAATTTCAAGATGGCGGCTCATTTATACGTACTATCTTGAGGTAGGAAAAGATAGAAATTAAAAATTCGTATGAAAACTTTTATTATGAAATTATTCATCTGTATTTTCATTTAACAAGAGTTCATATTGTTGTGATAGCAATAGACATCATTCATATTATTAATATTAAGTAATGTTCACTCTGATCACTAGAAAGAATCTATCCCATAGCATCCTCATCCAATACTTCAACAAGATAGATATTTACTCAGTTGCTTCATGTGAACTTGATTCTGGTGCAGGGTAAATAAGCATTTTAATTACTTCAAGTAGAAGTTACTTTTTCTTATTATTGTGAACTCTTTTTTGGAGGCTAGAAGTCGAAATGAAGGGATCCGATGTTTCCAAAGCTGGGTTGAAAATGTCTTATGTTGTGAATTCTGCTGTCCTTCCTTGTGCGAGTGTCTGTCCTTTCTGTGCAATCTATTTCTGGATTTTGAAGCTGCTTCTCCCAGGCATAGAAATGGCAGAATACTATACTGAAGTATGTATTTTCTATGAACAATAACTTTATGAACATTTACAGGCTTCGGAAACCAATCATAGAGTTTCCTGTATACTTTAGAAGTCTCCAAACAATATTTGCCAAATAATTCAGGGTCAATACTGTATTGACATAACATGGCTACCAGGATAATCCTAAATCTCTGAATTAGGTTTCATTAACAGCAGTAATTCGTGAAAAAACTGCAGGTTCCAAGAAGACGCGTCGTGCAGTATTTTCATTAGACCCAAAACCATTTTTGAATTGCTTTTTTCCGTCTTAGCAATAAACTTTAATTTATATCACCTCTGACTTGCCATACTTTTATATAAATTCTATAAGCTATGTGCAGAACACATTAAAAAGCTTAATCCAAAGATGTAGAGGACTTACCCCAAATTGTAAAGTACCAGACTTCGGCAAAAATTCGGGTGCGTAAAATTCTGTCGCATCCTTTACTTGAAGAGGTTTTGCGCCACAAATTGGGCAGGTTTGACTAGATCTGTTTCCTGTTATTATATTAAAAAAATTAATGTCAAATATAGAACAAATGAAACCCTTATAGTCTGTCCATTGCTATGCAGCCATTAATTGCATTAAATATCTGCATTGTGGATTTTTTTTTAAATTGTTATCTACAAAAACCTTAATTTTCTTGTTTTGGAAATTGCATAATATTTTTTTAAAAATTTTAGATGGTCTGGTTGGAGTTTCAGTGTCTTGATCCAGAAGAACAGCTATATCTCTTCCTCGAAGCTCGAGCTGACATATTTGCAGCTTTCACCATTAAATCTGCCTGATGGTCGTTTTCGAAGGACAATTTTGCAGCGATTCTTCGTTTGGACCTCTCAGATTTCTCACCGTAGGAACGAACAGGTCGCCCTGTTCGAGATTTGTCTTCGTGTGATTCAGTCAATTTGCTCTGTAGGCACACGAAATCCTCAGAAAGCCATTGAGAATTTTTTAATAAGTACGTCTTTAGAGTTCGGTGATCTTCTCGCCATCTTCTATTAATTTTGGGGCAAAAAACTTTTGTTTTTATCTTCAAATACTTTAAAAGATCTTCAGAGACATTATTACCATAACATCCACTCACAATATAATCGAGAACTGCACATTATTGCCTCTTTTTAACTCCGATGAATGCCACACAATGAATAGGTCTTTTCGATTGATATGACACACACCTGAAAAGACGCAAATTTCGTGTAAGGCGGCAGGTAGCGGCAGCTAAAATTATGTAAAACATTATCTCCTTTAGTTGAGTGACACTTTAGAAATAGATTCAGCGCAGCAAACGGCGGCATATTAGTTATAAGTCAATATAAACATGAACATAACCTAAAATATGATAACCTTTACAGGATATTTTAAGGCACAATATTCCGCGTTGTGAATATCTACATCTACATTTCTTATTAGAAGTAATAAAGCTTACCTTCATTGTTAGTATCTATACTTCGACTACGATTCTAACTCCGAAATACTCCTACAAGGAACAAAACATTCTGTACTATTAGGCGTATGGCACTTGCGCCTTACAACTTGCTTACAGAGGTGCCAATTTCCAGCAACTTGTACGTAAAACCAGGACAACCAATTTGGGTAATAATAGCGAATCATGATGCTTTAATTATATTAGAATACTTATATTCATGTTAATTTGTGATATGTTACAACTTATTTTTCGACTTTTGGCCAAGAATTAGTCCATTTTATCCCAATGTGCGCCTCTTGAAGTCACGAAGGTTAAGCGAATTCGAGACTCAGGGTTCCTGGTTGGGTGACCGGCCACGAACCCCGGGATCTAACAGCGTCGAGCCCTGGCCGAAGGGATAAAAGGCACTGACAGACTGCGACTTGAAGAGACTTGATAAATATAGTAATTATTCAGTATAGTTTACTCAGTAACGGAGGATTACTCCAGAAGAAAGCGCTCAACACCCAAGGGTTAAGAGACGCGTCGCATCAACAATGACGCAACAAACTTAAAAATTCCTTTGGGAACAAATCTTCCGCCAATCCGCTCAGACAATGATATTTACCGCTTGTCAATCAGGCAACAAGCTGTATTCAAAATGATTCAAAACAACGAAACTGTGAAGAAGCATGGGCACTGAGAAAGTATGCGAAACTCAAGGACATTACGGCGTTGCCCCATTCACGAAAGACTTTTCACTCTATTTAGACGAAATTGTTGCTATTTTTAGCGATCAGCGTACAAAAAAACATACCTATGTATATAGACATAGATCTATAATATTACTTTTTATCATTTTGATCTTACTAATTGTGTAATAGTGCATTTTTATATTCAATCTTATACCTCAATTATTCCTCGGCCCCGCGATCTGTTGGTACTGTAGTTAAGAAACAGGTCAACGGTAGGTTTTTATGTGGTATTGAAATGTTTTTATTTTCATATATGAAACAAAATTCTATAGAAACAAGAATTAAAAGAATGGAAACAGTATTGCAATTTTATATATATAGTAACACGCCCACCTACTACCTTCTAGCCGGCGATAAAGCGATAAAGCGTGAAACAATGAATGCTCGGAAGCGAGCTTTGAATTCTCAGGAAGCAGGATCTTTCGGGTATGAGAAAGGTCTGAACCCTTGACACAATGAATTAGGTAAAATTCTGGTAAAATGAGCATATATTCAGTAAAAACAAATTACACAGTGGCACAAATATACAGTGTGGCCCACCTAAGATGTTCCCTTCAATTTTCTCCTGAACCGTTGCAGATACTGAGATGCGGTTTTCACTAAAACTATATGCAAGGGGCACATATGGCCATGCATAATATTATTCTATTGCATTTTTTATTGCAGAGATATTGACCCAACTTCGATGTTTTAAATGGAACCCTATAGTTTTTGCTCATCATAACAAGCGTGAAGAGACGAGTTCATAAATATGCATATCGCCATATGTTACATAATAAAATTTTCGAAAAATTAAGAGTTTTAAAGACGCACGCCGACTACTGGTTTTCGTAATCTGAACGAGAAATTCCGGGTGAAATGCGGCGAGGCCATCCCCTTCCGTTGTGTCGACCTTGCGGTAAATGTAGTGGTGCAATGTGCAAAGGAGCTCACGAAAACCCGCGATTTGCTCTTTAAGACTACACCCTCTCAGTCCTGGAGACAATGTATTCACCCGTAGCCATGTTCTGAGCAAATCTGTACGCCACAAGGTACTATTTTTTAATTAATGAAATACTACAAGATTTGAGAAAATATTTGAATTATTAACCGTAGAGAAAGCAAAGGAAGATTGGAGAGTGAACATGTTCTGAATTAATAAATGCGTGTGCTGTCAGAAACAAAACGTTTACTCTTTGAAAAACTGAAAACCTCAGCGGTACAAAAATATCGTGTAAATAAAAGAAATAAAAATACTTTAAAATACAGAAAAAGGTAAGTTAACAATTCTAGAAATAGCTTGATTTATAACATGTACTCAATGTGCACCATCAACGGATATACACATTTGAAGACGCTTCTCCAGACGCTTAGGTCCAGCTTGTCCTCGTTCGTATACATCTTTCCGGATCCACTATTTCACTGCGTTTACAAATTTCTTCTATATCTGGAGAGTTCCCGTTTAGTTCTGACAGCATTTCCTTTCTCCACCGCCCTTTTATTCTACCTACCCTCCTTATGCCACTTCCAGGCATCTCCAGTTTTCCCACGTTACTCGACCGACGCAACGGAAGGGAATGACCTCGCTGCATTTCACCCTGAATTTCTCGTTCAGATTACGGAAACCAGTAGTCGGCGTGCGTCTTTAAAACTTAATTTTTTGAAAATTTTATTATGTAACATATGGCGATATGCATGTTTATGAACTCGTCTCTTCACGCTTCTTATGATGAGCTTGTGACGTACTAGGATGAAAAACACAGATGACTGTTCTGATTGATATTTACAATATATTTACAGTATATTCACAATTAATGTACAAAGATTACAATACAAAAATCTAACCCCTTGGCAACCTTTCAGTTCTCTTAGCCGCGAAACCCCGCGACCGTCCCTAGGCCTCGCCCAGAACCACTGCTTCGAAAGCAGCAAAAAGCAACGCGAGGTGCGAAGCTGCCGGACATAGAGTCCCGTAACTATACCAGTTACATGGCCTGTCGCCAAACCGATCTTCGACCCGAAGATCACGTGCAATGATAGCACTGGAGATACCTCTCGTCTTTTGACACCCAGCGTATCCCGCGAGGCGCCTGTCGGCGCGGCCTTAAATATCCGTTGGCTCGCCCCCACCCTACAAGCATCCGGCTTAGAGCTGGTTTCCCCAAAGCGGCCCGGCGCGGCTCGACGCCGCGGCGCCGAACCACGCGACGCTGCAAGCTAAAAACTATAGGGTTCCATTTAAAAAATCGAAGTTGGGTCAATATCTCTGCAATAAAAAATGCAATAGAATAATATTATGCATGGCCATATATGCCCCTTGCATATAGTAGTTTTAGTGGAAACCGCATCTCAGTATCTGCAACGGTTCAGGAGAAAATTGAAGGGAACATCTTAGGTGGGCCACACGGTACAATAAAGAATGCACTTTGCGTAGACGGTCACTGCAAAGAAAACAGAAAAAAAAGAACACGACCACAAAAATGTATAGGGCGTCACCCAGACTTCCTGAATACTTCAATAGTTACTATTTACAATTCTTTTGCTTCTACCTCTTTCTGAATTATTTTCGTGTACCTCATTTAACTTTTGTTATTCTTAAGTTTTCTCCGTGCACGGCCTTTTAAATGATTCTCTACAATTATTCTATCATAGACTGTTCACAGGTGTCAGCCTTCAGCTGCACATTTATTACAATTCTTTGAACTCAAACACAAGAACAAACGTGACACACGTTACTTAAATTGGACCCTTTACAAATTATAGTAACTAATTATCCCTGACATAATACAATGAAAGCGTGACTTTCAAACAAGATCACTTTTACACTACATGAAATATCATAATTCACTCTAGAAAAGTTGTACAAGGTATGGCATTCGAACGAATTTACTAGTGCATGCAGCGAATGAAATCTAAACTGCCGCTCATACGTTCGGAATATTTCTCCCAGTAATTATTTGGAACTCTCACCTGCTAGTTTCCCTAATCTGAACGAGAAATTCCGGGTGAAATGCGGCGAGACCATTCCTTCCGTTGCGTCGAACCTGCGGTAAAGGTTTTCAGTCTTTCAAAGAGTAAACGTTTTGTTTCTGACAGCACACGCATTTATTAATTCAGAACATGTTCACTCTCCAATCTTTCCTTGCTTTCTCTACGGTTAATAATTCAAATATTTTCTCAAATCTTGTAGTATTTCATTAATTAAAAAATAGTACCTTCTGGCGTACAGATTTGCTCAGAATGGCTATGGAAGAATACATTGTCTCCAGGACTGAGAGGGTGTAGTCTTAAAGAGCAAATCGCGGGTTTTCGTGAGCTCCTTTGCACATTGCATCACTACATTTACCGCAGGGTCGACGCAACGGAAGGGAATGGCCTCGCCGCATATCACCCGGAATTTCTCGTTCAGATTACGGAAACCAGCAGTCGGCGTGCGTCTTTAAAACTCTTAATTTCTCGAAAATTTTGTTATGTAACATATGACGATATGCATATTTATGAACTCGTCTCTTCAGGCTTGTTATGATGAGCTAAAATAATATATAGGGTTCCATTTAAAAAATCAAAGTTGGGTCAATATCTCTGCAATAAAAAATCAATAGAATAATATTATGCACGACCATATGTGCCCCTTGCGTATAGTAGTTTTAGTGAAAACCGCATCTCAGTATCTGCAACGGTTCAGGAGAAAATTGAAGGGAACATCTTAGGTGGGCCACACAGTATATAACAAAATGTGCTCGTCATGGAACAGCAAAATTCGCCATTACCAGACAGTAATCAAACCGGAAGCACTCCATGTACCAGAAACTCTTAATCTTCAATATAGAACTTTAAAACATCAGTTCGAAGTTAAAGAACGTAAAATTACGAGAAAAATCCTTGGCCTTAAAATTAAGAATGTTATAAACTACCCAAAACCAAGTGATGATATCTACAAACAAATTCCTAATATCACAATGCTAGCAGGCTAACAAACCAGATCCATGTCTTCTTGAAAAGTAAAGTCACCAGACCAAAATGATACAAACAGAAAAGGACCTTAGAGAACTAGGATCGCCAAATTTAGAAGATCGTGATATAATTAGAAAAACTACAAAATCGCGAAGTTTCGAAGTAGAAAAGGAAGGCAAACGAAACATATGGTCTGGGCAACGAAAGCAGACCCATTCTTTGAGAGATTACTGGGCTAACAATAAAGCCAAAAAGTGTTGAATCCGCGTGGTACTAAGTGGCCCATGCGCGAAGAAGTAGAAGAAGAAGAAGTCGAAGAAGACGAAGAAACAAAAGTCATTCTTATAGTTAAACCATGAGAGATGGCTCAGGGCATCAGCTGATGTCACTGCAGTCCCTCTGACCGGGAGGTCCTAGGTTCGAGTCCCGACGGCGGCAGGATTTTCGACACTAGTTTTTCAGCGAGGTCGAATTCAGTCGTTGTCTGGAGGAAAATTCTAGTGGCCGGCTGCTCTGATCGGTAGTTTTCCGTGATTTCTCCTATCAACACCAGGCGACTGCCGGAACAGTACCCAAACAGACGAGCCACGAACCACACGCGATCTTTCCTATCTCTTCCTTGCCCTATCCTTTGCCCTTACACACACTTACGCTAACCTGCACTACACTACCACACATGCCGGGAGATAGGTTGGGAGCTTAGAGCTTCTTTCGACTGCGGTGGTGCCCCGTTGGTGGGAGATACCTCGTTTGGGAAAATCCCGCTCGCCGACGGTAGGTCAGCGCCGAAACTCATATTCCAGCAGGGAAAGAACACCGGCAAATCACGAGCAAACAACACGCACTACACTTACGGGACCAATGACCCTAGTAGTTGATGCGCCTGGAATCTTCATCGGCGCCCGGAATCAATCATCAATTAATCAATCTATCAATCGTATAGTTAAATAAAACTCATATTAAGAGTTCCTATTTCGTTTATGTAAGTCTCACTATGCCCATTTGTCTCTATCTACTAGGGAATATATCTCTCTAACCACCTTAAAAGATTGTTTACGCTGACCGTGTATCGTGGGTATCATTTTGAAAAAAGTGGATTTTCTGTACGAATATTTAAAAGATTAATTGAATAGAACACACAAACATTCGATACTATTAATGTATTCTTGTGAAAGCCACGCCATGATTTCCTCATAGACTATTACTCGACAGTTTCACCGTTTACGCGGAGAAACAAGGAAATGCCCGGCGCAATAGAAGTGTTATACACGATCGTTCCATATATGTGAAACTCAAGCTCGAACAGATGTAATTAATCTACTTTAATATACTGATTCTAAAATGATCTCAACTTAATTACAGAAAAGTGAATAATTTCAATCTTAATTTAAGAAGAATTAATGTTGTAGTTCAATATGAATATTGTATTTATATATGATTTATTAGACGTGCGTATATTGTAACTGTGGTGACTTTCAATCGTTTTGTTTTGTTGGGCGCCGGCTAGCTCAAGTTCGTTTGGGATACTTTGTTTCGGTGCGTTGGAAAGGTGCGCTTGCTAGAAGAGAAAATACTTATTTTGTGTTGTATTATTGAACATAATTTACTGCTATGAATTAAAATACTACAAAAGTTAGAAATTTTGGTGACCACACTACCTGAATTTAAAAAATTAAAATTAAACTTATAATTAAATTACAAAATAAGCCAGAGCGCGGCCACACAAATTATGCAAATAAATCTTTAAATTTCCTTTTGATTCAGGAATAAACAAGAGTCTTTTGTTTTTACTAATCGCTTGAAGAGCCAAACTTTTAAACCTTTGCATGGTTTTAAATAAAACGTCACCACAATCTTGCTCAGCTGTTCTTGTGGGGGCGTGTCCTGTCGGTCACTGACCTGCCAGTCTTCACCTCGGTAGCTGGCTCCAGGAGCAGGCCTCAGACAGCTCACAGACGATGCAAGGCCGTGAATAATGGGCCTTTAGAAGTCCTTTTTGGCGGACGTCCGTCGCAGGCAGCAGCGGAGTAGTCTTCGGATCAGTACACTCGCTATGCCTAATTTTTGACCTCTCTCATGCTGGCACTACCGGATACCACAAAACAATATATACCTCCATTTAGAATTATTTAATTGCTAATTAATTACGCAAGAACATTTCTTTTTGCTCTTCAAAGTTTTGCGTAATTAATGGTGAGCTAGCATAAGATTATGCTTGCACTAAAAGAGTTACCACAAAACCATATATGCCAGATTAATTAAATTAATTTTTGCGAAATTAATTAGCAACACAATCGTTCTACAAGATGGCATATTTGGTTTTGTGGTAACCGATTTTGGTAGTGCCAGCGTAAACCTTAATTGCTAGTTTATCATTAATTAATCGGAAGTTTAAAAAAAAATTTTTTAATTAATTACCAATTAAATAGTTTTAATTGGTGGTATATATGGTTTTGTGGTAACCGATTTTGGTAGTGTCAGCATAAGAGAGATAAATATTTGTGCACTCGTCAGTAAGTCTTTATTTATTTATTTATTTATTTTACGTCAAAAAACAGTTAAAAACTGCGTATGACGTGCTATGGGGAAAAGTGAATTGTGTGCACATTTTCAAAATTCTGTGATCCCTACACTAAGTCATATACTACTTAAATTTTGAATTTTTGAAAGGGAGAAAAAAACAAAAACTCCCATGTAAAATCTATTTTCAAAAAATAAATAAGCAATAAATTTTGAATTTTGAAAGGGAGAAAAAAATCAAAAAAACTCCCATGTAATAAACTCTATTTTCAAGGATAAATAAGCAATAAATTTTGGCTCTTATTACTTCCTGCCGCGACAACATGGAAACGGTAATTTGAATAATTGTATTTCCCACTGAATTCTAGAAGACGTGCACAGAAAATGAAGTTACATTTATGTCCAGAAGCAAAACAAGGGCCAGGAAACTGGACGAAAAACCTGATCGAGATGGGAGTCATTGACCCGGAAGCTGTAGTACAATAGTTGTTGCAGGTTGTTTATACTCATTTACACAGTTCAAATGGTAAATAATGCATTATGTATCATTGTTAAAATTAATGTTACTTTTCTTGTGATGCTCAATATAGTCTCTAATTGTATAGAAACAGTTATGCAGCAGAAACGATTTCACTTGGGATTTAAACTTTTCTATTGAATTTAATCGTTTAATGTCATCTGGCAAAGTGTTGTAAAATAATTAGTTAGTATTGTATGTGAAGTTTTTGTAATGAGCTGTTGATACTGTCACCTGATGAATATGATTTCTACGTCGAGTGTTATAGTAATAGACTTCGCATTTTCTGAAAATATATTCCGCCCTTGAGCAAGTCATTTTTACAAAACCACTGATTCGAAAATAAGAAGACACGGTAATGGTAGAATTCCTAGATTAATGAAGAGAGCACATGAATCACGTGGGTGGGATTTGGTTATTATTCGTACAATTCGTTTTTGTAATCTAAAAGTCTGGGAGCTATAGGATGTATTTCCCCAGAATATTATGCCATATCTCACGCGGGAATGAACATTCGCGAAGTATACACAACGAGCAGTATGAAAGCTGACTGAATTTGCAAGAATTCTGAACGCGTAGCATAATGAACTTAATTTTGTGTTCAATTCATTTAAATGGACGTTCCATTTAAGGTTTGACTGAATTGAGAGACCTAAAAATTTTGTTGCCTTAACATCAGTCAATGGTACACTGTTCATTTTCAATGGGGCACAGAATTGTTTATTTGAAATGGAAAACTGCATTAAAACCGTTTTCTTTTCGTTACTATTAATTTGTTATTTCGGAACCAATTTGAAACATCTGATATTGTACTATTTACTGTTTCTTTATTGCAAAGGATGTTCGTATCATTCGCAAAGAGAACCGTTCTTCCGTTTCGAATCGTCGAGGGCATATCGTTTACGTAAAGTAGGAACAGAATAGGGCCTAAAGTCCTTGATTAAGTACAGCAGGTTGCGATAATTCTCGAACCTTTGATAAAATATATTTGACAATAACGGCAGAAACTTCGTGTGCCCTGCGATCCAAGCTCAAATGAAATAAAATAAATTCGCTAGGATGCGAATGATGCACCCAGATTGCGACCAGAGCTTAAGTGTACGAACGCACGAACGCGAGTTGTGCGCTCAGCGAGCCAATCTAAAAGTACCGAATACGGATTCGCTCAGACGCGATTCTTGCGCCTGGCGGTCCGACCTAGAGTGAATTTACAGGTTCGCTCGAATACGACTTGCATCCGGCGATTCAGGCGCAAGTGAAAAAACGACGTGCACGGACACACTCCCGCGCCCTGCGGTCCGACCTCCGGAGCGGTCTGGCATATAAGTGTCCTCACTCCCCGTCTCCTCTTACCATCGAAGCTTCGAAATCCCTTGTTCTCGTTGTTCTAGAAATTTTATGTTGTGATTGGTCTTAAAATATTGCATTTTAATATTACTCCAGCCAATCTTCGTATGGTTCTGGAAGGCTTAAGAGTGGAAAATTCCTTCAGAACGCTCTCCCTCTCTTTCAAAGTTGATATTAGAACTTGCAACTGCACGCAAAGTGCGACACGAGTGGTCATATTTATTTATTCTAGCAATAATGTTTGGCTGACAGCTGGGGATTTCCCATTTACATAGTACAGTGCCCAGCCTCGTCCTAGCAGGTGGGGGTGGGGACTGGGGTGGCAAGTGGCGTAAACGGACATGGATCTGCGCCGTGGACACAAAACACTGGAGGGGCGGATGCTTGCTTGATTGATTGTCAGTGATTCCGGGCGCGTCAACTGCTAGGGTCATTAGTTCCCTAAGTGTAGTGTATGTTTTTTCATCGGGAGGTGGCGGTGTTTTTTCCCTGCTCGATAGCGAGATCCGGCTCCGACCTACCGTTGACTAGCAGGGTTTACCCAAACTAGGTATCTCCCACCAGCGGGGCATCGCCCCAGGCGGGACAAGTTCTAAGTCCCCGACTGGTCTCCCCGCATGTCTTATAGTGTAGTGCATGTTAGTGTCGGTGTGTGTCAGGGGTGAGGATAGGACAAGGAATAGGAAGGAAAGATCGCGCGCGGTCCTTGGCCTGTTTGTTAGGATACTGCTCTGGCATTCGCCAGGTGTTGATCGGAGAAACCACGGAAAACTACCGATTAGAGCAGCCGGTCGCTAGAATTCTCCCCCAGACAGCGACTGAATTCGACCTAGCTTTTTCAGCTAGGTTGAGCTAGTGTTGAAAATGCTGCCGCCATCGGGATTCGAACATAGGATCTCCCGGTCAGAGGCACTGCAGTGACATCAGTTCACTGAGCCACTGTTCCCGGTGGGGGCACGCCTTGGCGCCGACTCGTCGTGGGGTGCGCCCTGTGGAGGTCCCAGGGGGGCAAATAGGGAGTGTCCTGCGAGCCCAGCTGCGCGTTTAATACAAAGGAATTGCGCGTTTTTAGTATTACGCAATTTCGTGAAAACCAATAAAATATTACTGTAATTTTTACATCAAATTATTCTCTATGAACTCTGTGCCGTCACAATATATTAACAGCTATGCAACGCACGGAACTTGAACTACGTAATATAAAGAAACTAACATAGGGCGTATTTCTCTACAACTTCGTTGTTTCATCTATAATTACTGTTTTGTCAATTATTACCATTCTTTATTCTTACGTTATCCAACTGAGGTAATACTAAATTATTTTTGACGACTACTGAGTGAAAGAAAGCGTTCACCGGACGAGTGAAGGCATGAACATGCCTTGTTTCTAAGTAGGAGTTGCGTTTAACGGGACAGCGACCTCGCCCGACGAGTCAATCGTTCGTCACGCAGTTGAAGTACACACATCGCGGGATGATGGAGTGAGTCTTTGAACCACCAGCAGTTACCTGTATTCGTCTCTTTCTTCCGCTAGCTAAATGTGTAGAAATACTAAAAGTTCAGCCGCAAAGTTATAATACTATTCTGTTGATTTAAGTTCTGTTAAACTATTCTGTTCTGTTAAGTTGAAGTTCAGCTACACGAAGTCAAGGTCGTACAGCCAGAAAGGATATTAGGAAACTGAGGACGTTGCTGGAGCGAGGTATTAAAAGTTATAAGAATAACTCTAGTTTTGTATACGAAGTGTGAACAGGGAAATAACGAAACGAGAACAGATACTTTAATTATATTTCTATTCATTCTTGAACTTTTGAATATTCGAAAACACTTTTGTAACTAAGAAAGTTAATCTATTGTTTGGAAAGCTAATATGAAAGACTATTTCTATTTCAAGATGTTTATACAAACGTTTACTAAAGTAAAACACGTGACTATTGTATGTATGTATGTAAATTAGTTTTTTAACTTATGTTTACATCCGTTCTTATTGTGTTCTAATTCATGAGAGTTATTTTTTATGAATTCTTTTTGTATATTAATCTTTTAATGAGTGTTTGTTATATTGTTTGTTGTGCATGGTGTTTTCTTTTTCAGTAATCTGATACACTGAACTATTTCATTTCAAATTTGTTTCAGTTTCCAAACCAAAGAGTGTAATTTATGACTTAAAATAATACATTCTCTCTTTATGATTTAACTGAAACTTCACTATTTCTTCACATTTTCAATTAAAAAAAGACGAATCGCATGCCCTGGTCGCAGTTTAAGATCACCTTCAAAGGTTGTTGTTAAGTGACATCTATTGAAAACCTGAATGAGACGCATCGAGCATTTGTTTTCGTGCTCGAGTCATCGGGACCAGGGACCTGTAAGAATTACTGAAACCCCGAGAGCTAGCAGTTGTTGTAGCTAGTATTTGATGCGTGGGGAAGTTTCAGCTTAGCTACGTGGTTGATGGTGTAATAATAACATGACTGATTATTAACTCAAAAAAGACCTGAATTTATTTATTTATTTTTACGTCAAAAAGAGTTAAAAGCTGTGTGTGACGTGCTACGGAAAGAAGTGAATTCTGTTGACGTTTTCATAATTCTGTGATCCCTACCCTATGCCATATACTATTTGAATTTTAAATACAGAAAGAAATGAGCGTTTTTCGTGAGGATTGTTAACAAAAAATATTCGCTCCGATGTAATAAAATCTATTTTCAGGGGTAAATCATCTGTAAATTTGGGCTCTTATCCCTCATCTCTTTTGTGAAGGAATAATATTTCCTGCCGCGTCAACATTAACGATAATTTGAATACCTATATTTCCCACTGAATTCTAGAACACGTGCACAGATAATGAAGTTACATTTCCACCCAGAGGCAAAACAAGGGGTCATCTCAGTATTTACTAAAAGGATCAGGGAAACTGAACGAAATGAAATCGAGATGGGAGTCATTGACCCAGAAGCTGCGGTACAATACTTGTTGTTTAGAATTATACAGTCCAAATTATAAATAATACACTAAATATCACTGTTAGAATTAATATTACTTTCTTTTTGATGCTCAGAATAGTCTCTGATTGTATAGAAAGTTACGCAGCAGAAACGATTTTACTTGGGATTTAAACTTTTCTATCAAATTTAATCGTTTGCCATCTGGCAAAGTGTTGTAAAATAATGTACGTGTATTGTGTGTGATTTTTTTTTGTAGTGAGCTGTTGATACTGCCACCTGATGAATATGATTACTACTGCGAGTGTTATAGTTATAGACATGGGAGTTTTCTGGCAATATATTCCCGGCCTTAAGCAAGTCATTTTTGACAAAAACCACAGATTCCTAAATTAACAGACAAGGTAATGGTAAAATTCCTAAATTAATAAAGAGAGGCTTACAAGAATCACGTCAGTGGAATTTGCTTATTATTCTCACAATTCTTTTTTGTAATCGTAAAGTCTAGGGCTATAAGATGTATTTCTCCAGAATATTATACCATATCTCAGGCGGGAATGAACATTCGCGAAATACACACAACGAGCAGTATGAAGGCTGACTGAATTTGAAAGAATTCTGAACGCGTAGCAAAATGAACTTCATTTGTGT
The DNA here is from genome assembly GCA_964035755.1 of Teleogryllus oceanicus. NCBI lineage: Eukaryota > Metazoa > Arthropoda > Insecta > Orthoptera > Gryllidae > Teleogryllus > Teleogryllus oceanicus. The sequence continues at coordinate 237,794,993 of CAXIVR010000001.1, read as the reverse complement.
TCAATTCATTTAAATGGATGTTCCATTTAAGGTTTGACTGAATTGAAAGTCTTAAAAATTTTGTTACTTTAACATCAGAGCTCACCGTTCATTTTCATTGGAGTACAGAATTGTTTATTTGAGATGGAAAACTGCATTGACACCGTTTTCTTTTCGTTTACTATTAATTTTTTATAACGGAACCAATTTGAAAATCTGATATTGTACAATTTACGGTTTATTTATTGCAAAGAATATTCGTATCACCCGCAAAGAGAACTGTTCTTCCGTTTCAAATCATTGATATCGTTTACGTATAGTAGGAAGGGAATATGGCCTAAAATCGATCCCTACGGGACTCCACGTGCAATTGACAAAGACTCGGAAAAGTGTGTGCATAATATTATATTATTCCAATAAGGTATTTCTACTCTCTGAGATCGTTTTTTAAGGTACGAACATAACCAGTCTAGAGCAATACCACGGATTCCATATGAAGGTCATTTTGAAACTAAAATGTTACGATCAATGACGTCAAAAGCTTTTGAAAGGTCTAAAAATAAGCCAATAGGAGTTTCGTTTTGATCCAATGATGAGGCGACATCTTTAAGAAAAGTCAATATGGCTGTTTCCGTAGATTTTGATTTTCGGAATCCATGTTGGGAATCTGAAAACGCTTCGTGTTTACTGAAAAGGGTGTCCATTCGTACATAAGAACTCTTGAAAATACTGCCAAAGGGAAATTGGCTGATAATTTTGAATTTAATTTTTGTTGCCTTTTTTGAAGAGCGGTTTAATCTTAGCTGTTTTGAAAATATCTGGAAAAGTTCCGGTGCATAAGGATACATTAAATATGTGAGTTAAAGGCAGGCACACAAGTTTTTAATAAACAATCCGGAAATTCATCTAAACCGGCCGAATATTTATTTTTTAGTTCACCGATCATTTTGAGAATTTTATAGAAATTAGTTTCGGCAACGAACATCATGTCTAAAATATTTGGGGAAACTTCTGAAGTTGAATTTTGTGTCTGATGACCCTGAGTGAGTTCGGTAGCAATTCGCGAGTTCAAATACCAGCGCCGAGAAAAATTTGTTGCTGGCCGGAAACACTTTAGTAGGTTCAATTATAATATTGCCTAGCCGTTGCAAATAATTTAGAAAAATATTTGCTATTATGGCACCACTAGATAAAATGAGCTTTCGATTTAAATACTTGCAAGATTGTAATTCACTAGTTTGGTTACTACAGTGGCTGGTTAGCCGTGTACGTTTGAACACTCATATTGGTTATCTTAAAGGAAACTACTCAAAAACGGACGGAATTTTTTTATTTTCAGAAAAACAATTATTGCTTTAACAAATAATTTACAATTTTTAGTAGATTGTGATCCATATTGGCAAGTATATTAATACACTGTTGATAAAAGTGATGTTTATACTGTTTAGAGTACCATTTAGTATCATGAGGAAAATATCACAAAACAAAACAGAACAAAATTAGTGACTATTTAAATATTTATCAATCGATTTTGTCATGTTTGAAGCAAGATAACTTTACTTTTTTGACAATTTTTAGCACGATTCAACATATACATGTAATCTGAAACATAAAAACCTTTGGTCAAAAGCAATTTCAATTTTGCGAAAACTGATCAAGGAATTGTATCGTAAATCTTTTAAACAAAACATTTTAAAGTAATATATTACTCACAGATTATTATTTTAATATTATAAGCCAGTCAAATAATCTGTCAAATTGAAAAACTCAAGGAAACAAGTAGACTTCAGCTTATTCTATATAATCAATTGATCGGCGCAGAAAAACACTGCTGGCGTGTAAAACATTATTGCGCTGAGAATTGCAATGGTCTGAGTAAATGGAAGGTGAAATCTCAATTCCACGTGAACATGGATGACTGTGTACTGTCCGGGAGGGGCTCGCCATCGTCGTGGTATAAGGAAGCGAGCAACCCTGCAAATGAAAGAATGCCACGCTGGAATGCGTGGACGCGCAGGGCCAATTTCAATAACTTGCGAATCAGAATGTGTGCTCCCGTAGAAGCTCCTTTGGGAGCTTCGAAGTGGGCTTGTGTCTGAAGAACTAGGTAAGAAGCTAACGTTCCTGTCACGTGGTGAGTTAGCGGTTGAGCTTGTAACAGATCTCTCCGAGGGCCAGTGCGGGCTCTCGATATAGCCGGCTATGGGGGGCATCTCCTCTCTATTCAGAAGAAAATTCTGGTCATCGGGAAGCTCCAATATTCTCTCTAGGAGCCGAAAAGGTCTAGTCACGTCGCTTTCAGTACTTGACACATCATCCAGGTCTAAATTTATGTTGTTGACAGATGAGGAGGCCCCCGCTGTATAACCGGACGAGCTTGGACTTGAGTTCCAAAAAGAACTCCGCACAGGACTTCCCTGGGAGCTTGCAGATGCGCTGTGGATTGAGCTTCGTCCGGGGCTCTCGCTGGAGTTCCCAGATGTACTTCCGCTGCGAATCGAACTCGTCATTCGCCTCCGAACTGGCCTCAGGTCTGCACTTTGGACTGGTCTCCAGATTGAAATATCGGATGAACTTCCACTCGAGGTCCAGTATGGGCTCCAAGCCGGGCCGTCGTACTGGTTACGATTTTTGTCCGGGGTGCCGTCTCCACTCTCGCTCAAATCTCTGATATAATTCTCCTCTTGACTTTCGTCTAGGTCGCCCTCTTGGATTCTGAGATGGCTGTCATCAGAGATTGAATTATTTGAGAAAACAAAAGAGCTCTCATCTGAGCTCTCAACCTCGTTTCCATCAGGGCTTATGTCTTCGTTTCCATTAGGATTCTCGACCGAAGTCCTAACGGTGTTCTCCGAGTCTGAGGCACGGAGAGTGCTTCTTGTTGAGCTTCCTTCCGAGTCCCCGAATGAACTCTCCATGGAGCTCCAAAGCGGGCCTCCATCAGAATCTCTGAACGGATTCCATAACTTGTCCGTGCCCAGCGTCCTGGAGGGGTCCCCAGGTGAGCGGTTAGATGGAGCATTGCCGCAGTTGTTTGCGTCGCCACCGGCGAAGGGCTGATTCGCATTTGATTCCCTTCCAGACATAACCTGCGCGCAAGTTCAAAGAATATATGCAGCAGCATTCGACAAGCCAATATCGATGTAACTGTCAACACTACAATGATGCTGTGTTATCAAGATTAAGATATTAAACTGTGTTAATTTTCAAGTTTTGATTTTTTAAATTAATGTTAATAATACAAGAAATTCTTCTGGTTAAAACATACTAAAGCATGGTAACAGATTGCATACTAATATAATTTGAGAAAGCAGCCAAAGAAATAAGAGCGCTTCAACTACACTAATTGAAGTAAATATTCCCAGAATGAATATTCAACAAGTTTTTTTATTGAGTCCATGAGTTTCGGTCAATTATGTTATTATTAGAGAGAGTTATTATCTGGATTTAATGTTTTGATTAAATAGCCGTACATACCATAACCGTTTCCTGGGGAATTCCTCTTTTCCATAACGTAATATAATTTTGACGCCATGGCGCAGTGTACTCCGCAGGAATCTTTTAGGCTGCATTCATAAATTTCTACTCGAAAAATATTCATTGTCAGCCTACCAGATGAAGCGAAGTCATTGTCTGAAAGAGAGCTTTGGAATTCGTATTTTCTTAATGTTGTAACCTCCTCTATTGACGTTGCTTATATGAAGGAAGTATCGTTACCCGCGCACTCCCTCACGAGTTCTCTGTTACAGAGAATACGGCACTGTAATATCTGAAAATTTATTTATTTAACGTAAAAAAGGTTAAAAATGTGTAACCATCGAAGAGAAGTGCAATCTGTGCACGCTTCTTGAGCTCTGAGATCCTCACTCTCATTCAGGATCAATTATGAGAACAGGTAGAAACGAGCGTTTTTTTGGTAAGAATTTATTGGAAAATATTGGCAATAATATGTGAAAACTATTTGCAAAGGCAAATAAGCTATTGCGCAGCCTTAGCATGCATGCATAATTGCAACTTCAATCCTACTAACACTTCAACGATCATCAGGGAAGGGATTAGAGGAGGTGAATGGATACTTGGGATACTGATTTAACAGCTTAGGTGAGCATGTAAAGAAAATGTCAAAGAATGTGAGAGATGTGTGGTGGCCATGAAGTAGCTTAACAGTTTTTCTTCAATTACAGTTATCTGAATAACAGTTGACTCGTAATAATAGTTGAAGAAAAACACGTTTGTGATCATCAAGTGGCATGGCCGACTACTGTACGTTAAATCAGTTGTGGCAACACCAGGCAAAACAAATAACATTGGTAGCTGTTTTAGCTTGTGCAGCTAACGTACTGCGGTTTCTTGCACTACTTCCCGAAACACTTTACAATGGAGAGTGGATGAACTACAAAGGAAGAATAGTAATTGAAATAATATGAGCGGAAAATATGAATAGAATCTTAAACAGTGATTCCTGACGGGTTCAAATTACAAATATCCTTTCGAGTAAGCTATTTGTGTAGAGGGAAGTGAAGAGTGCCGAAATTAGTTTTGCTTACCTACAGTTAACTTGGTAATGACTGTTGGACATCTAAAATAATGCGTGTTATTTGATTTTAACATCTCATTTTATTTTCCCTGACGTAGGGGAGTATTAGAGGATCTCACATATGCAACAACATATGTGGCAGAAGGCAACCTGCAGCCCGCAACCAGCTGCAACCTCCCGATTTTAGTGAGGCCTGTTCGTTCTTCTGCGTAGTTTTCAGTCGTTGAAGTTTGTTCTATAAATATATATTTAGTGAATGCTTGTAAATAATTTAGTTGTGTCATAGACAAGGGTCGAAAACAAAATTAAATAATTTTATTAGAAATATGAGGACTTGAGATGAAACTTATTTCAAAGGTTCTTGGACTGCCTGACACGCATTTCCTTCAGGGGAAAGTTCTGAGACGAGGCGTAGAGCGGTGCTAAGAGCTAACTCTGCTCGCGTGTCCCGCGCTCCGCCTAGCCCGGTAGCTACCTTGCCAACCGCAAAAGCGCGTCAAAATCTCACGCGAAAAAGGTTTGCGTAAGACCTCCGTGAAGTTGGCCAGAAAAAAAATTAAAATTTACAAATTTCATGTGCATACGTTTGTCCATCGTTAGACCACGTGTGCCCACCCTCTAGACAATTTTTACCAGCTTCCGTTCAAAACTTAGAACAAAACATTTTTTCTGGCCAACTTCACACTTTTACGAAACTACAATATTTTGCCTGATACATTAAAAATACCAAAATTAGAAGTGCGCTTTCGTTTCTTCATCCTTTGACCACCTTTAATCATTAACTACATTATTTTTACCACGTTTACTCTAGCAGATATTGGCGAAAAACGTATTCCCCGGCACGCAGAACACGTGAACTTGGCCCGAAAAAACTTGGAAAATGCAATTTTTTTGGTGGATTCGTTTGTCTATCGTTTGACCACGTTTTCCCACCCTTTAGAAAGTTTTTACCAGCGACGGTTCAAAAATGATTGACAAAAAACTTTTTTCCCGCCATTTCTTCAAATCGCCAAAATATCAAAGAAATAAGAATTTCGAAACTTTTCATTTGCATTCGATACTCTACCTCCTAATGACCTATTATCTACATTCAGGCGTGGTTTATCACCAACGAAACAACCAAAAAAGTTCAAAAACGCATGAAGTCAGCCCGAAAAAAATTGGAAAACAATTTTTTGGTGGATTCAGCTGAATTTCAACAATATGTTTGCAGTTCGTCGTGTAAGTCGAAATTGCCACCACTACGTACGAGGCAATACTAGACAAAATTATGCATTTAATTCTATGAATTTCGTGGCATTGCCATTCTAATATTGCGTTCAGAAATGAACTCAGCAGCGGTAACAACCACTAGAAAACTAATAAAGAACTTTTTTAAAGAAATCTATAACAGCGCATACTATCTCGTTTTATCTGTAGTGAATTTGTAATATTCGTATTATAAATTGCAAATTGATTTCAAGCTACCGTACTCTTCAGTTGTCTCGTTGAGACACTCTTGAGCAAAGAAGCACGAGATATTGGAATTTACAATTTTGGAAGATTTTGCCATTTTTGAAAGTTTGCAGGTTGTAATGATAATAGGATGTATTCCATATTTGTAACTGTACTTTTCTTTACTTAAGGAAAGCATGCTGAGGAAAAAATATTTCTTTGTATCGCCGGCAATCGAGTTGTGCCTTGTTGATATTGACATTTCAGAAAATTTCCTTCTAACATTGCGAAAACTACTGTACATAAATTTGCAGAAAAAAGTATATAAATGGTTTAAATATAAAGCAATCTTTTTTAACATATAAAATGTTCATCATTAAATTCAAAATTGTGCGAAAATTACTTAATTTTCAAATAATTGTATCAACTAATTTAATAATATCAATTTTTCGTAGAGCCTAAAATTAGTCTTAAATTCTGGGTAGGATTTTATATTTTTTATGAGTTTGGTTTTCGTCTATATTTGTAGTACATAAGAAAACGTATTGTAACGAATATTGCGTCATCCGCCGGCGCCACTCCGTGGTGCCTGTGATCGCGGGTTACGTCATCTGCCGGCGACCACGAGCTGCCCGCGAGCGCGGGTTGCATCACCTGCCGGCGGATTACTCCAGAACAGTCGCGGTGTCCGGAAGGTTCTGGATTGTCTTGACAGGTATAAATACGCGACGGCCGGCGACCGCGAGTCAGTCTTGAGTCCGCTGGAAGCTGAACTGTGAAGTGTGTGCATCGCGGTGAATAGCTGTGCAGTGAGTGTGCTCAGTGAAGTGAACCGTGGTCAGTGCATCGTACTGTGGTCGGTGACGTGAACTGTGGCCAGTGCTTAGGACTGTGCGAGTGTGCAAGAGGAGTGTAGTGTAAATAACTGAAGAGAAGTGTAGTGTAAATAAAGCAAGAGAAGTGTAGTGTAAATAACTGAAGAGAAGTGTAGTGCAAATAAATAATCAAGTGTTTTCAGTGATTGTGTTAAGTAACAAAATAAACGTTTTTGTTAAAATAATACGAGACTTTTAATTCACCACCTAGAAACGTAACAATATTAACTGTTTCTCTTTGTACAGTCCTGTTTTTACTTTCTCGCAACCGCTTACGCAGTAGAGATAAAGTGTCAAATGCTGCGCGAAAAAAGGCGAATATTCGGCAGAAAAACTCTTTTATAGGGTCCTTTTATCAAAAAATTGGATAAATCCAATTGCCAAATTCAGGTTTAAAAAAATCCTATTCCACGCGAAATATTACGCGAAAAATACTCAAATGTTCGAAATATTGTATATGATATTTCCAAATCTGTTTTTAAAGAATAGATTTCATTAAGGAAAAAAATCTTCATTGTTGTAATTGTAGGTAGACGGTAAAAATGTTTCAACTTTTCCAATTATCGAATATTCAAAGATTGCAACAAAAAATTTCATTTTCTTTTTAGCTTCTTTAAAATTTTTAGTCATTTTGAGAAAAAATTGCAAATGTTGAGGCTTCCTATAAAGTATCAATAAAAATAAATATACCCATTTTACATTCAAGTGGCCGCGATATCAGTCAGATCTATCGTAAATTTGGGTGCAATTATCGCTTGCGGTTGAGCTGTTTGCGATGTTCACAGACAGACACACGGTCAGACATTTTGCCATCAATCGATTTTTCAGTATCAAGGATACACGAAACGTGGGTTCTGACTTCATAATGTATTAGAGGAAGTAAATGAGTACATAAAGTAACACGATTTATTCACTTTTTCGTTCCCAGGGCCCTGCAATTGGAGTTTTTATGTCTCCTTTTTCTTGTTTCTTGCCTTTAAAATTGCCTACATTCAATGCAAAATTACGTAAAAACTAGTCAGAGTTTTGAAAAATTGTACCTAACTTTATTTAAAGATCCAAATTTGTAGAACATTTTTCATGAAGAAAAATCCGTATCGTCAATATTGTATTGTATAAAACACCACAAAAACGATTTAATTGTTACACTCTAGCTCATCTGGATGTGCAGATTTTCCGAAACACTGTTCACGATACAATCATACGACCATCAAAATATGTCCAACAATTTCATGTTTTTCTTATTCTGAGAAATGGCTATTAAAAGTAGCTCCTTATTTTAAACAAGTTTGTTCATTTTCTTCTGAGAAATTCTGAGGTTGGCTGTCTGGAAGATTATTTAACAGCGAAAAATCTAACATTGTTAAAATATACGATAGCATTTTCAGGAGATAATTAGCTGAGCAATCGTTTGAATTGTTGATGAATTGATTCTTTGAATACCTGTCACATTGCTGTTGGCTTTGAATTATGTTGTTTTATTGAAAGTTTTTTCCTCAGATAGAATATATAACGCATAAAAAAAATGGTGAAGGACCCATTTTGAACGAACTCCTTGTATTTTCGAAAATTGCAAAATATTTTAACAGTGTTTAAGTACAAGTTTGATAAGAGATTCTTTCATCAATAAAATCTGTTCTAAAAAATTAATCTTTAAGCATGGACATGCCCAATTTTTTGAAGGAAAAGAAATATTCGTTTTCGCGTAATTTGTTTGAAGCATAAATAATTTAATTTTCTTGTTTAAAAATGGTACCATTTTTCCTTAAATATTTTATACGAATGGAGCCAAGGATTCTTAAAACATTCACCAAGGCCTCATTTTCGTGGAACATTCCGTATTTTCGAAATTCGCAAGAGTCAGAGAAATGCGAGAAAGCACATGCTATGGTAGCTTCACTAGTTACTCTCTAGTATACGAATGCGTACCTACAGAGTAATGTAAGTAGTGTAGAGAATGTTATGCAATTCTGCGGAAAATCCAAATCGCGGAAATATAAGCAGAGGTCAAAAAAAGGGCAATGGTATCCACAGTTTACCATGCAATTTTCCATTTTTTTTGGTGCCAGTTGCACATTTGTTTTGGAAATTTACTGTTGGCTTGTAGGTTGATGGCAAAACGATCGTACGGTAGATATTTTAGCGGAAGTCTTTAGAAGATGTAGGCCTACCATCGAATGTAAGTAAAAATTCTACATTTCGTTGTGTCTCTTGATATTTTAGCAAATTATGGACAAAGGTGATATATTTTTTTGCCTATAATTTGTAAACCGTACCTAGAAAATATTTTCTGAAGGTTAGGCATACGTGGTCTAAGGAAGGACATACGAATGCAAATAAAATTTTCGAAATTTCAATGTGCTTTTTTGGTAAAATTTAAAAATATGGGATAAAGTTTATTCCTAATCACTTTTGTACCATAAATTTTAAAGGCTGGAAACGTCACACAATATGGACAAAACAATGATACTGAGATTTTTCAAAATTTAAACGTGTTTCTTGGACTTTTGCCGATTTAATAAAATGGCAGCATAAAAGTTATTTGCCAATACTTTTCGAACCGTAGCTGGTAAATATTTTTTATAGTGGGCAAAAGTCCTCAAACGATGGACAAAAGAATACAAATGATAATTTTCATAATGACCATGTATTTTTTGGTGTTTTTTGTCGAATTTACAAAAAATGGAGGGAAAACTTGTTTCTTTTCATGTTTTTTAACTAAAGATAGTGTACGTTTTCTAAGTGATGGATATTCGTTTTCCAAAGATGGACAAACGAAGAGGATAGTAAAATGTCAAAATTTCCTTGTGTTTCTTGGTCTTTTCTTGAATTGATGAAGTGGCAGGGAAAAGGTTTTTTGCCTAAAACATTTGAACCGGACCTAGTAAAAAGTTTCTAAAGCGTGGGCAAACGTGGTCAAATGATGAACAAACGAAACCACCAAAAAATTGCATTTTCCGATTTTTTCGGGCCAACTTCTCTCCTTTTTGAAAAAAAAATTGCTTATTCCGTGGGTGATGAACCTCGTCTGAAGGTGTATAGGGGGTCATTAGGGCGTAAAGTATTGAATGCAAATGAAAAGTTTCGAAATTTTTATTTATTTGTTGCTATTTTGGCGATTTGGAGAAATGGCTGAAAAACGTTTATTTTCAAGCATTTTTGAACCGTAGCTGTTAAACATTTTCTAAAGGGTGGGCAAACGTATGTACATGAAAATTGGAAATTTTAAATTTTTTCGAGCCAACTTCACGGAGATGCGTGGAAGGATGAAGCGCTGAGCAAGTAAGGGCGAGAGTGGGAGGTGGCCGGGGGACGCAGAAGATAAGAACTTGGACTGAGGCGAGCGAACGAAGTGGACATGTGGCGAAACGAGAGCTACGTGGGGAAATGAGAATGAGAGCTGTAGTATGGTGAGTTAGCGCTAGGGCGTGGCAGAATAGTTTCCCGCATAAAAATTTTAAATATCTTCTCAACCCTGTTGTGCGATGATTTAAAGATATATTAGTTAATAATCCAGTTTAGAGAAATGCTATTCGCTTTTAATTAACCACACGCCCCTCGGGACGTTCCTTTGGGTGTTCACAACCCTACCTCTCACAGCAAGCCGAGAGACGGGAAAGAAGATGTGGAATACATTGAATCTATTGTGTCCATGTTAATTCTGTCAAACCACCCAGCCATAATGTAATCAGTAAAAGCATTGTTTTGAATAAATTGAATAAAAATACAAAAAAATGGATTGAGGCGGGGAATGACTCCCATACTCCCTTTCTGGGATCCGCCTGTGTTCAGTACCTAATCTGTTTTGCCCGTCCTGAACATTTGTTCCCGAGCCGCCACTGAGTACAGGCCTGCACAACTGGCCCGAGAAGAGCGCGAGCGCACGAGTGACCTTAAGAACGGTTTGGCGCTGACCTCGTTCATTGTGAGCCCGACAAGTTACCACTAAGAGGAAAATGTGGATTGAATGTAACAAATGCCTAGGAATATCATAGTGTCATTTATTAATTTATACACACTCTACAGTATCAATTTACTTGTAAACAAAAATGTACAAATCTTATATTGTTTATCTTGAATAAAGGGTCTAGCACGGTAAGATAATAAAAAAGCAAAATAATGTAAAGCTAGAGGTGTTACAGAATGGCACAGACTTTCTCGTAGAAAATTTTTCTAATATCCTTGGTGTTGTCTAGCTTTAAGGTCTTCCTACATTCTCTGGCCAGCTGCCATCTATCGTCGCCCTAGGTACATTTTTTGACATTTTCTCAACTCTTTGCTTTCCGAATAGTACAACTGAAATATTACCTCAAGAATATTAAAGAAGAGTAAAATCTCAGCCTAAATAGAAATTTCCATTAAAAAATGTGAATCCGTATTTAAGAAAATGGCGATTAAGCATCACTGTATATGCGAAATTTGAAGCTCTTTTTTCACATGAATCTATTGAGTTTTCGAAAAACTTCATTTGAAGTCATTTGAAGCACTTCCACTCACAAATGTAATAATGTATACAAATCGATAGAAATGTGCATATTAACGCGTGAGAGATATTTAAAAAATACATTTATGTAATTTTTGAAAAACAAAAGAACACGCCAAAATGGACTTTGCGTTTTTACAGTGCAATTAGCACTAATCATTGGAAAAGTTTGAAGAAAAAATTTGGAGCAATTTTTGAGAAAATGGAGTTTGAGTTTTTTTGAAAATGCGAAATTTTGAGATCGTTTTCACAGAAAACTGTCGAGTTTTCAGAAACTTTATTTGACGTTATTTAAGTGAAGAAATCGCCTCTAATGTAAATATTACCGACATGAGAAACAAATTACATTTTTGTAATTTTTGAAAAACAAAAGAATAGAGCAATGTGACGTTTATGTCATCGTATAAGGGTTTGTTTGGCACTAACCATTCCAAAATTTAAAGAAACAATTTGGAGCCGTTTTCCAGAAAATCTTGTTTTTGTAATTTTTTAAAATTGCAAATATTGCATGCTCTATTGCGCGAAAATTAATAAAATTTTCAAAAACAGTGCATGACCTTAATAAAAGAACTATTTATGGACCAAAAATGGCCAGGAATGACCTGCCGTTACGACCTCCGTAGTCGGAACTCCCGCACCTCCAGCAGCAATAGGTGATTTCTTAGTTACTTCACCTCGGAATGGTGTCAACCATCTTGGTTTTTAGTTCGTAGTCAACGTTTCCCCAACGTATGTAATATCAATGTAAGGCCACGGCCTGATGATGGAGGTACACCTCACCTCCGAAACGTTGCCGAAAATTCTTGTAAACGATTTATGTTTTTAATATGAAATAATAAATAAAATTTTATAATTTGACTGTCTATAAATAAATATTTGGAACTTTTCTAGTCAAACGTATCAGAATAAATTGAGATTTTCTATTCCTTCTTGAAAAGGATGGGAGAAATTGTTGGTTTCAGCAGAATGGGGCGACATCACATACTCTCAAGTCGACAACACTATTTCTGGACGAGGGTTTTGGAAAGAGAATAATTTCACGATAATTGTGGCCCCCTCTTTCGCCTGATTTGTCTTCACCAGATCTTTAGGGTTGCCTCAAAAGTAAAGTTAATGCGAACAAGCCCGCTAATCTCTAAGAGCTGCAAAGAATCATCGAGGAAGCGACTCGCATGATTGACGAAGAAACTTTACATCAGACTGCAGAAAATGTTTCCTGAGAGTTAATGCTTGTTTTTTCAAATGGAGGGCATTTTGAATATTTTTTGAGAGTTTCGCTTGTTTCCGACACCAGTTCTTCATCAAAAAATAATTTCCTATTCGTCTTTACCAAGTACTAAACTAGCTTCCTTATTTTTGTTTGCTGGGAATTTCCAAAAAAAAAATTCCTTAAAAAGGAGATAAATGGGATGAAGAGCAAAGCTGTAATGTACCACCAATCAGCGACAATCTTTCACTGACGATTTAACCCGTGGTTATTATGCACTGACTACTGAGCCCGGTTTTCAAAACTATTATTTTATTTTTAAAGTAACATTATTTTAATAATAATAATAATAATAATAATAATAATAATAATAATGAGAAGACGAAGAAGAAGAAGAAAAGAAGAAGAAGAAAAAGAAGAAGAAGAAGAAGAAGAAGAAGAAGAAGAAGAAGAAGAAGGAGAACAAAAAGAAGAATACAAAAATTTGTTCTGTGAACCTAGAATTAATAATTTATTAATACTTATTTAAAACATCAAGAAAAATCGTGTACATTTCTGGAGCACATTTGTTGAGAAACTAAAACAAGCAAAGTGTGTTATTAGATCTATCTGAATGTGTATTTTACATGGCAAGCTATTTCATTTTTAAACAATTTACGTAGAAATAACTGTCCTTGTCAATAAAAATTTCTTTGGACACTAAACAAGTAGGCACATGCCTTTCTCTTTAAACTCGTGACTTCGACGTCCGACACCTGCTCTCCGCCTCTGGATGGCATTAGTGGGAGAGGATTAAGTGTACTTTTCAACAGTTTGCCTGCTGGAAAAACTCCAGCCGCTATCGGACCCGCTCAAACATAGTTGCCAGTGCATTTCGCTCTTCCTGCTGTGGATTGCATTTTAAACTGATCACCCGGAATAATTTTGTGTGTTAAATTGAAAAGGTTTAGTAAAGCAGAATTAAGATTTTTTCGAAAGGGAATTCAATAAACTAATTTATGATTAAAATGGAATATGTTTTGTAACTACGATATTGAAGAAAGTCAATGAGGTTCAGTGTGTAAAATCGCAATTTAATTCAGAGTAAAAGTAGTATGAGTATTCAGAGTGAAAGTTGCATATGGGATCCCATTTCATGATTTATTGAAAAAGGTTTTCACGGAATGATTTTCCGAAGGTTTCCGATTACCTTCGGAAACGAGTTTGATTAAAGGAATGTAGTATGTTATCTTTGCTTTTCATTTGAGGATTGAATAAATTCCAATTTTAAAATATGGAAATCGAAAACGGCAAACTCTTAGGGGTAGAAATCGTCAAACTCTTAGGGGTAGAAATCGTCGAAGAAGAAGGAGAAGTAGCTGCAGCAGCAGCAGAAGAAGAAGAAGAAGAAGAAGAAGACTAAACTCAGCCTCTGCGGAGAGAAAGAGTTCGTCGCTCGAGTCGGTCAGCCAGCGAGTTTTCTCGAACACATTTCTACTCCTTATTTTTTATATGACATTTAGGCCTTCGCTACAGCAGGAAAACACAAAACAGTGCATAGAACTTAGTGAGGTCATAATATTCAGCAGTAAAAGATATGATAAACAACCAGTTTTTTAATTGTTTACTTGACTTTTCTCTTTAAACGGGAATGAACAAGAAAAAATATTCTTACTTGAATGAAACCCGTTCATAATGAGCAATATCAAAATAAAAATTTGAAGCAAGAAACTTGAAGGGGTATTTCGAAATAATTGCATTAATTCATTATTTTCTTAATTCGTATTTATTATTTATGAATTAATTTATTAATTGTGAATTTCATTTTGAATTAGTTGATCGTTCACAATTTATTCATAATTCAACCAATAAATACAGTAAAACCGGGGGGGGGGAATAACGGAACTCAAGAAAATATGCACAGATTGCACTCCTCCCTTAAAAGTCACATACGTTCCAGTTTTTTTTACATCAAAGAATGATTTATACGCAATGCAGTAATGTGTTTCTATTTAGACAATTCGAACTAGTTAAACAGATGGTTTACGATTATGGCAGCAAAACAAGAATTTCACGGGATAAAGTTACACAAAAGCTTTTAATAAAACAAGAAATGGGACTCGCAGGTGATCACATAGCTAACTGCAGTCCCACTCTCAACTTGTAGTGCATAACGGCATTTCAAGACATCGAATAACCTATTTCTAGGGTGTGGACGCAGCCTCGCCGGCCTCTTTCCACATTTCTCGTCGCACATTTCTGGCAACGCATCTCTCGGTGTTTGTCTGTTGCGAGCCTGACGCGGACACGACACATAAAAATATGTTTACAAATTACATTTTCGTCATTCGATGGAGGTGCAACCTCCAGTCTGTTGGGGTCCAGACGCCACTGGAATTGACCATTTATTTATACTTTATTGGGTACCTCGCTGAATACCCGGGGTTTCCCAAGTATTTATTTATCACAATCGTCTCTTATCAGCCCTACCGGTCTTGCACAATGTGTTCGCTCAAAACGCATTGCGGGTTGCATAATAATTTTGGGTGTACATGTCACGCCCTTCCCACTGTCACTCTCTAATGTTTTCTCCAATTTAAATAAAGTGACCCTTGAAAGTCACATTGCTGGCAGGAGAGGGGAACATTTGTCATCCAATCGAGAGCTTCAATACCAAAAAATTGTCATAACAAAGCTCCCCATTGGATGATATTGTTCCTTCTCCTTCCAACTGTGACCTTGAAGGGACCCTACATTTTAATCGAAGTGTTGGAATGTCTTATCTTCTACAGAATTCTTCTCTTCAAGGCAGTAATAATGTATAAATTTTTTGTAGAAACGAAATAGTTACCGCGTTATAGAGTAAAGTTAGAATACGAACACAGATATAAACCCATCCATCCATTATTTAGTACTATTCTTGGGTTTTTCTTATGAGGCATCTGAGGGTATCTCCAAAATTAAATATGGAACGGCTTTTCGCGACTTTCTCGGTCGTGCCGCTAGAATCGCTTGATCTGCAGCACTGTTTGATACGGTTGCGATCATGCGACATCTTGTGGCAGGACTGAGAAAAAAAAACAAAGGATCGTGCCATATTTCATCTTCAAAAAAAAATTCAAAAATTGGTCTCACAACATACCAAAGGAACTATAGTTTATAGTTTTCATCCCTGCCCAGGTAAAATGTACTTGCAAAGGGATATTTAGTTTCGCTCAGAACGGAAAGATCAAAATGTCAAAGTAAGTGAAACAATAATATTTTCTGTGTATTCACTGGTGTTTGTTGGGACTAGAAAATTTACAAGTAAGATACAGTAAATTAGCAACTAACCAAACTACATTCGTCATTGCTCAATGCAATCTAAATTGCAATAGTAAAATTTGTATACATAAAAGCACTGGCAATTAGTACATAAATACATGCAGAAAATGCACACTTAAAGAAAAATTTGCATCCACTAGCTCCACTAGAACCTACGAAAATTTAGAGATTTAGAATTATAAAGATATACAGTATTTCAGGAGGAATGATGAACACTTATAGAGATGGTAGTATGGAATATTCAGCAGAAAATGTATGCAAACGTGAGTCTAGTTTGAACTGGCATGAGGTTAAATCAGTAGGAAATATTGCAATGGGTGAAAATATTCGAAATCAATGGTTCCAAATATGAAAGCTGCACATATAAAATATAAGTATTTACTCAGTTAATTATTTACTATGAAAAAAAGAACCTTTTAATTTAAATGCAGTTAATAATAAATTTCTAATTATTACACTACACATCAGTGTACTTTTCAACTCTCTTGGCAAAAATGTGTTTAGCTTTTAGGTTGTTAGCGTAATGTCCCTTTATGACAGCAGTGAAGATCTTAATGCAAGCACTTGCCTGTTCCTTCTATTTAATTTCTCTTAATACTTCAATTTCCATCTATCACAACACACAAATCTTAGTGCTCATTTTGCAAGACTCCATTATGTACACAAACCAATTATTTCAAATAGCTGTAACATCATCTCAGTTGAAAAAGAAACTCACGTTTGAATGTCCTTTTTGCCTAGTGGACATGTTTTTTGAGAAAATCTTGTTTACTTAATTGTAGTAAATTTTCACAATTCAATTCAATTCAAAACTATGATAATTTCTCATATTATAAAAAAAAAGTTTCATGACATTATTTAATGATCTAATTTTGAAGAATGGATTGGCTTGCACTTTGCACTTCGTTCTCATCAAGCAAAACAAAAATGGTTCTAATTTTCAAAAAATATTGAAAATGTCCTCTGGGCTTATAGTAACCCCACCCACAACAATTAAAAGATTCCTTTCAAATTTGCAGGGTGTTGGGTGGGGCCAGATCGAACAGGGAATATTCATTTTGGAGAAAATCCTATGAATAGATTAGGTGCTGTGTTGTTCACAGGACAATGGTCAGACAGACATTTTGGGGGAGAATAAAAACCTTCCTTATCAGGGACCCTCAAAACGTGTATTTCCATCAATGTCTCAATGTCTGCTTTATGCCCCATTACATAATATTATCTTTAATACATGTATGTGAGAATGTAAAAATTGCAGAATAATTTCTATTTGTGGGAAATATAACAAAAATTTCTTCAGCATGTTTGGTGCCAACAAATCTCAGAAATTTTTTAGTTACTATTCATACCATCACAGATAAGAGTAATTAATTGGCAAATTTATTTTTAAAAAGAACTGTTTTATGAAATGTTTTGAAAATGGAATTGTGTTCTTAGAATCTAGAAATTTAGTTTCAATGCTGGAGATTCAAAAGAGTAATTTATCAGCATTACAAATAGTTCAATATCATCAATTTTAAGAGGATTTCATTCAACCTTTGTATTTGAATAGTGAGATGGTCGAGTCGAAGAAAGGATAACAACATTTGGAATATTCCACACATACCTTCCAAAGTATCAGTGTCCCATTTTGAAAAATATGTACCATTCATCCAACACATCAAGTATAACATAAATATGCTACAAAGTAAGCTACATTGAATGATCTGCAAAGAGGTAAACTGTAGTAAATACATACAAAAATCCTTATGATTTTAACTGTGCTCTTTTCACTGCCACTCAAATCCAGATGAAGATTCCTCTGATAAAGTTCTACAATGGCTATAGAGCAAGGAAACCTATAAATATCACAATAATATAAATACAGTAAATTTCTCTTAATAAATAATCAAGAATTATTAATCATTGAATTCATCAATTTTCCTTTCAGTAGCTACACATGTCACTACTGTATTTTAAGAGGATCTTTAGCAGAATAAACAATTGCACTGAATAAAAAATTACCTGCTGAGTTTTTCTTGTCTTGTTTTGTATGTAAACAGGTAAGCTTTTAATAAAATCCTTGAAACAGTCAAAATGGCATCAGCACAAACAGATCTACAAAAGAGCAATGATATAGAAATTATAAAACTTGCTGATTAATAAATAACAGGTAATGATTCCAGTTATAAGTCAAAATTTCTATTTCATTAGCAGACATTTCCATCGCTTTTGCAAGATCCCTTTTGTATCTGAAACTATATCATCACAATTTTATACAATATTTATAAATCAGATTTATGTGTTCATAATTCTCAAGATGACCTAAGTTAACAATATATATATATATAATAGTAGTAATAGTGAATTACCTATAACTAATTTGAGGTTATGTCACCTATTTTGAATATTTACTGTTAGTATAAAGATTGACATTTCGGGAAACGGAATTTTATAAAAGTATGATACACCTAATTGCAATTTATTTCAAGTCTGGGACCTTGTACAAGTTTAAAGATGACATTTGATGATGAATACACTCACACTATAAATATTCAATATGGGTGACATAACTGAATTAGTTACCATTATGTATCTTGAAATTATAAACACGTAAATCTGACTTATAAATATTGTATATAATTGTAACAATATAATTTCATAATGGAGAGGATCTCGCAAAAGAGATCGGAACATCTGTCAATGAAATAGAATTTATGACTTATGACTGGAATCATCACCTGATAATTATTGTATTTAACCAGTGATCCTTGAATTTTCTAATATGCATTAATATTTTGTGAGTTTCAAATAAACAAATATATTGAATGTACCCATATATATATTTATGTATGATCTCACCACCATTAGTCAGGTATAGAGATGAACGTTTGTTTCAAAAATTCTTCAATCACCCACAATAGCTTTAGTCAAAGAAGACAAAAATAATAACACACAATGTTTTAACCACTAACAAACTCTCTTGTTAATAACTAATGCCTTTTTTTCAGTTCTTACATTGCAAATAAGTTGTAAGAGAACCTTCAGCATTTAACAAACAAATATCTGCCCTGAATAGTCAAAAATTTTGCTTACAAATTAAAGTTCTTTTGTTATGGAAGGATGGAAATGAATAATTCTTCAATACTGCATCTGAATTACAATGTGGCATCACAATTATACACAAAATAATAGTGATATCAATCTATAAACTTCACTGATGAAAAATTCCTGCAACGTTTGATTAAGCATAAATGTTGCTTTTATATTTCAAGAGAATTATTGGCCTCAAGTAAACAAGTATATTGAATAAGTAAAAATATCTTTACAAATTATTTTTTTTAAAATGATATGGAAATAATAAATAATAAAAAATTCATTGCTTAGTGATTGTTGAATTATTTCTTTCACTAGTTAGGTGGCTTTGGTATTCTAAGAAAATCTTCAGCTTCAAAAAAACAGATAGGTAGTGAAAAAAACAATATTTTCTATTCGCCTCTTATGGAAATGAAGCTTTACTTGATAAATACTTCAATAATTTACAATTCTTTGAGTCCAAGCAGACCTAGAAGCAATATTAAACTTGCACAGTCATAACTATTGCAGTTTTTCTTTTAATAAATTGCTATTGCATTAAACCATTAGATTGAAGAAACAAATTATACTTAGTAATAATGTAAAAACATAATGATTACCTCAATAAAGTACTTCAACCACACATGATGGCTTCAATGCGATCAATCTTTTAAAAACCAATGATACAACAACAATTAAACTCTGACTAAAAGTTGACTCAGTTTTTCTTTCATTACAAGATTCATAAATTGTTTGTTTTATAAAATAGCCCACAAGCTCCGAGTGTATTTTAAGAGATTCTTCAGCATTGAATAAACTAAAGCACTGGGAAAAATTATGTTTTTGAAAATTTAGTTTATAATTCCATCCATAAGCATAAGCAATTTTATATATGGTCTTACGTATTTCCCATATTCAGTGTTTATGACTGAGAATTCACCACATTCATGGTGAACAATTCATTGGCTGCTGTCACAAGTTGAAAACTTGATAAGAGAATCGGTATTAATCTTACTGTAAAAATATATTCATTCTAATCATTCTCTAATAAAGCAATACTCTGAGTCATGATAACACCCTAGTTAAATAAGAATAAGGCAGCAAAGTAAGTATATTTTATGAATTTTTGTATATTCAACTCAAAGGTAAAAATTTCTTCACTTGCTGTAACATTTTACATAGAATTTCATGTGCCTGTATTTATTACCTTCTTTCATAACTCATTAAAGTTACAAAAATCTATCCTGGGGGTGGATTTCTATTTTTAAAATACATTTCATTGAAATTAATATATGAATAAAATTTTTGGGCAGATAATTCCATTACTAGTTTATATTTAAATGGCTTTAAATTTAAGCTACATTTGTGTGTATTCATAAATTCTTAGTAAATAAATATCTTTTAGTGTAGAGTACCTGAACTGAGAGCAGCAATACATCAAAAACAACAAAGAACATACATTATTGAATTAAAATTTAGGCATAAAGGGGGTTTGAGGCAAAGTAGAATGCAAATAAAACAAGGGAGACGTGAAAAATCAGAAGTAATATCTTCCACAATTCTATTAACATAAATATATGGAATGTAGGTGAAAATGTCAAATTTTAGTAAAATGTATTTGAAACTCACCAATTAATTCTAGCTTCTTTGTTCGATAAAGTATCTTTTATAATTTTTTATTTCATTGTACTGGCAGTATCTATCCAAAGTATCTATATAATCAAAATGATTGAAATATATTAATCTGATGATTAATCGCTTATGTTATATTATTTACAGGCAGCAGTAAACATTTTTCTTTTCATAATTTGTAGACATACTCAATCAATGCAGAAAAAATTGTTATGAGTCCAATAAACACATTTTATCCACCCACATTTCATCCAACAGACTACTACAAACTACCCAAATTCACTCGAAGGCAATTGTCTAAAATGAAAAAAAAAATTACAATTAGAACTGTTGAATTATGTTTATAGTGAATTATGTTTATACTAATCATGATCAATCAACATTTTCTACATGCTTCAAGAAATTGTTTTCTTGTAACCACTGCAATAAGTCAGAAGTAATTATCTTTTTACGTTTCATATTTTGACTCTCTGTCATTTATATTACTGGACATTTAATTTCTATTTGATTTTGGCATATTAAATTAGTTTTCCGTCATAATAATGACGAAACACTATGTCATACAAGTTGAAGGTGTCACGCAATAAAACGGAGAATCATTATTTATACCAATCACTTACGCGATAGTATTAATAATAAAAAGTTGGCATATAATTTCTATTCATAAAAGAATGAGAACAATACGTACCTTGCGTCACTATATAAAATTTAAATCCTTAAATTTATCATGTCATCTGAAGCTGTTGTCGCGTAATTAATGATGGCGGGAGCGGATAAGACATCACTTCATTGTTGTCGATGCTTACAACATCCTGGGAGACATGTTACCAACTTAGCACGGGGAAAGTATGAATAAGTTTGTGTACAAAATGTCCGTTTTCATTTCAGAAAATATTCCTTAAATAACATCCTTATTTTGATAATATGCGTTTAAAATTCTTAACAATTCCCTTTTGCATCCGTTAGTCCATAATTGTAAAATATTTTGTGATTGTAATTAAAATCGGCCATTTTTTCAGGATAAGGTATCAAGTTTCTCGCGAAACAAGTACATTCTAGAAGAGCGTGGATATAATAAGTTTATAACTACATGGAAATATATTAAGAAGATGATATTGACCTAGACCGTATGCCTGCAAATCGTCCTGCGGCAACTGATTGACGCAACCGTCCGTTCAAATGCCCCGCTGCACATAAAAATAGTGGTCTTACAACAGCATGTTCTTATTTCAAGATCTAGTTGTAAAGAACATGTTTCGTTAAAGGAAATCACTCATTCATCAATACTGTAGTTTTGCAAGGTTAATTTTTGTCTGCAATTTTCAAAAATACAGAGAATTCGCCGAAAACATGATCTGCGCCATTTTTAAGCGTCTTTTACACTATTCGAGGAAGTAAAAATTTAAAGAAAAAATTGGGGCCGTTTTTGAGAAATTTTTAAATAAATTGGATTTAATTCAAACAAATTTCATGAACCCCTCTTTTCTTTAAAAAAAATATATATGACAATATTTAAAGACCTATTTTTTTAGAACAGATTCCGTTAAGGAAAAAATCTCTATTATATTTTTTGCAATGTTATTTTCTTGCAATTTTCGAAAATATCGCAAAAAATGGGACCTGCGATATTTTTAAGTATCTAATGCTCTATCCGAGAAAAAAGAATAAAGAAGAAAATTAGGAACGGTTTTTGAGAAAATAATTGTTTTAAAATTGCCAGTACTTTATTCATAATTATTCGGAAACTGCTCTTATAATTAAAAAATCGTGCATGACTTGATTTAAAATCTGTCTGTGCATAGAAGATTTCATCCTAAAAAATGTCTATCTTCAATTTTATAGTCGCAGGAATACGCTGAAAAAAAATTATGAACTTTTGAAATTATCAAAAAATCGGAGAATTCAACGAAAAAGTTCCATATTTAGCCGTCTTTGCACTATCCGATGAAAAAGTGAAATTAAATTTGAATGTTAATACTTTCAATAAAATCGTCTGAATGGTTTAGGCACTAGCGTTGATTACACAGGAATAGATAGACGTTTTGCCGTCAGTCAATTTTTCGGTATCAAGAACCAACAAATCATGGATTCTGACTACATAAGGTATTAGAGGAGGTAATTTACTACATATAGGAACAAGATTTATCCAATATTTAGATTCCACGGTCCGGCAATAAGAGTTTTTCTGTCGAAAGATCGCCGATTCCTGCCGCGTACTTCTTTATTAAGTACGTAGTAAGCAAGAAAGTAAAAATTGAAGCCATTTGTGAGAAAAATTTCGATAATGTCCTAGGAGCTTATTGTAAAGTACCTGCAAAAATTCGAAACTCCATTTAAAATCCGGGAGGCCTCGAGATCAGCCAGAAAATCAGTGAAAACAGATTCTGGAGAAATCCCGTGAACGGTGTAAGTGCCAGTGTTATTCATAGAAATACGGATGGACAACGATTTATAAAAAGAACACGGTTTCGGTGACATTTACACACTAAATGTGTATTTTGACTCTGCAACGTATATGAGAAAGTAAAGTAAGAAACCAAAAAATTTCCATTTTTCGCCTGGGACAAGTAAACCGTGTCTTTTTCTGTCAAAATATAGAAACTTTCTCCTGCAGCATTATTTTACTTTCTCTGAACAAAGTACAAGAAGTAAAATAATAGTTACAAAATAATGTCATGAATTCTTAAATAATTACAAAAATAAAAACGAATTCCATTTATTAAAGTGGATAGTTGGTTAACACGTCAATATATCTAGTTGGTAAACATTGTAAACTATTTTGCCTGTCTAATTCAACGAAACAAGTTAAATGTATCTTACCCCCAGATTCGTTGGAAGAGAAAGTTGTGGTTGAATAATGAAGTACGTTTTTAAACAGCATATGGTCAAAAAGAATATCTTGTGCTCTCCATAAGAACAATAAAGCAATTACAACTAAAAAAATTGTGAAACACCACAATACTTGTAACTTTGTCATGATAACTGCATTTAATGTAGGTTCTGGAAACATAATTCCTACAGAAAAATTACGAGTCGAGTAAGCTCTTCTAAGATTTTAAATTACATTTGGCAAACAAATGCAGGCAGGGCTTACATTACAAGATAAGGCATCATAAAAAGATTTTATATCTTTGTGAAGGAAATCTTAGGTATTCATTAGAATTACGGTTACGTACATGCTTACACAAATATTTTAAGACAACCTGAGAGTTAATTGTGGAAGTGTTCATTGAACATTTTTATTTAAAAGTACAAAAATGTTTCTAATTTAACATTCACAAAATAATGTTGAGGAGAATCCTTCCAAAGGAAGATCTTCCAAAGAATGTTACCGGCAAAGATAGCTCAAAGCCACTGGTATCATTGCAGTCAGGGTTGGGCAAAATACTTTAAATTTAGTATTTAAATACTCCGCCAAAATTCCTCGTAAATAAGTATTGAAATACGTACTCAAAATACATTAGGTTTCGTATAAAATACATAAGAATATAAAATACTTCAAATACTAAAAATACAGTAAATACAATAATTTTTATTATTAATTTTTTATTGCAATAATATATTGTAATTGTCAATTACAAAAATTGACAACTAATTGACAGTCATAAATTTCTGAACTATAAGTAATCAGTCTAACTCAAATAAGCGAAATTTTCTTTTAAAGCAACCAATTTTTCAAATAAATCATCAGACCCCTGCTTGGCGAATGTGTAAAAAAAAAAACCGCAAAGGAAAACGATCATTCAACTAGCGCGAATGAACGTAAATTAGTGTTAGTACAGCTCGGACACGTAGACACTAAAAAGGTCGAAAATAGGCACTTAAAAGCTTAAAAATAGGCAGGGATATAGGCATTCTAGTTGCCAATAGGAAGGCACTTAGGAAATAAAAACTTTGAAGAGGCAGGGACATGGGCATTATAGTTGAATAATATTAAAATTTATACGTAATACATAAAATATAAACACAATTCTCCAAAAACAAATCGAATTTCTTCGATTGTCAAAACATATTGCGCAGTTAAATAATGTTTTCTATGAGAGAACTCGCGTGGAATTTTATATTTTGTTGGTTAAACTGGTTAAATGTTGGATTTTGAAAAAGGAATGTTTGCGGCATGGCACAAGCCAATGTTGAAATTCTTTCTTTTCGTCATCTTTTGACTGCGCTTGCTGAAGAAGGTTTGAATATTTTTTTCTCATTTTTTTTTTCATTTTTTCGGCATGAGTTGCAGTTTTTATGTTGTAAGAAATATTTTTGCACATTTACCACCTTTTCACAACACTGGCAAAAAAATACATTTCCAGTCCGCCGTGAATCTTCTCCATAAATCCACTCTTTTAGCAATGCATTTCTTGAAACTTTCTCTTTTGGCATTGCGCAAGCATGCTTAACAGGAACAGGAATTTACTGATCTGGCATGTACCAAACTTCGAAACCAATACAAAATTATCGAAGAAAATTTCGTCTATTTGTGTAATTCTACCTTCTAAAAGCGAAAGATGCCGGTAGCGCTATTTTTGAATACGTTCTTGGTAAGAAACATATTACTCACTAATCATTGCGATGATCGGAAAGACGAGAGCAATTTCCTGTTCTCTGGAGCGCCCTGACGGGCTTCGGCGAAGTAGATAAGTTAACCCACACGGTGTCCAGTTCTCACGCCTCTAAGAGGCGTCAAAATACAATGAACAAAAATATTAAAAATGCAAGAAATTCAATATAGGCACTTACAGGTATTATAAAACCCTCGCATATGCCATTTCTGAGGTAAACATTGATAATGGGGTAAATGGTTCAAAAAAATATTCAAAGAAATAAAATAGGCAAAAAGAGCATTGTCCGGAATCTACTTATAAGAAATAAACGTATTTTTTATTGTCAGATAATTGTCCAGAATTTTTAATGATTTAGATTTATAATTTAAAAATTAAGAGAATTCAAATTCAACAGCTGATAGGGGGCTTTTATTTTTGTTTCAATTAGGTTCATTCATCAGCAGAAAGAAACAAAAAGAAACTATCCTCGTAATCTTCATCTGTATTTGAAGTATTTCCTTTTTTAAATACATCTATTTTATGTATTTAAATACATCTTTAAAATACATGTCCCAAAATCTCAAAAATACAGTTATTCAAATAAAAAATATATTTAAAATTAGTATTTCAAATACAAGTATTTAAATACTGTCCAACCCTGATTGTAGTGCCCCTGATCGGGAGGTCCTAGGGTTTGAGTCCTGACGGTGTTTGACAGTAGCTAGACAGCTGGGTCGAATTCAGCCGCTGTCTGGAGGAGAATTCTAGCGGTCGACTGCTCTGATCAGAAGTTTTCCGTGGTTTCTCCGATCAACACTAGGTGAATACCGGAGTAGTACCCTAAAAACGAACCGCGCGCGATCTTTCCTTCCTCTTCCTTGCCAAAGCCTCGTTCCTTATACCACTTACACTCGCTATCACACTTGCATTACACTATCACACCTGTCAGGAACTTAAACCTTATCCCGGCAGGGACGGTGCCCCTCTGGTGGGACATACCGGGGTGAGGAAATCGCCGCAAACCAAAGTAGGTGGGCGCCGTATCTCATGGCCACTGACGCTGCTGTCGCCAGCAGAGAGTGCCAGACTAAAGGCCGAAAAGGGATATTGCAGTGCCTCTGACCGGGAGGTCCTAGGGTTCGAGTCCCAATAGTGGCAGGATTTTCGACACTAGCTACATAGCTACGTCGAATGCAACCGATGTCTGAGGAGAATTCTAGCGGACGGCTGCTCTAATCGGTAATTTTCCGTTTCTTCAATCAAAGCCAGGTATATGTAGGCTATCTTTCCTTCCTCTTCCACATACTATCTTTACCCCTAACTCACACTTGAACTTACATGCACTTCACTACCTGGTTTGGGAAAACCCTGCAAGCCGGCACATAGGTGGGTGCCGGATCTCGCCATCCAGCGGGGGAAAATCACAGCCACCTCCATAAAACATGCACTAAACTTACGGAACTAATGATCTTAGCGGTTGACACATCCGGGAAAACCATTCAATCATTCGAGGAGGATGTCTCCCTCTCCCTCTCTTTATCTCCCTTCCTCTCTCCCTCCCTCTCTTTCTCCCTCCCTCTCACTTTCTCTCCCTCTCTCTTTCTCTCTCTCCTGAAAATTCGAATCTTCAATTTCCAAAATTTAATTCTTAAATTATTTGTAGTAACTTCCTCTAACACGTTGTATAGTCAGAAGCCATGTTTTGTGGCACCTTGATACCACAGAAATAAATTTACAATAAAAATTAAGAAATTCCAAAAATTATTTTCAATTAAAATTCGATTGATGGCAAAACTTCTGTCTGTCTGCCTGCCCGTACGTGCGTACGTACCTGACGATCTATCCGAATATTTGTTTCACACTCGACGTCGTTACATAATTACGTAAAAGCGGGTTTGGAGTAATATTTTTAGTGAGAACGGCTATGTGTACCTTTGTTTGATGTGTGAAAAGAGTGTTTCAGTAAAGGAACTAGTGGTGCTACAACATTGCTCACTTTCATATGTAATGGTTACGTAAAATTATAATACCGCACTTTCTG
The DNA here is from genome assembly GCA_964035755.1 of Teleogryllus oceanicus. Taxonomy (NCBI): domain Eukaryota; kingdom Metazoa; phylum Arthropoda; class Insecta; order Orthoptera; family Gryllidae; genus Teleogryllus; species Teleogryllus oceanicus. The sequence continues at coordinate 237,767,910 of CAXIVR010000001.1, read as the reverse complement.
TCCACATTAACACAGTTTCATTATGATAGACAAAATTTCTAATTTATCTGATACTCATAAACACGAGATATTTTTCTTGTAGCACCATATTCCTTAACATGAGACATTTCCCCTAAAGAAATTTCAGAAGAGAAATTAAATACAGTAACGAGTTGTTACCATTTTTCTAATGCATTTTCTACAAATTCAAGAAAATATTATAAATTTATTCATGCAGAAAAGCTGCGTCAGTGATTTAGGAATAATGCTGAGATGCCCCCTTGATTTGCTTCTGGACTAATATGTAGCTTCACTATGCGCACGTTTTGTTGAGCTTTCCTTTTGCTTGTAGTGGAAGTAGAGCTTAGGATGAGTTTCTATTTTGTTAGCAAGACAGAAAAATCAAATCTGCAGTTCATTTACTGTTACAAATAAGTTTTCTATAACTCGGAAACGAAAATATCTAATTTTTGAAATGTTAATCTCTCGCTTTTTAAATTTCTTCTTCTTCTTCTTCTTCTTCTTCTTCTTCTTATTATTATTATTATTATTATTATTATTATTATTATTATTATTACTATTTTTAATCTTTCAATTATTAATAGTTATGTCGATCTGTTTTCGCCAAATTCTTCAGGTGATAATGAGTATCACACTTCATTAAATACATTAGAATATAGGTTTTATTTGTGGTAGTTAAGTAGTCCTGTGAATAGTTATATCATAATAAATGTTACAAATTTCTAGAGCACGTAGGAGACGAAGATAACTATTGGCCAATGTTGGATGTCAATGATGAATCAGGAAATATATTATGAAGTTACACATGTGACATTTACCCCTGATTGGTAGGCAACTTATCCTGCACTGATGTTCGGCAAGCAGATTTCTTGAACCTCTCTAATACCAATGTAAAATGAGCTGCCTAACAATCACGGACAAATGCCAGCAATGTAACTTCGTTTTGAGATTTACCACCGTATGTCCTGTGTCAAGAAAAGCCCCCCTATATGACCTATAACTTTGTAACATTTATTCTGAGACGCCTAAATATGTTTAAATAAGGATATATGCGTGTATATAAAGTAATGTATCTATACTATACTGAAACGCCACGGCCCTCGTCACCTCTGACGTATGTGCTCCGGAACAACGGCGGTGGAAGCAGGCGGGGTGAAGAGGGCTGCAGAAGGGCACTGTAGTGGGGCAGTGCAGCGGGGAGGCAAGTAGGAGCAGTGCCGAGGAGGGGCAGTGCTAGTAACTGTAGTCGTGAGCAGGAAGTTGGTCGGCCGATCGCGAGGGAGTCAGTTGGCGAGATGAGTTCGGCGAGTCAGTAAGCGGTCGGCGAGCTTGAGGCTGGAATCAAGACAAATTTTTATTGCCGTAACGGCTCAGCTGCACTGCGACGTACCTTCGTCGTCGCGTCGCCCCGACGCGTTCTCGGCTATACACTCACACACGCACACACACGAGCCCGCACACGCACGCGCACGCACGCGCACGCACGCACACGTACACACGCACGCGCGCGCGCGCACACACACACACACACACACACACACAAATTCTGTGTTGACATTCATGAAGAATGGCAGGTGCAGGTTTTTCGAAAAAAAAAATGTCTTTGAGAAAATTGAGTTTAAAAATCACTTCCGGGCGCGAAATTCAAACCAGCTGCTACGACACTGCAGACTCCTATGCTAGACACCTACTGCGCAGGGCATTTCCTCTTTTCTCCACGTAAACGGTGAAACTGTCGAGTAATAGTCTAAAGAAGGCATCTCGTGGCCTACAGCAGAACAGTATCAAATGTTTGTGTTCTATTCAATCAGTATTTTTAAGGTACGTACAGGAAATCCAGTTTTGTTCAAAATGATAGTCACTCGCCACACCGGCGTAAACAAGCGGCGGCAAACGTCGGTTCTACTCTCTGCTTCTTTTCTGTTTTGCTGGCTCAATAATCAGTGAAAGCATAGGCTACCGCGACCGGAGACAATAGGCTGTCCGAGAGACCCTGTGTCCTGGCACACACGCATAATTACTGCTTGAAGTTAATGCAATTAATTTTTAAAACTTCTGAAAAAAAAAAAATCTCCAATTTTTTTCTTTGGATTTTTTCCCATAGAACTAAGGACGCTTAAAAGAATGGCGCAGGGGTCAGTCGTCGAACTCTGAATTTTTGAAAATTACAAAATTTAGAAATAATGCGAGAAAGTAAATTCTATTGCAGATTTACTAGTTTAATTTCATCTTATGAACAGAATTATTTTTAATACTGTGTGTCAATAGTCTAAAGAAGGTACTGTAATGAAATATTTGCAGTTTCTTATGCAAATGAAATTGCACGCAAATGTGTCGATTAACCCATTTGGTTAAAAAACGAGGTTGTGTAATGTAGTTGAAGAAATAGATGTTTGGAACTTTGAGATCCCAAAGAAATGGACTGCAAAAATTATTTATTGTAAAAGTTACTGCTTTTCTATGTTACATTTTGAAAATAAATTTTCAAATATCTGTATATAGCAATATGAAGGGCAAAAATGTCTTTAAAAAATACACCTGTTTCCCTACAATTTCTCCTTATAATTTTGAGGAGGCTGAAGTTTACCTCGGGGAATCTACACGACATGTTATGCACACAACATGGATGGAATTGCATTTGATCTTTATCACTTTTGTGACCATGTTTAAAACTTCTGGTAAAAGTCTTTGTGAGCATTGTCAACATACAGTATTACTTTCATTATATCAAAAACTTTTTGCTTCTTTAGATTAACTCCTGGATAGGCAATTTCATTTGCCATGTGAATGGACATGCATATATGTCATAAGTAGGGCCCGGATTTTAATGACCTAAAAATCAGCAAAATATGCAAGCATTTATGACCTTAAAAAATAAAATATGGCATTATACAAGTTTATTTTTTAAAAATCCCTGTTGGTTTTTTAGGTATAACAAATACAAAATTCACTCAAGAACAGATTGTGAGTATGGTACATACGGTTTGCAGTCCTTGAAACTAATGGTAGGAAATGGTGTGGTGTTAATGACATTTGCATCATGTAAGTGAATTTTTAGAGTTGTTGAGAGTTTAGAGGCGTTGATTAGAGATTTTTAGAGTTTAGAGGCATTGTTTTGTCATATATATTTATTTTAGCATAAAGCTTTTTCGACCACATTGCGATCATCTTCAGTGCTATTCTGAGGCGGCTGGGGGCCTCGGTCTAAACAAGGCAATCATTTGGATTGGATGGAAACCATTTGGATGGAACCACTAGCATTTTAAAAAAATTGCTTGTATTGGTAAAACAAATCAAGTACAGTACAATAAAACCCATCAAACAAAATATCTTGCTTTACTACTGCATACTTCTTGTTTAATTTTTTTTTTTTCCTCTCAATCTTCAATTTCTAGAGAGTTGCATTGGATCACGAGGTGTATTTTCAAGTTTTCCATCTTAAAAGACCTACGGTTGTCATTGAGAATAGTTTTGTATCTGGGAAAGATCCTCTCCATATCACATGACGTCATGGGAGCGTATTTCAAAGCGGCACTATCACCGCAGTGCAACTTTGGTTCATTGTCTTCAAATGTTGCAGCATTTCCAGAAATTATATTGCTAATTTTGCACATTGTAGTATATCCATAATTTTGCTGAAGATCACTCAGCAATTTGTTGTACACTTTTTCAGCCACATGACGGAGACTCGACTTAACTTACTTTGTTCAAATTCACTTACGTTTAAAATAATTCTTTGTGGTATAATTTTTGAGTTTATTTGTGACAATATCACCTGATACAGTGTTATGAGACACACATTTTCAAGCCTTTTATTCTTGTGACCTTAAAAATATGCCGTATATATGCATTTTGAGCAAAATTTGTTCAATATTTGACCTTTTACTAAAAATGGTGTAAATATGACTTTATATGCACAATAAAAATACGTTTTTTTAATCAACAATACCTGGATTCATGCATAAATTGTCTTAAAATTCTCCCGTAGGTCCAGAAAAAATATATGACTTGTGATTAAAATTCGGGTTCTAGTCATAAGACAAAGGTGTGAGATGTCACTCTACAATTGGCAAAGCAATAATGACTCCTAGAGACCTTTGGTTATAAATATAATGATACAAAATATCAATAGTACAATATATCTTTTTATTTCTCCCTTAATTGGCAATCTCTACAGACACTTGATATTTTTCTAGTATTTCCGTGACCAGCTTTTAAAATTGCAGTTTGGTGCAAATTCTGGATTCACGTCAACAACATTTAACTTAAAAGAAGAACCACCATAAAGATATTTTAAATCAATTTTCATATACTGTAAATTCTGTCGTGCTTGCGAAGAGCTCATTTGATAAAAGAAAAATCCCTATCACATGGCAGAATGGTGAGCCCTCCGACAGGAAGAAATGTATTTTCTTGAATCGTTGAATATCCGTATGAGATTTATAATTAACTTTTATTTGGAATTATTCTTGTTCTATTCAGAACAATTACCAGAAAATAAGAGATGTTCATCATACTAGTTTGGAACAGTGAGCAAGAAGTGTATGAAGAAAGAACATACCTCATCAGAACCTTTTCTTTCCTGGCCCTAATGGTAGATATAAATCACAGATTTGTTAGTTATTATATTGTGAATGCAAAATATGCTAATTGTCTCAGGTACTTTTGGCAAGGATAGGTTCTACATAAAATCAGTGGTGATAGAACTTACATTGATATTTTCTCTCATTAGGGCATTATAAAATGTGTGGCGTCTTCACATGAGAATAGCTAGTTCAACAGCTGCTTTTCCTTTTGTGGCATCATTTAGATGAGGTGTTTTGAGTTTTAACTTTAATTCTTCATAGACACAACAACAATCTACTTGTGACTGTCCAAACTGTAGACTGGAATTGTTTAATATTTATAGTAGAAAATGAAGCTAACTTTAACATCAGGATGCTTGTTTTTGAACATATTGTAATACATTATTTTCATATTCAAATCTGCATGTAGATATTGTGCTTTCTTCCCAATATATTGACTATCTTTCACTGGAAAGAACTCTATTTGATAATGAATATAAATTTTACTGTCAGATGGAAATGAGAAGCTTACGTGTTTGCCATGCATATCTACTGGGCTTTTTTCTGCTAGTACCTTTAGTGCTCTTAATCTTACATCTAGTGACAATATCACAAGAAATGCTGTCAGACATACTTCAATTTGTTGTGCTCTAACCATTAAGTGGTATTGGAATGTATACTCCCTTCCTTTTTTTCTTTCTACATTTCTTAGTGTCCTCTTCACACTTTTAACATCAGTCAAATAATTATCTATTCCAGTTTTACTTGAGTAGATATTGTAAAATTGTGTCAAGTCTGTTGATCTATCCTCCAGTCATATTCTTTAGAAACAGTTATGACAATTGTAGTCAGCACCTAAGCATTTAAATCTCATCATTTTTCTATCATGATTTTCATGCTCCTTTCCTGTAAGCTTTGTTTTCTTAATTGAATTTCATTTATAATTACCTGGATTTGCATGTCTTATGCCTTCTTCCTTCACACCATCATCTGTAGCATCTATTTCACTTACTGAATCCATGTGAATTATACTCTATTATATCATAATATTAATTCCAAGACCAGATCTTCAACAATGACTAACCCACATTACCAATATCAGCTGTAAAATCGGTCCAAATAAATTCAGACTCTCCTAAACATAAACTTCATTTAGTTAAAAGGGCTGATGTCACGGTCTTCAACTCTTTTAATAAATAAAACAGAATTAAAGACTGTTTAGTAGCCTTATGCACTCAATAGAATCTTTTAACTGAAATTAGTGTGCCCTTATTCAAAGTATGTATTCAGTCAGAAAGTAAATTTAACAAAAAAAATGCAAATTAAAACCCTTTTAACAAATAGTTTTTCATGTATTTAATTCAGTTCTGATTTTGCACATTAAACAACTATTAAAATAGAAAATTAATTTGTTTTATATTTTTGGATAACTAAGAAGAGACAATTTTAAAATTACAATAATTTAACAGTATAATTACAGAAGTGAAACTAGAAGGGAAAAGTATACTTGTATCTGTGTTTGGTACATTCAAATGAGAGCACAAATTAGATCAAAAATAGACGAGACACCCTTATCAATCAGAGAGACTCACAGTGCATTCTCTCTTCTTCATTCCTGTGATTTTTCCTTTGTCATTTAAAATTTGGGTAGAATATTATTTTTACTTTCTCTTTGTATTTGAGAGGTTCATTAAATGTTTAAATTTCTTAGTTATTTTACAATAATGACATTCAGGAATATTTGAAGAAATTCAAAATGCACCCTAAACAATTATCACATAATTTGTGATAATTAGGGCTGTGATTTATATGCATTTGCATATTTTTTCTGTTAACTAAAACATCTCGTTTTAACAAATTTTATATGTTTTGAGGTTTTTATTGTTGTATTATGTTGTTGTATATATGTTTTGAGGTATTTAGAATCAATTTAAGCTATTTTTATTTCGCATATATCAGCATAATTGCATATTTTTGAAAATTCGAGACATATATGCATATTTTTGTTGCATATTCACCCCTCATCTGCGAAAAGAGCATATTCACCCCTCATTGCGAGTTATTTCAATGAGTGTTCTTTGGCCGAGTAGAGTTCAGCATGAGAAGGTTCCACTATTTCTGTTGGATGGTGCTCCATATGTGAAAAGCAGGGACTGCAATAAAAGTTTTTTTCCTAAACTTCATTTAACTTGCCAAGCTCATGCTTTTCATCGTGTTGCAGATGCTGTGAGATTTCAATTTCCAGATATTTATCAGTTGATATCAACTGTCAAGAAAGTATTCTTGAAGGCTCCCAGACATGTGGATATTTTCTAAGACAAATTACCCTGACCTACCTCTACCTCTCCTACCAGTCATTTTACAAGGTGGGGTACTTGGCTGAAGGCAGCTGAGTATTATTCCAACTTCTTTGATCAAATAAAAGACATTCTAAGTTATCTGTGGATGGTTGATGTGGAGCGGAAATTTATCCGGTTTAAAGCAATTTTGAGGCCAAATAGACGTTCGTTTGAGAACTTGAAAAAGTGGTTGTTTGCAATTGCAACAATTTTGCAAGTGATCAATAGACTTTGTATGGCCCATGATTTAAAAAACTTATTTTGAAGAATATTCTTCATTAAGAAAAAATCTCTTTCCAAGAATGTTGTAGGAGGGCGACGAAAATATTTTAAATTTTACAAGGATGACTGAATATTTTGTAAAAAAATATTAAAAAATAAAAAAAAAAAGAAATAACAACACTTTTTTGGTACTGTGCTCCTCAAAATGTGTATTTCCATCAAAATCTTGCCAACATTTGTTTTTGCAGCATTACAATACTTTCTTTACAATACGTATATGAGAAAGTAAAAATTGTCAGTTTCATTATGATAGACAAAATTTCTAATTTATCTGATACTCATAAACACGAGATATTTTTCTTGTAGCACCATATTCCTTAACATGAGACATTTCCCCTAAAGAAATTTCAGAAGAGAAATTAAATACAGTAACGAGTTGTTACCATTTTTCGAATGTATTTTCTACAAATTCAAGAAAATATTATAAATTTATTCATGCAGAAAAGCTGCGTCAGGGCAAGAACATAAATCTACAGTGAAGGACTTTTCACGCACCAAGCACAGATGGAGGTGAATTTCAAAATGCATTGAAGAATAGAATTTCCTGAAAATGAGAAAACCCACATCTTTTATTCCTGACACCGATGTTTTTTAAATTGAATTTCGTGAGGAAGTATAATTAGGTAAAAACGAAATATTTGTTGCTTCGTTGATCTTTCTTCATCATACGAAACTTAAAAAAGAAGTAACAGTAAAAGTAATTGCACACGCTCCATTCTTCCCTTTCCTAAGTAGAGAATAAATTTATCATAACATAACTAATTATCAATTAAATACGTAAGTACATTACTTCTATATTCCTACACTTCCTGTAACTCTTTATACAAGCTTTGTTTTGTATAAACCATTTGTTTTTGCAGTTATATTCAAAAAATAATATTTCAAAATTTTGAGACAACAGAATCTTCCCAAGCATTATTTTTTGTTAGCGTAGACTGTGAATGTGTAAATGAAATTTATATCATTGCATAACAACAGTTTATCAATTTGAGATCTCTGTACCAAGTAAATCCCTACTGTAGTAATAAGATACGTAAGAAAATCATTAATGAGGAATTGAAATTTGTATTTGCAGGCATTGAGAAGAGAAAAAAGTTGATATCAATCAATGCTAATTAAAAAATATGGCCAAATGGTTTTTGTGGTCTTTTGCACAACAAACAATCAACATTAAAAACTGTGTGTGACATAATACGGTGAGAAGTATATTCTGTGCACATGTTCTTAAATTCTGACATCCCTGCTCTAACCCATATCTAGGTTGAATTATGAATACATGTAATGAAATAGGTAATATAAGAAAGGGGCATTTTTGGCAAGAATTGATAAGAAAATATTTGTTCTCATGTAATGAAAACTATTTGCAAAAGCATATCAGTTACAGTTGCTGCTATCCCTCATCATGTCCTTCATGAAGGAATTGACTAATTGTCATGACAACATGGAGAATGATAATTTGAATAACTTTTATTTCCCACTGAACTCTAGAAAGCGTGCACAAGTACAATCACATCTATGATCGGAAGAAGCTACCTCAGTATTCACTCAAAGGATCAGGAAAACTGGATGATAAATGTGATCAGGATGGGGTCATTGATCTAGAAGCTGAGATACAATACTTGTTACATGCGTATATAATCTTTTAGAATGATATAGATCAAATGATAACTAATACATTAAATAACATCCTTAAAATCAATATTACTTTCCTTTTTGATGCTTGGTACAGTTATTAGTTACATAGGAATGGTTATACAGCAGAAAAGATTTTAATTGGCACTTAAACTTGTCATCGATTTTAATCATTTAATGTCATCTGGCAACATGTAAATAATGTTTTTAATAATTAATAATAAATATACAATACATGATGAATGTAATAATGTGAAAACAATCATTTTAATACTTACATTTGGGAACTGGAGAGAGTATTCTTCACAAATTTTTTTAGCTGAAGAACAATTGGATTGGAATTAATTCTTTTTTCTCCCTCCCTCTTTTAATCTGGGAGTGGCACTTCTCTTTTGATTAGCCTCGGGAACAGGATGGGGTTTATGGTGTAGTATGTCTGAGGTTTTGTTCATTTGTTTTTACCATGAAAGTACATTTTTGCAAAACACACTAAAAATAGTGTCCAACTCAAATGAGGAAATTAAAGTATAATGCATTGAAAGTATCAATAAATCCATAAGAAAGTTGTTAACCCTATTTCTCTTTATATTAAATGGAAGTAGAAAATAATACCAGAATGCAATGAGGAATATATGGAATAATAAAATTTGTGAGGTTTACCTGTTTTCTGGATGAGGTTAACAAAAAAAAACAACGGTTATAAACACGAACAGGTATAAAGGTATTAATTTTTCATTTCAGAGGCATGAAAAATTCTATATAATCTGGGGTGGTTTTACTGGGAAAATAGTAAGCACTGAAAGCATGCAAAAATAAACTAAACAAAAATTACCTAACCATTTCCTTGTGATATGCAAATAAATTAATAGAAAATTCATTCCAAAAATTATTTCACAAACATTACTTAATAGTATGAGTATAAACTGAAAGGGAATATAAGAAGGTCCATGACTAAACACATGACCAGAACTGTTTTCTGGATAAATGAGGAAAAACTTTTAATTTTTTAAAATTTTGTTTATGGTATAAGTACAGTCTTTATTAAAACGGAATGTGCATAAATGAATTCAATTATCTGAACATCAGTCAAAGTTATTAACATACAAACTTCAGAGGTGATGTATTTTAATGCAATCACTTCAGAAATAGTGTTGTGACACAATTTTTTCATTTGATTTCCTTTGACTTGTATAAGTACAATTCCAGAAATTTGTTGTAACTTTCTTAGAAATATTAAAGAAAGTTTTTTTCATATTGTGTGTACGTAATATTATCTCAACATTTTCAAATCATTACAGTATTACCAACTACCTAAAACTTTCACCTATTCATGTTGATAGATGATCTTATTATACTTTTCTTCGACCAAAATAGTAGTCTTTTATTGTAAATTTCGTTCAACTCCTCATAAAACTATCCGCTAGCAAAAATTTTTCCAGAATACACCTTTTTGTGCTAGGCATTTGTAATGGTGTGCAGAGCATTAAGGTATACTCTCCAAATTTGTTCTCTTTTTGTCACCTAGACCAATTGTAAAATAATTGTACCGACTCAATTTCTGATGAGTGGGTTAGTAAAACAACACAAGCTGGCATCTCAGCCACCTTAATAATCACTCCACATAGGAAATATTTCATCATGGTCCATGTCTAATATTTCTGGCATCGATTCAAAGATGAAGAAATGCTATAACTTTTTATTATAAATTAGGTGGATTTGAATTCATAATATATGCTGTCATCAACACAATGAAAACGACAAAAAGTGGAAATGTTACTTTAAGTTATGGACCTCCACATATTTCTTAGTACAGTTCCTCCACTATTCAGTGTCAAATTAAATAAGTAACTGCATCAAACAATTTGAAATTAAGTCAAGAGATAATTTCAATAAAAAAATAGTGATCCTTTATGACCAAACAAAACATGGTAAAGCAAAACAATTGAAGGGAAGAACTATCATAGAGGAACATGCAATTGTCTTTCTAGCAGTGAATTCATTTAAAGGAATTTCAAATTCAACATTTTTAAATATTTCCAGAAGTAATATCTGTAACAATTCCCTGCACCCCTGAGATTGCATCATTAAGTTTGAGTAACTGAAGCAAGATAAAAATATAAATAAAAAATTATTATTACTACAACTACTACTACTGTTTAGGGATGTGTTGCCAAAAATGAATTGTAGGATAGAATGCCTCCATTAACAGCAAAAACATTAAAAACCAAAGAGTTCGCTATAAAACATGATGGTATTGGTATGACATCTAGGGGTACAATGTGGTAGTTTTCATGGCATGCAGTTCGGTTTTGCAGTTTGAGTGGGAGAAGGGGAGGCAATCGCTCTTGCAAGTGAAAAAGACCTTTGAGAGGGCCACACACAAGCCAGCACACACATAGTTTGGAACAGATCTGCAAATGCCGAGAGATTAAATATTTCTGGCCACATCGTGAGGTAGAGATGTAGAATGTTTGTAAATAGGAAAAGTTACAGGAGCTAAATTTGTAAAGGCACTGTCAGGTTCAACTATTTCACTATCAGTTATTAAAATAAACCAAAAATAATTTATTAAAAAGAAAATGTCATAATACAGAAGTATTTTGTAAAAACAAATAAATGAAGGAAGGATATAACAAAAATACGACTGTCAGGGGAGGACAATCCCGAAGAGATAAGAACAAGCTCCCTGCTCCCGAGTCAGAGGAATGAAAGATGCCTTCATTGGTGGATTACATGCACATATGTGCAATTTCTGGGAACACACCGTACCTAATCTTCAATACACATGTTGTTAAGATTCCCAGAATGCAAAGTGTCTAAAAAAATTATAAAAAATAACAGAGGGACTAAATTTAATTCTTTCATGGGACATGGCAACCATCGCAAATTGCTCAAAATTTCACCTGGTGTCCCCTTCTGGTTTTTCCTAAACTTGCTTTCCAGTCCCCTAGACCACAGATTGAGAACCTATTAGTGATAAAAGAAGTTTGGACATTGAAAAATCCTTAAATTTAGTAAAGATCCTTTATTTTAGTAATAAAGAAATTAAAGAGGGTTCTTCTATTCATTTCAATGAATTGTTAATAAAGGAATTTGACTTTACCCCACCATTTTGACGAGTTACCCCTATTTTTCTAATGTTTCTAGAGAGCAGTAAAATCCAATAAACTACTGTGAGCAATTCCAGGAGCTCAGAAAAATAGATTCTAAAAAAGAATTTTAAAGAAAAACACAGCAATGAAAATAATTTTCAAATATCCTGCAAATACTGGATTAACAAAAAACCAATATGGTCGTAGTCATTTTTGTTTTTAAGAACATTGTGAGCTACTATCAAACCTATATTTCAAATACCTCAAGTTCCAGGAGAAATTAACAACTTCTTGGCATGAATGTTGACCTTCATAATATTCAATGAACCAGATAAAACATTAAAACTAACAGTCACATTCCAAATTTCTTTATTATTTTGTGTACAAAGCACGTTTTTTATTTAAATACAACTTAACATCAGCTATACTGCCAGAAATTGACATAGGAAAACATCGCAGGAATTTCAATAACTCTTTTAACACTGACCATTCTTACCCATTGCACGTTGTGTACTTTTGTCAATAAAAACCTATTCTATTAATTAATTTGAATTCCATAGATATTTACCTTGGTAAAAATGATGTGAATTATAGTGTATACCATACCCTTTTTATGTTTCTCCCACAGATCTTAGGCTAAATATTTATGTAAACTATTTAGTATGTGTGCAACATATAAGTGTGCCTGTTCAAACCACCCATTTACGTTGAGATGGTAAATCCAAGCTTTCAAAATACTTAACAATTTTTTCAACATTGAACCATATAGCAATAAGCAAAGCAGTAATGAAACAATTATAGCAACAGAGTTCTCCACAAAATTTAGCAACGTACCATCAACTCGCAGTCTCTTGGCAAACTAGCCACTTGTACTAGCTGGGCACCCAAGACTTGAGATCAGAATTTTCAACTTTTTTCTTTATGCACTAGAATCTTCCCATGTTTTATCAATCAGATTTCTCAGAGGTATTTATTCATGAATTTCAATGTAAATGTTAGCAAATTCAATAAGCTTTACATCCAACTGTGCCCCGCACAAGCGCATAATGTTTGCTGGTCCACACAACAGATATATTAGAGATAAAATTGCTTCCATTTGCAAGACCAAATATTTCAGTCTTTGTTCACTGAACATAATCCCAAATTTACTATATATTTCTTCCAACGAAAATTAGTTCAGGACACTGCACTAATTTAAAATTAATTAAAAAATTATTGCATGGTAAGTGTTAAGAATGCATGAGTATTGAATACTTGAAATGCCAAACATACACTTGCAGGGAAACACCTGACTGCGAGCAAGAGGCTTTAATAAATAGGTATTCTTAGAGTATGTCAGTAACGGCTTTAGGTTTTGAGGACCCCAAGCAAAGCTCCATAATGGTGAGTAAATATTAAGACTAGCAGACTAGAGCTCAGTACTTCAACACCTCATACCACTGAGAAGCTTGCCAACAAGCAAAGATTGTTTCACAACCAGTAAAACTTGCACAATTAAATAAAATACTAAATAAAGCAATATATGATTTATCCACTTCAGTTCTTTTCTTAAAATACATTTATGTAAACCTAAAGCCGCTCCTGTAAAAATCTACCGCAAACAAATATTATCAGCATACTACAACTTTAACAAGGTCTACACTTAAAAAACACATGGGTAGCTTCTTCCAGAGCTCAATATAGCATTTATTACATTATGCTTACACTTCTAAAAAATCCCACTTCCCATTGGGCGCGTTAAACTCAATCTCGTTTTGCCCATGGCCAAAACATTCAAACGTTCATCTTGCACTCCAGTCCCTTTCATGCATGCAAACTTTATTCTAGTAAGGGTGTTTCCTTGGAAAAGTTTCATACTCAACCACACAAGTCCATTCTAGTTGAGAAGAATTAAAAAATATAGTACTGCGCTAGATGCAAAAGATCCCCATCCCCTCAGTTTTCTATATCAATGAGGTCATTCATAAGCGACACTCACTTCACATGATGCAATTTTTTGAATTAAGAGTTCTGATTTAATTCACATTGCAACTTTACAGCTTGTGATTTTAAAAGACCCAGACATGAAGTAACACGTATGAGAGTGACCTTCAAATTCTTGTGCATTTTCTGAGAACTGATAGAAGTTACATACATACATACACATCACTTTAAATTATTTTCTTAGATTAGGGTTGAAAATACTTATAATTTCATGAATGTTCATTAGAATAATGTACAAGAATTTCAAGTAATTTATTTACACTTTAATTATTAACAGAAACAAAATATGATCATGGGGTAAATAAAACAGAACATCCAAGTGAACAGGAGGGGGTTTATTTAAGTTAAACAGGATATATCAATGTGTGGATTCAGGATGACTTCTAATTCTCCTTTTTGTCTTCAGATCCAGCAGCGGATCCAGCAAGCTTCTTTGCTGCAGCCCCTGACAAGGGGTTGAATGCCTGCACCCTGTGTAACAAGAACAATTTTCATAATTTAGAAAACAAAAAGCATTCCAATCATAAGTCTATCTTCTAACCTTTCAACATTTGATCATTAGACCAAAAGCAATTGATATGATATTATTCAGATACAAACGACATTTTGTAAGCAATACAAATTTCTCAAGGCAATAAAATCTTTCTCTGCATTTCATCTTTAAAGAGTAAAGCAAAAAGTACAAAAACAACACTACTCATGGTCCAAACTTCTCAGTCTTGGTTAAGGATAAGAATAGAAAAACTGCTTTTCTTGAGAGTCAACAAATTTTTTCTGTACTCTCATGTAAATATGTCCAAAGTTATTTTATTCACAAAAAAACTATCACACATTAGTTTACACAGAAGACTGATTTATAAATGAAATGGGCGGTAATGAAATGTAAATATACACTCACTTGGCATTAATTTCAGCAAACTTAGCTCGAGCAAGTTCCAGATTCTTATCAATCTGCTGCTTGTTGTTTTCGTAAAGCCTTGGCAGTGTGAAAGCTGATACAAATGCTAGAACATAACAAGGATTTTTTTAAGATTTTTATGCCGCAAACTATAAAGAATAGTGATCACAAAAAACAAACAATCCATTGTATTTGGACCAATTATAACAAGATGGAAAGTACTAAAACAAAGAAAATTTTCCACATGCTGACAAAGACATTTTTCAGTTCTTTTAACACACATTCAAATTGTCCATGATAATCAATATCTCTGTTGTATCAAACATCACAGATGCTCACACAAGATCAAGAACATAAGTTATGCATTTTTTGAAAACAATATTATTGCTACATTAATTAAATTAAATCAAACCAAGAACTATTTTACAGAATAAAATGGCTTTGTACTTTCTTAATCACTATACTTCACACAAGTGATTTAAATTCTATAAATACATCATGCTAATAAATAGATGTCATTATTAAATTCTAATATCAATGAAATTTATGTAGTTCAATTATTTCTATATAAAATGATTACTATTATTACTATTATTTCAGAAAATATTTCCATGAAGAATTTTCACAACCTTTCTATTAAAAGACCTCTCCCTATGGATGAACAGGGAAGTGAAATATCTTAAAGAAATTAATTTCATCCCACTTCATCTAAATAACCACACATTAAATCTTTAAAACACACACAAACAAAGACACAAACACAATCACACACACAAACAAAGACACAAACACAATCACACACACAAACAAAGACACAAACACAATCAACACACAAACAAAGACACAAACACAATCACACACACAAACAAAGACACAAACACAATCACACACACAAACAAAGACACAAACACAATCACACACACAAACAAAGACACAAACACAATCACACACACAAACAAAGACACAAACACAATCACACACACAAACAAAGACACAAACACAATCACACACACAAACAAAGACACAAACACAATCACACACACAAACAAAGACACAAACACACACACACACACACACAAACAAAACGCACAAAAATCTTACCAAGTATGACCAGTGTTAGTCCATTGAAGATAGCACCCACATACGTCAAAGCCCATACCATTACACCAAACTTGAAACTGTCTAAGATATCTTCAACAAGAAACAAGCGTCTCAATTCAGACACACTAGCATTGATGTGTGGGACAATCTGCTGAGCAAGGCTGGCAGCTCTATCTGAAGACACAGCAATATCTTTGTCCAGGAGATCTCTGTAACAAGAAAAACAAAAAACAGAACATTTTCAGCCAGTCTGCAAAGATGTCTCCACTTTAAAGAGAATTTTAATATAACAAAACCAATGTATCTCAAAATTAAGGGGAAAAGAAAAAATTCTCCATTTCTTTACACCAGATTCAAATAACCAAAGAAAGTAAGTATGTGAAGGAGAATTCAGAAGTAGAAAAATATCCAAGAACATAGTTATTGCAATTTCAGTTACTGAAATTTCATTGTATTACTACCAGTAACACAATCAATACAACAATTCATTACTACCAGTAATACAACCTAATACATAGTGTAATGAAGTTTATTTAAAGAAAGAAAAGAAGAAAAACGTTTTCTAGAATCTTTAAATCTGATTTTTGAACTATTACTAAGTTAAGAATTTCATTTTGCCATTCATGCATATGAGAGAAAAATAAACCAAAACATACAATTTAACTTTATAACACAGGTGCACTGGAATTTCATAGCATTCCGTAAAATAGTATCTTAATTTGAATTCGGAAACCCTAGTCATCAATCTTTTTTTTTTTTTTTCTTTCTTCTTCTTCTTCTTCTTCCTCCCATGTTTCATTGGAGACTAGGTACCATATTCAAGAATCTTTATTATCATCATTTCTATAGTTATTTCAAGTCTTGAATTTGGTGATCTTTACATTTTCAAATTACTAATGTAATAATGTTTCAAATTACTAATGTAATGTAATGTATTAAGAAGAAAAAACTGAATTTTGTTGTAGCAGAATAGTTTGGTTTCGTAACACGTTAAACATAACATTTTATAACATGCATGAATCCTGTTTTCGTAGTGTACCTACTGGTTAAGTAAAGTGTATCTACAAGTTAGTGTACAACGATGTACATATGTGACCAGTAAAAAACTGAAATGACTTGCACAAAATATTTGCAGTATTTCTAGCATTTCATAACCTTTTAATAAAGAATTTCAGTTTCTTGATCCTAATTTTATGCAGTACATGCAATTTCAATTTTCTTGAATTATTTCAAATTGCAATTAACATGCAAACAAGGGGAATTGAAAATGGGTTGCAAGCATCACATTTTTTATGAAGTTATAAACGTTTAAAAATTATTAGCTAGAAATTCTAGAACTTTTTTTCATAATGGGAATATTAACTTTAAATTTGGTGCAATCGTTTAAGTACTATTTGTTTTGAACAAGTTAAGGAAAATAACAAAAAATAATGGAAAGTAGATTCTTCCTACCTTGCTGAATTTATTTAAAACAATTGGTACTTAAAGTCACTGCACCAAATTTGAAATTTATGTCGCACTGAGATGTTGGGAAACCGCAACACTAAGCATTTACGATATTCCACTGGAGGTTACATTGAAGTAACCAACATTACACTGAATACTGAATGAAACAATCACCTTAAAAAATGCATCTTAAAACCATTCATAATACTTTAGGAAGAAAAATAAACCCTCAACAATACAAAGAAAAGGATTAACATTACAAAATTATTTTAGCTGCACTTTCTTCTCTATGTGAAAATCATGGAAACAGATTCCATGCCAGTACATCATAACTTTTAATGTAAGTTTTCTTCAGTGAAGAAATGAACTGACCAAAATCGTCAAACTAAGAACATATAGATGTTTATGATTCAGTCTTTTTTCAGAGGGCTACATTTTCTTTTTGGACCCCCAAAGTTCAATAACCTGCAATATTGGGCTTAAACAAAAACATATCTACACACGAAATGTGTTTTCATCAATTGAAAAAAAAAAAAAAAAAGAAACAATTTATATTCGTTTTTAATTTATCACACTGAAACATCTTTTAAAAATTACAGAAAGTGTCAATATTAACAATATAACAGAAAAAGTAGCAGCACATATGAAATCTGTAATAGGATATTGATAGAAGCATTTTGTCAAATGGAAGTTCATATTAAAACCATCATTCCAGATCTACAGGTTCCAGATTCCGAATACTTCATTTTTATAAGACCTAAATGATTCTCTGAAAAACCATAATGACAAATTTTTCCCATTACACATTAAAAGTATTTCATTACCAATTCCTACACCTGAAGAGCCAGGCTCTTAACAGTTCAGAATTGCAAGGAGGAGTACTTCAAGAATCTTTGTTTCACCACCAGGACCGCTACTCTTCTTCTCTACTCAAGTTAAGAAAGTACTGTATGTATAATTTTATAAAACAGAAGGATTTAATTACTTCACACTTTCAGATGTGTAAGTTTGTTCATAATCATTTAATTTAATATTAAACCCATGGCAATTGATATTGACAACATGTATAAGATCCAAAATTTATTGCCTTTTTATACTTGAAAATAGATTTTATTACATTGGAGTTTTTTTTCTTTCTTTCTTTCTAAATTTAAGTAGTATATGAATTAGTGTAGAGATCACAGAATTTTGAATATGTGCACACAATTCACTTTTCCCCAAAGCATGTCATATGCAGTTTTAACTGTTATTTTGACATTAAATAAATAAATAGAAAACCCTCAAATTTACACTTTCACTCGACATAATGTTTAACTTTCAAGCTATCCAGTAAAATTATTTCCAGTTTACAGTGTACAGTGCACAGAATAAACATAAAAAACAATGACATTCACATTTTAACAATAGAATTTAGCTCAAATTAAACTTTTTTTCTCCAGTTTAACAAAAGTGTAAGAAGTTATTTATATAAACTACCATTCCAATGATTACATTCCCTCTACTTCAACTATGCTAATTTACTACTGTATTAATAATGCACAACTACATTAACTGAAGTTTAGAAAAATTTGTGAATAACCATACATTAAAAAAAAGGAAAATGTGCATTAAAAGGTTTGAAATTTTTACCTGAACGGATGACCCTCTCCAGTCTTGTTCACTGCAGCCAACACTGCCCGGTACAAGCGGAAACCACCACATCCCACTAAGACTGCCAAACTGACGTATGCAATCACGGAAATCAGTGAGCAGTAGGTGAGCGACAAAAGTAATGCCAGTCCAACGCCCAGCACTGCTCCAGAAACCTTAGGGTTCCTCCAGTAGACAAGGCTCTCCACTGTGGAAAGAAAAAGAAAAATTGTTGAAACCTTCAAAGGCAGTAAATATCTCAAGTGAATTTCCAATAATAAAAAAAATTGAATTGAAACTGTGCTAAAATGTTAACAACAGCAAGTACTAACTGCATGGTGTATATTCTTTGCTCAGTACAAATATTTAGCATATATACAAGAGTTAAGTAGTCTACAAAATTCAAATGTCATTTCCATAATTCAGAAAAAAACTATCAGTACATGTACATTTACATTTACATTTACACTGTTGGAATCCAGAACGAATTTATTCCATTATCTTGAAAGGGGGTTTTCGCTTATTCCCATTAAAATTTGCGTAGACATCACGTGTTCATAATGTGAGAGAGCTTAGTCTGGAGTCCTCGTTCGTCCAGAAAGAATTTTGGCCTCATACCAAACAGAGGAAACTGGTACTATTTTCGGACCCTTACTGGGGAGTGTTCAAGACGCTATAATGCCACCGCGTTCACGCAAGCTACCGGCGGTAACTACGGCAATACGACACTAACGCCCGCAGCACATTGTAACGACCTTCAGCATCCAAACTGAACAGTCCAGGGACTGTGCCCCAACCGGCACAGTGTTGTTATTTCCCTGCCGACCATGTTCAATGCCCGTTTAACACCTGGCAATTGCAACTGACTTCACGAATCTGCTAGAGTATAGCACCGGATTCCACGAATGCATTCCGCAGAGGAACCTTTTCTTTTAGACATTTCAGAACTATTTCACAAACTGTCACAACGATTGATACATGGGAGGGGGGCCTAATTCCCCCTCTCAATTCCCTCCATAAGAGAATATATATCCAATAACTAGCAATAACGCACCAGTAAAACTTTTGTAAACAGATTTTTTGGTTCTGTTATATGAACTCAGGGACAAATTAAATCAAGTTTTCGCTCTCCCAGACCCTGTGCTAACTCTAGGAGGCCCGAAAACAACCGATATTGTATCAGACTTTTCTATTCCCCCCCCCGTTTCTTTTCCATAACCACAAGCCCTGTGGAAACATCAAATTAATTTTAAATGGGGGAAAATGTCCCTACAACTTTTGTATAAAACAGGTCTTTCTAAACCAAGTGGGTAAAAGCTTTTCAAAAGTTTATTTTTTAGTTTCTCCAAAATCTGTTAAAAAGTACTTATGTTCATATTATATGAAACATAATTATAACCCGTAATGTTATTTAACTTGCTGACCACGTAAAACATTGTCTGAAATGTACACCACTTCAAACATGTTTGCGAATATGCTGTGTGTGCGTTTGCGCGCGCGTGCGTGCGTGTCTCCCAGTTTAACTCTTGAACGCGAAAACAATTTGATTTCAATAAAACAAAATAAATTAGTTGCGTTTTCCCAACACGTCTCTAACCTTTCTTAGGCATCGAGGGTATTTGAGTAATCCATTAATTTCGTCCTTCTGTTTCGTCACAATCACTCTTTCGTCAAACCGTCTTTTATTCCTTCGGCGAAAGGCTCGGCGCCGTTAGTAACCGAAGTTTCCATACGGTTACTTTTGCAAGAATCCGTGGTGCCTCCAATTCCTTCCGTGACTTCACGGAGCGCAGTTCAGTAATTCGACAAAACGACGCAGGCTTTGTACATGTTATTGGGGAGAAGAATCCTGGAGGGCAGAGGCTGTTTCTCAGGGGAGGGAAGGGAGGAATCATGATTTAAATGTAATTATCGAATAATTAAATTTTTGATTTGATATTTGAAGGAAATTACAATTTTGTAGTTCACAGTTATCAGGTAAATGGCTTTGATCGAGTAAACTGCGCGCGCTTTTTAAGCGACGCAAAATCTCTAAATCGCTTTGAGAAGGAATTCTCTGAGTTTCTTCCTCTCGTGTAATAATTTTCCACATCAAACAGCGCTGCATTGGCAAGAAAGGTTTTTTAATGCAGCTCTGCAGCATGAGAGGAGTTCCTCCGTAAACTGCCATTGTTGGTCAGCTATTTGCATTAAAACTTTGGGCGCTCACATGCGCGTGAGTCATGTCCAAGCCAAGGGCCCGAACCTCGGCAGAAACAAGATTCTCTCAGTTCACACTTCGGATGCACTGTGGTCTGGTGGAAATCCAGACGAAGGGCAAATCCAATCGATACGTCTCACACGCTTTTCCAATCCCAAGGCGACAAACTGCGATTTTACTACACAAAGTGCTTTCATATTCAGTCAGTGATGAGTGGTTGCCTAAAGAATTTTTACTTTTCTTGCACTCCGTTCACAACCCGATTCGTGTGATAAGACAACTGTGCTGTACTGTTTTGAGCACATTTCCTAGAATTATTAGTTTCTTGTAATCGTGTATAAATGGCAAGATTTTTTTATATCTTTAATTTAGAAAAGTTAGATTGAAAGAACATTACTTTTGTACAGAAAGGACGTCCAACTAACTACCACTAATTTGTTGCAAGTTTTGTTTAATGTAGTAGAACTGAAGACTTCCTTCCTCTTGAGAAACTAGCACGAGCCGTCACTGCAGTGGAGAAAGCATCTCGAGAGGTGGGGTGGGAAGGGAGCAACATTTACCGACAAAACTATGCAACCAGTAATTCACATTCTGCGCGTGATGCGCACTAAGCGGGCACATGGGAGAAAAAGGCAGAGATATGGAAAAAATTGTTCGATAGAATCAGCAGTATACGAATAGTTTCAAAGCGCACTTCTGGTTTTGGCAGGATGACGTTCACATTAGCCAACACGAGGTAGCTGAGAAAACTGAAGTAGGATGCGGTGACTAGGAATAAGATACGAGATAAACAATAAGACTGCTTGTGAGAAATGTCTCAGGCTAGCGAAAGACAAGGTAAGTAGTTTAGAGTATTTTCTTGCAAAAGACCAGGCAATGAACTTAAGGTTGACTGGAACTCTCGTAGAACTACACAAAATAAATGCACCATATTTGTATTTTACGATCATTTTCTTTCAATTATTATTTTTCTGTTTGATGAATTGTAAGTAGGTAGAGGGGGATACAACACAAAATAAAAGTATACTAAGAATTACTGAAATGAATACATTTCAAAGGGAAATGAAATATAGCACTTTGAAAGAAAACTAGAGGGATCTTTCTGGCTCGTAAGCAACATCAAATTAATTACTTTCTAAAACACGAAAATGTTCCTAGAGCAAAATTTTGAACGATGAACGTAATGATATTCCTAGTGTCGTCAGTCCTGATTTTCTACAGCTCCACGAGTACATGGAGTAAGGATCCTTAAGGTGCACTTCACATTATTTTAATCGGGCACGTGTGTGCTACACGTCTAACCCCAATCCCAAGAAATATTTAGTCTTCCCGAACTTTATTGTAGGTACGAAATCAACGTTAGCGGGTTGCGTCGCGCGAGGGTGGACTTTTGACCAACTTCTGAAACTTGCGCTTTATCACCGACTTTGAAAGTACTTTGTAGCAGACCCCCACTGCTTGTCGTACCCACTTGCTTGTCGTACAAATAAACATTTCACCTGCTTCAGAAAGGTGTTCTGCTGTAGTTTCCGTCTATAGTGAATATTTCTGACTAATCACCCCCTTTCCGGTAAGCACTGCAGAATATACTGTTCCCTTGCCCCCTTCTAAATATGAATGTCTTGAGAAGAAACTAGTGTTGTTACGGAGATCAGTAGATGCACGATTTCACGTATGATTGGCACTGTCAGAGTTCGTAACCGTATAATGCAGCATTTACTATCTTGACTTTTCTGACGAGCACTGACTGCTCCAAACACTATAGTAACTTTATCGCCAATTTATTTTGATAATGGATTTTAAAACCTCGAAACTTTTTCACAACAATCCCATCTTCTGCAAATTTCTTTTGGCATTTAAAACTATTCCCTCGAAGCATCACACTTCGTATTGTAGCATTGTTGTAGCATCACACTTCGCGACCAAGTACATCAACGTACGGCGTGTGTGTGTGTGTGCGTGTGTGTGTGTGTGTGTGTGTGTGCGTGTGTGTGTGTGTGTGTGTGTGTGTGTGTGTGTGTGTAGGGGGGGGTAGCTCGTTTAATGCTACGTTAAAAAGTTTCGTACAAAAGTTGGAACTTCATCCACATTAAAATTAAGGGTATTTATTTATCAGAAACTTTTCGCAAAAAATCGTTCTTGCGAGTCGAAGATTTGGTCACGTCAATTTTACAAACGTACGTTGCAATAGTTAGATTTTATTTTGTGAATTCTTACCGTCAGTTTCATTACATAAAATTAAAACAGCTCTCATTTAACTTCAAGATACATTACAAATAAAATAATAGAAATTGTAGCAAGATAAGTATGATAAAACTAAAAAAAACTGGCTAGACACTAGAAGTTTTAGTGTTTGACAGAACAGATCGGTTTCACAGCCACTGTGCTGGTCTGACATGATAAAACACTCCCGTGTACGAATCTGGTTGGGAACGAGAACGACAGCGCACATTTAAATTTTAAATAACATTTAGAACAATGCATTGACAATTATCTGATTATATGACCATATAATGATTAACCGTTTGTGAAATAAAATTTTCTTCGAATGGAAACAAAAAACATTTTGCTGTAGGCTATGTGTTTTGTAGGGGACCGAGAGAAACGTACTGTCAAGTGCTAGTGCTGAATTTGATGTCCCAGTATTTTACCCATCAAGTGAATTATCCCATCCCCGGATGCAGATTTAAAGCTTAGTACCACAATATTTATAGATTTCGGCAACATTTAAGATTAATGAACAAGTGAAACTAAACGTGGAGCAACAAATCAATTTGTATGAACTCCACAATTTTTATAACAGATTGTAACTTATTCTGAATTTTTATTATAATTATATCTTGATATTCATTCTGATTCTACGCTTTCTTAACGTACAGAAAAATAAACAATATATTCAGTTATATAAAGACTAAATTAAATCCTGTACAGAACTTTCAACCGCATTTTTTGTTTGAGTTTTGATCAGTTTTTTTTTCTGAAAAACGTTCTTGGGAGTTTTTTTTTTTTTTATCAAAAGCAGCTTCAGAACTTAAGATACTTAATACAATAAAATGACTGACTCGCTAGGAGGATAACATTAAACGAGCATCGTGAAGAAGAATTTACTCAATTTTCTGCTCAAAAATGGTGCATTGCAATGATTTAACAACTTATGATTCAACTTTCCGCAAGTGGATATTCCGCACATAAATGAAGGTTATTCGTAGTTTCCAATGAAAGTAAAGGCTGTGCTTCTTCACCATGGAAACTAGTTAGTACCTTTTGCCTGCTGCACATTCACTGCATTTACAGAGTTATGACTTAATGCGCAAAAATAAAATCTGGAGAGCACTAGCAGTTTGTCAATCCAGACTTCAATGTATGTGTAGGATTCTCCTAACAATGATTCACAAAATAGCCCGAAAATATTTGCGAATGGGACAGGGCTCATGAAAAAAATGGACTCTAGCAGAATGTCTTTCAATAAAATAAAGAATCTTAGTTAGTAAAGATGTGCAGAATATCGGCCTCAGAATGTGTTAAGTTGCTCATAGCCCATCATATCAAATTAGGGCTTATATTTTCTGAATCTATTCATCACAGTAGCCAGCGTTTCAGTTACCTCAGAAAAATCCCACTACGTCTTTGAAGCTGAATTGAAAGAGGAAATTTATCACATTCGATATTTTTTAAAAAATTTCGGCACTTTAACGTTGTAAAGATAATGTTCACAAAAATATAGCATTCAGAAATTCGTGCCAAA
This sequence comes from Teleogryllus oceanicus, assembly GCA_964035755.1. Taxonomy (NCBI): domain Eukaryota; kingdom Metazoa; phylum Arthropoda; class Insecta; order Orthoptera; family Gryllidae; genus Teleogryllus; species Teleogryllus oceanicus. The sequence goes on along the minus strand of CAXIVR010000001.1, from coordinate 237,742,998 downwards.
GTTTCCTGGTTAGTGGGCGACTATAATTACAAGAGCATTGCGACACTTATTCTGAAGAATTTCGAGGAATTAGGGCAAAGTAAGCCTCAAGATTCACTTTTTGGTTTCGCACATGGGCAAGTTTCGTCACAACCTATGCGATAACCGAGAGAAATACTGACGGGTTTCATCAAAACTTCAGACTTGCAGCGCCGATATCAGAGACTATGGGGTAAAATAGTAGCTTACTGTGTGAATAGGTACGTGGAAATCACACCTTTCTCAAAAGCACAAGTAAAATGAAAATCTTAATTTAATATACTTAATTATTACACTTTTGTGAGAGTTTAGGACTCATTATGAATGTGAGCTGGGACACCCTGCATGCTTTTTCCATTTCCCTTTTTTGACACGAGACAAGATCACATGTCCAAAATAAATTAAATTTAAATTCTAATTATAGAATTCAAATTTACAAGAATATTTCGAACAACCTTATTTCCCAGCTTTGTTCAGACGAGAAAATATTCGATTGGATTTGCGGCACGAAGGGCGTTTCATGATCCCATGCCGCCTTGTACGCACCTCCTGTGGAGTCTTAGGAGGACGGAATGCTCGGTCAGCCCGCGGGCACGAGCCGGCCCCACGGTGGCGCCCGCTTAGCTGTTCGCAGCATACACACATTTGGCAGAGAGTCAAAAGGACGGCAGCGGACGGGCGAATAGATATGAACGGTGCCGTCCTACACGCGCGCGCGGAGAAGGGCGGGGCTCCACGGTTTCTTGCGATGTTTGTCGCCTGTTCTCGGCCATTGAAACACTACAAGCGATACGACCTTTATTAATTTCGTTTCGCTACGCGTATCCCTCTCGAAATTCTTTGAATTTGCTGTCACATTGGTCGGCAATCCTGCAGCAAATATAAACGCGAAAAATAATTTAATTCTAACTAAATTGCAACATGATTTTTCAGAACAGGAAGCAAAAATACCATGCCTCCCTAGTTTCCGATGTAAATCATGTGGCTCCCGCAGTGCACTGAATAAGTTACAATTGCATTGTATTTACCATGCGAAAACTCACATTCAGAAATTGTGTACTGAATATATTTAGAAATACACTTTAATGTAAATCATCGTGGTGTGTGTTCTTTCACCGAACTGTTTGTTCTCCCAGTGTAAGTTCTCAATTATTTCACAGTGAAGAAGATTGTATTGCCATTATATTAAACGCTGGGGAACATATGGGAAAGTTACCACCGTGAGTGTTCATAAAAATTAAGAGAAGGGAAATGATGTCCCAAATTCCGTTCTGAAAGTTCATCATTCCAATTTCTTTTCAATTCAACCAAAAAAAATCAACGGTGAACCCCATTTTTCCACGATTCATTGCGAATAAGTTGCAATATTTCCATGTAGCTATAGACTTAAAAAACGAGCATGTGTGAATAAGGAAGCAACAAACACTTTTCCATGACAATTCAATGTCAAAGGAACATGTGGAATTGTCTATTTCTGATTCACATTTGTGGCTGCGGAAACCGCAATATATTTCCCGGGTCCGAGGACGATTGGTCTGAAAATCTAGTCTATCTCTAGCCCATGAATTGTTACGCTTGCTCGATAGACGAACAAGAAATGAGCCGCAGAAAACAATGCAAGGCATCCATTGCATGCCGTTTACTACAGTACACACACCACAGAAATCTTCACGTTTTCCTTTCAAAACCTGGAAATTCAAATGAAATGTTGCGATTTAGAGTCAACGCCAACCAGTGGCCTTTTGAATACTCGAGGAAACACTCAGCAGTCTAACGAGAAATGCACCTTTTTTAGAATTATTATTTCTGGTTTCCCAGCGCGTCAATCCCAGATGTACAGTGCATGTTTTATCTGTGATGTTGGGGGTTCCTTTTCTGCTATAACGCGAGATCTGGCGCCGTCCCACACGCCAGCTTCCTTGGTTTCCCCCTACAGGAATCCCCGCCAGCGGAGCACCGCCTCAGTCGAACAAGCTTTAAGTACCCCGGACTGATGTCCCCAAGAGTGGCAGTGGAAAGTAACTGTGTGCGAAGGGGGAGAGACAAGACAAGATCTCGCGCGGTCTGTGGCGTATTTGTTAAGTACTGCTCTACCATTTGCTTGGCATTTATCATTCACTCGGAAAATTACCGATAAGAGCAGCTGCCGATTTCTCCAGTCAGCGGCTAAATTGGATCAAGCTAATGTGGAAAATCTGCTACCGTCAGGACTACCCCTATTACTTTCTGATCACCCACTGCAGTGCCACCAGTTGTTGCCCCCCTCTTTTGTTTTTTTTTAATTAAAATAATAAATACATCGCTTTGGGAAATTATTTACGCAAATCATACATGTCCTGTCCAACATTTTTCCTCTCCCAAAAAACGATTTTTCAGAAATTTAAGCTAGATTTAGTAAAAACGACCAATTTTGACCAATAAAATCCATCTGTAACAAGAAGACAAACATTTCATAACTATGTACAGTTTTGTTAAGTTTCCAGTTAATGTTCGGACACAGCCATTACAGATCACTTATTTCTGAAAGAAAGAAAGAAAGAAAGAAAGAAAAGAAAAGGAAAAAAAACAAGAAAAAAAAACAAATCCAAAGGACTAGCGATAAGAAAATAAGGAAACGTTTAAGACCGCAGTGTATTTGGTACATTCAAGCTAAATTACCTGAATTAAAATGGCTGTCATTGGGATAAAATAACTTCACGCATTTCTGCATTTGTGTGATATACGCAAAGACACTGAAGACAGCTTCGCAAGGTAATAAATGGAATTCTCGTCAGGGATTTAATCAAAGGTACAACATTTTTTTCCCCTCTACAGAACTTGTCCCCCGTGACTCATAGGTACCCAGCGCGCTGTTCTCAGAGAAGGCAAGGGCAGTGGGCAGTTTGCCAGCGAATGCAATGAATTGCTAAGTAAATGACGCAGATTTAACAATCCGATCCTACTCATTAAAGCTCAAGAGAATCCTTTCTGTTTCTAGGAGACATGAGCATCTTTACGAACTTTATGAAGAAAACAAGTTCCGCCGCCTATCTTTTTTTTTTAAATTTAAAATGTAAATATTTGTAAGTTGTTAGGTGGAAGGCAAGCCCGATGGCCTGAGATTCTCTATTAATGTAGAGACACTATTATATTATGTATATTACTAATTCGGGTAGAAATTTTAGAAAGAAAAAAAAAAACACGATGCAGCTTCTAGCCATATGATATCGTTTTGTTAAATACACAGGATCTCCGATGAAAAGTCTAAAAACAATTGAACTTAAGATTGGAAGTTGCAATAAATAGTTTAACTTCATGTTGAGATTTCAAATTTAGTATAGAGGCACGCAATCTTCGAAGACTAAATTCTAGTAGTGAAAATTCTGCCTAAACTTTCTATAGGAGTGTCTGCAAGAAAATTTAAACACACTGAACATTGTAATTCACGCACTTCTTGCGTTTTTATTTAAAAAATTCTTTAACACTTCGTTACAATATTCAAGGTGGATCGTTAGAAAGACCGACTTTTTTTTGCATAGAAACATCAGAATTATGAACGGGGCCGAATGAATCAATGGATAAAGACTAATAATTCACTATAAGAAAACCAATATGCGCAAATTTAGCAAGAGGTAAGGATTACTTTCAAGAAGTACGTAGTATGTACCTTCGATTTCAACAATAATGGGTATGGCCTATATACAACTATTTCCACATCTGCAGCATATACACATATTCAGCATTCATCTGAATAGCACCATTCCCCATTTACTCAATAATTTCCATCTGTATTTTGTCACGTGCCAAAGGCAGTTTAGAAATTGACCTTTGTGAATTTTCTGTAGTGAAGAGTTGGGCAATAGAATGCAAAATTTGATTTTATGGAAATGTGAATTTCATTAGGAAGAGAATGCAATGAACAATATTATTTTAAGTAGGCAAATGAAAGAAGTTCAGGAAAACTTTCGAATTTAAGCAATATTGGAAATACCTTCGTACAATAATGTTGCCTTAAATATGTTATTTACACCATGTACTTTGTTAGAATGAATTATTCTACGCACGATAAAGAATGAACCGCGAAATTATAATTCCAGTTAAATCTTAACGTGGACGGGCTTCTGAAGGCAGTAAGGTTCAGCGCGTTTGACGTTGACTTGTGCCTATTGTTACCCGTGTTTCGTAACAGGACGTAAGTAGCGCTCAAGTGAACACAGTCGCCAACATTTACTTTAGACCAAACGTTGGCGACCATGAACAATAAGTCACATTATGAGGTCGTCATTACTACCCCATAAATAAGTGATATTACCGTTTTCTTTGACCCTACGTGACAAACTGTGGGCCCTATTTACCCCACAAAATGCCTTGATTTTCCGGTGACCACGCGTGGTAGGTTTTATAGTCAGGTTGTCAACCGATTACTTTCACATATTCCCGTAAAGGATACATTGCATGCATATTTGATTTGAGATAAGTACTTGTTCTATGAATGCAGAACAAAGGGACGAAAGAGGTATTTCAACTCACTGCTACCTCAAGAATTGGTAAAGTTCAATAAGATTAGTACATACAGACAATGTCGTTGGCTATATCCTGGCAACAAGTTTATTAAAAATAAGAAAATTATAAATGCGAAGGAAAACTACTGTAAGAGCGATTTCACAAAGTTGGAATTCTCTATTAAATTGACAGTGTAGTCACAAGCGTTGCATGACATGCGTTTAGTAAAACAAATCAGGAGAGAACACTCAGAAGTTCAGCTGATAACATCCTACTGAATATGATACATATTCCATGCATCTTGCATGCATCCACACTGAATCAAGTGTGAGCATGCATTAAACTAGTACGAAGTATTTTTGTAATATTGACGCCCTCGATTAAAGTAACTTCGTATGTGGATGTTAGAAGTACAATGATCGCAATCAAATAATTTGAGCGCCTGGTCTTTCAATGGCAAATCTATTGTTAAAAATGACGCCAGATGTAAATTTTTCATTTTGGGGATTACTGTTCTATCGTGAGAGGAGCCATTTATTCGCTCCCGAAAACTTTAGGCTATTTATTTTCTATATCAGCTGCCTTGTGATCGACATTTTTAATAGTGAAGAGAGGCTTTTTTCAAACCTTACACTCGACTGAAACCAAATTAAAATCGTCCACTTGACTTTAATTTTAAACAAATAAAACAAAACGCAATGTAAATACACGAAAGCAATGCAGTAACCTTCATATATTTTCGACTGATATTGCAAATTACAGTTTCACTAGTAAATTTTAGCCATTTTGTCACTTTCAGATGAGAAAGTTTACTTCAGGAACTCCACATTAGAAGATCACTTCACTCATAGACTTTTATATTATTTGGTGGGTTTGTCGGTTGTCGCGGATCACATATCACAAGCCGCCACATGGTAACGCATGTTTTAGACTGAACACAGCCATATCCCGTATTCAATCGTTTTTTTAGGCATCACCCCCCTTAAAAAAATCAATACTGAAAACAAATCCTTAGCCTATCTGACAATTTACGACATTCTAAACTACCTCGCCCCACAACACGGGATATCCCAAGCGGTGTGTGGGTAAGCTGAACCGCCAGCGTGCTCACGTATACATTTACGCTGGGTAAGCTTACGACACCGGGTATCAACTAACAAATTCCACTACCCTTTTCTACTTTCTCTCTCTTTTCCAGGCACATTCTTGCACGACATTCACACACTTTTTCGAATTTAACATTGATCACCCCTCTCCCGTGAATCCATATTTGAAGAAATTCCTATGTGTATTATAAACTGCATGTCAAATTTTATACGAATCCTTAATTTTACAAATAAAATGTCAAAGGTATTTTGTTTCCCGGTATTTCACAAAAAAAAACAACAAAAAAACAACTACTACTTTGGTTCCTCCAAAAGTGTATCCGGCAAGTATGGCTCGATTTATACACAATGAAATCCTTTGTCCTATATAGTACCCGCATCCTTGAACATTTCCCCGCAGCAGCGCTCACCGGTATCGCGTATTTTTGGAACAATTCAGTCGTTCGGCGGCAAAACCGAACGCGGCACGGGGACCGGATTCCACGCAGCTCTCCCATCTGATCTACTCTCGCCATCGCCACCACCGCTCTCCCGGCGGCACGCGGCTCACGAAAGCGAGGTGCCGCAGGAAGCGAGACCTCCAAACCCACAACACTAATCCACCAGAAAAAAAAGCTCCTTTCGCCCGACCGCAGTCTTAAGTAGTCTGAACGCGGTGGGGGCTACTTTCACGCTGCCTATCAACAGTTGTTCTCCCATTCACACGACGCCGGTGCGGGGGCGCCAGCGGTGGGGTGGGGGTCAAGACTAACAGATCGTAGCGAGGGCGGGGGCGGAGCGGACACTGCCACGATGTGGCCACATGCGCCTCCGCTCCAACGGAGCTGGAAAAGACTTTCCGCGACGGATACGCGCATCGGCGAGCCTTACTATATTGTAATAGTGAGGAGCTAGAATAAATCCGGGCTATTTATACGCACGTGACCAAATGGTCTTCAATGCCTGGCACCGGGACCGGGCGAGGCGAGGGGGAAGCCGGCCAAGAGCGGCCGCCAGTTACAGTGCGCGACGCGTCTCACGTCCCGCGGCCGCTGCCACCGCCGGCAGCCCCCCCAAGTGGCCGGGTGGGGGGCCGGCGTCACGTCGCCACCGCACCCGAGAGCGCCACCGAGCATGCGGAGTGGCGGGTGGCGGCGGCCGCCGCCCCGGCCCTCGTCCGTGGTCCGCCCGTTACCTCGTTAATTGGCAGGCCGCAGGAGAGGGAAGGGGCATGCCACCGCCACGGCGGCGGCGGCGGGCCGGACGCCGCGGTTTGCAGCTGCGGCAGGGTGTAGGGCCAAGACAAGGGGGGGGGGCAGCATGATTCCCCATTACCAAACGGCGCGGAATCTCGCGGGCACCAAGGTGCCGCAGGAGGCACGAGGTTGTGGGTCGGGGCGGGAGACGGGGTCGAGGCCCCTTTAGCGCCGGCCCGCTGCAGTTGCCCTTCGCCCACGAACTCCGTTCGCGGCTAAATATACGCGGGGGAGCGAGCGAGCGTGCGCGCTGTATCACTATCTCCGGCTCCGGTTCAAATGGGGCGCCGCTACCGCGTTGGCCGTGCACATGCAGTTCGCGGGGTGGCGCTGCGTAGCGTAGCGCGGTTTGGGCGCGCCCGGGCCCCGGCCGGTTCCCCGGCCCCCGGGGCCGCGCGCCGTCGCCGCCTCTGCTCAACAATGGTTACAGCTGTTGTTCAATACTTACGATCTTCCTTCTTCAGTCCCATGGCGCTCGATGTACGGAAACACTCGCGAACGGTCGCCCTACAAGCACTCGCATACGACGGTATTTGTGGAAAATATGTCCGCGATGGAGCGCTGCGTCGGAGAGGCGCTACGAGCCGAGCAAGCGCATCGACGCTCCCGCTCGCAGCAGCTTTCTGACGAGCTCGCGAGTCGCGATCGTCCGGTACTATTGGCAGACTTCCCGGTCAAGCAGCTAAATATATCGAGCACTAGGGAGGTTCAGTAACTTGGCAGAGCTGTGGCCGCGGCGCCCCCAACTGGCTGATCAATACGCGGCCGCCGGCGCGCGGGTTGGCCGCCCTGGCCGCACGCACCGCTACCAACATGCGCGTAGCGGCGGCGTGCGCGACTCGGTCCTCGCGTTTCCCCCGCCCCACGTGTCCCGTCCCGTCCCTTCGCCCCGCGACATCGGCGCCGCGTCGCGTTCCCCGCACGCACGAGCTCCGCCCCCGTCGTCGCCCGGGCACCGCGCCCGGCGCCAGAGCGCGCGTGGGGCCGCGGAGGGGCGCGGGCGCGCGCGTGTTTGCTTCGACGGAGCGCCCCGGGAGGGCGCGGGCAGCTGCGCACCGCACCGCCCTACGCCTCCGGCCCGCCCGCCCGCCCGCCCACCTGCGTGCGTGCAGTGGTCGCCCCCGCCAGCAACAGGCGGCCGGCGCCACGCCACTCGCGGCCCGCGGGCGACCTGCCGCGTATCTCCGAGGCCGTCGCCAATGCCGCTCGAAACGCGATGACCGATCGATGCACCGCCCTGTTCCGGCGAAGCGACGCAACGCCTTTCGCCCGCCGTCGCCACGGAAGGTGAAGGGGGCGATCGCAGGAGCGGAATTTCAAGTGTAGAGTAACAGGCAGGATGATGGAAGGGGGGGTACGAGAAACAACGAACCACTGCACGAGGATAGAGCGAATCAGAGGAGTGGGCAGGAAAAGCGTGAACAGGCGAGGAACAAATCGTAAACTCACGGAGGGAGCATGACCAGATGATTTAATTAATTAAAAAGGGGAGGGCAGACAGCAGAGGTAATGAGAGGACTGGAGTAAAAGCAACTGGCGTGTGTATGAATACGTGAGATTCATTCCAGTCTTCAGAAGAAAAGTAGAAAGGAGACGTGGTAACGCACGGTCAGAAGAAGCGAATGCAAATGATGATAGGGCAGTGGGGAGTGAGTGAACATTTCCATTTTGGGTGGAAACAAGAGAAAGGGAAAGAACAGAAAGCTGAAGGAACGGGGATATTAAAATATATGGAACGGTGGTAAGACTTTCGTGTGTTGAATTGTTTTCTTAGTACACACTGCAGTGAGAAATATAGGCGCTAAAGGAGTTGTAAAAAAATGAGTGAGAGGAAAAGAAGGAAATGTAGTGGGAAATCAGAGGAAAGGTCAAGATGAAACAATGGTTTGAAGAACTTGTGAACACAACGCAAACAACCGCACAATATATGTAACCGAAAAAACCGAACGTAATTCTGAGAGAAGATGGTGCCGAACCGCCGTTCGTTACGATCGTCATTCCGAACACTAACGTGGGCGTTGCTCTTAACTACCACTCCGTTCCGGAGCATGGATCTAATTGCTCTCTCAGAACGTGGGCGACGGTAGTAGGTGCGAAAATAATTTGCCCAACATACCAACATAGGCGATAATGGTTGCAACATCCCTCCCAGTGTTTCCAGTAGCGGTTTCCTGAAATGGAAAGATTTGAGAAGAAAAAAGGTAGGAGAACTGAAAGGTGAAAGGTTGAAGGGGTCGGCAAGGTATTGGGGGTGACCGAAATTACTAATTTGTAAAGTATTTATCAATGAATCTTAAATCAAAGCGCACTCTAGATAGTACATCCACTCGTAAAATGATTTATACTTTCATCTCCCTTCATTTAAAAATGTGGAAAAGTTTTCCTGAACACGAAAATATTAGGATTTTTGCAAACTGCCGAATAATTTATAGGAGAACAGATTATCTTAAATAACATAACTTTTCATGACAAATTTTCAAATTCAATTTCACTGTAGTTAACTGATTAGTTTAACTGAATCAATATGGTCGATTTCAAATTGCATGATTTTATTCCGTAAACAACCATATATTCTACCTACATAGCTACGTTATTTACATCGAAAGCCACCACCTCGAATATCCTGAATGATCCACGCTTGCTCGCGGAAAGCAAAGCAATTTCGTCCCGACACCCGTGACGCATGTAGCTGTACCGTTTCTCCCGTCAATAAAACAGAGACAAGCGAACTCGGAGCAAGACGCCCGGCAAGTCGGCATCCCGAGCGGAGTCCCGATGCGCAGAGGAGGTCGCGCGGCCGACGGGCCACTGAGGGCGCCCGGGGCGGAAACGCAAGGGGGCATTGACCGACAACGCCAGCCGGCGCCCGAGGCCGCGGGAGCTCCAACGGGCGCGGGGCGCTATCGTGCAAAGAAAAAAAAACACGGTAGGCACCTGGGAAAGGAGGCGAACGATACGGCGAGGAGAGGATTGAGGCTGGAGAGCCACTCAGATGTACCCCCACCACCATGCACTCAGAAAACATACGAAACTAAGTGTGAAAGCTAATGGCACATTACTCGCCGAAGTGTCAAGAGAGGAAGAGAGACTGGTGGTAAAACAGTTTTGTGAACTACAAAAAAAGGATACTTAATGAACAAGCGAATTCCATTGGAACGGAAATGGAGGAAAATACGCAAGTACCGAGAAATGTAAGTCCATGTACGTTTGTTTCAGTCTTGAATCAATAAATATCTCAGTATCTATCGTGACAAACATTTACTTTTTGTTTAAAAGTGTAGTCATTTGTTCATTTCTTCCGACGTTTTTCCATAGCTTGTATTATATCCAGAAGACTAATTTCCTTATCGAAGAAGAGATCTCGTTAATGTGGGGGAAATTCCTAGATTCGCCAAGCCAGATACCGCATAGAGGTAATTAAGATAAATTAATATCATTATTCCGACTGCAACTTTACTCAAGATTCTTCCCAAAAGTGAAACCAATGAACTCGGTTCGAAATCAATTATTCAGAAATATACAGTTTAACTGGAAGCGGAGGGGGGGATCTCCCCCTAGACTACGAAAAACCGATGTGTCCTAACCCCAGCCGCAGGATGGCACACTGCAGCGCAACACGCCACGGGCGAAAGCGGGGAGCGGGAGGGCAGCGTCCTCTGGGGCTGAGTGCTCGGGAGGTGGGTTGGGGGGTGGGTTGGGGGGTTGGGGGCGGCGGCCGCCTGACGACGTCGGGGGGTGCGGTCGATGACGCCGGCGCCGCTCCGGCAACGCCTCTGTTGCCGCCGCTCGTCAATACAGCACGAACGAGAATGAAACAGAGAGGGCCCTATCTGATGGAGAATTGCATGCCGGAGGAATTTAAGACGGGGTAAATGGGTTGCTGCATAGGCACGACGGTTTGTTGGCGAAAAGTCGGGGCTATTGAATGGCAGGTAGATGAGTATTTCAATATCGTGTAGCATGAGTACATAACTTAAAAGACCAACTGGGCAATGCAACTTCTGGGAGGCTCAAAGAGGACAATTTGGTAGACATGTGAACTTAGGGCAATTGAGAAGTTAGTAAGGACAAGTGAGTAAAGTTGGTTGAAAAAAACTGAACGGTTTGTTGTCTGTTGGTGAAGTGGACTATCTCTGGCTCTACTCGTTCAGTCACCCGCAATTGACCCGTATCAAGTGCATTTTCGTTCGAGAATTCACAAAAATTAACATTTTTATAAAACATGACAGGTAAAATTTAGCGGAAATGAGTTTGCTATTTACATTCAATGACCGTGTATATAGACTACCCCCCACCAAGGATTATTTACAGGATCATTTACTTTCTGTATAGGTAGAAATTTTTTACTGGCATTACTGGCTATCTGTTACGCAACTCCAATTCATGCAATTTGAAGAGGAAAATGAGATCTGATGGGATTCCGAGCAAAACTGAACATTTCTAAAATTATTCCCAGACTCTGGAAAATGCGATTCACCTTATATTCCCGTGCCTTTTTTTTAAATGATTACTGACCCCGGAGTTTTTCTGCAATTTTTCAACAATTCCCTAATTGTAACAGTTTCCTCGTCTTACAACCTCCCGCACACTCCTGCGATTCATTTACCGAACTGCCCACTTTTCTCGAGACTCCAGTGTTAGAGAGATCCGCAGAACGGTCACTATTCAATCACCCCCACCAATATTGGTCGTATTTTTCTTTTACGGCGAAGCGGCCGGGCCAGAGATACGGAGGACACCTGGGAGGGCGGGGCAAGCAGAGAGAGGTCGTCCGAAGGAGGATGTGGAGACTGCGATGACGCACGCGGACGCTCCCAAGTTTCCTCCACAAAGAGGAAAGGCGGCGACGGCAACCACCAAGGGTCTCCGAGGCGCTCCGCCGGGGCCTAATTTGCCTCCCGGACTAACAAGGAAACAGCCTCGCGGGGCGCCAGTCATGGGGCGCTCTTTTTCACTGCGAACACACGTTGCCATTCTATGCAGCCTCTCTAATGAGCAAGAATTCGTGGAAACTTGTCTGATCCAAATCGGTTTCTTTGTAGAAACGCCTACGTCTGTCAATTTGTCGTTTTTACAAGTTCCAAACGCTGACGAAAAACATTTCGACTCTCTGAATTCTGTATGATCGGGTGAAGCGTCTTCGCGAATGTTCATAAGCTCCAACAACGACCGTAAAATGACTTTAATGTCTAAGTTGTCAAATACTCAACAAAGATTTTGTTCAAAATATCGTTACTGTCAATGAGCGAGAAAATACAATCTTCATTGTCAAGCCCAGTTAACCATTTTTTATGAGGAATAAGCTTGAAATTAGGCATTTGTTCCAATAAATCTAGATTAATACTTGGCGTGTTCGAGGAGATTACGGCTCTAGCAAATAAATTCAATTTGCGTTATAGAGTAACTCGGCATATCTTTTTTCTTACAAGCGGACTAAAAAATTTCAATTCAAACAATTGATATTTTTAAAGAAAAATGCAGCGAGAATTACGATCATGTCTTTCTGAAGGTTTAGAAACTTGTCGTGCCCTGCGATTTTCTCGATTTGCTCGTCTGTTTCTAGCGGCAAAAGCACAGAACCAGCTGACCTTGTAGAGAAAGGCAAGTCTAGCGGATATATGCTTCGTACACGCGAAATTGCGCGACCAATGGTTAGTCTCTACACTAACTTATACATGGGCATACATATATTTTTATATAAAGTATTGAAATACTTGGTAAATAATCTGACATTTTACGCTGACAACCATGAAAATGTAATACAATGAACAAAATATGAAAATATATCAAGTTTTCTAACGAATAATGAAGCGAGTAAATTAAGACTCGGAAAAAAAGTAAGATTGGCCCATTTAGGTTAATGATCAAGTGAAACGCAGGCCATCAGATTTTATACCCATTAAGCCATTAAAACTAAAAAGCCTAAATATTATCTACAATATATCAGCGAGAGCTCCCCGGACATTTAACTGCCCCAGAAGGTGCCGCGTCAGCCAAGACACGACCCCGCCGGTAACAACTCTACGGGCCGTCCAAGAAGCCGGTTCCTGTTCAACCGCGCCCCCGCCTTCGCCCCGCCCCCGCTCTCCAAGGCGAGAAATCGGGCGTCGAAGTAGAACAGTCTCTCCTCCACTTTCGTTGCAGTGCGCTTTCACGAAGATCTAAACCCCTCGACCGCCCGGCCCTGGAGCGCAGGTGGGAGCTTATGTAAATCGGGTGCCACGACATGCTCCAGAGCGCCGACTCTGCACGAAAGCATCTCACGGATGTGCACGCAGCATAGCCTTCTCAGCTCCGGGCGTCGGAAAAATTAAATGCAGCTGTTCGCTTAGGGATGCTATGAAGTCGCAACGTATGAACGCAACAGGATATTTTGAACATTATTTCGCCGAGTTAACATTATGTTGTAGAGAAAAGTAACTCCCACTGACTTCCTCCTTTAGAAAATTTAAAAAAAAGGGACTTTCCTTGTTTGCTCATTTTTTTCATTAGTTAATTTTACTTCGCTTTCCGTGGGTATTTTGTTAGGATTCGTGAAGACACGTCATTTGTTCCACAGTTTCCTCAAATTGTTTTGGTAGCGTCCATACCCAGATAACACGACCAGAATGATGTTAAGAGTCATTAACAGGAATCCTGAAAACTACACTCGCTTACTTATCCACAGGCAAGAGCTTCCACCAAAAATACGGTGGAACAACATTACGCATTAGGTGTTTTTCTCGTCTTCTACCGACAGGGGTTCTACAATGTCCAAACATTTAGTTTTATACATTGTTGCAAAACTTATTTTACGAGACCACAAACAACCAAGTTCTTGCAATTACATTTAGTGGAAAGCAACGTATTCCAGAATACTGGTTGGGAAATATCTTAACATTCAAGTGAAAACTCTCTCTAACCCTACTCCCTGAACGACATGCACGTTCCCTCACACGCCCACGGTATCGCTATATACTCTGCCAATCTACAGATACAAACTGGAGTTTGTCGGATCGGCAGCAAAAACCACAAATGCGAGGAATTTATTCGCCGTAGGCCCTCACCTTCTGCTCCGCTGGCATCCCGCAACGAACACCCCCGCGTGGCATCCATATGTTGCGGTCTTCGCGCACACCGGAACGTGCGCGAACAGGGAGAGGGGAGCAGCGACCGCGCCAGAGCGTGGTTGCGCACGAGGCAGCTCCGCCCCCCCTCGCGACACGTCGACGGGCGGCAGGGCGGCGCGCGCGCGACGCATGGCCGACTGACGCCGCGGTGCCGCGCGTCGACGTCACCCAAGCCCCGCCCGGAAACCCACCCAAATTCTTTTGCGTTCGGAAAGGACCGGTGGACATTTATCGCACACCGAAAAGTGCGGCGTCTACACATTACCTCAATCACGTGAACGTTTTACCCGGGTACTTTTTCGCAATTAAAGAATGTAAGCAACTTTCTAGAACTATAGTACAGATTTTCTCAATGAAAGTCTTTTACACCCCATATGCAAGGTCATTAAAGAAACAAAATTAATTGGCGCTGATAATTCACACAGACTAGGCTCCTTTAACGTCAGAATGACGGAATTTCGGTACAAAGGAAAAACCTCGAACCGTACACCTCCACCCTCCGAAGTCTGTCAGACTGAAATCGATTAGCCTAGCAGTCTTTTGACCCCCGACGACACTCGCGCGTCTTGCGCAACGTCGCCACGTCCGTGAACCGCATCTAACTTAGGCCCAGCCCGGATACGCGCGCCGTCGCCGCCGCTGACCCGCGCGCGGTCACCGCCCCGCGTTTTTACATCCCAACACCACGTGCTCCTCGCCACGCCGTTCCTCCGATCGCATGCGGCCTTATCGCCTGCACCCATTGCAAAAAAAAACCACCCCCCCCCTCGCGCCACAACACTATCGCGCAGGCCCGAGGCAGGGCCTTCCTGGTCGCCGCTGGGCGCCACTCACCGCTTAGATCAGACAGGCTTATGTTGGGAACGAGGAACTCCTTGAGCGAGAAGCTCCTGCCGCCCGCGCCCGAGGGCGAGCGGTCCCTGCGCTTGGTGCTGCCGCGCGCCATATGTGCGCTTGACTCCCTGCACGCTCGCCCTTCGCTCCTCGCGTGAAACCTCCCGTTGGCTCCGGCAGCAGACCTGGCACTCGCGAGACCCGCACGCACGCGGCAACAGCTGCTTGGCGGCCACGTACCCAGTCAAAAGTAATACAATATGGCTGCAAGCAACGTTGCGCTGATCCTCCACGTGTTCGTTGTTGCGGCGACTTGTCTGCTGCGGAATCGGTTCGACCGGATCAAAAAATCGCGCCAGGTGCGAGGTGGCGGTGCGGGACGCGACGGAACGTGTGGCAGTCATTCAACGCAAGCGAGGTGTGCGGGCCGCGCGCTTTCTCACATGCCACGCACGTCCATGCCCCTCGCGATAGCAACGTGGACTACGCGGAGCTGGTGGTCGTGCTGCTGCCGCCGCGGCGACTCGCTGGAGGAACTGAGCGCCGCGTCTGAGCTCCCCGCCCCTCCGACCGACCGCTACGCGCCCGGTGCCGCCCCCCTGCGCAAGTCGGTCACTACGACGACGATGACCGCGTTTTAACGGTACCCGCCAGACGCTTGATTTTTTCCCCTCTACTCCATCTCCTATCTGCTCCACCCCCACCATGCACCGTTTCAATCACGTCTTCTCTCCCCCTTCCACCGATGTAGAAAGTTGTTACACATTGCATAAACTTACCTCTGGGATGAAGCCTCTCCGGCTTGAACCATGAATCTGCAAGAGAAACGATTTTTAAGGTTAGTACCCACACCGAAAAGATTATATTACACTGTACAAAGAAAAAAGGGCATCATGCTAACAAGGCAGAAGCAGAACAGGAGAGAGCTGCGGGGCTGGGGGACCGGGGCCGGGGCCCGAAGGGGACGACGGAGCTCGGCGCTGCGCATGCGCACGGCGGCGCCGGGGAGCGTGACGCTCGCGAGAGCGCGAAGCGAACGCGAGAAAGGCCACGAGAGCGCGCGCATGGCAACGAGCGAGAGTCGCGGCGCCGGCTGGGTGTGGTTTCTCGTGGTCACAGCCAAGAGGTATTCGGTTTCGTCCTCCGCGACCTTCGCGGGATGCGGCCACGAGGGCGTATGACGACGTTACGAAGCGGCGGCGGGCCGCCCCCGCGGCACCAACCGAGCACCGCTGCGGGCCAAGGACAAGGTCGAGGCCCGGACCAGTCTCCCTGCAAGGCAACGAGCCGGAGACCGCCCTTCACAGGAGCATACCCCCACGCTTTCCCTTATTGCCTTTTTGGGTTGAAATACTTTCAAATGGACTTTTGTTCGAATTCAACACTTTTCAGTTGCCATAATCCTCCGTCGGTGCGAAGCAAGTGTAGTTATCTTTGCACTGGTTTCAATCATTTTAAGCCGTTTCAAATTTTGGACCTATATTCTTTGCAATCATCTCACCTGTTATAGCGTGTAGCAACAGCCTCGAAACATTCGAATATTTTATCTGGACTTGCTAGTTCGCATGCAATTTCCAAGAACATTACATCATATGGTTTTTACTATCAATTTTTCCTCCAGTTCAATTCATTTCTAGCCATAGTCATTAATTTTTAAAAACTGAAAGGCCCTTTTCGATCCCCGCTTACAATGCACGAGTAGTAACACAAATTTCTCATACTTGCGTAGAAAGATTCTAATGAATTGAGAAACAAACAAAAAAGGTCCTCGGCTGATGGAAAGGTATACGATTACGTAAATTTTAAAATGTTAGCAATAGGAGTACGTGGAAGGTAAATACAAAGAACTCCAGGTCTGTCAAACGTTTTGGCAAAAAACTAACTGACTTGCGGGAGATTTGTACAAGTGAAAGAATAATTGTGGTTATACTATTAAATAACTTTATTCCGCTCAGATAAAGTTCGAGAAACGAATGTCATATTCCATGGGCACGGATGAAGACTTACATCAGTGGAAAGGCAGATCAGGGTCGGGGTGTTGAACGGAAAGAAAGGGGACATGCGAATTTCAGACATTTTTATAAAGGGAAGTTTAATAGCTTTATTACCTATGCATTGGTCTCTGAATTTACTCGATTGCTTAAAAGAGTATAAAACGAAAGTGGATATATGAGCTCGGGATGACAGATTACAGACGTTTTGATAAAACTGATAACAAATCACCGTATTTATTACATTCATTTATCAAAACTGTCACACTAATGCACTGTACAAGCAACGAAAGAAAGTGGACAAAAATTATCCAAACTGTTATTCTTACGGAGGATATTGCTGAGTACATTGCTACGTTTCAAAAAATAAGTCCGGTTTGAATTTTTAGGAATATCCCCTTCATAAACCTAATTTAAAATGTTTTAATATTGATTGAAAAAAATCCGCAATTCACGAATGTTTGAAGGTATCTACCAGCTAATTTTTAATGATTGTGCGAAAATTTAGTGAGAGACGTTCATAAATATCTGTATCTTAATGAATTACCTATGAAATATTTTTTCTACATTGTTTCATCTTCAAAACTGATTACTTTACGAGCATTTACCTGAATAAGCGGCAATATTTGCGATACGATAATTTACAATAACCGTTTCAATTTTTAAGTGCAATAGCTAAAAAGAAGATAATATGAAATATAAACATGGATTAGATGTTTACCGCTATTTTGTAATATTTAATATATTAATCACTGTTCCATTCTTAATATTTGTAAATTTTAAATTATATGTACATTTTTTATTCTTGAAAATTCGAATATAACCTTTTTATGAAACACCTTGAGATTGACATGCGAAGTTAAAGAGAATTGTATTTAATCATTAGTCATGCTGTTATCCAGGGGTTCATTCCTAGCAACCAATTTGGCAGTTGTGTTGGGACCGGTCGCCCCCAAATGGTGGCCCCGAAGGACCGCGCCCAGAGGGCGGGCTAGTGCTAGAGAACGCCGCGGGGCCGATGACCGCTTACGTAGCAGGACCTTTGGACCCTGCGGCGGCCTTGGTGCGACGGGAGCGCAGCCGCCCCTCTTCCGCCAGCGCAGCGCAGCGCAGCCCAATCCGTCCCGTCACGGGGTTACTCGTTTATCACAGATTTCGAGTTTATCGGGAGCGTTACAGATCGCTACAGCGAGCCGCGTGATGCACAGGTTAAAATCGCAATTTTTTAGTTCGATGCACGCGCGCGCGCTACAAGGTTCCATTTAACTTTTTTAACTTCAGAAATTGCACTATAGCAAAAAAGGTGTGTACATCACACGTTCTCAACGCTAGACACCTGCAACTGCCGCCTTCCGCCATCAGATCAACTATACTCATGGGAATAGTGCCAAATTCTTTACATTTAAGGTGCGTTTCCAACATACACCTTCACTATAGCAACTGCTTTGATGGTTTTTACAAGGACAAGCGATTTTCTGTTGCACGAACTCCAAACGCAAGCAGGGTAAACAGAGGCCTGCTGCAACGTCTAACAGAGAGTTTCAGTAATACGGCTCCTTTCCTCTACGACCCCCGTAACTGCCCAGCAAGAGATTAACTGGACCTTCGGAGACTATCAGAGCAGATTTACGAGAAAGAGTATGGTCGTGGTCTGTCCTTCCATTAATGAAGTAACAGGCGTTGCCTTTTCTCTAAATACTTTTTGGATAGATCGAAGCTTGGACTTTTTTGGGGTCTCCTTTCTGGTAACAACATTTCTTCAGGATTCAATGAAGTTCACAACGTTGCGATATGATAATACGTCTCCGCAAGCTAAAGCCAGAATTCCTCCTCCGACTTTTGCCGTTTTTTCAGATCACTATTTTGATTTATATATGATTTGTAAGAGGAAATTGTGCAAGAAAAAATTATTATTTTTATCCTTTACATTAACATCAAAATACCCACTTGCTAGTTAGTTTACAACTCCACAGGATTTCTCCATTTAGATAAAAGAAAAAATTCTCAACAGCTATCCATCAGCTAACCCAATAACGAACCATTCGGGTACACTAATTCACTTTCGAACTGGATAAGTCGTTTTGATGAGAGTTAATATGAAGAACTAACACTGCAATTTTTCAATTTATTCAACACTTGGACCACCGGCGATCCAACACGTCCTCTGGTCGAGAGGACTAGCTGAGACATGGCCGCGCAGGAACAATGTACTTCCGAAAGTAAGAAAACAAAAATTACGCAAGCAAAGAAGATATCTAGCGGCTCTAAAAGTGCGTAGAATCGTCAAACCATGCAAGAGAAAATTTACAAAACTTCGATCATAGACTAGAAAACTGACAAAAGTCGAAGTTTTGCCATAGCACTGTTTTTTGGTGGTGTGTGTGTGTGTGTGTGTGTGTGTGTGTGTGTGTGTGTGTGTGTGTGAGCTAGTAGTAAATTCTAAGATTCACTCGTATACTAACTGATAGACTCAGAAGTAGCCATTAATGCAAGTCTTCACAGCAGTTTCGTTAATAATTATTATGACCGTCATTTTTCAAAATTCGTATTTTACGACTGGTGACAACACTGTAGCCCTTGTCCCTAAGTAAGCACTGTAAGGTGAGATCAGGTATTTTATTTCCTACGTCACCCACGTTTCCTTCCATACGCACAAAAGTTTGACGCCCTAAAATACTAAATTGACTTATCGCAAAAAAAGCCATTAATAATTTGTAAGCATACTTTAAATGCGTTAATTGTTCCGTGAATTTCTACGCAACTACCGAGAAAACAGGAAGTCATGTGGCTCTCGAAAACCTGCACCTGTCAACAGATGCACTTGCCTTTCCGGGCGCATGATTGGCCTTGAATGCTTCCGTTCAATATGCACTCAAGCGTACATGGCATGTTTTACAATCGTGTAGTAGGCGAGTATTAACTTACTGCAACATGCCTACCCGATATAAACATAAGGATTTAATTTCGAATAAGTTCGCTCTATAATTTGTGTGATGAATTTAACAAAATATGAAGCATTGAATTCCGACGAACAGTTCTTTCTAATTCAATGCTTCACATTTAATAAGTTAATATTTTTAAATACCAATTCCGCATTTTTTCAATAATAATTTCATTTTATTAGAGGCCCATGTAATATTTGCAAATGTTGCTATCGATCATAGAACTCTTATTGGTATATACCATTATCAAAACAGTATGAAAAGTAATGTGGCTGCTGATTGACCTAAATTACATTGGGATGAGAAAGATAATGTGGGTGGAGTATTATTTAAAGACAGCATTCAGATGGAGTATTATTTAACACTCATTCATTCTCTTTTGGACGTTTCCTCAAATTATATTTGACATCTTCAGAGAAATTTACGTCATTAATTTAGAAACTCTACTCGTGTAGGACAATCATCACAAATAAACTAGAAAACGTATATGAACATGACAATACTTGATGTTTAAAAGTTACAGTTACAGATCTGTTATCCATACACCAAATGTGAGGTAAATTTAATTTTTTCCCGGGTTCCTGGGTATCATCGAAGCCCTAGATAACTCTCATATGGCCGGAGGCTGCGTAGTTCTCTTTCAATTTTTACGCGCATTGGAAATGCGTAATACAGATAACCATTGGATTTAACACCTATACTAAATCCTATAGTTTCTACTAAATCCCCGAGGTCATCACTTCAATTTTATCTACCGGGATATCTGCACAAGAGACTATTAAATTCTTTATATTACTGTAGTACATACACAGCATTTTTGTATATTACCTACCTTGTACTTGCCCCTCCGTCAAATAGAAACTTAATGCCCCGAGATACTCTTTTTTCGGGTAGGTCACACAAATTTCAAGGCAAATTACACAGTCGATTCCACGAATGAAGTAACTCAAACATCAATATTTGAAATGTACTCCCAAGTAAGAAAAATTTAATGTCGAATTTCAGTGTCATTCAACTTCAAGTTTAATATCCAGTACATATTAACGATCCGAAGGAAACTTTACAGTAACTAGTAATAAAATTTCAACCGCCATATAACGAGGTGCAATAACACTACCGCCCGCGATATCTCCAGATTTTCGATGTATAATTATGTAAATTAGATCACGTAATTTCCTATTCTAACCTCGCGAAACGCTACTGAATCATCCAGTCGTCACAGTAAACTGCTGTTTATCATGTCCGCACGACAGAACATAAACGATTTCCTTGATATGAAGTTTAATTAGCGAAGCCACAGCCATGGCATCCGTTAATAAAAGTTCTTCCTGTGTGAAAAATAATATTTAAACTTCTTTTTTGTGTCTTTCCAAATGCCTACCTCGATACGTCGCAATAACTAAGCATTTAGGAATGAAGAGAAACTGACCGGCAACAATTGCTACTTATTCCATCGTGTATTTTCCTTTTAAAATCCAATCTACCTTCCAAATACAAATGGAGATAATATACTCTTTTAGACAAATCAGTGTATCATCATAGGAAAGTACTAATAAAATATATATTACATACTGTACAATATCTAAAGGGAATCTACAGGGCTACTAATCTCCAGGGAAGAGAGAACTGAGAGCATGAATTATTATTTTTTGCATTAACATTGAATCCATTGGAACGATTCAGACAAATTCTCCACAAATCACATTTTCATTCCAGATCAGTTCTTTTCCAATGAAATTCATGGTTAGCACATTTTGAAAGGATTTGATAAAACCTCCCAGAAAAATATTTGAGAAGAAATGAATGTTAAAATTTAATTCAAAAGGGACAGTTTTACTTATTTTTCAACCAATAGAATAAAATAGTCTATCTTACACAACAAAGTTAACATTCACTATTATCAATGTCACGCAAATCCATGAAGGCCACATTACAATTAAATTGATTTCTATGGTATGTTCTAATTGAAGTTCTGCTCAATTTAGTTTGTAAGCAAAAACTATACAGTAAATTTCCAATGTCGAATATTTTAACTAAAGAACAGTCTGCCCAGGTATACGAAGCTAACTTAAAAACAGTATAATCACCTTATTCATGTATAAAAGATTCATCATCAATAAACGAGCCACACACAAATTTATATAGAAAATACAAATTTTTATAGAAATAGAATATCGAGCAGGAGGCGTCCACAAACCCAGAGCAGAAAAAGCTTTTACCATGTAGAGATGGAGTATCTGAATGGATCCTAGAAGAATATCAGGTTCTCTCGCACTATTAAGTAATAGCTGTTAGTAAGCGTAAAGACGGGCGGAGCCCCAAGTTTAACGAATTGTCTGGTACCAAGGTGTTCGATCATACATAGAGTAGCAATATTTCTGGTACGAAAGGAAGCTTAATTGTTAAATGAAGGGTTTTGAAGACTTTTCCCTCGTGAATATTACATAATCATATTTATATATAGATACGAAAGTATAAAATATACCCACAACGGGTTCGAGAGCAGAACGCAGCGGCCGTGACAAAACTATTGCATCGCTTTTCATACGCATATATTCCCACGTCCTGAACTCAAAGCGTTTTTGGCCAACATGTATATTCAATATGTTCCGGGCCCTAGAATTCACCATCAGGAAGACGCTGCTGCCTGCTGCGAGTGGAGAGACGGAGGTTGGGGCGTAACGTCCCGGGCTGCTGTGCGTGAACACGAAGTGGACCGCGTCTTCTCTCCCTCCCACCCCCTCAACCTTCTCCCTTCTCGGTCACTCCACTCCCGTCTCACTTCGTCCAAGTGTGTCAAAACGAGCTAGCAACAGTGGCAATCTGTGCTTCTGCAGCGCCTACGTGTCCGACGGCACTGGCTATCTCTCACTCCGCTTCCGCTACGCCGTTTCTCGCCCCGCGGCTCCCGGCCGCTGCGCCCGGTTGGAACCTCGTCGCCGCTGCCCGCCTTTTCCCCACCTCGTGGATTCTCTCCCTCAATTCCCTACCTGTTACCGCTCCCACCTGGTAATGGGGCGCTCAAAGGAGAAACCGGCATCGCGGCCAAGATCCGCAGAACTGCAGCGAAGATGACCCGGTTAAAGGTCGCGGCAAGTATGATCGATAGTTTGGGCGGCGATCTGAAGGCGCCGAGCGAGCCACGCCAGCCCAATCGATCCGCCCAATTCAGGCGGCGGCCGCGCAGGGCGATGGAAATGGCGGAGGCGGAGAAACCAGCAGCAGCGAGCTAGAGCGCTACCCACCTCATGAATAGTTTCGGCTTTTTCGCACACATCCAAACGAAACCGAAATACTACTCATTTTATCGTACAGAATTTTGTTAAAACTCAGTATTATTTCGCCTATTATATTGTAATATTTAGTATTAAACTCACGCCTTCAAGTTATATTTAAAAATTTTCAAAATTAAGTTAAAAAGCATTACTTACAAAAATATTGCAATGTCAACTGTATAATGTTGGCCCGGAAGGACGTCCTGTTATATGCGCTTCAGTATATAAAAAAACTATCCCTGGGGTTGCATCGTTTGACATTTGCAACGAACATATTACTGCTACATTTCCATCAATTAATTATTGAAGTCAAGACCTTCAGATGGTGTGATTCGTGACTTCACTATGCATTTCTTGAACACCTAATATTGCATTAACGTTATTTAATTATGTGCTGTGAAATATATTTAAGTTTACGAGGTAGATTGAGAGTTTTAAAAGAAGAGGTTCACTTAATTGATAAACTGAAATATTTAAGAGTATGTTGTCCATCTCTGCTAATAAGTACGTCTAATATGAGATTAAACTGTACGTCTAATATGAGATTAAACTGTACGTCAAAATTAGCGGGTAAACTTTCGCACTACGTACGAATTCGTTATCTTCTATGACGTATTGATGCTGTTATTATACAGTTTCTATTGAATCCGTTACTGAATATAATTTAGTGATTTCAATACGCGACAAAAATCTAGTATTCAACATTTATCAGTTTGACTTCGAAAAAGTGTCACGTAAGTTTGTAAGATTCCCCTCCAGCAAGGCAAGTCGCTTTATAAATGTGAGTTTGAAGTCACTAGTATCACTAACTGCGTAAAAATGCTACTTTCAGAGATGTGCGTGAAATGTCTTCAGTTTGGCAACAAATTCATCATCGCGCCTAAAACGACGACAAATTCATACGAGCGCCTTTAAGCGTAAGTAGTACAACTCACATTTTCCGTGTTTCGAAATATTTAATGATTTAATGATGTGGAAAATTCAGCAGTACATTATTTTATTTGTGCATACGTGTATTAAGGTTTGTTGGAACTCATCGACAACACTGATAGTGACCGGTTAGAGACTTAGCATAAGACACTGAAGAAAGATACACTTCTTGTGATAAGAAATGGTAATGGATACGATTTACAAGAAAATAAGAAATGTAGCTCATTCCTTTATTTATACAAAGGACTCTAAATCAAATGGACAAGTTTCACTAATATCCTAAATAACCTTGACCGAAAGTGGAGAATACAAAAAGACAAAATATTTATGTTCGCAAGATAAGTTTAGAGATCAACACAAAACACATACAATCTCAAATTGAAAATAAAATAGCCTATTCCACAAGTTTATTGTTACTCATCAGTGATCGACATCAATATTTTTCATTTCGAGTTGGTACGTATGTTTTATTCGCGTAAAGTAAAATGCGAATAGTATTTAAAAATAGGCTTCTAACCTCTGGTGCTCGTTTTATAGCACGTATGCGCCACCCACCATCACACTTGCCGACAGAGCATTCAAATGGGTGATGACTAGTGTCTAGATTTGTATTTAAATTTGAAAAAAAAAATCAATTTTTCTCAATATTTTTAACACGTTTGCAGGATAAGATAAACTATTTGTTTTCTTTCGGTACAGAGATGCTAGCATTAGGCAAGCAAGCGAAATCATTATGACCTCTAGAATTCTGTACTAAATTGCACTCGTTGGCCGCGCATGGTGATGCTACTCGGGAGCCATAGCCAATGCTCAAGATATTACGTTTATCATTGTAAAACTGGAGAGGACGTTTCAATGAATTTCTTATCTACGCTTCTTTTTCCACCGTGTTAAACGAAAGGAAATTAGGTCATCCTCGAAAGTGAGGTGGTCGGCTAACAAAAAAGAAACCACAAAAATTCTTGTTTAAAGCGTACGAAGGAATGTACCCGTTTCTATATTTAACTTATTTAACGACTATGAATTTTACAATAAATAACAAATAAAATAAACAGAAGATGTTTTTACTCGCGCGTTGCAGGTGCGCTAAAAGGGGACATTAATATACTACAAATTTGCGTTACGTAATTATGGACCCCTTTGTGCTATAAACAGAATGCAACTTCCTGAACTATTATCAACCTAATTAAAACAAAATTAAAAATGGAGTTACACCACTTGGACTTTAAGGGGCACTTACGATTTGAGATAGCCACATCTGCCCTAACGTCGTTAGTAGCAAGACTGATAGAAAGGTGGAAAATTTAGCAACGAAACCTGATGTGAATAGGAGTGGAAACCAGTGGCAAGTACAAAGTACTGTGAGAACAAAGAACAGCAGAACTGACTGCTCACAAAAGCCAATGTACCAAACCATTACTTCTCAGCCTTATGAAAAAAATCGAAGTGTAGTAAAATGTGTAGTAAACAGCGAAAGAAAGCACTGGGTAGACGTGTGGATGGGTAGGTTAAAATTAAGTCAGGAGTTCTGAAGGAGGGCAGTAGCAGTAAGTAAATAAAGCTGTCCTAGGGGTAAACCCTAAATTACAATACTGTAATAACAAAAGAGTCGCCTAAAACTTCATACAAAGAATTATTGGCAAAATTCAAGTTACTGTAATTTCCTCAAACTTCATCCTCAATTATGTAATTTTGCGCCTGAAAGATGGGAATTAATTGATTGCGATTGTGATTTTATGTCACGCTAACTGCTTTGGTCATTTGTTTCGAAGATGGAAACAGGTTGCGCGATCCGTGGCTCATTCGATTTATCTTAAAAACTACCCAAATGTATGCGACGCATGGAGTAATATAATCCACTGTACAGGTTGCTGCTCCCACCTGAACTGATCAGGGAAATCAGTGATCAGAGCAGTCAGCACTACAAACTCGCAAATTTTAAACTTCGAGCACATATCTGGCACTTGGCCAGGATCGAACTCGCGACGAACTAATCATTGCTACGCTTCACTATAACACGTTTTTTCCCCTCGCCGATACCGACGTTGGTTGAAAAGATAAGGTGTCCTCTTTATAAAGAGTTTGATGAAACTTTAATCAAGCCCCTCCACACCCCCTGTGTGGTCATATAAATAATTTAAAAACTACGAATTGCAAATCTCACTAATGACGTCATTTCTTTACAATAGCATACTTTTATATAATTTAAAGTGTTTTGAAAGTGCCGAGTTCCTTTAATTGTAAAAATCCACCAAATAGAATGACAAAAATTTCAAACTTTTCAAAATGTCTTTCATGTTTTAGATATAGTTTGTAAGAAGTCAGATTCTATTCCACTCAGTACTGGGTATTGCCTTCCTGACTCTTATGAGTGCGTGCGTCTGCAAAATATTGCGACGTACCTTACGGGTGATTTTCATCACCAAGAAAGCCTAAAAAATGCTGGTTAGCATGTTGAAGAACAGTTCATAATTGTAATATTATTATGTCACGATAATTAAGTGGAACCGGTGACATGTTTCCATAGGAAGTGCCGGTTTGTGTAAATGTATGAATTCATTCACAAAAAAAAACTGAATTTTCTTGGAGACGAAAGGGCGCAATTAAACGCAGTGGAACAGAACATGTACATTTCTGAACGAGGAGAAAAAACAAAATTTTGATGTAAATTATGTCATCATTTGGATTAGAGGATATTTTACTGATTTTAGCCATGTATACGCACTTTAATTAATACTGAAAGGAAAGGCGCTGATGGTGTGAGGCATTTTTATATTAAATAATAATGAACCGATAGTTCTCAGGATTTCTGCATCCCGAAGTGCACAACATTGTGAGCATTATCCGGTTTTGTTCCGAATGGAAACCAAAGTCTAACTAGAGTAAACGACACATAAGTAGAGATGATCAAGGAAGAAAACCATCTTCACAAAACCCAGCAAGTGTACTACTAGACTTCCATGAAGACAGGATTGGAAATGGCGGCTGCGATTACCGATCCTCAGGCATAGAATGCGGACAAAGTAACACCTACGTAAACACTTACGTATAGCGTTTGTTATAAATAACAAAGCCAAGACTTTTTCGGAAAATAATTCTTTAAAGCGTGTTCGGGTCTGAATTGTTAAGTGTTTGAATAAGTGCACGTTCAACCAAGATTCAAATCCAAAATTCTGTAAGCCACGAGTACGTTGTTTTATATAGGCCTATCTATATGTCTAGGATAATGTTTCTAAACATCTCTCTTTCAATAATGTCTATATTGAAAATTGTAATCATGAAATAAAATATGTAGGGCAAACACTTTATATAAAAATCTTTTCTGAACACTGGTTCTTCCGGATACATAATATGACTTATTTAAATGATGCTCATACTCCTTGAAATAATATTGCAAGGAAGTTAATATTATTAGTAGAATTTATAATGAATGCCAAAAGATACGAATGCTGTTTCATGCTGTCAACCATGATCGAACACGGCGGCTGCGAACATACTCTATTGAGTGCCTTAGAGCTATTGCTGGAGAGGAAATTTTTCCCCAGTTCCGCATCTAACAGATTGAACTTTACGAATGACAAAATTCACTGCAATCGCGCATTGCTTCAAAACGATGCGTCCCATTTTCTTAAAATCAAAATTTTGTGTTTCAAGTGACAATTTTTTTTTAGGGATATGACAGTTCTGTGAGGACACATTGTTTGGGGAAAATGTGGGGAAATGAACGGCAGGTTTGGACATGCGGGCAAAGGAAGGGTACAGACGAAGCTTTAATTATGTTTCTTCAGCAGTACTCTATAACCTGAAAACTTTTTGGACTATTTCATTTTTGGACATAGTTCTTTTGAATGTTCTCACTCCATAGTATGGATGGTCAAAAAAGTACAGAAACCCAAAATCTATGCAAATTTAAATGTAAGGGAAAATATCTTTCACGTTAAAATTAAAGGGACTGATTTTCTGTACAATATAATCTTAAAGCTTACAAATATTACAATGGTTACTTTCACATAGTGCCGGAACTATAATGCCTTAACACAGATCATAGGTTCGAAGTTGAGTTTTACTATAAAGGCATTTTCACTCATTAAATACAAAATGAGTTTTCGCATGTGTCCAGCTAGTATATTATATCAGAGAGTTTGTGCACACTCACCTTAAAGCACTATTGATCTTTAGCGCATGCGCAGTTAAGTTTCGCACTACTTTAGTGCATCTGCGCATGCGCAGAAGATCGATAGCGCCCTCCGCTATGGCGTGCACAAACACACTAATTCCTTTCAATTTTAATACGGCAAACTCCAAGGGCGCTCCAGGTATCACAAGCTCTAGGTACGCCAACTACGAAGCCTGGACCGGCAACAGCCGAGTCATCGTTTCCCCGAATCAGGGGAGAGGGCTGTCCCTTGCAGCTTCATTACGGGCTGTGTCGTGCGCTTGGTCCAGCAGTCGACCGCGGCCACCGCGATGCGCGCACTCACCCCCTCCTGGAACGTTCTCGGCGCGGTAGCCACAGTTGGCCATCCTGGGATTTACGTAATGAGATGGGTCATTACGTAAGAGGACTTCCACCGCGCTGCGACTCCGTACTCTGATGTCACGACGTACTAACAGACCCCCGACACGTCCCTCTCGCAGACGCAGCTCCGCCCCAGCGCAAATCGCCACTTCTCTTATTTGCGAGCGCGTCATTCGCGGAGTTGGAACGGGCGGGGTTCGTCTGGGCGGGTATTACGGGATGGATAAGGTAATGTTTTTATGCAGTACTTTGAAGACGTGAAAATAATACAAACTAAAAAAGTTTAAGAAACCAAATATCTTCGTTCTTGCCTGATTTAAGGTTCTAACCCTGCAGGTTTTCTGTGATTTCAGCTTTCGCAAAAGTACGTTAGTCAAAATCCGCCTTAAGACTTCTTTTCCAAATCCAAAACTGCGTTTAAAAAGTTCAACGAGAAACTAAATGAATGCCCACGAACGATTTTCGAAATCTCTATTTTCGTTGAAAGTACTATAAGGTTGCGAACAGGAGGAACTTTCCGTATTTTCAAATCATTAGTTCTCTCGAGGTAATTATCCTAATGCTCGCCCAACATTTAGAGCCTGGCAAACAATATTGATATTGTCATTAGTGCTTCTTTTGTACGGTTCTCATGTGTTAGTTCGTTGCCAGTTGTTTTCTTCAAAGACTAGACACGTTAAAACTTCATTCTAGTAGCTCCTATCCTCTAAACTGTTTTATGAATTTAACAATTTTGCGCAAAAGAATTAAAAATTTCCAAATAAAGAACAAGTATAGAAATATTTCCACGTAGGAAATATCCAAAATTGAAGCAGGCGAGGGAATAATAGTGTACACAACAAGAATGCCAAATAGATTTTTGAATTTTCACTACGATTACGACAGTTGCTGAACAAGTCCCTGGGCACACATGGGTCTAACGCTGCAAATGTCCCTCCCACTACTGAACGAACGAGGATCGTCTGTTCAAGCGTTGTTTCGAACAGCCGTCACTGATAGACCTAGCCAGAAGGGCAGGTGGCGGGCGGAAACCAGGGGAAAAGGGGCCGCCCGCAGGGCCGCACGCACGCGTTGGCCGCGGCGACCGGCTGCGGCGCGGTGGCGGTGGGCGCTTTATCGCGCGACATGCTACAAAACCGCTGCAGAGCTGCGGCAAAGCCTTCCCCGACACGCGAGACCTTCACCTGGCTTCACTTGACCGCGCCGCGCCGCCGTACGCAAAGCAGCGCCGAACGGGAGCCACAGTGCGAGGTGCCTTCAGTGAGCGATTGCGCTGGGCCCACGGATACGAACTAAAGGCCAGATTAGCCGACAGATGGATTTGAAGATTTCTCCGAAGGAACTTTTCGGGAAAGAGAGGGGGAGACGAACTTTTTATTCACTCCACTACTCTTCCATCTAGCCCTTTAATGATGCCAGATATAAAGAGCATAATGCGAATTTTTTTTAATTTAAACCTACTTTTATACCAGAAAATATCGACATTTGAAAATATCGACCCTTCTCTGGGAGTGAGGTGCACTCCCCCTACCCCTCGGAATGTGATTGTATTTCATTTCAATGTTTCAAATTATTCAGTGGGAATAATCAACATCGTAAAGGAGGTACCTATATGGATTTAAATGTGGGAGATAGGATTTTTTTCCCACATACTCTTTGACCAAGTATGGCTTCTCGTCCAATGAATCCGGAATATAATGATTTCTCCGATCTTTCGAAGAGAACGGCGTGTGGTTTTAAGACTTGTGTCGACCACACAACGGCGAGAGGATTCAATCTGTGCACCTCCCAGTGTAAAACCAGCAACTGTTCATTCATCATATTATGGACAATAAATGATAAAGTACGAAAACGTGAAAAACGGTTCAACAATGTACATTTTGCGTTGTTTTAGGCACTGAATACAAAGTGAAATGTTTAGAATAGTTCTCACTATTTGCGGTTAATCGGAAATAATTCCTTAAGTGGAAAAATAAGATTTTCCATATACAGAATTTGTAGTTTACTTTTACTTACTCTGGTGCCCTAGAGAAAGAAGCTTAGTTAGTCGAAGAAAGATTACAAATATTAGCAAAACTACTTTATATTTCAAATAAGTATTACAAAAATATTGTTCTGTAATTTTGTCCAAATTTAATTAGAACTACGCTGGTACAGTACCTTTACACGTGCAATAGCAGGTCACGACCACCTGACTGATGCTAATACACGTTCGCTCAAGGACTCGTTTCACGGATCGAAAAACGGCCTGTACCAGACAACACGATCCGACGCACAATGGATTATGTTTTCTTTTGTACACAAAATGGATTTATACCCGTTATCCTCGCGTGCGTCAGCTTTTTGCTTTGTTCTACATCTCTCTGTGTGCACCTCTTGCGTCCGTTGTTTGTGTCATTTCTCGAACAGCCTAATAACGACAACTCTGCAACGGGCACGAAGAGGTCACACAGAAACAATGGAAGTGCGTCATTGCTAAAATCGCATACTGCCAAATCAATGCATTCAACGCTTTGAAACTCGTTAGATTTGGAATAAGAGTGAATTTGCCACAAATAGGCCGACGACGAAACTAAGCCCACTGTCCACATTACTTTAATATAAATTACATTAAATTATCATGATCGCATATTAAATTTAATGTACACATGTACATTAGGGTGCAATAGTCAAAGCTTTATATGTGGAATGAATGAATGAATGAATGAATGAATGAATGAATTGATCTTTATGCACTAGTGATTATGAATATACGATATGAATGAAGAGAGGCAGGAGGAACGGGAGAACCTCTACATTAAATCTACTGATTTTAACTTTTGCATTCAATTTAATGTAAAAATAGATTCAGTTTTTTAATGTACAATGTTACTTTAAGTATCATGTACAATACTGCAATCTATCTTAGATATACGATATTTCTGGCAGTGCACCGGATTGGGTTGATATCCATTATCGATATTGGAATGCTTTCACGAACTATGACTGGCGGATTTGAGGCAACACCACGCTCCCTATAATATTACTAAATGTTATAAAATACGCGAAATTATCACAAAATGGCATTTAAAACTACTCGAAAACTAGCTCCGAGATCTCCTGGAAATTGCATGACTACAGCATGATCTGGCTAAATTCTTAATCAACGCCTGGAAGAGAACCTGCGCACAACGTTTTCATTCTCGCCCCTGTAGTTTTCCATATCATCGTCACCCTCCCCCTCCTCCACCTCTCCCAGAAGCCCCTGGTATGGAGTGACCTCACCTCGGCAGCGGGCGCGCTCACGTACACCCACACGCGCCGATGCTCTAACCGAGCGGGGCCCGCGGGCGACGCCTGCCCGCGTGAATCACGCCAGCCAGCGGCGGAGGCTGGGCAGGCAGGAGACAGGCCGAGATGACATGCAAGAAGAAAGCTATTACGGCGCTAATAGGCTGGCTCGAGCCGAGCGTCAATTGAACGCCGAGGGGAGAGGCGACAGCAGTCGACGCACGCGGGGGGAAGCGGATCGGGCGTTATAAATTAGAGCGGCTAAGCACGACCCAGTAACATGAATTCCCGGGCGGGCGGAGGGTGCCACACGGGGCCACACGGGGCGGGCCAAGGGAGCGAAGGGAAGGAACGACGGCAGCGCGGCTGCAGGGGCGCGCGGCCGCCGCCATTGGCGCCAACACTCCACATGCCCTGTGTGAAAACTGGCTGGGTCTACCATCACCTTTTCACTACCTCCGCCAAAAACGCAATCGAAAATTGGAGATTCGTCAAGAATTCAATATCGGAGCTCCCGTCCGTGGTGAGAAAGGAAGGGGGGAAGTAGGGAACGCTCATTCATCGATCGGTTACGAGAAGACTACATCCGTCTCATAAGTAGGTAATTTCGTTAGGAGCAGTCACAATTATACAAAGAAATAAGATCAACTTTTTTGCACGTAACTGATTACACAAACATTCTTCTAAAGTTACGAAAAGAAGTTTTGGCTGTAGTGATATTGTAATCTCATTTTCAATACAATGTGTAGACCAGTTTCCACGCCACACGTTGATGGGAAGAGTTATGTGCAATATAATCCCATTGTTATCAAAAATATTTCATGGTAACATGGTTAACATGCAAAATTAGGGTATCTCCAATAAAATAAGATATACTGTTTTCACTGGAAAAGGTCGGAATATTCACTATATCCTCCAACTTTATTCCAGTAAATCCAGGAAACTATTAGACAACTTCAGTTTTGTTTCACATTAAATATCAATACTTTTTACCATACAGTAACTACGTTATTTACTCGATTATTACTTGATAGCATGCCATGTAACGTCAAATTCGCCATTTGCACAGCATTCGCGTGGTCACGGAGCTCTTCGTAAGAGCTTAGTTCAGGGGGTACATATTTATCGAGCGTTGCTCGTGTTTAAAGCCTATTTAATTCCCCCAAAACTTCTGTGGCAAGATGAAATGTCCTAGTCATGTCCTGTCATTTATACTATTCTCATCGTACTTTCATGTCAGGGCAACAATATTTTCTAGAGGTGATACAAGGATAATACATGAATTCGCATTATACCATCTCTAAAAAAAAAGAGCAATGGAATGTTAAACGTTTCAAATATTTTCAGCGAACTACGCATAACAACCGAAGAAAGACAAAAAGCAAAAAAACTCTAGAAATACATGAAAGAATATTGGATATAATTAAAAGAACCTACAAGAATTCATAACTGCACTTCATTTCGATCCATCGTAAAGTGGATTAACTGGTGTCTGCAGATCATTTATGACAAGCACTTCTTACGTACTTTACTACAAGAACGCTGGGGATGTTTGTGAAAGAAATCGCAAGCGTGGGAGGACTATTCCACAGAATCTACACTCATGGCAACCACCAACCTCCACAACGGCGCTGGACATTCTTGGCAGATGTGCATTGCGCAACCAGGTACGTCACGCGTCCGCAAAGACACTTACGTGCAATCCCGCACTTCAAGCCGGAGCTACGCGAAGCGAAATGCACTTGCGACTTCGACCTGGACTTATCGCGCCGCGGGAAATAAACCTGAGGCGGAGATAAGCTCGCGCCGACTTCCCCCCAAAGCCGCGATAATCGCGCAAGCCAACTAACCGCTCCACTTCCACCGCCGAGGACAAAGGTTGCTTCCCGGCCACCTCGGCGCGACACCCACTCACAGCCATGTTACACGCCGGGCGGGGAGGAAAAGTAAGCAGTGATTGCATGCACATGACTCATGGCGCATCCCCGGGAATCGGTCGCGAATTTCCACAAAACGAGTCAGACACGCGATTATATTTTCAGAAAAGGGAATACAAAAAAATGGGGTCTCTTGGCGTGGCGCCCCCTCCCCCACACTCCGCCAGCAACCCCTGCGTACAATCAATAACCCTTTCGAGCACAGAGCCCCGCGAGCGCCGCGGCGGCGACGGCCTCCACCGCGACGTCGCTTGTTCAAACACGGCAATTGGCAGGCTGGGACGTAACGACCGTTCGCCGCCGGGGGGCCCCCGGCTGGGCTCAGCCCAGCCCGACCCGCGCACCCCGGGAGGACAGGCGGCGAGCAGGCGCGAGGGTCAGCCCCGTCGGGGAAGACCCCCGGGTAGCGCGAGGTTGCGAGTGGGTGCTACTCCATAGCTCACTGCAGTAGGACGTTCGGCTCCGCCCCCGGAATCCGCAATTGCCGCAGCACCGGCCCTAACCGCCCACGCATAGGTTTTCCCGCGCGCGCGCACGGGCGGGAGGGCGCAGCCATGCGTGAGCGCGGGAACTCGGCACACACATTACGCGGACTAGCGCCGTGCTCCGTCGAGGGGGGCCCGCTCCCCTAGCCGCGCCTACCTGATGTGGCTACGAGGGTTGGAACGCAGGGCGCCAGCGGGTAGGGAAAGGGGTGCGTTCTAGTTCGCCCGCGCGCCTTTGCCACACTTACATGGATCCAGAGCGCCTCCGAACAGACTGTGATGGTTCTCCGTCGTGCTGGTGGGCTTTACGGACTCCCCGTTGGACACTACGGGATCACTGGGCAAATAATCCGCCTGCATGTCGACTGCTGGCGTGCGCGGGCTGCGGGAAAGACGAGTAGGCAAGCGGGCGGCTGGAGTCGGCGGGCGCGGGCCCGCCAGCGGCGGGCGGGGGGGGGGGGGGGGGGGGCGGTGGTGGCAGCAGCAGCGCGGCTTCAGAGTCGGCGTCGACCGTGCCTCGCTCGCTGGCGACGCCTATCGACCCGGGCAGGTGGAAGCGACGGCCGGGGTATCGGGCCCGGATGACGCGCGGGTGCCTCCGAGAGCGAACGCTTTGCCCTGCGGGAGGCGCGCGCCGCCCAGAGAACTCGTGCTCACGCCCCGCACTGCGGCTTTTGCGCCGCGCCACGCTACGCCGCCGTCTCGCCCCGCCCCGCGACGCGACGCGGCGCGGCCCGGCGGCGGTCCTGGGTCGACTCGCTACCCACAACTAATTCGCTCTAGTAGAGTTCGTCGGCTCATTGAGTGCTATTAGGGGGGCCCTGTGAAGCGTAATCAACCGCATGGCAAATATATAACAAGAATATTCAGCGGTGACGTGAACTAGCATTGGGAAGGCCCGCTATTGGAGAAATATAACGATACTGTTTACTTTTCCGTATTTTAACATACAGTTTAACTTATGTAAAGCGAAAGAAAGACGGCAGTTTTTTGACAGGCAACCGAAGTTTGTGTTTTACACCGAAGGAAGAGATTTTTCTAGCTCTGATACATCGGGAAGTCAAAATACAATATTAGGGGATCCTTAACACAAAACGCTTTTACTGTCTAGTGTACTACGTACTTCTACGTAGTAAGAGAAAGGATTGTAATGCTTGTAGCGGAAAGTGGCGATTTTCCTCAGAAAATCTCTTATTGTGGACCCTAATATCGAAAAATTGAATAAACAATATTCTTACATGAAGTGAACAACGCCAGCGGATAAACCATTCGCAAGGTTTTCACCAAATCTGGTATTCTCCAATTGATCTGGTTTAGTCCCTTGAATTTGAAACTAGTATTTTGATTTTGGGGGTTATTTTACACCCTCAGGAACATTTTCAAACTTTTCTGAAAAATAATTACATTTTTTCTTTACTTTCATTCTCAGACAGAGCAAAGTGCACTTACGAAAATTGTGCAGTTAGGATTTTTGTTGAACTCCTTGAATTTTTGAAATTTAGAAAATTGATCGACAATGCGAGAAAGTGTGTGCTGTTGTAGCACTACCAGTTCATTAAACGTGTTTCCATGATCAACACTACCGCCGAAACCATACAAAGGACTTTCACCACAATGTAAAATCCACCTGATGTCGCGGCCCCATGAATTTATGAAATATTAATTATGGAATGGATAATTATAGAAATTATGGAATACTTTTTAAAAAGAGACTCCTCTACTTATTGTCATTTTAATAACAAAATTACGGCAAACGTGTCATTGTCATTAACATAAACGGTCAGAAGAAGGCAGGAGGGATAACGTAATTATGACCTACGTTCTACAAACTGGTAGCAAAGGAATCTGCTATTGCTCAACGATTCAATAGTCTCTCAAAAACAGAGAAACGCTTACTGATGGTATGAAGTCCAATGGTTTCCAGCACCTCCACGAACGATAGGCGTGAATGAGAAAAGCTTAATCCCCTCAAAAATGGATGGCATTGAGAGTTCCCAAACAGCACTACCAAGAACCAAACAATCATAAAAAGGATTTGAAAATGTTTAATTTGGTCATTCAATTTATTCTTTTGTAAAGATTCCTTACTCAAAGCACAATTTTGTGAAGGAATGACATTTACAGAGAGTGGTCGGTGTATTTTTCTCGGTCGTTGTATGCATCATTTTGATCCGGAAACACTGCTAGAAAAACTTCAGATTAATTTTTATAAAATTCTTTAGTGTTTGATCCGTAATCTACATCAGAGATTTCAGATAAATGGGTGCTTACTCCTTGCAATGGAATAGGCACCAAATAAATAAATAAATATTTATTTTTGAGAGATCGCTCTTCCGACCAAATAACTGAGCCGTTTGAGCAAATTATGGTATCGATTGAAGGTATTTGTACGAACAACGATCAGCGATGCCTGAAATTGTTTCAGAGAACACCCATAATTAGTAATTAATAATTAAATTAAAATGTGCACGTGCAACCCACAGCAAATTTCACCCTCATTCATAATTCTAGAAGCGTTCTCGGGCCTTAAAACTAGACTTACGTGTCCCGATGGGAAACGATTGATCTTTTAATGACCTAATATACAAAATTATATTCTTTCGAACCTTCTTTTACACGTTTGGAGCTTTGCTCCTCTGGGTAACCCACCTCCGTAGCATGCATAGGTGTTCAGATTGGAGTACAATCGAAATCTTATATAAAATTAAATTAACATGTTAACAGACGGGTATATAGTGCTTTAACGTACAGTTCCATGACTGGGCAGTTGGCATCCAATATGAAGCTATTGACGTTTGTGAAACAAGAAAAAAAGTTAAAAGTAAAAGATGGAGAATAAAACATGAAAAAGAAAAGGGAGCATTTGTGACTTCGCCCAAAACTGTGTGTTCTAGTATAGACATTTAACGATTCGGTATTCTGCGCCTGTAATGCTTTATGAAGTCCTAATTAATTTGGGGCCTACAGCCTATTCCTTCAAAAGTATAGTATAACGTAGTACTATAAAAGGAATATTGGCCGTACATGCAAAAACGCGCAACAAAAAAATCACTTTTGCTTATGAAGTATGTCAGGT
The DNA here is from genome assembly GCA_964035755.1 of Teleogryllus oceanicus. Lineage (NCBI taxonomy): Eukaryota > Metazoa > Arthropoda > Insecta > Orthoptera > Gryllidae > Teleogryllus > Teleogryllus oceanicus. The sequence continues at coordinate 237,705,789 of CAXIVR010000001.1, read as the reverse complement.
GAAAAATATTGTGCAGTTGTACTTGTTTATTATACAAAACAGGCAGCAACAAAAATATACATAAATTAGTCAAACAACGAGAGGTTTTGCAAACAAAAACCCCCTCAGTAGAAGTAATACATACAACACGAAGATTATGTTTTCTGAATACGTACCTCACGCGACGCATGCTGTCATGCCGAAACGATTTTCTAGTCTAATATCGCTGATCAATTTTATCGGTTTTAATTTCGAAAATACATTAAAGCAACCATCAACAAAACTAGGGCTACAACAGCACATACTTTGTCGCGTTATTTCTAAATTTGCAATTTTCGAAAATTCAGAGGGTTCAATGAAAATGAGATCGTTTAAGTGTCACTTCTTATAATTGTAGAAACAAATTGAAGAAAAATTCGGAGCAGTTTTTGAGAAAATGTTCTTGAAGTTCATGCAATTAAAAAAAACGTGAATATTATGTGTTTATTTCAAAAAATTGTACAGGACCTTTTTAAAGGGCTTATTTTTTGTTATAATAGACTGTAAGGCAAAAATCTGCATTTTCAATTTTGTAGTTTTGAAATGTTAACTTTTTGCAATTTTCGTAAATACGGAGAGTTCAACGGAAATTGGACTAGCATCAAATATTTTGCCATCCCTTGGTACATAAGAGGAGATAATTTTTAAAAAATGGAGCGGTTTTTTAGAGAAATGGATTAAAAAATTTAAAAATTGCCACATTTCGCGCAAAATTAACTACTCATATTTTTCGAAAATCTAACATTACCTTATTTCAAGATATGTCTTCAGAGAATAGATTTCTTTAAGGAAAGATTCTCCATCCTCAATATTGTAGTAGAAGCAAAACGCTCAAAAAAATTGCACTGAACGGTTTAGACGTTAGCGTTGACCAAAGACAGACGTTTTTCGCTAATCGATTTTTTGGTCAAGGACCCATAGAACATGGATTCTGGCTACACAACATGTTAGAGGAAATAATTTACTATACAGAGGAACAAGATTTAGCCACTTTTTCGTTACCAGACCCAGACAATTAGAGTTTTACTGTCGAAAATTTGCCGTTTTCCTTTCTCTTTTTACAATAGTAAGGGCGAAAAAGTAAATTCACCTCGGGTTAGTCATATGAAATGTTCTATTTCATGTGATTCATTCATATGTAAACTGATAGAGATTTGTTTGCGATTATTAAGAACGAAAACATTTTGTTCGCTCTAGGTCACGCACGTTTTCGAATACGTCGTGAAAATACGAAAAGGGAAGTTGGTATATCAATAGAATTATTGCGAAATCTATCTCTGAAATCGAGAGCTATCTTGCATCACCGAACATGATTGGGCTTTTAAGTAGTGTATAAACAATAAATGAGATACCAATGATATAACAGAAACCAAAAGCTGCAACTTATGACGCATGTCGATGAGACATTTCATACAATTCAAACAAATTTCTGATTTACTCATAACACTTTCCATAAGGTAGTGCAACTCCTCGGATTTCACCAATTCCAATTGCTTTATATTCTATTTAAACAATTTCCTTCTCATGCATTAACCCGGAGGAATCAAAAAAATAAATTCTGAGAAACTAATACTAGCTTGATGAGATATAGGGATAATTATCCACAACATTAACAATATATAATATTTTTATTACATGCCCAAAGTTAACTTTGGGGAAAACAATCTCCCATCTTCAGTCTCTAACAAAAAAGAAAAAAAAATTGATAGATTGAACTTTTACCTTTTGCCGAAAGTTAACTTTGGGCATGCTATAAAAATATTATATATTGTTATTGTTGTGGATACTTATCCCTATATCTCATTATGGATTACCACACGATTTCTACAACCACCACGGAATTTAATACCAGCTTATTGATTCCAGCGCATGACCTTTAGCATGTGGGACGTGTTCATGGTTGCCGTAGTCCCTATAATGTTCACTGTTGCTTGTTGAGGGGGTGTGGGTGCCCGTGATATTCCTACGCTCTTCCTTTAGTTTAAAAATATTTATTTCTATTCACGACAAACTGCCTCAGTTTTATCGTGACGTAAACAACTGGGTTCTAGGTACGTAAAGAACTGTTGTAATGAATAAATACTATTCTGTGTTATTGCAGTATTCGAAGACTTGTTTTTGTTAAAATATTTAATTTATTGCATTTGTTTTGGGAAACTACTTTGGGTGGTATTGTTCAGCAATATTTTTGCTGCTGCGTCACTAGCTTATACGAAATAGTAGTTTTAAGTCTAGAAGTAGGTTTAGATTGTAAGTTAAGTATATAAGGATAGTTTATTAAGAACCCCCCCCATTACCCCCTATTAAAATTGAAGATGGGGAACATGGTTACGTTTTGAAAACAGCTGAAGACAAGTTCTAATATCGTGTGGGCCCCAATCCGTTCATTTTTGTTCAACAATATTGATCTCAAAGTAATATAGTACATTTGTAAAAAACAGTGTTCTTCTAAAAACATCATGAGACTGCAATTTACATATAATACATATTTCCAGATCAATTCCAACATTTTCAGTTATTACGAACTGCTTTCAGCCATAGGGTCACCCTAGTGTGATGATTCAAACCAAGGAGTCGATATTTTCGATGATAAAATTAGATACTACTCGAAATGTATGAATCCCTGTACAGAATCCCAAAGGCCACGTCATAACTAGCGTCAGACATTTGCAACTGCCACATTGTATAGAGTGCCTGTTGCGCGTTTCATTCAACGGACACCTCACAGTCACCAGTGGTTGCGTTTCACGACACGTGGAGTTACTACAAGGGCGGAGATGAGTCACTGTCTGGTCACTGCTTCCCCGTGCTTCGCCGTGCGTTTCCCCTTCTGGTCGATGCGGACGAGTCGTGGGGAGCTCCAGTGACGTCCGTGCATTGATTTCATTGGGGACAAGCTTCTGTATGGCACTGCTTACAGCACACGAATTTCACCAGCGAGTACACATTCAAAACGGCGCTAAAATCCGAACATTACTTCCGCTCTTTGCTGAAGATAGAACAGCTACCCGAGCTTAAAAATGCAGCTCATATATCCTAGCTTCAATTCAAATCAGTCCTTGCTCTTCTTAATTATAATTGTAATTCACTTCTCTTCTATCATCACCCATTTTCTCTCACGTCAATTTGATGTTTATTATCTGCGTAAGACACACAAGTAAATATATTACATTTATAATGTACACATATAATGAAATCATAGATATGTGTAATAAAATAATGAATGTCGTTTCTTAAAATGTATCTCTCCCTCCAAACGACGACAGTAGTTGTCGACAAGTGCTTTTTGGATAATTTCGGTTGAATCTACGATAGATAATACTGAGGTATAACGCATGGTCACGAAGATTACTTATGCTATTTCATCACGGTGAACCTCATCGAGGTGTTCCAATACAAATGCTTGCGAAAATAGTGGCAACGCAACACGAAGTACGGTCGAAATTCCCAAGTAAAGTGTGGCGCATGAACCTGATAACCTACATTTTTTTTCGAAATTGAGTTACGAGTGGAGTAAGACTCGTCCTGCCATCTTGTCTCTACCTTTAAATCACCACCTCGATACATGTTCCCTTTTCTTCACAATACAGCGAAGCACTGATTGTGCGGTTTGGAAACAGCCTCATTCGATGCATGAACCTGATAACCACACCAAAACGGCTGGTGGAGTAAATAAGCGTGTTTCACCTGTCAGAAAGCTTTTTTTTTCCTCTTCAGAGTTTTCGAATTCTGAAACAGGTAAGATGCCACTATATAATTACAATTACTATTGACTATTGCCTATATTTCGTGCCTTTTAATGATTACAGCTGGAAACGAAGTTCAAATAAGACTGTGTTTACCAATTTTCTTACAGTAAAAGAGGTATCTTCTCTACAGGAAGCGACAATGTCAGCATCTTTTCATTGTCCTCAATTCTGAGCAGAAATGAGAATAATACAGAAAAGGTAATTGAAGACGGAACAGGAGGTCAGATACTGAAACATTAGATGGATATTTGCTGGAAGTGACGAACGTAGTCAGCTGAGAAATGTCAACGGAGAGCCACAATATACAATGTAAAGAAGTTTCCGTAAAACACAAACATTCATAACCACTCATAACGTATTTTAACAGTTCCTTTAACTTTGAAATTGTACATTAACTAATGAGAATTAGGTTAAGTGCACTAAAGTGGCAAATGCAAAGGGCTCATATAACATTTGCTATGGAGAATGGCATTTTGGATTGGCTCTCGGTAATGTTTGATATTTAGTAAAAATATTTTTTATTTATTAGGAAATCGGAGAGGGAGAAAACGTAAGCGTGATCCATGAACGTGGAAACGTAACGTACGAGCAAGAAAAAGGAGTGAAGGTAAAAGTTATATTGATTATAGAGGGAAGGAGATTCCAGGTGCAACTGAAGGTAAAGTGTGCAAGTGACGTAAAAAAAGTTTTCTAAATGTTAAATCAAATGACAGAAAGGTATTATTTTCCAAATATTATAGCCTTTCAAGCTGTAAGGAAAAATGAATGTTTCTTTCTTCGATCATCAACAAATCAAAGAGAAGATATTCGTCTAGTGCAAAGAAGAAGAAAAATTGTACAGTACAATACAAAGTAGATGTGGATGGACAAAGTATAAAGATTTGTGAAACGGCCCTGGCTAGTTTCTTAGGTATCAAAATAGAAATTTTATTATGATTCCAATTAGTAATTCATTGATAAATTATATATTTGTGGTTTGTAAGGTTCATGCACGGAAAGGTCGAAAAAATTCGAAACCAGATATTCTACTTTTAATTTGATATTAATATGACAATGCCTTTCAAAAAATCCGAAAATTTGTAGAAATGTAAGGTATTATATGTATCATCTCTATGAATAAAAATATAATTGTTTGTAAATATTGTGTACTTGTATATCTTTTAAAGTTTTCTCCCTTTTTCTCCACTCTTCCTCTATGTGGGTTATTAGGTTCATGCGCCACACCCCCAGAATTATGAGTTAAGAATATTTTAATATTAGACTCTTCTTATACCAAGAAGCATTATGCCATCCCAAGTTAAATTAAGAATAATTCAGCGCGCATAGTTTGGACTATTCACTCTCAGGATTACAATCACTGGAAGAGTCGCTACATAAAACAACGTACATCTCTGAAATTAACAGTAACTCGTCCCAGAAAGCCAGTAAGTCAAGTGTAATATCGTAGAGAGTTTCTGGCAAGTAAAGAACCAAGAAGTAGCTTACGCTTTACAATCAGCCGTAGAGAGTCCGGCAAGGGCCGCAGTCTTGCATTGATTTGCGAGAACAGTCTCACAGGACCACGAATAACGGGGTTTATTAAAGCATTTAACCAATAGCTTCTGCAGTGCTTTTGCAGTGCGTTTGCTCCATTCAGTGAACCTTTGAGACGAAGCACATTCATCACAGAAACAATCCAACGAAGAAGCCGAATCATCATACACATTATACAGTTTTAACGGCTTTTTGACGTTAAATAAATAAATAAATAAATCATAGGGGAGCGCACCCTCAAATAAGATGGGGTGGGAAACTACATTTCTCGGCCCCATGTTACATTAAACTTTTTAATTCACTTACGAGATATTTTACAAATAAATAAATGCAACACGCAAAGATAATGAAATTATAACTTTAATGAAGCAATTAATAAACTAGTGGAGCTACAACAGCATATACTTTCTCGCGTTAATTCTAAATTTGCAATTTTTGAAAATTCAGAGAGTCCAGCGAAAACGAGACCCGCGCCATTGTTTTAAGCGTTCCTTCTTCAATCCATGAAAACCGAACCTTTTTGGAATTGTTCTGGTAAAAAATTGTTTAAAAAATTAAAATTGCATATATTTCGTGCAAAAATTCACGAAAACTACTCATTTTCAAAAAAAATTGAGCATGACCTTATTTTAGGATGTGTTTCAAGGACAGACTTCATTATGAAAATGACCAATCTTCAACATTGTAAATGTAACAAGACCCCCCCCCCCAATTGCTCTTTTGCAATTTTCGAAAAATCAGGAATTTCAACGGACAAGTGACCTGCACTACGCTCTTAAGCATCCTTTACGCCATCTGAAGACTAAGTGAAGTAAAAAATTGAAGCCTTTTTTGTAAATGCCCCCAGGGGCATAATGTAAAGTACTCCTCAAAATTAAAATCTTTTTCAAATTCAAGGAGCCGCGACATCAGCCGGATCGATCGGGGATTTTTTTTGTGTGTGTGTGTGTGTATGTGTGAAAATCCTGTTACCATACAGCCGCTAACATGGTTCACAGACGGACGGACGTTTTGACGCCAATCGATTTTTTGGTATTAAGGACTCACAAAACATTGATTCTGGCTACGCCACGTGTAATTTACTACATACAGGTATAGGATTTATAATTTTTTTCGATACCATGGCCCCGCAATACTTTTTCTGCCGCAAATTCGCAAATTCCCGGCGTACATTACTTTCCCTTCTTAGGAAGTACGTGCGAGAAAGTAAATCGAATTTATGTTCAACAATTTACAGGGTTGTCAGATAGCTGGGAGAGCCTATTCCATAAAATTTGCCTCGAATTGCTAGGCTTAGGGAAGCGCAAAATTAGGGATTGAACACATGTACAGTAAATGTTTTATTACACAAGACTACGAGGCCCTCACCACAATTTTTGCAGGACCACAACCTAAGCGAATCAAAACTCGTTTCTTAGTTTTGCAAGTAAAACAGAAGTTCATAGAAATTTTTATACGTATAACCGGGAAGTTTAAGGGTACAAATTTCGAATATTAACAAACTAGAAACGAAGCGATTAATGTGTGGTTCTGTACATTAACCACACCAATTGACATATTAATCTTACAAGACGAACTAACTGATTTCGTGAAATTCATTCTGTATGCTTAGAGAGACTGATGAGATTATTACATTGTCCATTGGAGCTTGCAAGCTGTACCTTGTTATTTAGATTTCAAAATATAGAAATTATGTCGGAAACAAAATGGTAGTTATTTGAATTACACTTCGTCGTTATGAAAAACCAATGAATAATGGCGTGTGACCAGAATCACAATCTTAGGAAAAAGTTCAATTATTTAGGTTATTTTCAGGCGAACCAAAAATTTTATAAATTGCTGTAACAAGCTAAGTGCTTCATGCACGCGTTTTTTTTCTTTTCTAAAAAATTGTGAGATCCAGACTTCGGTAAACATCACAAATCTCTGAATTGCTAGCCTTAGGGAAGGGAATCATTATGTTCAACTTCGCGTTCTCACCGGAGATTTCACATTTTATCCTGTTTACCATGAACTTTCAATTACAATTCCCGTCCAGTAAACCTCAATTCAAGAGATGAGCGCAGTAAGTTCAACATGAAAACAGATTCCAGATGCTTTTTCATTAAGATATGAATGAATAACCCATCAACACAACAGTTAATATACAAAAATACTACCCAACTGATGCTGAAGTAAATTTTCCTAATTTCTACTTTATTTTATCATTGTTAATAGTACTCTCATAATCAGAATATGAGAGCATTGTATACCTTAAGACGTATATTCAGTTACACCTCTCCATGACTTTCTTTGAGCAAAATCTACGCCTTATCATTCGAAAATAGCACACTGAAAAAGTAACGGGAACGTAATAGTATTACGCTTGGCAAGTTACAAGTATCGGCAAATTCTCCATGGCACCAAACTCTACACACAAATTTATTCTAAATATTATATATTATACATTGCAATTTCTAGAAATACTTGTTCAAAAAACTAACAGCATCAATATTCAACGGAAGACTATAGTCGAGGTACAAATGTCACAAATGTCACTGGTTTTTCATTAGACTATTTTTGATAAGCATGTAAATAGTCCGATTTAATTGATACAGTAAAATAACGAAAAATAATAAGTTTCATAATACATCAGCATTTATTTAATTGCATAAATTACAGAAAAATTAAATACCTGTACTTCATTAAGATATGAATCATCTAACATTATCTAACAAGACAAATGTTTTGTTACACTCCTGTCGTCTAACATCACGATATTAGCATTTACGATTAGCAGGAAACTTCCTGTGGCTGATGTGGCTGCTCCCAGCTCTTCAATTCTTCGAAAGTAACATCATTCTTGACGTACGAACATCGTCTCACCTTTTCCCTCACGAGTAATGAAAAACCTGACTGGCTCGACAAGAAACGATGAAATCCAAGTATCGAATTTAATTTAAAACCTTCGCAGAAGCTCCCGATTTAGAACGAGCGAACGATTAAAAGGTTCTGCCCCTTATAGTCGAGAGATAGAGAGAAAAAAGGCACTAGGAGAACTACACAGCTGCCAGAACGAAACTTTGCCGCTTCTGATGTTATCGGAAATTCCCTGGCAATCTGTCAAGTTGCGTACCCCCCTCCCTCAGGCCAAGACCGTCAACCACCATCCTTCTGACCTACAGAGGGTGATATTATTGACCGAGCTTTCTATCTTCCAAGTGACGTGAGACTTTCACTACCTACCAGTAAAAACGTACCCGGCAATTTCAACAGTCACTCTTTATCTTTATTGCCTATAACAGAAACGAGGGAGTCTTTAAAAAGAAAGCGAAATGCAGAACGTGCTAAAAGTCTACGATTGATGGCAATGAATATAGCGAAAATACAAATGTAATATAGTTGTATATCCATGAATGGACCACTTGGAATCAGAAATAAAGCACTGAAACACGAATACATACAAGAAAAATGTATTTCTCGGGAGCACATTATACTCCCACTAAACTAGTGGTGCTTCGACAGCACATACTAGAACATTATTTTCACCAGTGGCAATTTTCGAAAATTCAGAGAGATCAAAGAAACCTTTTTTGAGAAAAAGTTCTTTGTAAATTGCACTAACATCAAGCAGAAATTACACGAAAACTTACTCTTTTTTTTTTCATAAAAATATTGTATATAATATTGTTGAAAGATCTTAATTTTTGGAAAAAAATATATAAGAGATAAAAACCTCTATATTTAATATTGGCATTTTGCAATTTTTTTTGTTGGAATTTTCGAAAATACCATATTCGCCGAAAAAGGGACAAGCTCCAATTTTTTACGGCCCTTTGGATACGATGAGAAAATGTATGGGACACATTTGGAGCATTTTTTGAAAAATAATTCTTTACGTGTTTATCTGCATTTCGCGTAAAATTACACAAAAATGACTCATTTTCGAGATATTGGTCTTGGTTTTATTTCAAGATGTCTTTAAAGAAGATTTCAATCACGAAAAATCTCTTTCCAATTCTAGTTTTAGGAAGATGCCGAAAAAAATTTCGAACTTTTACAATTTTAAAATAAAACAGATTTCAACGACGAGACCCGCTCCAATATTTAAGAGTTCTTTACGGACTTCCTTAATCAAAAAATTTGGAGTAATTTTTGAGAAAACTTAGAAAATGTTGGGGCTTCATGTAATGTACTAGCAAATTCAAAATATCCATTACAAAGTCGCAGAGTCTCGTGTTCGCTCAGATCGATGGGGGACTATTAATTTTGGAAAAACTCGTCTGAACGGTTTAGGTGCTAGCGTTCACCACAGTGATCGTTTCGCTGCTAATAGTTTTTTTCGGTATCAAGGATCCACAGAACATGGATTTTGACTACACAACGTGTTAGATGAAATTATTTCCTGCATATGAGAACGATAATTATCCACTTTTTGTTACCAGGGCCCAGTAATAAGCATTTCTGTCGAAAAATCTCCGATTTCCGGCACACGATTATCACGAACACCGATTCTTACGAAATAAAGCGAGAAAGTAAAATGTCTACCGCGCGACAATTCCTACGAGCTGGATGAGTTTGGTCCGTTTCTTGCAATAAGTCAATGATGACGCAACAAAGGTCCGAAATTGCAAATGGTGCAAGGAAAGAGGGAAAATTCGTTAGAAAAATGTACGAAAATCAGCTTTCCTCAAATGGCTAGTTGTAGTCTTCAATTTAGAAAATACGCTTCACATTTCCTTTACTCTTGGGATCATAAAAATTACATTACTTTTTTATAAAATAGCAATACAGTAATGAAGTACTTTTACAACTTTAACATAAATCCCATGATGTACATTTACTGGAAACGTCAATTTACTTTAAAATAGAACTACGCCTTCAAAATGTCCAGTATAAAACGAAATACGAATTATTCATTATACGTGATATTACATAAAATGCACTCACAAAATACTGAATATTTACGCAGCATTTTTCAATCAGTTCCATGTACTTAATTTTGCTCCCACCAATGGCAAATGAGGATGGACATGAGAAATGGCATAAGAACATAACTAATCCTCTCTCTATATAATAGCGAAGGTTAGATAACTGTTTTGAACAATTTATCAGAAACCATCTCCAAAAATCTTGGAAGTGTGCTGCAGTTGCAAAGGGAAATACTCCCCAGTCCTGAATCCGACAGTTTTAAGAGGAAAATATTTGACGTTTGCAGATTTAGACCTAAAACAGATTACTGAACCAAACATTATAAACGCGCATAGCTCGAAAACGTTGCGTTCTAGGATCTTAAAGCAATTTGTGTGTGTTCCAGAGATAAACGCGGTTCGTGGGGCAGGCGAGTCCTGTGGAGATAAGAATTTTTGGGAGATGTAGGGAATGATGAGAGTCAGCTGGGGATATGTGGAGAAATTAAGGAGAAAGGTGGGAGGCAAGAGAGGACAGATTTATTTACATGAAGTAGTACTTTACAAAAAACACACAGTTTTGAACTTCTATTACATATTTGAAGTTTTACTTGAATTTGGTGTTACCACATAATAGCGAGGGAGGTCAGGAAAGTGCGGAAACTCAAAATCTATGTAAAATCAATTTGAAGCCAGAAGATAAAATTGATCCTTCACGATAAAATTCAAGAGACATCGAACATTTGTTTATTGAGGAATTTAATTTCAATGCTTTAACAAATATTAGAATGGTTACTCTCGCACAGAACCCGACCTATAATGCCGTAACGTACAGTTTTAGAGGCCGGCCGTGCGAAGTTGGGTTTTCCTAAGAAGTAATTTTAGTTTTAAAATAATTATTTACAAAGCGCGGAGTTTTCGCACGGATCCTGCTAGTATCTAATGTAAGACAAAACCATCAATAGTAAGAAATCCAATACCGAAAAAAACATGCAGCCGTGATTCTCCTACATGAAACGGTATGTATTCCTCCCGCAGTTGTCAATATCTTATACGGAATCAATATTTTAAGCTTGAAGGCTTGTCACGGAAGAGTTACATTTCCCTTTCTTGGGCACCAATGGAAGAACCCAGACCACCAACGCTATTTCTGCTTCCGTAATATCTTTAAAATAGTGTCGCAGATTTGTGGATGCATTTGCTGACAGGTGAGTATCGGGAATACATACGCCTGATCTCTCAAAATGCCAGCCCATACGGCGCGTAATCCCCCAAGAGCGAAACCCTGCAAGCGACCGGTGTATAAGAGCAGATCCATTGGCTGTTCGATCCAATCAACGCTAGGAGAGATGACAGAAGGGAGACAGAATAGCTTTTGTCGCTAGAAACCCTACCAACACCTATACCCCCACAAAGGAAACTGGTTTTAAGCCTTTTTCACTAATTTGAGAGAAACGCGTGATATAACTCTTATTTTTAATGCTATCAATCTCATTCTGAGAAGAGTTCCATTGCTGTGTCTTTAAATTTAAATAACTTGCTTCCTTCCAATGTGACACGTCAACATTTTACGCAAAACGTAATGTATATGTTACGTCATTTTTCATGCAGAAGGGTTTGATGGTAAATCATAAAAAAAATGTTATTACTTTATTCGTTTTAAACATTACACATGACGCTCTATAATAATATTTTTCATACATAGAAACACTTAATATTATTTACTAAACGCTGCGTTTCAAGTCGGGTGAAAAAAGGGATGCAGGAGAAACAGTGGAACGAGGCATCTTAACATACAGAGAATTGTATTTTTTAAAGAAAATTCGAAAGCCTACCGTGGTTTGTCGACACGTAACATGACCATATAAATTAACCAGATTTTGAAGAACGGTCCCCGAGATGGTTAAGAATACTACACCAATGCACAAATAATGACAATTCATCATTCTCGTTTGGCCACATTCACACACGCGCGCGCCCTGATAGCTAGTCGAGGCCCACCAGTAGGCAACGTCGCGCCGATCTCCTGAAGAACGTCTGAACGGAAGTAATTTTAGACTATACGAGCGTGCATCGTTTTCGTAAACGATTTCCAAAAATAAACAACATAGCGAAGCAGCAATGATTTTAGACGTCCAAACTACAGATAGTCTAAGGGTAACTCATTCCACCGACCATGGCAGACTGCGACGCAGCACTTCCTGCAGCAAAAGAGCCTTACGAGATGCAGACAAGGGGAACAGCATTACAGGTCTTCTTAGATTCATATACTTTAATACTTTCATACATATATTAAATTATCAAAGTGATGAGATGATTTGAATTATCGTAGTGTTTTTTGTTTCGTTCATTTAAGTACTCAGAAGGGAGAAATTAAAGTCTGCATTAAAACCTTTTTTACTTTCCTAGGAATATATTTTTCGACGACGAGAAGTAAATGGTGAACTAAAGATAAACCGTATGTTAATGATTAAACAAATTATTTTTCTCATAACTTTCCTCTACACCGATGCTCAGAACCTGGCCTTACAGGACTTTTACTACACCTTTACGATGGAGAGGTGGAGCTAAAATCAGGCAATTAACAGGAACTCCAGTAATGCATTAAATGAAACTTATTGGTTCCAGTTTTCGAGAAGTATTATCATCTTTCCCTTTTCACTGGCAAGTAAACTATATACAATTTCTCTAAGGTATGAAAATAAATAAATGAAACTTGCGTCCGATTACGCACTGTGCAGATGAAACATTAATTAGTCTATAGCAACAATGTTTAAAAATGTGTTGGTAAATAAAGGATATGCAATGTTACTCTTAATATACTACCAATGTGAAACACTGTGATCGCAGTTATACGTTGCAGTTAGATGGAAAAAGAAAAATTTATGCGATTGTGATTTATTTCTGAATGATTGTAAAATGTGCAGTTGCCTCTAGAAATAAATAAATAATTTCGTTTTGTTTGTGAAATTGTATTAGAAACGATCCATCATGTGTTGCAAAAGAACGTTGCGTCAAATTAGCAATAATCCTGCGAGAAACTGTTTCTACGCAATGAATCAGAATTTATTACACACATGCACGATGCTTCTTCCATACTGAACACCACAGTGGTATTAAATAAAATTGGCACGGAACAATTGCTACCACACTCATCGACATTATTTTCGAAAATTTAAAGCATCATCTCCTTCTCATTGAATTAATGACAACCTAAGTTTTCGAATCCTATTTCTTTCTTTCTTTATGTATGTTTGTATTTAACGTAAAAAATATTAAAGACTGGGTAACGTTCTATGGGGGACAAGTGTAATCTGTGCAAGTTTTCTTGAGCTCAGGAATCAATACCCATGATCTTATACTATATTAATTTATTTTATGAATACGGGTAAGAATGAGTATTTATGGCAAGAACATCTAAAAAAATATTCGCTATCGGGCAATGAAAACTATTTGCGAAGGCAAATGAGCTACAGATTTAGGCTATATTCCATTACGTGAAGAAATCGACTTACTGACGCAAGAACATTGAGATCGATTATTTCAATAATATATCTCAAAAGTAATGTTACAGACTTGTAGAGCATGTTAAGAGATCGAAAATGACAACTTCTTGCCAATGATATCTGGGAAATTACAAGTGATGGAGCTTTGCACCTACATGTTAGGCAACACCGTGTGCATATGTGTTCCACAGGTATGTGAAATATCCTTGACTGCGTCAGAACTAGGAATGGAAAAAAAATCCATGTATTTAAAACAGATATTTTCGTGCAGAAACATTGGTAATACAACACCGATGTTTTGCTTTCGATGTTTTTCTTCAGATCGATGTATTTGCCAGAAACCTCGATGTTTTCACAAACAATTTCATGATATAAATAAAACGTCCAGTACCTATTTTATTTGTGGATAAAGTTGCTCACAAGCAACAACCATTGACAACTGTCACTGTTTCCGATCCCCAGACGGCACGAAACCATTTGCTATTCGTAACCTTTTCCACACTGAATAACTTTTTTGGTTATTTTGTACGTGGTCGTAATCGTTGAACTGCAATTTGAACCTTGAGTGGACATTGATAAGAAAATTAAGATGATGGTCAAATTTATGGCAGAATATACTTTAAACTAATATTGACGTGTTATTTTCACATTTGAACCAGGACATTTTACTTTGAAATGTTCATCTATTTAAACATGATGTTTGTCGACGTTTTCATGACATCGAAAACTTTTGTGATGTATCGAAGAATCGACGTTTTGCTAAAATTTGCCTCACTAGTCAGAACGTGACCTGCTGAACACAAGTTCACTATGAATTGCATAACAGTCAGAGGACAATGTACGTTATATGGAATTTCCCACTACATATTCGTTGTCGAGCGCTCTACATACCCTAGAAGTCAACATTTGTTCTGACACACCGTATTTCCCATTGAGCCCAAGAAAACGTGCCCAGATAGCGAAGCTACATTTACAGGGAGAATCAAAAGAAGGGGCCCTCTCGGTACTTGCTCAATGGAAACTAGACGAAAAACCTGATGGGTAACTGACCCAGAAGCTGAATAACAATTCTTGTAACAGGTATATTTAGTCTTTAAGAATTTTACAGTCCAAATAGTAAATAATATAATAAATATTGTTAAAAATCAATATTATTTTCCTTTTTGGTGGCCAATGTAGTCTCCTATTGTACAAAAACAGTTTTGCAACAGAAAAGAGTTTACTTGGCACTTGAACTTGTGTATCAATTTTAATAATTTAACGTCTTCTGTCAATGTCTTGTAAAATAATGCACATGTATTGTATGTCATTGGTTTCTAGTGAGTTGTTGCTACTGACACCTTTGTATATTCATTATGTAACAAAATTTTTAAAAAAATATTGTGCACTCGGTGTAGACACTATACTCCTCACTACTAAAGGGCTTTTTGCGAGAGAAAGATGGAAAGGGAATAAAGTTTCCTTTTGAAGAATGGTTTATTTTAAACCCTCTATCATTTTTTACTATTATTAAAAATTAACGTTTCTAAAGATTTTAAAAGGTGGAGCGAGTTTAAATTCAAACTATTTCTAGTAGAAAGAATTATAAAACATTATTTATGATTTGTCTTCAAATTATTTACAAATGAAAAATACACATTAAAAGTAACAATTAAATATTTATTATCGTTCAATTAAAAATTTCTTTCCTTTAATTCTTTAAAATGCAACCCCCTATAAATATATTTTAAGCTGACTATTGAGTCACTGGAGTTGCCGCTAACTCTAAATTAATCTCGAAGTCGGGATCTGGATCTCCGGGACGCAGAGATGCTCTCTACTGCAGCAGCAACAACGCAGTCGCCGTCGCCGGCCCCATCGCCACCCTCACCGCCGTCGCGACGCATACCGGCGCGCGGCGTGCCGGCATGCCAGCACCGTGGAGAGGCGCCGATAACGAAGCCGTCTCACAAAGGGAGCGACAAAACTATGCAGTGCGCTTCCGCAGGCAGAACGCAGCGCGCGCACTCTCCACACCAGGGTTTATTCAGCGGGCAAAATTTTCGCGGGACATAGAAAACGTCGCGTTGCATATTGGGTCAATAATTTATTGTCACGGAGAGAAGTCGAACTCCGTCGACAGAGAAGGTTGCGACAAAGGTCGCGCGCACGCGAAATATCTCTACATGGTATTTTGCGTTTAGCGAACGGTAAACTTTCATTTTATTATTGTATACTTTGCTCAAAGAAGATTTATCGAATCTTTCCTGCAGTCATTTTGCATCTTATTTAAGGGAAACGGATATCGAAAGAGATATATATTGAGCGCCCTCTCATATCACAAGTTCCTTGAATAATATCACACTATAATTTATTAAAATGAGAACGTTTAAAACGCGCACACTATTGTTCCCCAAACAACGCGCTTCCTTCGAAATCGGGAATTATTTGAAAGCTGTCTCGCATGTGAATGCGTGTGAAGTGAGACATTTCGTCCATTGGATGCAGTGAATTGTTGGTAAGACCTGCGAAATTTTGTAGCTACATAAAAATTACTACTTTCAGAATACACATTACAGTCCCGAGATATTTTTTTTATTTCTTATAAATATATTTTTTCTGCGAATGGATTAATTTTTTTGATTATACATTTTGCAGGTGTTTGTTTAATGAGGTCGCTGAGATTGATGGTTTATCACATTGCAAAAAGTATAATACCATAATGTCACAAAAGGTTCAACTTTGAACAATAGTTATCGTACCTTGAATATTCCGATCAACTGTGGAAATGGGTTAGTTCGAAATTACGCCTGCAAACGAGATCACTGGGATACTGAACTAGTGTTTAATGGGAACAGTGGAACTGATCTCGCTCCTCTAAGTTCACGTAATTTCAATCCTAACAAGTTTATTTGGTTAGAAAACATTTTCGGAATTACCTCTCGAACCTCAGTAATGCGGACTTTTGCTTGTCCCTCCATATTCGAAAAGCCGAGCGTCCATTAATTACTTAACAAATGTAGTAACATCTATAGCTAACTTACAAGTATTTAATAATTCTTTTTCCATTTCGACAGCTCATGGAACCCCTACATCTAGAAAGTATTAGCGGTCCCTCAACAATCCAAGAGTTGAAAATCACCTGTTCACATTCTCGCTCTTTTATCTTTTCTCCGTACGATAACCTCACTTCCGGGTAGAAAAAGTCTCCTCCCACTGCTTCTATGTACTCCTTTCCACTCCTCCGCTGCTTCTATGTACTTCTTTTAACACGGAGAACAGAGTGAAAGACACATGAGGCGCCAGACTGAAACAAGACCCCTTCGCCCTCTTTCTGCCGTCACTTAGCCGCTTCCACATCCGGTATGGAGTCACTACAATGTATGGCGAACTTGATCCTCGAACACCGATGCTCAACATTGTTCTTTGAGATAAAGCACAATGTTATCTCCTTTACTTCAGTACCATTCTTCACATAAGACGTCCCTTGTTTTCTCGTCCATCGATACCAGTAAGGAAGTTAATCGACTATCGAGAAATCTGTCTTCTGCCCACGATAGACCGACTATTCTTGCATCGTGGATTATTTTCAGTTTTGAACAACATTCGTTTAGATACAAAATTATATAATTTAATCTGAGGTTATTTTCCAATCTAGGTTCATTTCCAAATTTGCAATTAGCTCAACTACAATAAACTATAAAATTATCGTAGGAGTACCGAGAAAAGCCCTCCCATACTCCCAATTGCGATGAGCGTAACAGTACTATTATCTATACTAATCGACTTAACACCAAACTTTCGATGCGAAATCTAGGCGTTTCAAAAACATACCTAACAATAATTACTACTTAATAATATCATGAAATATACAAACTGTAAAGTCGTGATCTGCCAGTACATCTGTTTGAGGAAATGCAGTTTACCACAAGATAATTCTATTGCTTATTTCATATTTTTA
Organism: Teleogryllus oceanicus; assembly: GCA_964035755.1. Lineage (NCBI taxonomy): Eukaryota > Metazoa > Arthropoda > Insecta > Orthoptera > Gryllidae > Teleogryllus > Teleogryllus oceanicus. Next base: position 237,688,154 of record CAXIVR010000001.1, on the reverse strand, counting down.
TTAATTTTCTTCCATTTCATATTTTTCCGCAACATTCGCAATAACATACACACATTTTTAACAGCGCTTCTTGTAAATTTAAAATTAAAAACATCCAGAAACGAGTCATACCATTAGTAGTCTCGTCCTAGTACAGTCAAATCTGCCAAAACGGCCACCTCCAGTAACGGCCATGTTTCCTTGGAACCGATTTATATTCCTATAAGACACGTGTAAATATTCCCTTCTTCAGCCTGGTACGCGCCCCACGTTTATGTATGCTTTGTTAAATTATGAGAATATATAACAGATATTATAATATATTTGACCAAATAAGATTCTGGTACTTTGTTTTCTGAAGTATAAATAAAAATGTGATAACGAAGAAAGTATATATCATTTCTCTGAAACAAATTTAGACCGAATATCCGTTTTCCATATTCTCATTACTTCGACTATGCGGCCGCTTAAGATATGTTTTACTGTATTTGTCTCCTTTGTCCTTTCTATGCATGTCCCTTGAAGTTTCAATGAAATGAAAAAAACACTCTGAAAAACGAAAAGACGATAAAAAGTTCTTATTGTTTCACTGAAGTGTCTCCAGCAATTTAACAGACTCCGAGCAAGCGAAAATGCAACAATTTGTTGATTATTAGTAATACATGTATAATGTAATATATAATTATTAGAAAGGGAATAGATAAATATCCTTTCTATTGAAAAGTATGCAACGTAATTGACATTAGCAAATCAAATCACTCGAATCGAAGTTTACTATGGAAGCAATGTTGAAAACTAAGTAATACCACGGACCAATCAAATTTATCGTCGGTACGCAAGAGAGGAGGCTCAAAAATTTTCATTTTGCAGGACAACGGTGGTAAGGTGAACGGTGCAGTTATTTTCGCGGTCGAAGACTAAGTGTTTTACTTTACACGGCTACTCGTATAGCGGCTGTCGTGTGAACTACACAATAGTATATTCTTCAACAAGCGTATAATGAGCGTATTATTCACGAAGTGAGCGACGTAGGAGCTCGTGTCGTAATTTCTACGAGTGCCATTATGTGCGAGTAGAAGACCACACTTTCCCTACAACTTTGAAGTACAAATATTCCGCCCAAGTTGTATAACTGATTTTTTCCCCCTTTGCGACTGGTATTGTCGAGACAAAATCAGCGCAAAAACTTTAATTTAGCGTCTACTCTCATTAATTTACTGATTGGAACATCTTACAGCTAGTTTCTGTATCTAGTGGCTCCATTTACAGCATAATCAACATCAATTAGCATGCGATGATCAGGCGTGTACAAGCAGTCCATGCTAATATGCAATTTCGCACGATAGTGAAGTTGAAATTGAAATTTCGAGTATTGAGAGCAAATTTGAGAAGAACATTCCCACTCAAGTACGTTATCTCAATTATATAGAGTTATACCACGTAATTTACTGTATTTTAATTTTCAGAACAGGTTTTTATTGTTGCCTACCACGTACAAACTTCAATTAGTTTTATGAAATCGAGGTTAAGTCGTCTCTTTCCATGCCTGCTCATTTTATTAAATTTTGATACCTGAAAATATATAATGGGAAAGATTTCTTTTCCCTTCGACTGTCCTAGATTAAGAGTTGGAACAGATTTTAATGTTTTATTTGACACTATTGAATTTTTTTCAACTGAAATTAGGAATCTACATTCTTAATAATTAAGCAAAGATTAACCATTTTGAACTGAAGTTTACAATATCTCTCTTTTATCAAACAAATTAAGTAAAAATGATCACATTTCAGGTATGAAAATTACTTACGGCGAAATTAATAATGAATAAAATGACGCTCTTAATCTTCTTCAAATCAAAAATTCTAACTATGATTGCTTATGGTCTCTCTTCGATTTCTCTAGTAAAAATTGAAGCTTTGTTGAACTTGTTACTTCCGAAATTTCAGGTGACGTACACATTTAATTCTCATTGTTGTTGCTTTCAAGATTCATTTTCTAATAAATGAACAGTAGTAAAAATATAATGAGAAATAACAGCAAAGTGCACGTAAAACAGGGAAATTTTTCACTTGTTAACCGTGGTTCAAAAAAAGTGCAAATTCCAAAGTCAACGCAATTCTGCCCGTGAATTTCGAAAATTCTAGGAACATGATTGGTCAACAGGCTGTGGATTCCAAACTGAAATCCATGGAGTGTGTAATCGATGTCATAGGTCGACTAAAAATACAGCAAGAATACCCTTCTCTCCAAACTACTAAAAAAATTAAAAACGTTTGAGATGTATAACTAGTGTATCAACGATGTAACATTTACAAAGAATTAAAACGAATTTGATTTAATGATACTAGCACACTTTAAACTTCATCGAAATCGACCCTCGTTCCAATAACTGCACCCCTGGAAGAGAGAGACCCAGTAAACAACATTCTTCAATTGTCAAAGAACTCGGGAGAACGAACTATGGCTGCACATGCGCCATTGCCGGCGGGCGGAAAGGCGACCGCGTCCGATCGGAAGAGCAGTCGCCACACAAGGTGATCTCGCAGACTCGTCGGCCTTGAGCCACACAAACGCTCGCCTTTCGCGCTCCGAGTGCGGCTCGGCGTCGTGGCGGCGGCGGCGGCGGCGGCGGCGGCGGCGGCGGCGGCGCTCGCGAGCTGCGCTCTCCGGAACCCGCCCTTGATCTCATCAGCCACGCCGCGGTTCCTGGGAAGATTCCCAGCGCAGGCCCGGTCGTATCCGTCCCCGACTCTGTCCTCCGCGCCCTCCACGCAGTCCCCATTGCGTTGGAAAAATCTGTAACTATACCTTGATGATATTCGTGATGCCATAACTTCCGCCATTTTATCTCACATTTCTCCCGAATTATCACAAAGAAATTCCTATTTTGATTTTAAATATGTTACCTACACAACGCTGAGCAATGTTTTATTTTAATTTCCGCCTGTGATCTGAAACTTAGCAGTTTCTTATTTGCACTCAAGAGGAGGGATTGCAATGCATTTACGGTAGGTATTGTAACAAGTTGAGCAGGTGACGTTGGAGGAATATTGAAGAATGATGCAAGTCGCTTACTTCCTCATTTTCTATAACGCATGTTATTAAACATTAATTTCCGGATTTCCACAGACATTTTGCGCCCCATTTCGATGCGGGGTTTGTTTTCTTTAGTACCGAGGTATTAGTTTAGGTTTCGGAAACTATTTTTGTGAAAACAAAGGAAGAAATTTTTTGTTGTTGAAATAGTTGTGTCTTATTGATGTTAACTCCCCCTGCACAGTTTCTAATGACACAAAACAAGAGAGAGTACCTAAGTGTCCACTCATTTTTCACACTGACTGTAGGTAGCACTGTGTGGTTATACCAATTGACACCTTCAGACCTCGCAAAACACATTATCAAGTACAAAGTAATGTTTTAGTACTGAATGTTCCAAAGGGGTTTATTCTCAATCTTTGTTATATCCATTTAAAAAGAGAGGAAAATATATTTGATCCTTTCACATAAAAATGGAACAGGCACTGAATTAGTCAAGTTCTTCCAAGTTTTATCTAACCAAGTAGAGAGAAGTTTTACTATCAACGAAATATGGTCTAGAAAAATATTATCGAGAAAAATGGGGGCATTACGAGACAGCCTCGTGTCAGAAAGGTGTTATTACCCCCTGTGCAAATCGCCTACGAAGCAAGTCAAACTGAATGGATGAAACGAGTGGATTGCAACCATTTCTAAAGTAGCAGGTTGTTTCGTTCGCAATTTTTAAGGTAGGTATTTATATCCACTTAAAAAGAGTCTAACGTGAGATCCACATTTTTATGAATATGCTCTTCAACTTATTTAGACCCAACTTACTATTTTAAAGATATGAAAGAATAATCTTTTCTCGATTTAAATTGGAGTTACAATATGAGAAAAGATAACACTCATAACAAAACATCTGGCAATTAATACCATATTTATATACCACATTAATGTTTCAGTCTGAATGTTCTATAGCGAAAAATGCTCTTAGAATTCGTTATATTGAAAGCGACTGGTGAAAACTGAAATTAGAATAACTACTGAATTTGAGGGAAGATGTCTCTCTCCGGATAAGACATCCGAACACTAAATTACATGATACATCGTGGTACAATCATGTTACATATTCACTTATGTTTGATTGAAAAATGCAAATATTTTATTATTTTAATTCGCAATTGCTCATGCACGAGGTTACTACTACATCTTATATTCAGTGCTTCATTGCTAACGAGACAGATGACGTCATGCAACGAGGAAGAAAGAAGCTTCAGTTTTCCCGGCACCATTTCAGAACAGCCAATATTTGTTGCTACCAGATCACACCTTCCACACACTCGACAGCAGCATTGTTGGTGGAACATCGGCAAATACTTGCATCGCAGATATTGTGAAAATGTGATGATGCAACACGAATCGTTAGTTTTGGTAGATTCTAAGATACTTTAGAAACACTATGACAAATGGCTTGATTAATACCTATTCCTTTTGATAAATTTCCTCACGAAGTTCTCCAGAAGTTTGTAGCATGTTCTTCATTATCCCCTCAACCGATTTCCAAACTGCCTCAAGGAAGAACAAGCATCTCTTGCGAGAGAGAAAGACAAGAAAAGACTAGTAATAAATCGCAGAGGCGAATGGCAAGTAATAAATTGTACCAGACGTTTTCTGACATAGAGACAATCTGAAGCCCGAGACACTAGAACCGTAAGCAATTTTCGGCTGCCTTCTCTTACGAACATCTTCACGACCTCTGCGTTCCGTAGATGCGCATAGTGGATTTGAGAATACGCTAAAGCAGAAATGATAATTCTCAACAGCTACGGCAAGAAATATTTTCTCTAACCTTTTCCAACTGGCAGCACATCACTCACACTAATTTACAAGAATGGCAACATTCAAATAATGAAAAATAACTTAATAAATAAGCTTTTCCTGACACACAAAGACCACAACCCTACTGATTTGCAAGATCCGAGCTCAGAAACGCGTTTCAGCGAGCCGATGAAAGAAAAATGTACCTGAAAGTACAAGGATTTTGCATAGCGTCAAACTGGATAGCGTAATCTCAATCTCAAACTGGCAATGCGTCTTTGCCAATGACTTAGTACGAATGATGATGACTGACAAGCACCACGGAGGATTACTCCAATTCGACGCCAGTACGAACGATTAGAGAACGTTGTTACGAAAAGTCGCCCATTATCGGCACGTAAAACATACACGTTAGAGGATTACGTTGAATATCGCATCCCTTAGGATATTCCTGTAACGTAACCGAGTTGGCGTACGCGCACGGGCTCCGAAGCTGGTGAAGAGCGTCTACGATATCTCGCTTCACGCTGTGCAGAAGCTCGCTAGTGTTTTCTAAAACACCGCCGCCAAAGAATAGTTGTTCAACGTGTTCCAAGGCGATAGCAGAACCGGAAACGATCGCCTGCTGAAATACACTATATCAATAAACACCAGAGTCCAAAAAACACACCGGTCAAACAACATTTCATGGGTCCATCTACGTCGCGAGATTGTACTTCACGCTTCTGACAATCGCGGGGCTGACCGCGTGATTGAAGTATGCAATCAATAAAAGTCTGTGCTTCGCATTCGCGCACGGACGGACGAGTTGCGTCTGCTTCTAGAAAGACGCTTGCACTTGCGAGCGAGGCATTGCAGAACCGCAGCCCTCCGAGGGCAATTTTGCAAACGTCTTCTTGCAACATGTGCTGTCGCGTGCGCCGATCGTTCGGGTCGCCCGACACGAGAAGCAGCGCGCCGGACGGTGAAGAGGCAAGATTATTCACCACCTTCAAATGTGTAGAGCGAACCCCGCTATTGCGTTGGAGTTTCAAACGGCTACTTCTTCCGAGTAGTGTTGCCCAAATACTTACAATAATTGATATTGGCGGAATCTTTAGAATGAAAAAAAAAGAAGCCCCCTAGAAAATTCACACGACAAAACTGCTGGCATAATAGCTTTATTTCCTCTGTAGATTCTGCGTTCTATATAATTTGTTATTACTATTTGGCGAATCGTCTAATAAGCACACAGTATAACATTACATAACTTGTCTTAATTTCAAACGAGTTTAAACTAATATGTTATTCTAGTCTTTATATGAATTTTATGTGCAAGAGGCATGATACTGATCTGCAATCATCGCAGCTAATCACAATCGCACAGTAAATGGCATTCACAAATGCCAAGTATTTTAAGTGACAGAAAGTTGCCTAAAACACAAGCTTTCTACAAATGTTTCACGATATCATTCATGTTCTTCTAAACTATTAGTATGCGTTTTTTGGAAGCAGTACAAATTACGAAATCTGCCTGCAATTGATGGACACTTCCAAAAGACATAGCAAATATATGAAATAGTAAATATAAGTTTATTTTAAAATTCTATCAGACACTGTACGATGAAGGCAGATGTCACAAGAATGAACACTCTTCCGTGCAAGTTTTGTTTTGTTTTACAATGCGATGTGCTTCGTGGCATGAACATCACTACGTTTACAAAAGAAGAAAAACAGAAAAAATATACATGAATCCTGGACTGATGCCAATTCTAAAACTGGGTTGCCGAAGTGAAATCGGGTTTTAAAGAGAGTCACTGCTCTGATTCTCAATAAACAAGTATATTATATATATTTAGCCGTGTTCAGAAACTTGTACCGCTCCCAAAAGTCAGGAAGTACAAAGGCATTCTTGAAACTGAAACGGCGAAAAAATGGAATGGCAAGTATCTCTCTTAAAAATCCATTTTCATTCACTATAACACACTCTTTCAGTTTTCACGCCAATCTCGTGGAACGTTAAGACGGCTCCACACATTCGGCATTCGCCGAGCAGCAAGCTAGTGTTCGCCCAATCCCGAGCAGCTGAGGTATTATGCGAATGTTCGCTCCCTTTGATATGCCCAAACACCGACTCGTGGTGGGTAGGGCGAACCCCGAATGTTCGTCACTCGGCAAATAGCAAGCAACTCATCCACGCTACTCGAGACCAGGCGAGCGGTTGCTCGCTGTTCGTCAAATAAAGAATGTGGGAGTCGCCTTTCGACTACAAAAATATTGTCGAGTTTCAATCCTTTCTGAACATTACTTAATTTGCAAATGAAGAATGAAGGGCATTTCAGAAACCTTTTTAAGGTTCTCCTCAAAAATATTTAATTACCAGTTCACTTTACCTTAGATACGGACTAAAGAAAAAGGTACAATTCACTCGTGACTATGAGCCTCAGGGTAACGCTCATTGTTACAGATCATGATCACTATGCACGAAGGTACTGCTCTCATAAAGAACAAAGAACTACAGTGAAAAATTTAGTGAACAATCTCCCATGAAACTCTTCACTTCAAATTAGGAAATGTATTCAAACTCTCAAATAAAACAAAATTTTTCGCACCTCTTAAGTCACGAGAACTTCTTGAACAGAAATTTGGTCCGTCAAATGTTACAAACAAAAGGGTACTTAAATCGTAATAAGAACTTTCGACGGATCCTAACAGAAGTGACTACATCGTCGGTCACTCGGAAATGCCGAAAGCCATTCCACATTTACAGCAGCCAGAACCAAACACACACACACACACACACACACACACGTCATTAAAACCTAAATGGACTTACTACAAATTGTCCTTCGACTTGATATGAGTAAACAAATAACACTAGACGCGTTACAACACCCCATAATTATTATTTATAACTTTTGCAATTTTCGAAAATTCAAAATCCAACGAAAATCGCACCTGCGCCATTTTTATACGCGTAGTTCGCTCTATTAAAAAAAAGCCTTTTTTCTTTCTTCAAAAAATTGTTTAAAATTGTTATATTTCACCTGGAATTAGGCACAAACTACCCATAAAATCAGATTTATTTATTACACCTTTTTCATTTCGATAGACGAAACTTTTTAAATAAATTAATTTAATTTAAAGTAACACATGATCCTAAATTACGTTTTTTATTAAATCTGGTAATGTACGTTTCTAGACGCTGTGTCGCCTCATCCCCAGGTATATCTGTAAATATGTATTACATAATTATATTGACTATAATGCAAATACATTTTAAACTTTAGTCACAATTTAAAACACTTCAAATTACCTGAATCAAATTGTTCTTGTTCTTATGTAGATTTAATTATAATAGACCTTGATTAGATTGTAGCGTGACTGCCATCTTCAGACTTTTTTAGTTCGCAGCATGCAGCAACCAGTGACGAAGATTAGAAGCCCACATGCGCCAGTTCCATGCACGGGGTTAGAAACCCAATGCACGGAAGGCAGTGGCACACTACCACAACCCTATGATGTATTTCCATATATACCATAACTGCCCGGCAAATTCAAATGCCAGTTCTACATTTTTGGCGGGTAACATCCCGACATTGACACACCGCTAGAAACGGACAAGGAAAATAATACGAAGGACAAGGAAAGGGAGAATGCAAAAAGGGCGCAAAGGAAAATACAGAAGATAGACGTCCTAAATCATAGTGAAGCCAGGGCGTCAGATTGCTTGACTCCAGGCCTGCGTTATCACGGGGCGTGAGCATTATAATAATACTCTCTGGGCATCATCGCAAGCACTGTTCCCTCATCGGGTATCCCCGCTGCGCTGCAACTGCACAGAAAACCATGCCGCCCCCTCTAGGCGCCCGGCGGTCAGCCTAGCGGAATAACCGCTACCGCCGGTCTCGCCCACCGCGCTCCCCGCGGCGCCCGCACGGAATTACACATGGCGCCGCGCCGCAGACGGCAGCGCCGCTCTGCGGCGAGCGCACGAAGCACGTCGTCGATAATTCATGTGGGCTCCATGTGGCGCCCGAAGCAGAAACAATCTCCCGAAAGCCAATCCCCGGATATTTTCTTATTGATTATTTCGCACTGAAAAAGACTAGTAGAATAACATGCGATTTATGGCCGTCCCCTAATGTCGGAAGTTGTGTCGAATTTATTATTCGTCATTTCTGATTTATGAATTCAAATACCCCAGTCTTTAAAAGTCTGTATTTATTAACTTCATAAAAGTTCAAGAGATTATAAAGCAAAACGTTCAACTAGAGTGAATTATGAAAGTGAAGTGATATATAAATAGTACTACTGAACATTCTTTCCAAGGCGGCGGCAAAGCAATGTCACGCATTATAATGATTAATGTTCAAGTAAGGTCTTCATTGCTGTAAGTGAAGAAGGGATATTCTTTACTTATCGTAGGTCAATATAGGTCAGGATACAGAGGGTCGTCGTGTACGGCACGAATTATTGTTTTAAGTTCCTAGAATATTTGCGGATTTTGCGTAAAAGTAGCAGGTAGAACCTGTGTTCTCATAGCCATTTAGTATTACCTCATGAAAGGGAAACGGAATAGCTTAGTTCAACAATTCGAAACTCGCACGATTAAAAATCAATCCATTTCATTCAATTTTTAAAATGACCACCTTTCATGTGCACAGCACGTGATCTTAAAGATTCTACGGAATAATCACTCTATGGTAGTTATAACGAAATAGCACTGTGAAGAAATGCCTATAGAAGTGCATGTTTTTTTAATAAGCTAGGATCGAAGAAAAACATTGTGAATTTGTAATGCCTCAGTAACCGAGTAGGTATCAAAGAGAATTAAAGATGTAAAATCCGACATTTCTTTCATATTACCAGCCAGAGAATTTATGTTGAATGAAGTATTAACTGGGGTAAGTAGTGCTAACTTCTTCGGAATGGATTTACTATCATTCATGTCATTGTACTGCCAGAAGCGTCCAAACAGGAAGAGTGGGGGCAGTAAATGCCGGCGACCTCTTCAATCAAACAATATATACTAAATTTATATTAGACTAATTACATTTTTTGAAAATTATTTACTTTCTTAAAAAATTAAATGCTATTCATAAGTTTCCTTGATACAAGTTACCATAAAATGCACGTTAAAAATTGTTTTTTATTTAGACCAGGGATTCTGAACCTTCCACTTACATTTCACATTAGCCCCTTTTGAAAGTTGCTTTATCCATCCCCTTCATTTTTTCTGTAATATGCAACACACAACGTAAGCATAGCATAAGACAAATAATTGCAAATAAATAACTTCAAGATAACATTTACGCAAAGAATCTGTACAAAGGTTCTGAAAAAGTTGTTATTTCTTTCTACTATTATCACTTTCAATTGCAACTAATATTTTTAAAAAATCAGAAACAAAATCACAGGTTGATTTTGCTTCAAGAGAATGGTGTGAAATACCAAAAAAGGAGCGACTTTTTAAGTTACTATTGCACGTTTTGAAGTTTTATATTCGAAAACAAGTATCAACTTCATTATATTTTGTGTAATCAATAGGATCTTGGTCATTATACCCATCAGTCGACCGCGCAAAGTCGGCTCTCGACCAATTATAGACAGACCTCTCGATCATCATTTGACCTCCCTTCAAATTTCGTCCATCCTCAAAGGACGAAATGGAAAGGACGAAATTAGATGCCGGCCCGTCGCTAATCCCTGGTTTAGATGCAAGTGCTTTAATCTTCTGTGCTTTCCTTTGTGAAAACTCGGTCTACAGTTTGGTGAAAACGTATTTCCCTTACTTTCTCCTACTCAATGCTAGGAATTCTTTGCGATAGATAATTTCGGTGCCTATTAGACCAGGGTATGGGGCAAGTTGCCACAGTTGCCCTACGATCTGACCGTCAATGAAGTTTATACAACCTGCACCCCTTGTGCGACGTGCCGGCATGACATCCACTCTGCCTGGTGTTTTAAGAGCTCATCTAACTCATAGTGCCTGTGTCTACATACACAATACAAGAATCAAAACTAAGGTGCCCAAATGTCATCATTAAAGTATCCTTTAACCGATAAGTTAAATCGTGAGACTATATGAAAAACGATAAAAAGTCAATGATGAAATGAAAGTTCGCAGCAGTAGTACATTTGCTGTAGAATTCACATCGAGCCCACTTCATTCGCATATCTTCAAAATTCTTCTGCAATTTAGAAATTATACCACTCGAATAAATAAAGGATACCAATACAGTAATAAATCTTCATATAAAAATAACAGTTTTAATACAAGAAAATGTCGAAGGGTTTTTCAATTGCATACTCCGTTCATTTCACACATTCAAAAGTATGCTGCTAATCTATTCATTTATAGATACCGCCTAATCACAGAGAAACAAAGAAAACCTTTCATCAACGAATTTTAAAACTAAACAGAAACCTTGTCTACAAGTCTTTAATAACGACGAACATCAATTCTCAACTCGCTCCCGCCGTCCCGTTGTAAGAACGCGAGTATTCATCTACCATCCGTCACCCTTGTTGCGGGTGGTTATGTAGGCTACGCGCAGGAAAACCTACACCGAAAGAGCAGACGGTAGAGCTGCAAGCAAGCGACGCGTTTCGGCCAGACGTGTGTTGAGACGGTCCCCGGGTGCACTGTGCGTGTCGCCACACGCGCTCGCCACACCGTGTGAAGGCGCTAGCGGCAAAATGCGCAACTTCCCGCTTCTGTCAATTCCCTTCCAAGGATTCACCACACTTACTGCACATTTAATCATTATCATAAAAGATAAATAAAAATATACGGAAAGCTTAAAAATGGTTCCACGTCCCTAAAATTACACTACATAACATACCAACTTCCTTTTTGTTTCAATTTATTCTTTCTTTCTTTCTTGATTTCTTTAGAAATCTAATAAAACACACACACACACACACACACACACACACACACACATCCATTTCCAGACCTCTACGATTTCAGAGATAAGCACTTTAAGACTATTCTGTAATTAGATGTATACCGGAGAAAATCATATTGATGTAAAGTATTCTCTAAACAGTAGCAGTGATCAATGCCCCTTTTTACCTTTGCACATTAAATTACATGCATATTGAACCTCAACGCTCTGAACGCAACCCGCATGACATCGTCCACTTGCAATTGGAGTATGACAGGCGAAGAGGACAGATGGGGCATTTCTAGAAGTTGGATCACATTGAAAAAACGTGTGTACACATGCTGGTGGTGTATTACAACATTCTAAAATGACTGTTGTTGATCATACGAAAGGGTAGAATATACGTTTTGCGAAGCTGGTCCTTTTTTTAAGACCCCGTTTAAAGAAAAGTTTTTTATCCTTTCAATTTCTTATCTGCTACACCAAGAAGGAGATGGTTCACACCGGTCTCGAGGAAGACCATGCTCCAATGTACTCCACAAATACCGAGAAATCTCAAATTTTAAGTGCAACAGGCCACAACATTACTTATCATAACATGTATAGTGCCCTTTATTCTTGCAAGTGAAAACGAAAAGCTGACACTCAAAACAACGCAAAAAATCAATGTAAATACCTACCCCAAAAAATCTGCTTGAAATGCAGTACATTTCTCTTGCATCAATTGGTAAAATAGGTGGTGATGGAGGATGCGATTGCGGAGGCGGTAGCTAAGGAGTTGGAGCAGGCAGATGTGATGACGCTGGCGGAAGCGATGGCGTAGGCAGCGGCAGAGGCGATGACGGAGGTGCAGGCGGTGGCGGAGGCGGCGGGTAGCGGACGCGTGGGTTCGCGGAGCTGGAATTAACACGGTGGGTGCGCGAGCGCGACGCGCTGTGGCACCGCGCGGTGCTACGCGCTTTTAATTGCGACCGGCCTAATAAGAGCAGCGGAGCGGAGGTTCGCGCAAGGCCTAGAGAGCGCGGCGCATAGCACGCGCCTCATTACGAGGCCAGCGCCGCCGCATCACGCAACATCAACGTCGAGGCGTCTGAAGCAGCGGACGTGGTAGAAGCAGCGGCAGTGACGGGGTCAGGACATGAGGCGACTGTGTCGGCGGCGGATGTGGGGCTGATAGAGATTGCAACAGGGATGTAACGGCGCTTGAAGTGGTCGGAGTTCCTGAGATGACGCTGGAGACGGACAACGTCTTTTACCACCATTACACACCCGAGCGTACTGTGGCAAAATGCAATAGAGAACTATTTAGCGTTCATTACCAAAAATGTCTTTAAATATGTTGACATATTAAGGGTAGGAACGGAGGTAGTCAAATAGGATGCGCCAGTTATCACGGTAGAGCGCCAACTATCAGTTTAGAATTGCAAAAGGATTCAACTCCAAAGATGACGGGTTGTATATCGTAGGGATAATCAATTAGTATGTTAAAAACATGCTGATTTCTTTCTATTAAGGATACACATTTTATAAAAACTGGTTACTTCAAAACGTCAAAAGTGGCACAAGCTCTCAACTGAAGAGAAATTTTTCAATGACGTATCTCTGAAGTTCCAGGTTTCACGACAAATGTTGATTTTGACAGGTTTCACGTAAACGTTCAGATGCATTAAAATCAATCTAATTCTTCGATAAATGAATTTCAATTCCCCCGTACCAGCGCACAAGCAACTCCCTCTCTGGCACCGCCCTGTAATGTTGCCGCAGCAGGAAGATCTGGGAGAACTCGAGCTCCGCACTTATGAATATAAACTTCGCACTAAATGAACACTACGAGATGCACGAAAATTTTAGATATAGGGCCTATTAACCAATATAGTTGGAACCGATCTTCATTAGAATAGATAGACTTTCATTAAATGTTTTTAATAAAATATTTTCAAAAAATTGTACATGACATTATTTAAAGTTCTTATTTTGAAGAATAATTCGCAGTTTAAAAAATCTCCACCTTCAATAATGTTGTCGGGGAGGGAGAGAACTGTCAAAAGTTTCCAATTCCAAAATTCAGGTTTTCATGAAATTCGAACCTGTGCCTTTTTGATAAGCGCACTTTGGTTTAATCTAGTTAACTATGCTAAGATAAAAGATAAGATAAATCATTTTCCATTCAGTGCGTTGTGCCCTAAATTTCTGTTTCCATGGAGTGTGAACTACTTATTTGTAGTTCGTATGATCCTTGGCAACTTCACAGATGTAATGTCTAGTATAATCAGTATGTACAGTTTCGGCAGAAGCTTTTACAAAATAACATGAATATTGTGTAGATGTACCAATGAAGATGTACTTAGAAACGAATTCACTGGTCAGTGATTTATATGTTTATTATGTTCTTGCATTTACTTTTTTTTGTATTTAGAGAATGCACGAACAATTTAGTCTCTCTCATAAAAATGAATAGTTTTATAATGAACTAATTAAAAATACATGAAAATACTGAAAACCATTTGAGCAAGCAGATATAGCGATTACATACTTTGTTACATTAAAACTGCATTGCCCTGTAAGAAACTAATAATTTGTTCGTGCAAAAGACACTAATGTTTGGCAGCTTTTTCAAATTTTAAGGGGTCAGTTAGAAAAATGTGGGATATTTGTATTAGTATCTTTATTCACGTGTCTCGTGCCAAATATAGATCATCCAACTTGTAATAGAGCTGGAGCGAGCGAGGGAGGGTGGTGAATGATTACGTAGGGCCGATGGGAATGAGAGAGAGGGTAGGGGGGGGGGGAAGGGCGGGAAGGGCGGGTGAAAGGTCGGAGGCGTGGGCGGGGGGACAAGAGCGCGGCGGAACGAGGGATGCTGGAACGCCACCGCTCAGGGCTGCAGCCTGGCGCGGAGCACGCTCCGGCGGCGGCGCACTCGCGGTCGTTGCCGGCGCTCGCGCTATCGACGCGGTTGCCGTGGCGGCGGGGGCGGTGAGCGGAGGGGCCGGGGGCCGCGGGGGCGGCAGCTGCTGCACTCCGTCCGCCCACCGTCGCGGCGCCCGCCGGGCGCGGCTCGCCCACGACCAAACGCGACGGAGCTGTGCTGCTAGGGCTGGCGTCTGCGTTGCTGGCTGTCGACGGGCCCCAGCGAGAGGGGTAATTGCGAAAATTGGATAAAGGCCTTCTTGACGGTAATTATGGGCTCGCCTTCTGCTCTTCTTGTTCCAAAAAATGTAGATAAACTGATTAATGGGAGCACGGTTCGGATTTTCATCCAGTTCATAACAGGGTTCAGGTCTCGGAATATCTAGATCATTAGGAGTTCCTTGTTAGGATTTCCACCATCTAGATTACGATTACGGGGATAATACATATATAATATTTATCCAGATACTTGCTGCTGTAATGAGAGCGCTTATAAGTACCCAACATCTGGATATAATACGATTAAACGATGTGTAACAGATTTGTTTGAAAGAACAAAAGTAGATGAGTGGTTTTTGCTCCGATTTTATTTTCTCGTATTCTTCCAAGAGAGAAGTATAATGTTGCAGGAAAAAGTGTCGGTATTTTGACAGAAAAACACGTTTTGCGAGTCCCCGAAGATGTTGATTTTTGTTGTTCGTGTACGTAGTATAGTTAAAATTCGCGTTTTGGAGTCCTTCCGTCCGTCCATTTATTTGTCTTGCCTGTGACTGTCCGTTAGTCCATCTGCAGTTCAATAGTACGAATAGCAAAGTTGTGACGAATTCTTTTTCTTTCAATACTAACATAAAATGGGATACTCACATTTTTTTGCAGTATTTCTTTAATGATATTTATTAGTAATAGCTTAATTTATTATAGATTTACAGAATGCACGGATATTTTTTTGTATGGCGTTATTTTATTTAAGGTTCTGAGTGTATGAATAGAAACGTTGCATACTGTAAAAGTATATATGGGAAATGAATTCCCTCAGATATGACTATGGGGAAGGTATTACCCGTGACGCTAACTGCAAGACTATCTCCTCAATCTTTCAAAGAGGATATTTACCTAGAGTATCATTTCATAATTAATTATATATATTATACAATGATGTAAAGAATTTGCCAACAGAATTAGCATTTGTAAAGAACATATTCATGATTGGAAGACATGTGCAGTGAAATACCAGGATTTTTTTTCTTTTAAAATATAAAAAAAGTTTTGCCGTTTCCTTAATCGATGAAGTAAATGATGCGGTGAATAATTGTGTTGAGCGAATGAGGTCTTTAGTCTACCTCCTAAATGCCACATAACAACCAATACTGTCTCGACAAAAAAAATTGATTTCTTCGAAAAATTATGAAGATAATGTAGCTCATGATACGATGGCCCTAAAAAGTGAGGACAGGAATTTGGAGGCAAAGTCCACGCAAAAACCTAAGATAAATGGTTAATTCATACGAAGATTTATAGCGACTTTTTAATACAGGGACGATACTCCACCGATGAGAACTGAGAAGAGAGCCCGTACCACCTTAAAACAGATTATCAATATACTTGAAGAAAAGAAGGAATTAAAGGAAAGACGAGTAGAATAAAAGTAAAAATTAAGAAAAGAAAGACGAAAAAGAGGAAGAGCAGGAAGTGTCAGTGACCCTAGTTCCTCTCCCCACTCGCCACGCAAGACAAATCTCCACGGCGCAGCCTCGTTTGCTTAGCTGGCTAAAGCCGCCGCCGCGCCAGCCGACCGCTTCCTGGCTGCCTGTGTGCCCTGCGTCGTGCGGGAAGCGTATGTCGCCGGTACTAACGGTAGCCACAGCCAGCGCTCGGGAGAGAGAGCCCCCCCTCCCCCAGAAACCCCTACAGCGGAAGACATTTCTCGAGCTTGCACAAACATTTGTTCCAAAATGTGTGCCCACTCGCGCACATCCCAGGGATAAGCAATTAACAAAAAACCGGCTAGGCGAGATTTTTTTGATAATAGCCAATTATCTGTATGTAATATGATTCACTTCAATGATGTAAGAACATGAAAACTTACATAGTTAACTAATCATTATAAATTTTAATTATTTTTAACAATTTACAACAATATCTATTAGAACATTAAGGAATGTTAAAATTCAGATACAGAATATATTGTTGTATTAAAACAAATATTCTGTACTTATAGCCCCAAAAAAAATTTAATAATTTTTAAATTAATTAAAATTATTAAATATGTATGTTATCAAGCTCTTAATTAAAAAAATTTTTTATTCTTTTTTTTTCGTTTGCATGGAGAAGAAAGATTTCCAGTCCCCGCTGCCCATAAACAAGATCCGACTAATTTGGAAGTTAAAAGACTTTCTAATTGTTTGCTCCTTGAGGATAAGGTGATTTCTTGCTGAATCACCACAAGTATTGGGGCGCAGAATGAACTCAAGCGGCAGTGACGCACCAATGAATGGAATCACTGGGTCAACGAGAAGAGAGCTTGGATGAGTGCTTCTCTCCTAGCTATGTTAAAAATAACTTAAAATGCCCTTTTCAGAAGTCATGGTCATGCAAGGATAGCTGAAAAAACATATACAAATAACACTATCGCAGATTTATCTGAGGTCGCAGAATTGCAAGAGAATCTTTATATTACAGTAGGTCACAGAAAGATTGCGTCATAACGCTGGGCTATTATTAAAACCAAATAACTTAAAATCCAATATCCCCATGATCTAGAGAATAATTAAATAAAAAAAGTCTGAGTGTTCCTTGTGAGACGAAGTCTACAACAAATTAAGAACTTTATTTCATTCGCTAATGAGACCAGATTGTCGGGACTACCAAATTCGTTGGCCTCTTAATTTTTTTTAAAAAAAAGCACTTCATATTCCAACATCAATCGTTTTAATAACTACCTACCTTTATGAAAAGCCCTAATATGCTACACATAAATTTCGCCAGAAAACTCATCAGTAATACATTATCCCTGATTCGTGGATATTGCCACAGAAGAGAAAAAATACGATTCATGTTCGCACTTTTGTCGCCGTCCACACACGGTTCACTCTTATTACACACGTCGTCTGACTCGCGATCAGATAGCATTTGTAATTCTGCGACGCTTATCCTGACAGGACTTTTATCTAGCTCTAGCAGAATGTGGTTAGCGCAGAGACTATAGCGAGGACGACAGCATCAAAGCAGAAATCTCACCACACACGGATCTGGTGAGTTCCAGATCACAGCGGGCTAATTACTTCCAATGCATCCTAGCCTCAAGCGCCAAAAGTAATGGCGTATAATGTGTTCAAAAGTTTGTAATTCAGTACTACTCTACGTGTTGTAAAATGAAATGTTTTATGAGAACCTCCCAACAGAAATTAAGTAACTTTGTAGTAAATTTGTGTGTATTAACACAGTAACTGTGCTCGACAATTATTCTTTCCAACGAAAAATGTTGGGATGTTTCACTACATTTTGCATTATGTTATTTATAATGCTCACCTCGGATTTGGGGCGGGCTCAAATTTTTCATTAATTTACATTAGTTGGTTACGATTCATTATATTTTAGTATTTTGGATTTATAGAAATACCTTTGTGTCATTCCATGGTGTTGTATCCCCTTATTTTGAGGGACCAACCGCCATTGTTCTACACGAATACACTCTATAGAACTTTCCGGTCAAAAGTGGTCAAAATTCATTGCTACGGTAATAGTGGAAATATCGTTTAATATCCCGAGGCAGACATACGATCCGAGGCCCCAACATCCACTCCTCAAGTATTCAAGGGCAAGTGGACGATAAAAGATGGAGTTGAAGGGATTCTTCGGCTCGTTCTCGGGAAGAAACGTGTGGGGCCGCGCATCCATTGGTCTTCGGGGCCGATGCGTGAAGGGGAGCAAGGTCGCCCAGGTAGCAGCGCGGGCCGATACGTAAAGAAAGCGCCGGCGCGCGGGGTAGGAGGGCACTGCGCGGCATGCTATCTTCGAGGGAGTAGTGACGTGGGAATCGCCCGTGATGAAGGGGGCGGCGGGGAAGACGAACCGCTGCTGCTGCTGGTGCGGCGGCGGCGGCGGCGGCGAAGAAAAAGGAGGCGCCCGGGGCCGCGAGAGAAATGACCGCTCTAGGGGCGGAGGGGGAACGAGATGGTGAGAGCTGGCTAGTGCGGAGCAGAGTGGGGTTGAATGTGAGGCAATCTGAGACGGTGAAGAAGACGAACGCAAAGGCGAAGGGAGAGAGGCCGAGAACGATGGTAGCGACATGGAAGGTCATAGATGTCCAGAACACATGGCTTCCAGGGCTGCGGAGGACACTACCATCGCCTCGGGATGGCAAATATCAGATGTTGGATGCCGCGAGCTTATAGTTAAAATATGGTATACGTGTCGATTATCTTCTAGTACGCTGAGATCTTTCTTGTTCGGAGGTTTTCCTCTGTCCACCTGGGCTTAATACAGATATGTTTCGTGTACATTCCCGAACTGAAAATTTCATTTTCACTAATATCACCTTCGTATGTCGCAGTTCAAACTTCTAAATATTTTCTTTATTTTCACCTCCAAACACATTCAGACTTTCCACATTTTTGCAAATAGTATAAACAGCCCACTAAAAAGAACATTTTATTTAGAACACAAATTGTCACTTGCCTGTTTTGACTGAACATGATACACCAACAATCTTCATGATATTTGTAAACCGCTAACATTTTGTGTAAAACTACGGCAAGAGCTTACGTAACTCGCCAATCAACTGTTGGGGCCAGGGTTATCAAACCATATGTGCTAATTGTATCGCAACAAATGACCCCATAATGTTCACGAAATGTTGGCTTGCAAAATATATTGAAATTACGTTTGATGCAAAATATTAAAATATTTATTTTTTAATCAGAATCAGTACTACTTAAAGTAACTTGAAATGTAAAACACTTCAATTTTTGTTACAAAATAATTTTTCCATTAGCAAATGTTTAACACATTCACATTTCAAGCTTCAGAAGGACATCACTAATTTTTTTTAAAAAATAGCAGTTGTTGATTTCATTAGGGAGGTGGCGGTGATCTCCCCCCCTTGGATGGCGAGATCCGGTGCCGACCTACCGTCGACTAGCGGAGTTTTCCCCAACCAGGCATCTCCCACCAGCGAGGCACCGCCCCAGCCGGGACAAATCCCCCACCGGTCTCCCGGGATGTGTGGTAGTGTAGTGCATGTTAGTGTAAGCGTGTATGTAAGGGGTGAGGATAGGACAAGAAAGAGGAAGGAAAGCTAGTGCGCGGTCTGTGGCCCGTTTGTTAGGGAACTGATCCGGCATTCGCCTGGTGTTGATCGGAGAAAACACGGAAAACTACCGATCAGAGCAGCCGGCCGCTAGAATTCTCCTCCAGACTGTGACTGAATTGACCTAGCTCACATGCTACTGCTGCCGACGGGACTCTAACAGGACCTCCCGGTCAGAGGCACTGCAGTGACATCAGTTTATCCACCGAGCCACCGCTCCCGGTCATAATTAATATAATTTCCTAAAATTAATATTCCAAAAGCTCAATGTTAAAAAAAGAACGGGGGGATAGGAAGACTCTTTCGCTCGAATAGCACAGAGGCCTGAAGCGCTTTTCTTATAGAGTGAAAGGGTACGTGGATCTAAATCTTTCATAAATTTACTATAAAATCTTACGTTAGCATCCTCGCTACGGTCATGATACTATTTACTGCGAACCATTTTCGAGCAGACTTGATAGATACACGTCTGATTGAACAGTGCTTTTTTATGTCGAATTTGTGAAAGAGATACGCAGCCAGAACCTCAACAAACAGAAAGGAAGCAAATATAATTCTAAATAATAAACGTGACAAGAAACGAATTTCGGCAACAGAACAAACTTACTAATGCTCTAGGAAATGCTTACGCCCAAAGAATAATTAGCGACCCAACAATTTTCCACCAAAAGTGACTTCATTCAGGATACATTTATAGTCTTTCTTCTGTACATGGAGGATATAACACCAAGTTATGGTGTTATTTCATGGCCCAGGGCCGAGAATGGCAGCGAGGGTAGAGGGGCTGAGAAAGAGATGCAAGGTCGCCCGGCTCACGGTGAGTCTTGGGCACAGGCAGCGACAACGTGTAACGAGATAGGGGTCAATCGGCAGAGGAACCTGCAGCGGCAGCGAGACGAGTCCAGGCGACGGAAATGGGGCCGTGACAAGGTGGCTGCAGCACCAGGACCGGGGAGAGGTTCGTCGCTAGCTCCACGTGATTCCAGCAGCGCTCCACAGGGGGCAGCAGCTGCCTGCGCCGCGGAGGCAGCGCCGCCGTGCACCGCGGCGGCGGAGGCACGGAGACTCGACTGCTGGTAGCGGCGGGGCCCGGAACTGCGGCGGGGAGCGGCAGGAGGGCTGGCGGGGCGTGGGTGGAAGAGACCCGTGAGAGGAGGGTTAAGGGGAAAGGAAGGGCGGGGGCGCCGCAAGGTGCGGGCGCGCGCGTCAGCTGACGCCTCCCCGCACATGGGGCGGCGGCGGAGGCGGAGTGCGGGAGCCGAAATGAATCGGGCGCAAGGCGGTCGCTGCGCTGCAGGCAGTGTGTAGAAACAAGCGTTCTTTTCGGGAAACGTCCCGCTCACCCAGCGTTAACATTGCGCATATTCTTTCTCATTTTCTGAACGGACGATCGAATTTGTTGCTCCAACCATGTTACACCTCTGCGATCTAAAGGAAGGGAAGTATCAAATTTCCTGTTTTTTTACTTCAAGATATCCTCCAATATTTTAACGTGTTACGAATAAACTGGAAGTCACGGATATCCAACCGTAATTAAAAGAATGACAATCCCTCAATAACCTTCACCAGAATGGAACATGAGAGGTTAAGTTTAGGAACGGACAGTTTCCTACTGCTCGACTCGTTTTACTTGTCTCGTAAAGCTCTCAACATTAAATCGGTGCCAGAAAGACGTCCGACACTTCGGCCGAGATATATGCGTCGGATGGACGTCCATCGCTGACTCATCTTGTGGGAGATTAAACCTCACGCTCGTCTATGACCCCATTTATTCCGGGAAAGAACATGCATTTTTGATGAATTTACTGCGCCACGCTCCAGCTACTGCAACAGAAATTCCTGCGCGAACTGTCTGCAACGACCTCCCCTTAATGCTAGTATAGGGCTTAATAGACTCTACAGTAAAAACTACTTACTGCCATGGAGTGTGCGGCGTCTGAGAAAACAGTGAAGATACAATGGACCTGCATTTGTTTTCTTCACTAGGCTTCCCACGATCCTTCCAGCGGAAACAAAAGAGACAAGTTCAACATGTACAATGGTGGAGAAACAAAACGGTCGTTTTCATTTCGAAAGAGAAAGTCGTATGGTATGCAAAGCAAATAAAATAGATCAACGTCCATCTTCATATAGTCTTTCTCTGTTAATTAGATTAAATTTAAAAAAATAGGGTCAAAATAACCAGAAAATATTCCAACTCCGTATTTATCAGATATCTTCAAATGGTGCTAAGATACCCTGGAAATTTATAAGCAGACTGATCATCGAAGTGAGTCGCATGAAACTTGGAAACTGTTCGATGTAAGCAGGGCATGGCTTTGCATGATTCAACACAAGGGTGAGGATTCCTCGTAAAACATTATACTATGTGATAAAGTGGAGCCTAGCACTACGAACACATTTGAAGAAATATTTTTAAATCTTGTTATGAATCTAAATCATGAATCGAAGTCATTAATCAAAATAACTAATGCTAATACCCTTCAAAACACTTTGTTTTGTGATGTCTTTCAATTTAAAAGTACAACACTTAAATACGATAGATTCACATTGGAAAATTGTATACCACGATTATGCGCAACTTCTAAAATGCATTTCTCGAATATTGCCTACACCGTACGTTACATTAAATTACTTTTTCATCGGTCATTATTGTGTATTACCGCCGATGCTCATAAAATTCGACAAAATTATCTTCGTAACAGTTTTATTATTGACGTCAATTTCCGTTCTATATGAAACTATTACTTTTAAAAGCTATAAAAAATCATATTCGTTTACAACCAAAAGATAGAAAGTTTTCAAAATATTCACTGTTTTTTTAAAGAAAAAATTACATGGTACCGATTTATTTCTTACATACTAAAAAAGTATGCATCTTTCAAAGACTACAAAAGGTTGTTGCCTAACTGTATATGCAAGAGTCTTCAGAATAATTATTTGTGAATTTGAGAAAAAGTACAAGATAAATCTTTATTTTCCAATCGAGATAAATATTGGCTGAAGCTTCACACACGACTATACTATCACAATGGTTGCCATAAGGCACTATATCGAAGAAAAATTCGTTATTTTTTCTAATAACGAACAAACTGATTCGAGGATCAAATACAGGTAAAAAAATTGTAACTGGGAAGATTATCATAAGAAGCTGAAGTGAAGCAAATATTTGTGTTATGAAGTGACACTTTATCGAGATATAAATTCAAGCAACAATTAATTTTTGCCGGCTCACGTATCTAACAATGTCGATGAACATCAACTAATAGAAGACAAAAATTATATGTTTAATTTCGATTTTAACATAAACTGCATAACAAACATAAATGTAGCTTTGTTATCAGTGCAAATTTCCTTCAGCTCCGTGGAGAAAATAGTTATTCAAATAATCGTTCTCCATGTTCTCGCGGTAATAAGTCTATTCTTTCACGTAGACCACGATAACGAATAACATAAAAAAATTGCAGAAGTGCGGTTGCAAATAGTTTTTCTGGTACGGGAGCAAATATATTCTTACGTTAAAAAACTCTTGAAAATTATATTCATAATTCAATATAACATGTTGGTTATGGTAGGGATCACATAATGTTATGGTAAGGATCACAGAGCCCTACCATGCACAGATTGCATTTCTCCCCCATTCGCTCGTAAAACAGTTTTTAATTGTTTTAAAAGTTAGATAAATGAAAATAAATAAATAAATAAATAAATAAATAAATAAATAAATAAATGTTCGACACAATAGGCGAGTGCAACTGAAAAACAAGAGGGAGGGCATCTATATTTCCAGGTTCCTCCGGGCATCCTTTTTCGTTAAACGTTTTTTATTGCGTATGGCATATTTTACTAGGAAATAAGTATACAAGGAGAATGACACAAACTTAAATGGCAGAAGTAATAAATACAACTGATTTTATGTTGAACCATTCACCAGGATGCCAGCTGGTTTGGTTAGCCTCTTCCCGGAATTGCCAGTTTTAAAAAATGGAATTCATCATATTAACGATAATAAATGCTTTTATTACTCAGGGACCCCTTTCAAAATTTCTCTTTAAGCACGCCTATGGTCGTCACAAAACTCTGAAAAGTTTCCAGTAAGAAACTAAAATCAAGGGCAACAAACATGAATTTTAAATTATAAATTAGAATAAAGAAGTAATTTCTTATTTTGAATACTTGTGTTCATTTCCTATTAAATGCACACTTGAAGTGATTTAAGACCATTCAACACACAAAGATACAGGCCTTACTAATCGACCTCTCGGAGATATAAATCGACCAGACAGCGTCCGTACACTGTAGCTTTGTCCGGGAGCCAAGGTCTCACACGCCTAGAGCCTTGCTTCCACGGCCGCTTTCCGCGCTCTCGGGACCCGTTGACCCGTTGCGGCGAGCCTTACATAAAGAAGAGACATGTCACGTCCCCACTCCCCGCGTCTTCAGTAGTTTCCAATCCAATCGCGAAGTGCACCAGGGCTTTGGAGAACCGAAGCATCGATATAATACACCCATATCACAAAAGCGAGAACTCAAAAATATTAGTTTTCCAAGAATCTCGACACATTGCGATCACGTTCCATCTCCGAACAGTAAAGTTTAGTTGCCTGTGACGACCGCGTGAGATTGCCTGAGGACCACCACAAGTTAAAGAACTTGAATATCTTGAATATCTTGAAATAGTAGTACACCCTTGATATCTGGTTAAGGATTTTACAGATTCTCCAAATCAACTATAGTGACAACTCGACAAATTTTGTTTTCTCATTGTGTTGCGTTTGAAACAAGAACGCGATGTACTACAGAGGCGTGACACACACACACGTAGGCAATGAGATCACTCTCGCAGTGATTTCCAACTTCATTACAACGCGCTTCATGAACTCAGCGGGAAGCCGGCGCGCTAGGCGCCACGTGGAGCTTTCGATGACGTTGCACGGAGGCTGACGAGGCGACCGTTCGCGCGCGACGAAGACATCAGCCATGTCGCCACATCTTTGTCAAGCACAAGCAAGTTACCAAACGTGCAATCTCAAAATGAATGACTAATATCGCCTGTTCCGATACTGGAGCAGTTTATGAGTGATTCAAATGTTATCATTTGCTGGCTACACTCACAATTCGAGGGTTTATTTCGTGTCTATATGCATACGAACGCCTTAAAGCATTAAAATTGCGTACATTCAGGGCAAAAAGTTATTCTCATCCGACAGCTTTCACAGCGATTTTGGAATCGCCTAAAAAGTGGGAATAAATCTATTGGCTAGGTAATGGCCACCGTTCAACTGTGCAAACAAAAATATTAATAGCTGCCAAGCTACATCCCATTTATATGCTGATATATGTAAAATTACAATTGCTATTGAACAGTTAGTAAAAATTGGTGAGTAAGAAAATGTCATTCATCGTTTTATTTACGATAAAATGACTGCGCGTGACACTGGAAAGGAAAAATGAAACTCCAGTGGCGAAAGGAGGATCAATCTTCGCATTCCTTTAGGATTTACCAGAAAATTGGCGCAACATTTTAATTGAAATTCACAATAACTGATTTCTTAAGAGCATCAGCAATTCAAAAAAAAGTGCAAATTGGACCATTTAGATTTCTGGGCACCTACACGGACACTGGTTCTTTTGAAATAACTTCAACAATTAAATCTTCCATTAATACGCTCAATGCATTTTTTTAAATACATTTTTACGTCCTATAATTCACATAGAAATCGCGTGTAAGTAAAATTGTAGGAGTATTTATTAGACTATCAATTTTAAGAAAATAATATTATGTAATGGTCATGGGCAATATCCAATGGCAAACATTAAAAAGCAGTTATGGCCAGAAATTTTATCTCATTTAGGATTTTCATTTTTTGCTCATTTTTGTTGAGATGGTACTTCTATCAGTTTTTAGACACTATAACTAGCTTTTATTTCCACTACTAAAAGTCGTATTTTTAAAAATTGTTAATACGTAAAAATTAAAACCAGAAAGGATTCATGACAACAGGAATACGTAGGCATAATGCCTTGGTTCCAAGGGCCTGAGTTGGTATTCCGCCCTGCGAACGGATGTGATGAATGAGCACGAGTGCACGTAGATGTGTGTGCGTGTGTGTATCTATGAGTATTGGCATGTCTTTTTCTTTCTTGCGTGTTATGCTATTAACCGAGGAGCTAGCACTACATGCGTCGAGTTCATGGTCTGCGTACACTTTTTTCGAGAACGTTGGACAGCCGGCATTACAGGTGGATAAACCCCCAACAGAAACCAATGAATCGACCAAACGAACAAACAAAAACGCACGCTCGTCACGGAAGGTTTTACGACCTCGGCCACCCGTCGCCGCGCACATAGTGTGGCGCTCGTCCGGCCCGCGTGCGTGCACCGCCGGCTGCCGGGGGCGTGCTCCGCCCCCGCAAGTCTAATTCGCGCTGCTTCGCACCGCAGCTAAAAAAATTCCCGCCTCGGCCGGTGCCGGTGTCGCCGCTGTCGATGCTGATGCCAGCCGCGACGTGAGGCGAAGGGCAGCGTGAGTTAGCCGCATATATATATATATTCACAGACCAGTTTTAAAACACTATATCAGAACATTATTCCAAATGTTGCGGTGTAGGTGTCGTCTGGATTGTCTCTACAGCAACCACCAAGGCAACAT